>OX438957.1:8719637-9385870 GCA_949316185.1 Pyrausta nigrata | reverse complement strand
AGCAATTATGATGATAAAGGTGTAACATGAGTGTAGTGAGGGTAAAAAACTCAAAATAAAAATTCAATATTAAGTAAGCAGTATAATGTTAAATGTTTTCTGTACTCAGAATGCTTACGGGATGCTGAAGCCCACCTTGCTGTGTGCATTGGGCCAAACACAGAGGAACGGCGTCGTGGCAGGGCTGCTCTACGCTTGCAAGCAGCACTTGTGGCTGCTCAAGAAATAGGTGATGAAAAACTACAAGTGGTGCAACTGACACAGGACCTGATTGACAACAAGCAAAGATCTCTAGATGCAGACCATAAAAAACTTAGTAAGTACAATATTGATGATATTTGCTTACATCATGATACTTTCACATTTGTGTTTGCATTTGCAGTGTTACATTTGGAAGCACTGTATTGGCAGTGTAGTTTCATTTGCATATTAACAATAAGTGAAAGTTTACTAAACATTCTACATGAATTTTATCTAAGGCTAGCTAGGTGTAACTTAGTTTATTTATAAACATTACACAAAAATATTTTTAAACATAATAACTAACAACAAAGAATAAAAACACTACATATTTAAACTGAAATAAAATACTATCACTTCTGTTTATGAAATAAAACATTTATTTGCTCAAATCCAAGTTTGGAATGTTTTGTCCGGTCAGTCCAGAGTGTTTAGATAAACATAAATAAGTTAAAGAATTCAAAATTATAATACTTACAATATTTTGCAAGATTATGTTGCTAGTGCAATATGTATCCACCCACAAGCCAAAACATATGTATTACATAAATTATTGTGTTTAAGTGATAAGCATTCACTTTGCAATCTAAAGATTATAGTTGATTATAGTCATTTTTTCACTTCAATGTCCTGTAATCAAGGTATGATCCTTTAAGTACTAATTAGTTACATCATGCCCTACAAAATACTAAAAATTTATCAACTTCGTGTGTTACCATTTTCAAGATATTAACATTTATTTTTTTGTATGAAAATTTCAACAAAAAATAACTTTTTAAAATTCTGTTTTTTATTATAATACTCTTTAATGTTCCAGAAACCAAGATCAACATTTTCTTTTTATTAAAAATGTTAATAAAGCTTCTAATAATACTAAAAACTCAAAAACTGCAACACTTTTACTTGAACATTTTAATGGTATTTAATAGGAAATGATGTAACTAATCTGTACTTTAAGTATTAATTATTCTTTAATTATGGGACACATTGTTAAATCAATATTTATACAACATACAGTATAATCTTTATACAACTTTATCTCATTATCATCATCCATGTTATCCCGGTTGTGCACTCGCATGTGAGGCCCAGGGTCCACTTTAGACCATTATCCAGAATATGGCAGATCAGATAATTAAAGTAGAGTGATTGCCATCTGACTTCTGTAACCCTGTTAACAGGGGAACCTGACCATTTGGGATCATGGTTACACATTCAGTCGCCTAAATGTGCAGGTTTCCTCACTATGTTTTCCCTTACCTTAAGAGCATTGTGTGGCATGTGGGATGAACATCTTTTACACAACTTTATCTTGATACATGGCGGCACGTGGGATCGAACAAACTTTTAAAACAACTTAATCTAATGTTTTTAATTTGTACTCCAGTATCATGCCTAGACGTGAACACGAACGGCACAGCGAAGGAGGAGTCGCCCCCGGCCGAGCCGGTGCGCGAGAAGGAGCCGCTGGCGGCGCAGGCGCAGCCGCACGCGCCGCCGCCGCCGCCCGAGCGGACCAACGACAAGGATAAAGAGAAATTGGACAAGGATAAGGCTGGAGGTACGTGTTGTTACTTGAATTGGCTACTTGACACCACTAATCGTTGACGTACTTTTAATGAACTGTCAAAACGCTCTTCTTCTATAGATTTTGTATGAAACTAGTGAATTGTGATGTATACTCAACTAACTCAATTTTTGACGACTTTAGCTTGAAAAAATATTGCAGATATTCAAAAAATATCAATGAATGTGTGTTTGAAATATGCAGTTATTTTCAAAGAATAGGGTTTCGGAATTATTTTTGAGAATAGTGTCAAATACCCAATTTTATGTGCGCAAGAGCTGGTGAGAAACAAGAGCTGCTATTTATGTATCCGGAGCTGGCCACTTACACATAAAATTTAAGAATTAATTACGCCATTTGAAAATGTAACACTTTAGTTACCCGAGTGAGCAAACTAGACGAATGACGTTCCTAAATTAATATGTCTGTCTCTTTTCGTTTGTTTGACAGAGATAGTAAGAGATTGAACTTAAATTTAATCTTAGACAGGGCACATTGGAATCAAGCCCACTGCCACTAATGTTGTGACTACAAAACTAAATAATAAAATATTATTCACAGGAGAGCGGTGGTCGAAGCGTCCACGGCGGTCGCGCACGACGGCGGGCGCGGCCACCGACGGGGCGGACTCCAGCGAGCGGGACAGTGAGAGACACACGCATAACACCACCCATAAGAAAGGTAATCATCACCATCCTTGCGCAGTCTTTCCCAAAGTGGACGATAACGCCCCCTTGTAGGCGCTATAGGTCTAGAGGGGGGCGGTAAGTAGCCCAGCCATAGATATAGTATGGCCACAGAATAAGTACTAGTACTCCGTACAGAAGTTTTTTTTTTTTGCAATGAAATGTCTACTCAATGTTGTCAATGATATGGTGTAATTTAGTTCGCCTTAAACTCGAGCACAAGTTCACGCCAGTAAATAAACCGCGCGAGCGTGTCGCTGGCCGGTAGCGACACGCAACTTGATTAAGCCCCTTAGGTACAAAAGGGTCGCCGCTAGCGATGGGCAAGGGAAAGAAAAAATTGGGATGAAAAGGAAAAATACGGGAAAGTATGGGAAAAAACAGAAAGATTGGGAAATATTCCAATTCGGCGGGAAAATAAGGAAAATACTCAAAAGTGGACTTAAATTTATGAAATGCTAGAATTTAGCTACTGTAACAATGGTTTTACGCCTGTAGCACGCCCTTACATAAAACCATAACAGTGGGACCACGCTAGTATTGCCTGTTTGTCAGTTTTATTACACCAAACGTAAACTGCATGTTCTAATGCTTAGATTTATCTGAGTCTTTTTTCTTTGAGATTCGACGATCCTGTAGTATACTTTCTATTACTGTGCCCACGATGTCGTGAATGGGTGCGGAAATGTAGACGTTTGAGAAGAATTGAAGAAATCTCGACGTAAAGAAACAGGGTCATAGTAAAATCTCTACTTTAGAAACGGCAGTTTAGCTTTTGTTAAGTTAGAATATTTGAGACAAGTGATAATAAAATAAATTATTGTTTTTAAGTGATAAGCATTCACTTTGCAATCTAAATATATTATTGCACTTGAAAAAATGACCGCCAGAGGCGGGAATCGAACCCGCGTTCCTCGCATGCCGGGCGATTGCCTAACCTCTCGGCCACCCTGGCGTTGGCAGAGCCTGTCGAAATTTTCAAGTGCTTCTTAACGCTGTAATGCCGCGTTGCTTTCATCAATGTTATTGGGATTACACCCTCAACACTCGAAAGAAATACTATTGCAAGTATTTAACAATCGAAAGATGAAGCTTGCAAATACGATAAATTATTGTTTTTAAGTGATAAATGTAAACTCGAAAACTGCTTATTTTACTTTAAGACACATTCATTTAGATTTTTTTTCTATAGGTCCAAAAGTTAACAAGATACATATTACAAAGTATCTGATTTGATAACAAGTTCAAAAACTTGATTCCAACTGCGAACAAATCTCGCAATACAATTTTTTTGATAAAGAAAACACTTCCAAAGTGGTATGATATCTTGCTTAAAAATGTAAAAAAAGCTAAATTGGTAAATTCAGTATAGTTTTTAAATACACACATCAGAAAAAGTTTATGATCACTGAAAAATCGAATCTTTTTTGTTACGGTAGATTATATTATGATTTCTTCTTCTTTTAAGATTCTTTATTTAAAAATACACAATTAGAGTACAAAACAAGAAAACAGTTCAACTGTTTTTCCATATAAAAAGGCTTTCAGTTATAGCTTACGCTCACTCAGGAATCTGATTTAGTCAATTTTGACGGATTTTAAATATTTTTTCGCAAAAAGTTGTGATTGAAAAAATGCCAAGAGGATTACCAGAAGTTTTACGTTAATAGTAACTTTGAGGGAAGAAGGCTATAGCACGAGAGATATAGCACGCAGACTTGCTATATCCCAATCCTGTGTCGTGACCACGTTGTAGAGGTACCACGGTATGGGTAATTTAGCTAACCGACCCCGCAGTGGTCGCCCAACTGTTTTGACTGCTGCCCAAAAACGCTATATTAGATTGCTGGCAGCCCGTGACCCAACAATCAAAGCTACTAAAATAAAAGCAGATGTTCGGGCCGCCTCTGGGCTTGAATGTTAGCACTCAGACCATTCGGAATTGCTTGCACCAAGCTGGATTACGAGCACGGAGGTCTTGGCGAGCGCCTCTGAATTCCCGGCAACGTCAACGATAGAGATTGGAGTGGGCTAGGCTTCGGCAGAATGAAAAATATGAAGAAGAAAACATTTGGCAAAACTGTCTCTTCGTTGACGAATCGCGAATCAGTAGTCATCCAGATAGCTGACGTGTCCGTGTCTGGAGAAGACCAGGAGACCGTGAAAGGCAAAAAACTGCCACAGGAACAGTTCAGCAAGGCGGGAAATCGGTGTCCTTTTGAGGGTGGTATTATGATTGGACCTTTGATCCCGTATCAAGGTTTCATGACAGCAGACATGTATAAAGCAGTTGCTATTGATGGAATTGTCAGACCATTCCGAGTAAACCATGGGCAGCAATTATTATTGGTCGATAATAATGCGCCCGCACATCGAGCTCAACGAGTCAATGCTGCTTTCCGAGAATACGACATAACAAGGTTATACTGGCCTACTGGCTCGCCTGAGTTAAACCCAATAGAGCAAGCGTGGGATGCTCTTAAGCGAGCTGTTTGGAACCGTCAGCCACGTCCCCAGACAGTGCCAGACCTCAGGGAAGCCGCTATTCAAAAATGGGACAGGTTACCCCAAGAAATGCTGTATAACTTAATCCTCAGCATGCCCAGGAGGATCCCCGCATGTGACGAGGCAGGGGAGGAGTTATATTAATATTGAATAAAAACATTTTATTTATAAATTGTCGTTAAGTTTGGTTATACAGTATTTTCCTTCATATCAAATTTCTCTTACAATTACATTATGGTTAATTACTCAATTTTTGTTATTAAAAAATTAAAATTAATTTTTTTTCTTGATTTCAAAGGGTTTTTCTATTTAAAGAAAACACATAACAAAACATTTTTCTTGATAAAGTTAAATTTAAAGAATTATATCAGTTTATGCTAGTGATCCTAAACTTTTTTAGATGTGTGTATAGCACATTTCAACATCCACAAATATAACTTTGTTATTCATACAAACACTAAAAAAAACTTACAATTCTCTTTAATTACATCTATTACATGTGCAAAATCGCCTTTATTTGTTTTAAACATTAAATTAGTATTGCGCGATTTGTTGAATTAAGTTTTTCAACTTGTTATCACATCAGATACTTTGTAATATCTTGTTCACTTTTAGACCTATAGAAAAAAAAACTAAATGAATGTGTCTTAAAATATTACAAGCAGTTTTCAAATTTTTAAGCACAAAAATATTTAAAAAAGGCGCCGTTCTTTTACTATTCCGTTGATAGCTTACTTACCACACTCGGGATTTTAAGTATGTTCACCTAGACACCTCGAAGAAAACAAACCTACACGTTTTATTTTCTAAATTTCTTGTTTTAATAACGAAGATTTAACTTTATTATCACTTGTCTCAAATATTCAAACTAAACAGAAGCCAAACTGCTGTTTCTAATGTAGAGATTTTACTATGACCCGGTTTGTATATGTCGAGATTTCTCCAATCCTTCTCAAACGTCTACATTTCTGCACCAATTCGCGACATCGTGGACACAGTAGTAGGAAGTATACTACAGGATTGTCGGATCTCAAAGAAAGAGAGACTCAGATAAATCTAAGCATTAGAACATGCCGTTTACGTTTGGTGTAATAAAACTGACAAACAGGCAAAACTAGCGTGGTCCCACTGTTATGGTTTTATGTAAGGGCGTGCTACAGGCGTAAAACCATTGTTACAGTAGCTAAATTCTCGCATTTTATTAATTTAAGTCTACTTTTGAGTATTTTCCCTATTTTCCCGACGAATTGGAAATATTCCGCATACTTTCCCCGAATTTGGGAATAAACCCAACAGTTGGAAATATTCCGGGGAGTAAACCCAACGCTAGTCGCCGCGCGTAGGTACGTTTTTGCTACCTACGCGGGGAGATACACAGGCCTGGTATGGCCCAGCATTTTTTTACAATATCAATAGAAAATAATTTTCAAAACTGTCGCCTGTCGCTTGACAATGAGGGATTTTCTGACAGCTCAAATTTTAGTTTAATTGTATGTTGATAGATGGCGCTATTCATCTAAGTTATATATATAATGCTTCGAAATCATTGAGCAAAAAGCAGTAACAAATAATTGTAATATTATGTGGAATGCATGTAGTGGAAGTTAGTTACTTAGGTTACAAACTAGTTGCAAAATGCAGTTAAAAATTGAATTTTCGTTCCATGATTGCATCTATTACAAGTTGCTACACGCAGTACAGTACCTACTGTGCTGCAGTGTTTAATTGTATGCGTACTGCAGTCTATATGGGTAGTGCACATCTACATTTCTGTATATTTAACCTTTAAAAATGTAGAGATAGATGATAGATCTCTATAATGTGGCGGCAATTATAATCCTTCACATAATTCACGCAGTTAAAGGGAACTAAAATGGTCAATTTGGAATTTGGATAATTAGTGCACAGAAGTAACGGTTTCATACATTTTGATAGCGATAACGAACTTCGCTTGAGAATAAGTTGCCATTTGGCTACGGGCTCGCCAACAGTATATGCCGCGCTTTAAAATTCATTTTCTGCGCAGGTAAATCGGGAAGCCATATCAGTTGGGTATTACTGTAACGCATTATAAAAAACTGGCCTGATAAGTGGAATAACGATGAATTTTTCAGGTATCGGCAAAAAGAAAAAACGCAAAGCGCGGCAAGCGGCGCAGCGGTCCGAGACGCCGCCGGGCGACACCGACCCCATCGACCCCGACGAGCCGCGCTACTGCCTCTGCGACCAGATCTCCTTCGGCGAGATGATCCTCTGCGACAACGACCTCTGCCCCATCGAGTGGTTCCACTTCTCCTGCGTCTCGCTCACCACCAAGCCCAAGGGCAAGTGGTTCTGTCCCAAGTGCCGCGGTGACCGACCCAATGTGATGAAACCCAAAGGACAATTCCTAAAGGAACTTGAACGGTATAACAGGGAAAAGGAAGAGAAAGCATAGTGATTACTCCAACGCTAGATTTAAGGCGGATCATTAAATGAGAGTGATGTGCCTTACCCGATCTGCGGTTACAGATTAAAGCAATACACCGAACACGATCCAGTGACTCAAATTCGATGTGAAAGCATTTTTTCCAAGTCTACGAATGTAGTGATGCCCCAAAGGTACGGTCAACTCATTTTTGGTCCATTAAACAGACGGATCGTCCGCCTAAAACACTTATCCAGATATTTGCTGAAATGTGATTTCGATTTTATGTGAATGATTCCGATTTAAAATGTATGATAAAGAAAGTCTTATAATAAATAAATGCTTGATTGTTTAGAAGAATCTCTTATGTTGAAATAATAATAGAAAGTGAAGATTTATTCCGTATAATTTATTTTGTATCTTGATATATTTTCTATTGAGACAAGGCCATAATACTATTTTGCTGACCTCAAAATCAGTCATTCATATTATATAAGTATATTGGCAAATCTTACTTTTTACTTTAAACTGTAAGATTAAACATGTGCATAATGGAAAAGGTACAGAAAGCATTTAATCAAAAACTTGAAAAGTTTTATGTAACCTAGAGAACATTCAATCATTTGCGATTGTAATTCCTTCCTAATAAGTGACTAATTCTATTATTAGTATTTAAATGCCCTTCAATACGTTGATTCAGTATTGATTGTAATTATATTTTTGTCGTGGTGAAACGATTATATTTATTATCGACAGCTAATGTAAGGTAAAAATATCATCTTCATGATAGTTGTTACCAAGAGGTTGGTTTCGTATATATTTGAAATAAATATAAAAGTTTAAAGAATAGTTTGATATTTCATTTAAAAGGTTTGTATGTACAACGCTACTTCTCTGTTAGTCCATGAGTATTGGTCGTTAAAAATATAAACGACATAAAAATAATTATTTCTAGTGTGTAATCATTTATGAAACTTATACGCGTAAACCTTGGTCCGATAGTGTCGCAGTCGCAATAGGCTTACGTCCGCGGCCCCGGCCTTTATAAGAATGATCGGCCTGATGATATTTTGCCAGGAATCTGGCCTTCGAGGATCAGCCTTAACTCATATTTGGGATATATTTCCAAAGAAGGCAACTTTCCTTTTCATTATAGTTGACACGTTTACACTTGGCACGTTGCAGCACTTTGACGTTAGAGGTAAAGCTGGTCCATGCAATTTTAAACATTTTACGCAATAACCACATCTCAAAAGCCTGTAGTCTATTGCAGCTGTCTTTACGTTATTATGACCAGCTAAAAAGAGCGGCTCAAGACCGTATAGGTTTCTACATGCTGACCTCCAAACTTCAATTTGAAGATGGCACCCCATGATGATGATGAATAAAAAGGTATAAGACCGTTACATATTCTCTCAAAACAGGGTCCTACAAGTGATAAGAATCGTATCGAAGACGGATTAATGTTATCCGCGGCGCGCGTTCACGCTCAAAGTTGGTGGACCAATGAAAACTAATCACGAAAACAACAAATCAATTTAATACACTTTATTTAATACATGAATTACAATTTTCTACTTATCATAAACTATTATTGACCATGCGTTACCATGCACAGCAATAATATCCCTACAAACGTGTATATAAATATCTATAAATCCAGTCCAATAGACAAATTATACTTACATTACATTCTATTATGCTGATTTATTTTTTGAATACAATTTACCTCATAAATGCCGTGTTATCAGTTCTAAAATTGTTTAAATGTTGGTTTTATAATATATTGCAATGGCTTATATTTTCGACTAGATTATTATTATTTATATAATTATTTCTATATTGCAATAGATAGTAAGGTAGGGTTTTGACGACCCATATAATAAAATTGATCAATACATTATTCAGAAATATTGCTTATATAAGTCCATGCTACCATTTACTACTAAAATATCCTTAAAACGATGTCAATTGGTAAAAGATTTTAAAAATCTAGCTGTATATAATGTACTAAATAGTTTATGTCTCGGATATCTATTTATTATATTCTTCTAGAACATTTTTACTTAGGTATACTACCTGCACTCTCGATTATACTATTTAAAATGAGTAAAATAGGAATAAAAGCACACATTTAAAACAATCAAATAAATCGAGTACATTTCATACTAAAACAACTAACCTAAAATTTGAAAATGCGTTAAGTTTAAGGCAAGATAATAATACTTTCACATTTAGGCAAAAATATTAAATCGTATCTATAAATTCTTACGTCTATATCAATCTAAATAATGCACACATTGATTTTGTGACAATAATTTGCAATATGACACTAATTTGAACACAAATACTAATAAATTAAATACTAACATAGGATCATACAAATTAGGTAAGTACGCTGAAATATGTAGGTATATGTGTAATCAAAGAGATAATAGTTGATAAGATAATGTCATGGTAAATCAGATCTTGTAGATAGGGGGCTATTTCTTGTAAATGAAATTGTCGTGAGTAAATGAAAGACTGTACAGAATCCACAATACATTATGTATTGTGGTTCATGAATGTGCCCAAGTTTGTATGCGTTTAAACCCACACTCCATGTGGATTCTTGTTGGTCGGAGCGGCGTTCTCAAGTTGCCGAGGCGAGCCTATTATTCGCCGCGCACTGCCTGCTTTGCACAGTCCTGAAATGTAGAAAGCCATTTTTAGTAAATCAAATTAATAAAAATAAGAAACTGATGAATTAGATATTTCAAAAAAGAAAAGAAGCGTTGAATACGCGTCTATTTATAAGACCACTATTATAAATTCTGTGGTAAGACGGCCAATTCGATATGAATGTCACATGTAGCCCATTGAATAAATCGCTCAAAGGGGGGTCTAGAGTGCGTGAGCGGGATCGTAAGATTTTTTTTCGGAAACATGTTCAGAATCTCTAGTTCATAAACATACTAAAGGTCCTGGACACTAGGACACCTGGCGGAGTGGGGGGAGGGGGGGAAAGGGCCCGTTCTTGTGTTTTTCGCTTATATCCGAAAAAAAAAACACGATCCCGCTCACGCACTCTAGAATTGCTTTACAAATAATACATTGGTTGTCAACAAAGTGTCATTCATTTTAAATTGGCCTTCTTATAAATAGCCGCGTGTTAAACGCTTGTTCTTTTTAATAACATACGTCTCTACTCTTTTTACAATTATTTAGGTTACTTCATTGTCTTGAAGAGACGTAACCACGTCTTATAGTCAGACCATTAGTTTTAAGGTACAGTCGGCAGCACGCCAGGTTACCTATATGAACTGCGAAAACAGTTTTTATCACGTAGGGAAAGGCGGTCTCAAGGACAATGTACCCCAATTTCAAAGTTCAAAGTACTCTACAGTTTGACGTGCGCCCGTGTGCAGTAAGGTTTATCCATCTTCATTTTAGTTAAAAGCCATCGTAAAATTATCTCAGAGACCATCTTTAGTACTAAACTAGCAGTTCCCCGCGACGGCTCTTCCATACAAGCTTTCTTCCCCTATTTTACCCCCCTAACGATTTTATATCGCGACAAAAAGTTGCCTATGTCCTTCCTAGGGTCTCAAAATATCTCTGACCCAAATTTTATTTAAATCGGTCCAGTAGTTTCGGAACCTATTCAATACAAACAATCAAATCTTTCCTCTTTATAATATTAGTGTAGTTTTTTTTTCTAAAATCGTCTGTTTATTATATTTATTTAAATTGTGTTATATTTACCATCAAGTGGATGCCGTAGTTCATCAACGCTGCCAGTCAGGCTCTGCAGATTTGCTTCTTTCATCTCTTGAACGAGCCTCTCCACTTGGCGTTTCTTCTCCATTATGGCATCTTCTAGCACGCCGACCTAATGTAAAAAAGGGAATGGCGTGTGATTTAAAATTGCTTTTAAATCCCAATTATCCAGCTATCTATCCCACTTCATCTCCTTCAAGTGCGTCTATCTGTCGTGCTCGTGCGTGAGAGAGAGGTACAAGCAGTTTGAATATTATCTTATGCAAATCTTGCATGGGAAAGTGGACTCGACTTGCAACAAGATAAGGTTCATTTAAATTGGCGGGTCTTACCTCTCGTTTGAGGTTTTCGGCAGTTAGGTGGTTAATTTCGGTGGCATGCTTCGCTTGTTGTATCTGAGTCTGTAGATTCTCCATTTCAGCTAGCATTGATCTTTCTAATGCTTGTCTACGAAACAAAGGTAAATAAATATTAATAGAGGTTACAAACTTCTCGAATACATTTCAGAAGCCAATATAAATGAAGATTCAGGCTCCGCGCAGATGGACCACCGAACACTGCCACCTGGCTAGCAAGAAGCTGTTTACATTATTTGTATTACGCACAGACCACACAACCTAAAGACCACGCTTTTATCAACTCTAATACGAAAACAAAATCGCCAAAAGTTGGTGGGGTGCGGGGAGAGGTTTCCTAGTTCTTATTGGCTCATACAAGGAGACGTCAAAATTGACAATGGCAGTGATAGCTCACTAGTGATGGGCAAGACATCTCTTGATATCGATACCCGAGTTAAAAAAAAAAGTAAGACAATATTAAGGAGCTTTAAATTAATTCATTTAAAAAACACGCACAACCGATTTCCGATAAATAGCAATTAAAAAAACTGCAGTGGGCAAAGGTCAATCGCAGGAGATCTCACGTTATTTAGCTACTTTTCATAATTTAGCGGTTTCAGTAAAACAAGTTACCTATCTCACTCAACATCATTTAGTTAAGTGTACAAAAACTTTAAAAAATGGCAATCGGTACGCAATGTGAAGTTTGATATATTTATTTAAAAAAGGTTAGTTAAGTTGTTTGTTAGGGTTCCGTAATCCGACAAGGAACCCTTATAAGATCGTTCAGTCCGTCCGTCCTAGTCTGTCATAGCAGAATATCTTCTACGTTTATGGACTGATTTGCATGTAACTTGGTTCGAGGATACTTCACATATAGATTTCATTTTTAAAAATACAAAAAATTAAAATTACCCCCTTTTAAGGGTACCTCCCCATACATGTAAAGGGGGGGGGGGTAAATATTTTTTTTGAGTGCACCCCATTGTGTGGGGTACCGTTGAAAAGGACTATGAAAATAAGGTAGGGTTTCCATACAACACTTCTTTATCAGCTTTACCATTTGCGAGATATAGCCCGCCAAAGTCGTTTACACGGTGTCCCCCCCTGTGATTTCTAAAGTCTTGGACCTATAAACTTCAAATCACTCACGTAAAGAAACAGGCGCGGAAACTCTTATTTAAAATTGTTTCGGGTATCCTGTGATGAATACTTTTGAATTTATAAACAAAATAAAAATATATTTTTTTTTCCAAAAGAACAGTATAAACTTAAAAAGTTTTTTTGCCTATACTGTCTAATATTGTAAGTTAATGGTACGGAACCCTTCGTGCTCGAATCCGACTCGCACTTGGCCGGTTTTTTAATAGCTAAGTTTATTTGTTTAAGCACTTTACACATATTTTGATTCATCTTAAGTCCTCTTTTGTAAAGTCACTTTATTTAAATAAATATGAAATAACTAAAATTTTGATACCCACATATCACTTGTTTTATTCAGGATTTGTCGATATTTTGAATTTTAGGTTTACTATAATGTGTCTCGACACTATTTTACTCCTTGCCAATTGACAAATTGAGACAACATCATTTGAATTTAACTTGCGAGAAAGGGATAGCAAAAAAAAGACATCAACGCGTGCTCTTCGAAATAAAACATTTTATTTCATTTTTGATTTGGAGTATTTAAATTAATTTGATAGGAATAATTACTTACCGGTGAAATGTAATGCCATCTTTCGTGAGACTAGATGTTTTACTACACTTTCCATACCATTTTACTGAACAATACGGCATTATTACCGCTTATTTTTATTTCTTTTCGGGAGCAAGGTCAATGTTGTTACTTTGAGTCTCGGTAGCGGAATGAGAAACGAAAGGGGGCGGGGCCGGCTGCTATGCAGTGATACTGCATAACCTAGGCGAACGCAAGTCCCCCGCAATGCGTGGTCTTTAGGTTGTGTGGTCTGTGGTATTACGTCACCGCACACGTGAAGCGAGTGGCGGCCACTCACGACTCAGTGTTTGACATAACAAGTGTCAATTCGGTATGTGAAGTAAATTTTATGGTAAGTATATGTTTTATATTTTTCTCTTGAAGTAAAGACTAAATTAACAATGTAATTTGACTTTTTAATCAGTCGTTATTTCGTAATTAGATTATTGAAAAGGAGATGTAACGATATTGGCCATCTATTGTACAGGAAACCAAAAAAATAAGAAAAATCACTTTAACTCCCTAAAAATATTAAAAATATATATCTCGCCGTTTTTAATGTACAAAAACATTTTTATTGTTACACATTCAATAATGATGGCAATTTCTATCGCCATATTTGAGAACGTTCAGCTGTCATCTGTCATTCATTTGTGCCGTTCCGTCAATATGAGATAGTATTGCCGTATTAACATTAATCTTCTTTTTGCAAGAAAACAACGAAGAAATTGTAAAAATAAATATGTAGGCAAGGTTTCATAGCCTTATTTTTTGGTATAATATTCAAGAGATGGCCAAAGTTCCATAGGAAACTGAAACATCTCCTTTTAACTTGCGACGTCATAAGCATGTCTATGACGACTTTCCCTCATATTTACAGGATTGTCTTTGGAATAAAACTTTTTCTCGATTGGAAACTCTCACACATGCAAAATAGTAACACCTTATGTCAGATTCCAGTGCGTTTTGAGGGCATATGATGAAGGATAAATGATACTCCATATTTTCGTAAAAATAAGCCCCCATCTTTAAATTGTAGATGATATAAGTAACTGTATAGTGATTATAGGCATACAATCTCTAAATGGTTTTAAAATTACCATATAGGTTGTTTTTACTTTACATACCGAATTGTAGCAGCCACCTTCGTCTGCGCGGGACCAATGTGCGTGGCGCGCGACAGCCACCGGTGGCGGCGGTCGGTGGCCCATCTACGCGGCGCTTCAAACTCACCTATTCTCCTGTTGACGGCTGGTAATAATCCTCTGTTCATTGTGAATCTCCTCCATTAATTTCCTAATTTTATTCTTACATTGCAGGAGCTCAGTTTCACAATTCGCCAACTTCGATCGCACCAGTACTATTTCAGATTTCAGAGTCTTCTCATTCTGTTTCACTATCTCACTTTCTTCTTCCACATACGTCAATGCTTGAACCTACAGAAAATATACTTAAAAAAAAATAGTCCTACATAGAAAAGAGAAGTATTGTAGCGATTTCCTGCGACTTCGGTTTTCCATTAAAACTTCCATCCCCGTAGTGTGATTTCTGGGATAAAAACTATTAAGTATATGTCCTTTACTGGGACACAAAACTAAATCAGTTTAGCGGTTTCAGCGATAGGAGCATCTTTATTTTTAGTTTCACAGATAAAAAATAAAAATATACTAAAAATGTCACGACTGACAATCCGGCCACTCTGCGGACCAGGCGCACAGTGTCGCGCCTTCCGTCATTGTGGTCGCGAAAGCGCTTTTTATATGTTTGATAATTCGCGCCCGCGCTAGGCCCGCAGTATGGCCGAAAACTAAGGCTAAAATGTGACCTGTTCAGTGCTGATGCGTAACTGGTTGTCGGCGGAGCTGATCTGCTGCTGCAGGAGTTCCACTTGTCTCTCCTGCTCGCGCCCCTTAGTCTCCCAGTAGCCGATCTCCGCATCGTACTAGGGAATTACGAGAAAAATTACATTATTTAATCTAATTGCATTTACATTAGAAATGGAATGCAATAAAATATTTTTATATGCTTTTTTTTATTTGCTTAAAACCAAGATAGGGGCCGGGTGGTACAAACTTTAAAGGTCTGCATGTTTTGTCTGGTCAGACATGCAAATATAGAACGATGCCACGTATATTCGGCAACTATTCGGCCATTCTTTTCACTATTAAATATTCGGCAAAATACCGAATAGTAAAATAACGAAAAAAATTATGCAGTTATTGGTAAAATTAAAATTTATACCTTAAAGGATAGTTCTAAATAAGTATCACGTAAATAAAAATCAGAGTTTTATATTGTTGTGGCCATGCAATCTCTAACAAACCAAACGCGCGTCTCTGCAAAGTCGTACGTAAATAAGAGCCCGATCGAATATCCATCACTGCTAATATTGCAATGAAAAGGTACTTGTGGAAAAAGTAGTGTTTGAGATATTCATTAAACAGAATCATACATAGATAGTATGAAGTTGTACTCTTTATTGCTTGTAACTAGGCATGGAAATGATTGCTACTTTTAATTCATTTTCATTTCATGAAATGATGATTTTTTTTCATATGAAATCACATGTGAAATTTCATTGACAATGATTTTTTTTCGCAGTGTCATAATGTAACACTTTTTGCTATGTGCTACTTATAATGAAATATGAATTATTGTGAACGGTTGCTAATTTGCTACTAATATGAAATGTCATATTTAGGTTGTCACGAAAAATCATGGCAAACGAATCTAAACTTTATGTTTATAGGTTTAAAGTTCTTAAAATGTCCACCTAGTATCGATCGTCACCTATGATCGCATAACTAGTGTGTTTGTCTTTTTCTAACACGCACCTAGGGCAAATCATTCCTACTCGCTCGCTCGCGACTCGCTCTGCTACATGCAGTCATCAATGAATGAAATGAAATGAGCATGATCTATGATTTCGCAGAGTGCGATTTGTAGCAGCCTATATGAAAAAAAATAGCAGGTGTGAACAATGAAATTCATTTCATATGATTTTTCATCTGCTATACATGAAATCGTCCATGCCTACTTGTAACACATGAAATGACATGCAAAGTGCCAATAAATCAATTTCTATTTTAAATATTTACAAGATTTTTAAACAACTTGTACTACTTAACTCGACCAAGACGAAAGAAAAACGATAAACGACGACGAATACAACAAAAATACCGAGCATTCGTACGGATAGCGAAGGGTCGTAGGTTTGAGTCCTACCGGCTAAATTTAATTTAACTGTAAATATTGTGTCAACTCTCACCTTAATAAGATCAACCTGCTGACTGGACAGTTTCTCCCTTTGATAGTTGACGAGCGACACCAACTCTCTGTACTGGCTGTTATAGCTGACTGCCTCAGGGCTCCGCGGGTCCGGCTCCTCCGGTAGGTTCACGGGGGACATGTGAGCGGACCGGCTGCTTCGGCCTCGCGTCGGCGACTTGCGTATAGCTTGCGACGGAGGCGGCGGCGACCGGTAAGGTGGTGGTGGTTCCCTGATTAGTAAAATAGACTATAATACAGATACACTTTTCACTCAGTGGCCAATTATTCAGGACTCAGAATCAGTCTTTTTTTTTTCACATTAATCATTCCTATCTGCTGTTAAAAAAAAAATTTTTGTTATAAAATGTATTATTTATACTAAGGATTTAGATAATTTCATTCATTCATCAACTGAAAAGTGCAATACATTACAGTCATTATGGGGGGCGGGGTTCACTTTATTTTCGGATATTTTAAAGTAGATTCATATTATTCGAAAAATATGATGGCTGAAAATAATTGTGATAACATCGTTTCTGTATATTGAAAGACAGATTAAATAATATAAAAATTGGAACTAGACTGAGATGTCACCCTGAATATCAATATATTGTTTTTAGCTCAGAAATATGAGGTTCTAAGTTAGAGATGCTGTACTACCAAATGCATTAGTTTATTTAAGGATTGGAATAAATTTTTTTAGAAATGTAAAATGTGGATTTTCTTTTATATCCTTACCTATAAGGTGGCACATCTTTTAATACAGGACTATTTGACTCCGGTGTTTTTGCTTGCTGCACACCCTTAACCACGCCCACTGGGTTCCCGGGGGATAAGTTATTTATGTTACTATTACTATATGTTGGTGTTGTATTAAGTCTATTTGGTGAACTCTGGATGTCCAATATATTGGGATTAGATACATTATGGCTGCTGTAAGAATAACCTTTTGTTCATTCATTGAATCTTAACATAAACAATTTAAATGAGGAAAATAATAAAACATTTTTGCCTCAATAAATCTCACAACTTTATAGGTACTGTCAAAGCATGACTAATAAATATATTTCATGCATAACTTTCACATTGGCTGTCATCATCAATTCAATTTTTGACCTATGACGCAAAGTAGTATTAACTAGAGAGAGTGATGTTATGTAACTTTAGCAATTTTGTATTTAATACAAAGAAAAAACCATAAATTGGTAAATGATATCAGTACAATTAATAAAGCACAAGTTTTTTTCCGCATTAGCAGGCTGTCACATAGTTAGTAATGTTATTAAGTTTAAAAATCTACAAACCCATTCCCAACTGGCGATCTGGAGTTGTTAGAAGGTTGCGGTTTCTGATTATTACTAGAATCGGAACGTCTCAAAATAAACTGAATATCATTGGAATATTCACCCCACTTCATAAGTATCTAAAACGGTTAAAAATTCATTAAAAGACACATAGGATATATTGCTAAATGACAGTATGGCCCATTTTTCATAAGACATGCAGTAAAAATTATGTTCATTTGTATTAAAGTATCTTTTCTAAGTGGAACTGACACAATGGAACAATTAAAAGTTATTGAAAGGTAGGAAAGAGCAAAAGTTACATTTTGTCTATAAGAATACCTATAATAGACTTATTTTTTTACATATTATATTTCATAGCCCACCTTCAAGGGATACTCTTGTGGAGCCAACAGACGTTCGTTATTTCTCCATCTCTCAATCAGGGTAAACCTGCCCACTTTACCAGTGGCATGAGCCAAAGCAAATACTACATCCTGGAACGCAAATCAAAAATATATATATAGGTGTGTATATTGTATATCTCACGAGAAAATGGTAAAAAGTGA
Source organism: Pyrausta nigrata (assembly GCA_949316185.1). Taxonomy (NCBI): domain Eukaryota; kingdom Metazoa; phylum Arthropoda; class Insecta; order Lepidoptera; family Crambidae; genus Pyrausta; species Pyrausta nigrata. The sequence continues at coordinate 9,367,529 of OX438957.1, read as the reverse complement.
AACTGCACTAAGCTTATCACGTAAATCGACTAATTAATAAGGAGAAATTCTACACTGACCTGACAAGTTGTGGTCTCTGTGACCCCACAAACAATCCTTTGTATCCCCTCGACCCAGACCTTCAACTCCATTAATTTTATTCAATTTTCGTCACAATACGCAATGCACTATGTAGTTAAGACATTATTGCTAGTTTAATCGACCTTTTCGTGACTTATTTCTTGCAGAAAATGTGTAAGCATAGAACACAAACATTAGACATACTCTTACTAATCTGTGACAAACATACTCAAAACACAAAAGAAAAATAATACCAAAGTGGGTTATGTGTAATTAGCGTTCGGGAATTAACTCATATATTTTTAATATGACAGCCCAAGTTATGCTAGCGTCAGCCAAGTATTTAGCCAAGTTCGGAGGGCTTAGTGCGAGTTTTTATTTGACAGCTACACGCGCTCACGATTGACCTGGTGACGGAATTTCCATACAAATGCAGTGAGAGAGAGAGCATGAAGAAACTTGCATTAGGCTAGAAGATCCACCCGTCGTGACCAAAATCTTCTTCTTCTTCTTCTTCTTCTTTCTTATGGCGAGCGAACTTAAGCTTCACCCAATTTTGGACTCACTGTTCCGCCAATATCACGTGTGCAGCATTAACACAGTATGAGTTTAAACAACAAAAATAGAAAAAAATAATATAACCAAATTATTCCTCCTAGAACAAAACAAAGAGACAAACACAGTTTAAAAGACAACACAACACAGAGTTATTTTACAAATATTTACATGCGAAGGAGGAGGGAGAGGGGTGGGAAGGAAAGAGGTGGCAAACAAAAATGAAGAGTTAATCCATTTTTGTTTGTCACAAAACGAACTAGCATCACAAGTTAATATTTTTTAAGTTAATAAATTTAGAGAAAGATTTTAGAAGCGGGGGTTTTAGCGAGGTTAAAATACATTTAATGTTAATTGGGAGGGGGAAGCTTTTGGGGAGGAAGTCAAAAAGGGAAGCGCCAATATTTGGGCAGTTAAATAATAAATGGTTTTCAGTGCCTTTGTCGAGACCACACTCGCAGACGGAGCTGTCCCTGATACGCAGCTTCGCCGAGTGAACCGGTGTGCACGCGTAACCTATCCTGAGCCGACATAAAAGGGAGACTATTCTTTTGGGTAGATATGTGTGATTAAAAAAACATGGTCGGGGGGGGATCGTTTGCTGAATACCTGCATAATAACGACCAGCAGCTCTTTTGGAATTATCCTAATGTGTGTTCCAGGAAGTATACAGGTGGATTCGGGAGAGGGATGAGGCGTCGTGGGAATATAATTTAAAGTGATCCAGAGAACCAGTTGAGACTGCTGCTTTACCCCATGAGTCAGCTGTTTCATTACCGGGAATTCCCCTGTGACCGGGGATCCAGGTGAGAACTATGTTAATGTTATTTTTTTGGCATTCCAGAAGGGCTTCTCTGATCATAAGTATTGTAGGAAACTTGGTTTTGGATTTGAATGGGTTGATCAGAATAGCTTGGAGGCAGCTTAACGAATCGGTGAAAATTATGCAGTTACTTAAGGAATGGGACCTTGCAAATCGAATTGCTTCTAATAAAGCAACCGATTCGCCTGTAAAAACGGATGTGACTGGAGGGCATTTATAAGCTAAACCAATTTTGTACGCAGGTATACAGACTGCGGCACCAACGCAACCATCGTCAGAAAGTTCCGAGGCGTCTGTGTATATTGGGAACCAGTTTTGCCAGTGTTCGGACAGGATACTGCGAAATTCTTGAGGGGCAGAGATAGAGTCTTTAGAGATGCCAAAATTAAGGATGATAGAGGGCTGATAGCTGTTGGCTGTGACAGCAGGGGCCGCGGACTGTCGAGATACCGCGGCCCCTGCTGTCACAGCCAACACATGCGGCGGGCGTCGTCAGGTTTTAGTGGGTATACCCGAGTCCGGGGAGTCCCACACACGCCTCTTCGTTCCCCGACGGAGAGGTACGGTGCGTAAGGCATTTGCTGACGTAAAAAAAAAAAAAAAAAGGTCTGATAGATTAAAGATTCGAAGCTGTTAGAGAAGAGAGGGTTGATAGGGATTTTTTCAATAGGAGTTGGAAGGCGGTTGAATTTTTGATGGCTCAGAAGGATACATGGGATTTTATGGGAAGGATCTGAGTTACTTAATGAGTAGAGAAGGTCAAGTTTTTCTAAAAGGGGGTGGATCAACTTTTGAGCAGCTTTAGTGTAGAATTTATTGCAGAGATATTGCCTGCGGAGGTAGAGAGGGGGGTCCACACATTCGATTTGGAGGGCGTTAATCGGGGAGGACTTCATGGCCCCTAATATAATTCGCAAGCATTTGGATTGGGTCTTTGTTAATTTATTGAGGGCAGATTTATTACAGGGATCTAAAAGGAAGAAAGCGTAATCAAAATGACTACGAATGATAGCATTATACAGGAGCTTTTGGGAATAGGGATGAGCGCCCCATCGGACGCCAGAAAGGGCTCGAAGGACGTTGATCCCCCTCTCTGCCTTTTCTACAATATAGTTGAAGTGGGCAGTACCCGATAGTCTTGAGTCCAATATAAGTCCTAATAATTTGACTTTGGTATTACTAGCAATGGGATCTCCGTCATACACTATATTTAATTCAGGGATTATACGTTTTCGGGTGAAAGTCACACAGCTGCACTTTGGCACAGATATCGAGAGTCCGTGGTTTATAAGCCAGTCTCCTAGGTATTTTAGTGCAGAGTTCAGAAGGGAAGTAGCTTCAGGGATTGACTTAGAGGATACATACAAGGCAATATCATCAGCGTTACAATACGCTACGCATACAGCGGATATTACAGAATGACGAAACTGATTGGTCGAGGTCGTGGGTGTATACACTGTGAAGCAGAGGAGAGATCACAGATCCTTGAGGCAGACCTTTCCAGATTAGCCGAGGAGGAAGAAGAGTATCATGATGTCTAACTAAGATTGACCTAGACATCAGTGAGTTGCAGATGAGACGTACCAACTTCTCCGAGATATTCAGATTTAGCAATTTTTGCCTGAGCACTGGGAGTAGGACGTTATCGTATGCCGAAGCTATATCTAAAAATACACCTACAAGGTTTTCCTGCTTTTTGAAGGCCAACCTAATATCCGTTGTCAAAATGCTCAAACTGTCCAGCGTACTACAACCTTTACGGAACCCGAATTGCGTCTTTGCCAAGATACCATGAGATTCTACAAACCATTCAAGCCGGTTCCTAATCATGTGCTCTATGACTTTGAGAAGAACAGAGGATAGTGCTATAGGCCGATAGGAATTATGGTCAAGAGGATCTTTTCCTGGTTTGGGGATCGGGATTACAATTTGTCGTTTCCAGTCATCCGGGATTATGCCAAAATCCGGGATTATGCGAAAAAGGAGTTTACCAAATTTAAAAAGTATAATTTAGCTTTGTCGGGTGCTTGTACTAAAAAGGAGTAAGGAATACCATCTATACCAGGAGATGAGTCAGCTAGGCCTTTTAAGACTGATTGAAGTTCTTGAAATGCAAATGAGGAGTCTAGATAGTTAAGCGAAGAGGGAATATAACTGCTAGGTGAAGGCAAAGAATCCAAAGTTGGGGCCGAAGGGGGAGCCAATTTGTCAGCAAAAGAGTTTAACCAGATAGAAGGATCATTGGATGTTGTGTTAGGAGAGGAAAGGTAGTGGCGAAATCTCCTGATCTGTTTCCAGACTAAGGAGGAAGGTGTACGAGGTGACATGTTTTCACAGAACTTCATCCAACCTAATCTCTTTTTTTTTATATTAGTTTCCTTGCCTGGGCGGCAGTTTGCTTGTAGGTCACATAGTTCTCCAAGGTCATCGAGCGGTTGTATCTCTTTTCAGCGTCCCTACGTTTCTGAACAACAGCAGTACAATCAGAATCCCACCAAGGAGGGGAGATTTTGCGCAAAGGTTTTTTTTTTCGGGAATTTAGATTCGGCAGCTAATTGCAATGTATTAACGAAATCTGAATACGCAGAAAGGGCATTAGTAGAGTCTACGGTAGGTAGAGTATTTAATTTATCCCGAACAAACAGTGCATACGAATACCAGTCAGCGTTATTTAATTTGTATTTTAAAAGTGGAGGGATTTGACTATTGATGGATGGATTATTTATAAGGGTAATAAGAATAGGAAAGTGGATGCTGCCAAATGAACTATCTAGAACAGTCCACGTGACAAGGGGAGCTAGGTTAGGGGAGCTAATAGAGATGTCAACAGCGGACGCAGGGTTTTGATTGGGAGGGCATCTCTTTGTTGGGCTGCCATTGTTCAGAATGCATAGGCTAAGTTCATCCAAGAGATCCAAGAGTAGGAACCCGGGAGAATCATTGAGGTGACAACCCCATGATAGGTGGTGAGCGTTAAGGTCACCCATAATCAGAATTGGAGGAGGAAGGGACAGAATGGTTGTGTGCAGTTCGTTTAGGGAAGAAGAGTTGGGATACGGGATATAAACAGAAAGGAAGGAAATGCCAAAAATGCGTACAGCCACAACATTAATGTTTCGGCTGTGGGGAGGGAGGGGTATTTGGGAAAAAGCTAGAGTACGCTTTATGAGTAAAGCGCACCCTGCATAACCATCGTCCCTGTCATCCCGGAGACACGAGTACCCCGTCACACGAAAGTGCGAATCAGGCACCAACCATGTCTCCGAGATGGCAAAGACAGATAGTGAGTATTTATTTATAAAGTAAAATATTTCGTGCTTTTTCGGTCTAAGGCTTTGGCAGTTCCACTGAACTACCGTTTGGGACATAAATGCTACTAGGGAAAGGAACCTGAGGGAGTTGGGAGAGTCTTTGAGCAACGATGGACGGTAGGTGAATTTCTTGTCCTGAGACAATGCGAATTATTAATGAGAAAAGTAGTTCCACAAGTTTTTCGCTAGTCTCAGAAGACGGAGAAGAGGACGTTGTTTACTACAATATTTTGATTTGTTTGTGTACCCTATTGATACTGCGCCGCGCGCACTCGCACGCGTACTTGCCTTGTTTTTATTTGTTTAAAACGTACTGTGAGAACCCCGACGCCCAGTCGCCATCGAGACGTTACCTATGACACATGTACTAGATTTCGCCGCGTGTGTATCCTGTGAAGCTCCTTACAGACATTTCGAGTGATTGTGGCCTGTGAAGTGATACCTGAAAGCTGATGTGGCAAGTACCTAGCTATAAGTGCTAACACATGACGAATTTTCCACCTATCATTGTCGCCCTCCACGTGTAATCCACTGCCTAAACTCTCAAACATTTTGGTAGCAGAGCGTAGTTTCTTATTGGGACCCCTTATTAGTAACGTAATTTGTTTAATTGAGAGTTATTTATTTGCTACCTTCCTTTGTAATTTGAAGAAAACGTCTCGTCATATACCTAACCTATTTACAGTAAATTCCTTAATAACCTTCGAGTACAACCCCTTTTACATAAGTGTCGATTAAATCGATTAGCGCGTTAATTACCTACGCTTTGGATGCAAGTGAGGTGCGCGAGCGCTTTGTTTCCCTATTGATCACGCCATTACCGCGTGACCGCTTGCGAGTTGTTTACGAGTTACGTTTGCCATACCCGGTGCATCGGTGCCGTCCCTTACTATTTGTTCCTTTACGCATCCTATTGGAATCTTTTGTGAGTTTAATTTACCTACCTTGTTTCTTGCGATTTAAAGTAAATAAAATGTCGGATACCGAAACCGGCAACGAGACCGTAAGGGCCGTACTTTACACGGATACAGCTGAATACCGTGAAGCTATAGGTGAACTCCGTTATATTAGTGACTGGGTTGATGATTCCCACCGAGTTCTTGAGACCTTTTCCTCCAATCGTATGCGAGCGCGTCTTTCCGACCTGCCACTTATGTGCGATAAGTTTTCTGCCGCTTGTTCCAAGCTGTTAGGTAATCTCGATCCTGCGATTTATGAACAAGAATATGTGCAAGTTAAGAACGAGATGCGCGTAGTAAGGGACAAAGTAGACGACTTAAAAATCAAGTTAGACGAAGTACGACCTCACCAATTTAAGACGTCCCGTACTAGCGAAGGAGAATAAATCCCTGGCTATTGATAACCCGGCTAGTAAATTACCTGACCTACCTATACCTAAGTTTGATGGCCGTCCCGATAGTTGGATCAGATTTATAGACCAGTTTGATAGCGTGGTGGACAACCAGCCTACCCTTACCCCGACTTTGAAGCTACACTATTTAGTGGGAGCCTTATCGGATGAACCTCGTCGATTAATACAACACCTCAAGATTGAGGCGGGCAATTACACCGTGGCCCGTGACCTCCTAAAACGTAGGTACCATAACCTTCGTGTTTTAGCGGATACCCATATAGCTCAAATAATGATGCTCCCTATTATAACGCCTAAACTTTCCGGGTTACGTGTGTGGTTCCTAAACCCGCTGCTTTCGACTTATCGATGCTTAGAAAGATTGGAACTTCCTGTTAAACATTGGTCGTACCTATTAGTTCACTTATGCCTTGCTAAACTGCCTTCAGAGTTAAAATCGAGTTAAAATTTGAACGTCGTTATGGCGATAATCCTAATCACCTCCCTACTTTTGATCATCTTATTACCTTTCTTGAGGATGAATGTAGGCACCACGACAATATAGGTAGTGCTTCTGTCGTTGACACTACTACCCCCCCTACTGTGAGCTCCCCTCGTTTGCCTAAACCTAACGCGCGTTCCCCACCTCCTCCAAGAGCCTTTGTTACCTTTGCGACGACATCTAAATGTCACCTTTGTAATAGTACTTCGCATTACTTACGCGAGTGTCCCGATTTTATTCGCCTTCCTACACGTCAACGTGTTACTTTTGTAAAAGAAGCCCGACTGTGCTATCAATGCCTGGATAAACACTTCATATCCCAATGCACGCGAAATTATCGCTGTCGTACGTGCCGCCGTTCCAGTCATCACACGTCACTGTGTTATGATGACTCCTCTCCTGTGAATTACGACCGCGAGCGCTCATACCGAGACGTCGCGGCCTTAGCTTCTAACCAACCGCGGCAATCTCCACAAAGTCACTTAACGGACCGTGCGTCACCCCCACGTACTGAATGGCACCGTGTTCGTACCCCGCCCCCTCGTGATTCCCGTAGAGCATCACCTCCCCGTTCGGGCGGGCGATCCCCACCTGCACCCAGCGGTAACCGTACTTATAATGCCCCTCTAGGTCAAAGAACCCAGGATGAACGTGCATTTCATCATAAGTACAATGAGGCCCCACAATTCTGACTAGATAGCAGCCCCCCTTCCATACCCGCTTTTACATCTTTACCTCGCAATTCTCTCGTTCTTTTACCTACGGCCTTGATTCATGTTAAAACCTCGTCTGGATATTATGTGGAAGCGCGTGCCTTATGTGACACTGGTGCTCAGGGCTGCCTTCTTACTACTGAGCTTGTTGTTGACCACATGAACTTACCTATCATTCCTTCTCCAGTTCCTGTTCGTGGAATAGGTAATGTTCAAGCAATTAATTCCCCGGGCATTGTGTCCTTTTCATTTAAGCCAGTTAATTTTGCCTTTCCAGAAATCTCAACCAGTGCAATAGTTGTTGATGTGATTGCTGGTACCCTCCCAGAGGTAGACTTACCTAAAAGTGTAATTACCTGTACTAAGCACGTCCCTCTTGCTGACCCTTTATTTTACAAACCTGTAAGTGTACTTCTTGGAGCTGACGTCATTGGTCGCCTTTTAAGGTCCGAGTTGTTTGTGTCCCCTGATGGCCTTACTGCTATCTCGACGATATTTGGTTATGTCCTGTGTGGTCCTGTTGATGGAGGATTTACTGATTTGGAACCCCTATGACTGGAGTCTCGCTGTCCCAAATAGTTGAAAAATTCTGGAAAATCGAAGAGGCCCTCCAATCTCCAGTTGCGAACCCCTTGGATATAGAGTGTGAAACCTTTTTTAAAGCAACTACCACTCGTGAAAGCGATGGTCGATTTATGGTTAGACTCCCTTTTCTTCATGATCGTCCACCTCTCGGTGATTCTAAAACGCCTTACGGCGATTCCATAATCTTAAGAAGCGTTTGCAAGCCAATCCTAATTTTCGAGAGAAATACATTTCGTTTATGCGCGAGTACCTTGACCTAAACCATATGTCCCTTTCATCATATGACTCGACCCGGGAACATTATTTTATCCCTCATCATGGAATTTTTAAGTCTGTTAGTGACAAAATACGTGTTGTGTTCGATGGTAGTAGTCCTAGGTCCTCTAAAGTGGCCCTAAGCTTCAGCGAGATATTTCTCACATCCTCCTAAATTTCCGCAGGCACGAGGTAGTGTTTGTAACAGATATTCGTATGATGTTTCGTATGACTTGGGTACATCCTGATGATAGAAGGTACCAACTTGTGCTTTGGCGTGAAGATCCCTCTCAGCCACTTCTTGCCTATGAACTTAATACCAATACCTATGGTCTTCGTTCCAGTCCATTCATTGCAATTCGTGCCCTTCTTGAGCTCGCTGAACAAGAGAGACTTACCTTCCCTCGAGCTGCTGAAGTCCTTGAGAGAGATATTTATGTCGACGATTGTCTTACTGGTGCTGATACTATTGCGTCTGCCCGGGCTTTGAAAACTGAGCTTATAGGAATAATGGCCTCTGGTGGTTATGAACTCCGTAAGTGGATTAGTAACAGGCCCGAGCTCCTGGAGGATATGCCCCCGGATCATTTGCAACTTCCTCATTCATTCTCAGACCCAGATAATCCTCAGACTATCGCTATTTTAGGTGTGCAGTACAATCCTTTGAGTGACTCATTTACCTACAATTATACCTGTGATACCCGTGATGCAGTTATTACAAAACGCAAAGTTTTATCTTTGATTGCCCGTATGTATGACCCTTGTGGCTGGATATCTCCCGTCGTATTTAAGGCTAAGGAATTTATCCAACGCTTATGGATGTCAGGCTTATCCTGGGATGATCCTTTAAATGAACCCCTGTCTTTAGAGTAGACTGCATTTGTTCAGGACCTAGCGAAGGTTAGTGAAGTGGCCATTCCGCGACATATTCTTCCCAGAGGTTCCTTCCTTATCCCTACATGGGTTCTGTGATGCTTCTGAATTGGGATATGCTGCCGCTGTTTATTTACGTGCGGAACTTTCGTCTGGTGAATTATTATTATTTTTTTTTAAGTGATAAGCATTCACTTTGCAATCTAAATATATTATTGCACTTGAAAAAATGACCGCCAGAGGCGGGAATCGAACCCGCGTTCCTCGTTTTTTCAAGTGCAATAATATATTTATTCCGTCTGGTGTTTGCTCCGTCCATCTTGTTATGGCTAAATCTAAAGTTGCCCCTGTTCGGACCCGTTTAACAATTCCCAAGTTGGAATTGTTGGAAGCTACCCTCCTCTCTAAATTACTTCATCACGTCGCTCTTTGTCTGCAAAGGTCGTCTGTGTTGACTTCAATCCATAGTTGGACGGATAGTAAAATCGTGTTGTGTTGGTTAAAAACCACTCCTCACCTCCTTCAAACTTTTGAGGCTAATCGTGTCTCCCAGATTAATAATAGTCCTACATCTAGTGAATGGAGGCACGTCCCAGGCTACATGAACCCTAGTGACTGTGCATCGAGAGGTATGTCAGTCACCCGACTGATCGACCACTCCCTTTGGTTTTCACCTTTGTGGTTGACACAGTCTCCTGACAACTGGCCCGGTATTTCGGGACCTAACCCAAGTAGTGATCTCCCTGGACTACGTTGTTTAGTAGTCTCTGCCGATGTTCCTACTCCGGATCCCTCATTCTTATTAGAGCGGTATAGTTTTTTCAACAAGCTAATAAACGTGACTTGTTACCTAAGGCGGTTTTTATTTCCTCAATCTTACTCGTCCTACCTGAGCCCTGAGGAACGGAGAGATTCCCTTTTGTTTTTAGTGAATATTTTTCAATTTACCTCCTTTTCTGATGAACTTGATCGCTTACGGCGAGGCGATCCTATCACTAACTCCCTGAGAAAATTAAATTTATGTCTGGATGACGGAGACCTAATTCGAGTTGGAGGCTGATTACGAAACTCCGATCTATCCTTTGATGCGCGCCTACCCACATCCTTATTTCACATTACCATCGCGAGAATGCTCATGCAGGTGTTAATGCAATTCTTGCCATGTTGAATAGAGAGTTTTGGATCTTGTCGACACGCGGAGCTATTCAGCATGTGATTTTTAAATGCATTCCCTGTTATCGTCTCAAAGCGGCTGTGTCTCAGCCCTACATGGGTGACCTACCTAAGGACCGCGTCACGGCTGCTGGACCGTTTGACGGTGAGAGTACCGATTTTGCAGGACCCTTTTTTACCAAAGTCCAGGCCTATAGGAACAAAAGGTTAGTGAAAGGTTGCCTGTGTGTGTTTGTCTGCCATTCCACTTAAGCCGTTCACCTTGAGGTTGTGTCGGACCTAGCTACTGAGGCCTTCATTGCGGCCTTTTCCAGATTCGTGTCGCGCCGTGGTGTACCTCGCCTAATCCGATCCGATTGCGGTCGAAATTACATCGGTGCCAACAATTACCTGAAAGAGTTGGAGTGTTTCCTGTCTCGGAACCAGGCGGCTATTGGTTCTGAGCTTTCAAGGCGGAACGTATCCTGGGTTTTCGATCCTCCTGTTTGCCCTCATTGGGGAGGTCTTTTTGAAGCTGCGGTTAAATCGGCGAAATCGCACCTAGAACGAGTAGTAGGCGATGCCCCCCTTACGTTTGAAGAGCTGACCACTGTTTTTGCTAAAATTGAAGCAGTTTTAAATTCACGCCCATTGTGCCCACTTTCTCCGGACCCTAATGATGTCGAAGTGTTAACTCCCGGCCATTTCTTAATTGGACAACCCTTAACTGCACTTCCGGAGTACCCTTATAAAGACGTAAAATTGCATCGCCTTACACGGTTTTAGCTAATCCAACAAATTACCGAGCACTTAGAATACGGTCTCGCTGGCATTTAGAATACTTAAATACATTACAAATTAAGTAGGTGAGCTAGTACTCATAAAAGATGACAACCTTCCCCCTTTGCAGTGGCGTCGTGGACGCATTATTAATTTATACCCTGGCCAAGACCAAGTTGTTCGTGTGGTAGATGTTAAAACTCCTACCGGTATCCTAAAGAGATCTTTGACGAAATTAGTTCGTCTTCCTGTCCAGTGAACTTCTTTCCCTTAGCTTCCTAACCTTCTCGTAAACACTTGACGTGTTTAGGGCGGGCGATATGTTTACTACAATATTTTGATTTGTTTGTGTACCCTATTGATACTGCGCCGCGCGCACTCGCACGCGTACCTGCCTTGTTTTTATTTGTTTAAAACGTACCGTGAGAACCCCGACGCCCAGTCGCAATCGAGACGTTACCTATGACACATGTACTAGATTTCGCCGCGTGTGTATCCTGTGAAGCTCCTTACAGACATTTCGAGTGATTGTGGCCTGTGAAGTGATACCTGAAAGCTGATGTGGCAAGTACCTAGCTATAAGTGCTAAGACATGACGAATTTTCCACCTATCATTGTCGCCCTCCACGTGTAATCCACTGCCTAAACTCTCAAACAGACGTATTGGGATTTAGAGCGCAACCATTAGGGAGAGAGGAAGCACATTCGCCTATTATGGCCTGGTGTGCTTGCCGGTCATAGCTCTTTCCCTGAGGGGCACGAGGGTGGGAGGAGGGTCGGGATAAGACTGCTTTCCTATATGAGTTTGAGGATGAAGGAGTGACTGGGGTAGGGTAAGAAGACTGGGTAGGAAGTAGGGAAGCAGGAGAACGAGTCATGTCCGCGTACGACCTGCGGACTGGTGGATATAAAGATGATGCCTGGTCATATGGGACATTGTCCTGTGACATTGTTAGTTTTATTAACTTTTGGCGCGAATGTTCAGGACAAGATCTATTAATAGCAAAGTGAGAGCCCGTGCATAGGAGACAAGTGGACTTGTCTTCCTGGACATTACATTCCTCGGCAGAATGAGGTTGGGCACAACGGAAACACCTAGGTTTTGACCTACATTGGGCCTTTACATGTCCAAAGCGGCAGCAATTCATACACTGAATTGTTGGGAGTTGGTAAGTCTCAACTGGGATTGAGTTGTGGAAGCAGTATATTCTCTCGGGCAAGACTTGGCCTTTAAAGGTAACTACAACTGATTGGGTTGGGATCCAGGAAGTATGGTTGTCGATCACTTGTTTTCTGTTTAAACGTCTAGCCTTAAGGAGAATGCCACTACCTTCAGGAACGGTTAATGACTCCGCTAGTTCCTCCATCGACCAATCCGTGGGTATACCTCTGATGAGCCCCATTCGGGTAATGTTGTAGGTTGGGATTGATGCAACATACTTTTAAAGAGCTAATATGTCATTGTTCATGAAAGAGTTAGCTGCAGAAGCTGATGTAAACTCCACAGAAACTATGTTACGACCTATTTTTTTAACCCCATCTACAACGACGTTCTTGATTTTGTTTGTAACCAAAAATTTACCAAACCTAAATGGTTGGATGAATGTTGGACTTGATGAATCTGCTTCCATATGGGAAACATGTACAATAAATGGGCCCTTGTCCTGGTCACTGTACGATTTTGGAGCGATTACAAGAGACGGGTGAACATAAATGGGTTGACCACTAGGAGAAGGTAAGGATGCCGGGGAATCTACATTGGTTCTCTTAGCAGGCTCTGTAGCCTCATCTGCATTGTCAAAGCGGCGTTTGGTTGCAGCTTGGGTGAACAATGGTGGCGAAGACATGTCCATCGGCGAGGAGGCCCGATCAGGAGGGTCAGGGGGGTCAGGAGGTAAATTGTTCATTATGAAAAACTTACCTGAATGTAATTAGTTCACTAAAACCACAACCTTTTGTTTTGTTAATGGAGGTGATAAAGGCTTTAAATAGAGAAAAGCAAAAGATTTAACCACAAATTCTAATAACACGTGTGCCTGCTTTCACTCGCAAAACCGACCAAAATCGCTACACGACACCAACTTGATATTTCCGTGGCGTGTACTGATTGCCGCTTATGTGTACTAAGCTTTATAGCTCATTTCCGTTTCGCGCGAAATTCAAATTGAAGTTTTATGTTCCATCCGGTGTATTGAAAAATTGTCAGACATCGTTTATTTGCAAATCAGCGTATCCTACTGATTTTATACCTTTTGTAATAAAAAGCTATTTAGTTAGTTATTAATTCAAATATTTCAATACAGGATTGTTTCATTCCTAATTATCGCTACTGTTATTTCCTGCAAGAATGGCCCAGGAGGACGATGAAGAGGTTTGTTTTCCCGTCAATGCTTCGCCAACAATGTTTTACAAACTTTGTGACTACCATCATTTACAACTATTTCTTTGTGCATAGGATTTAGTATTCAATGTTGAAGAAGTCCAAAAAATCGTGCGGGATAACATCGAGTTGTGCCTCGGTGGAAACGCATACAGTCATTCCAGATCGCCCCAATGGATAACCGTCATCACTGAAAAGACCTTATCCAGGCTGAACAAACTGAATAAGCCTTTCAAATATATTAGTAAGTACTAATAATGTCATCTTTTACGCCTAACAGGTTTTAATCAAACACAGATTAATAGGTTAGGTATTTAGTCCGTTGGTCCACCCACACACATCGAAATCAAGTTCTTTACCTAGGTCAACACAGTTTTGCAATAAAGATAGACATCTTGCTACTGGACTAGTTATTATTTCGTTATTAGTTATTATCTAAGCTACTTCTCTTCCAGTGCGGATCACTATCACACAGAAAAATGGATCAGGTTTGCATACAGCAGCTGCATATTTCTGGGATATCGCGACTGACGGCACATGCACTGTTCGTTGGGAGAACAAATTTATGTACTGCATTGTCAATATATGGGGACTGGCCTTACAGATATAGGAAATAAATAGTATATACATAATTATTATTTTTCCTTTAGAACCGCTTTAGTTTTTCTCTGGTCCAATGCTTTTCTTCAGCCAAGAACAACCCATCACATGTGGTGTTCCTCAAGGATCAATACTGGGGCCACTATTGTTCCTAGTATATATCAATGACATTCATCAAATTGGTCTTGTGGGTGAACTAACACTTTATGCAGATGACACTTCAATCTTTTATTTCGGCACATCAATTGAAACTATGAGTCCTGTAGTTCAAAAGGACTTGAATAAATTAAATGAATGGTTTAGTTATAATTTACTAACAATTAACACAGATAAAACTAACTTTGTAATTTTCTCGGCTATTAACAAAAAAATCGATGACCAGATACAGCTTCAAATAAATAACCAAAAAATCAATCGCAAATTTAAAGAAAAATATTTAGGTATTATTCTGGACAATCATCTTAATTGGCGGTCACACTTAGAAAAAATTAAACATAAATTAGCGTCTTTAACTGGTCTGCTGTTTGGCATTACAAAATGCCTTCCGAGACCGATTCGTCACCTAATTTACAACTCCCTGGTTAAACCTCAGCTAGAATACTTAATAGAGACTTGGGGCACGGCTACAAAAAAACACCTTGACTCTATTCAAATAGCACAGAACAGGTTATTAAAAATATTATTCAATTACAATTTTAAAACTAACACTTCAAAGATTTATAGGGAGACCAAAATTCTAAATATAAGACAATCGTATAAATACTTCACGTGCATCCTGATCCATAAAAATTTGAACAATGACATAAATATTTATATTAAATTTACAAAGAAAAAGAATATTCAAAAAATGAAATTGAGAAATGCCAACCATTTGGTCACATGCAAATGTAGAACAAATTACGGGAAAAAGACTATTGAATATGAAGGTGTTAAATTGTATAATGCTTTACCAAATCATATCAAAGAAGCAAAAACAATGAACATCTTTAAAAAACATCTTAAACATTATATTTTTAATGAACAACAAAAATACTAAAATAAATAAAAATATTAATAAATCAAAAATATTAAGTAGCAAAATAAATGTAATAAGTAATAAGTCAGCCAATTAGATCCCACTGCTGGGAAAAGGCCTCACCTCAACTATGAGGAGGAACGAGCCATACTTCACCACGCGGGCTCAGTGCGGATTGGTGGAGGGGTGTATGTAAGGCAGTGACAAACCTTACTGTCAGAAGTTATCAAGCCGCCCTAGGGCCTCTGACTAGGCTTAACGACTATTACCACAGATATTGGCCGGGACCAACTGCTTAACAACTTAACTTAAAATAAATGTAATCATAACAAACTAAATTATTTTTAATCAAAGTACGCTCATGAATTATCAATGCCGCATCCACGCGCATCCCGCTTCTTACATCAGTGTTTTGTTTTGTTTTGTACGTAGCACGTAGGAAGTAGTATCGGCCGGCGACGGCCGTCCGTCAACTGTTTATATCTACCCCCTAGTTTAATTATTATTTGTAATACGCTCATCGAAGGCGATTATATTTTGTTATTGTTAAACTGTATTCTCAGTAAGTGAATTTGTAATTCTTATGAGAAAATAAAGATCTTTAACCGTAAGAATTGCTTAAAATTTTCAGCTAAGTACCTACCTACATACCTACTCCATTTTTGGCCATTATGTTTGAGGCTGAAATAGATGGCTTGGTTGTCTTGAATTTGAATGTTTGCATAGGTACATACCTATTGTTCTGTGGCATTACCACCTCCACCTGTGCCTCTTTTCTGTAACTTATTGGTAATAGCTTTAGAATGATTTGGCTTTCTCACTTCACTTGACTTAATAGGATGCACATCTGCTTTGTCATTAATTTTTCAAAGTAAAACTTGGCTATCTTTATTTTATGTGCAATAAATGCTACTGGCTGCTGGTTTTATTTTCGTCTTATAAATAATTCCGCTATGCAACCATTAATAGGTTACGCTATGCAACCAGGTTATAAAAATGAAACAACATATAAAGCACATTTTAGTATTTTTTATTTTTGGTAAAATTTACCACAATACAAAATAATGATAGAAATAAATAAAGTAATAAAATGTATAGACAGGTCATAGAACTATGCATTGTAAAATTGGTGCTTTTAAAGCAATTTAAATATAATTTATAATAACATTAAGCAAAATGGCATTGTGTACATTAAAAATAAAAGCATTATTTTTAAATAAAAAATAATATCAAGAGCAGTTGTTTACACTTATAATAATTAACGCAAATTGATTTATCACTTGGTGATTTGGTCTTTTATAGATGTACATAGGACTAACAAAATGCACACACACATTTTTCTTTTTAAAGCACTCAAACGTCACATTGTTTATCAAAGTAATAATAATCAAACCAATTCACTGAAAACCACTCCCAATATGATTCAGGACTTAAAATGATCAATAATTTATTGATAAATTGAATAAAATCATGTCAAAATTTAAAATACAATACATAGGAAATAATGAAGTAGAAAAAAAATGTTAATATTATGTGTAAAAAATCTAATTAAAAAATATTTACTAATCATAATTTATAGTGATGAAATTCAACTGTACTTTGTTTTTATTATCAAATGTAAATTATATTTTTTTGCATCAAATGTGCACAACAACCATAATTGATTTCTATCAAAGAAAATAGATCTGTCACAATTTACACTGCATTCCTACCATAATTGAACCAATTTTTATAACTTTACATAATAAAAGGACTAGTCATATGTGAATGCAAACAGTACCTAATAGGTAGCAGTCATTATATTTAAAACCAATGTGCTATTGATTTTCAAAGCTACACAATATTGAAACTCCTGCTATATATATACTTTCATGGAACAATAAAAAGTAAGAGTTGGGGTGCACCGAGTGGGAGAAATGTTAAGCATGTAACTACATCTTTTTTTTTAATTTGACGGCGAATAATATTTTTTTAACTCTCGTTAATCATAGAATTCACAGAAAACTTTAATGCGCTTTGAAATGCAACAACACATTGTTGTAAAAAATCATTACAATGAAAAATATTTTTTGATGCACTTTGTTCTCTCACGTACAAATTTTGAAAAGTACTAGACTAATACTAGACAATCCATACTACTTTTTAATCTGCTCTATTGAGTTTTAACTATAAAATACTTGGGACAAATATTACGATATCTTAATACTGCTATTGTTAGATGCAGTAACAAACTTAGCCCAAATGTAAGCCTATGGCAACTGACTGATCTGACTCGCTCGTCCATTGTCTCTGCTCTGCATCTAAATATTTTATTATAAAATAATTGTGAATAAATTTTTAAAGCACATTTTTCCACTAGCAATACAACTGATTTCTGTGATGTTTATTGTGATGTAATTTATTAAGTGTCAGTCCATAAATGCTTAGAAAGAAATGCCAAAATAATTCTCAGATACGCCAATCTAAACAATATATTCCAAACGTATTTATTCTTTTAAAATTGAGGCTGTGCTGTTTTAATGTTAAAGCTAAAAATGTGCATTCTCTTTAAACCGTGCAATAGCTCGAAGCGGTTTAGCTGAGCCGCGTCCGCACTAAACTGACATTGGCGATAGCGACGCTTCTGCTCCCCATCCCTAACAAATTCTTTATTTACATCCTAATAATATGCTCTATAAAATACAACCTACTATTATGACTATAATAAAACGATTTGTCGCTTAACTCATTATTATGACAGATATTTCCTCTTATTTACACATTTACTATACAATACTTATTAAAATTAAAATTACTAAAAAGTAACATTGTACTTGTAACTTTGCTACCCTTTTCGAATGTACTAATTTCATTGTTAATTAATGTCTAAAATTCATTCATTAAAATAATATGTACACATATAATGTTAGTCGAGACTTCATTCATCACAAGTAAAGAGAAAATAAGAACGTAATGAGGAACAAATGTACACTACCTATGCACTAACCGTTCGTACCCAGACCGGGGCTAACACATATCACATGATCGTAAGCGTCAGTGACGCTTAAGCCGTTCGCGAACCATAGAATCTAATAGAAACAACGTAATTATCATATTTACACAATGTATGAACCTATCACAAAATAAAAATACTAAAACTAAGTTCAAACTATACAATCCAACAATAAAAACACTGGGAAGATTCATGTAAGAGATCATAACAAGATTCAATTAAAACTTCCGTTAACTGTCCAATTCACACCAGTGGTATATAATATAACATGTCAATTACAAGGTGGGGTTAACGCGATATGTGAATTTGACTTATTGTCTTACATTACATACGTAAATATGTACATACACTTTAATAAATTGTCCTCAACCCAGTATTTTCACCCATCTCCTATGAGTATAATTCCTGATATTTCATTCCGAAGTATTAAATTGTCAGAAGATCCATCAAAGTCTATTACATTACTGTCCTGTTTAAAATTGAGTTTTAATTATAAATTAATGTTATCATGTACTTTAAAATTATGCTACTGAATAAAGCAATAATTTACTTGCTTGACAGAAATCGTTCAATCACTAGGTTCACTATCACAAGACCTAGAAATAAGCGCAATGTCCATGTTGTGTTTCACACAATTCTAGTCATAATTTTAGGCATGCCAATGTCACGAGCTTATGTAATTGACACATCAAAATCTCACGTGTATACAGACATTAATTCAGGTATTTGCGGCATTTCTTCGCACCGCAAGTGCAAGGAATCTTGACCTCCTCGAAGGGGAATTTGTAGTCGTATGTGAGCTCCTCGCCGACTGTAATACGGCGAAGAGCAAATATCAGGATGTGTTTGTGGCCGTGGATGTCTACAACTCGCGAGTAGCAGTTTGGCTAAAAAAAAAACATTTTATAGTACCTAGTCGGTTAAAAGTCTAGAGTAATTTTACATTTTGCAAACTAGTAAAGGCTAGGCGTCATGTTCTGTGGATAAGGGATTAAGGGATGGGGCCGATTGTAAATGAATGTAATCGTGCTGATTTTTGTAATTATTATAGAGTACTTACATCGCAAGAATGGTTGATGAATCTCGCAGCGTTCCCCTTGAGTGTGGCATCAACCACCAAGTTGTCGTCTATACGGAACATGTAGCAACCACCTACTCCTCGGCGGCCGCTCATAGCTTCGTATTTCTTTTCTCGCTGATCGGCTAGTACTGCGCGGATCACCTCTCCAGCGTATTCTATAACCATGTCGCCTGAAACATAATATGAAAAGTTAAAGCCTTGGTGCGTAAAGGATTAGAAAATCATTCATTTAATATGTCAAAATAGTACCTTCTTCAATATCCCGTTTGCAGAACAATCCACGTCCGTGAATGTGGGATCTAAAAACACCTACCGACACTTTTGAAGTTTCTTTCAGTTGTCTAAATCGCATGGCTGGTGGAAGAGTCGCTAATCGCCTGCGAAATTAAATTAAAAAAATAGTCATATAAACTATAAAACAAAAATGTTAAATAAATAAATTTGCCTAGACTTCTATACCCATAGGTACCTGTTTCTAATGGGGTCAAACATGATCAAGCAAATGGATCCAGTTTTCAAAAACCATAACTAAACAATGTCCATACCTTGAAATAGAGCTTTCACCATCTTGTCCTCCAAATGGTGGAGGTTCTTCTCGGAAAGGTGAAGCCATCCAACTGAACATATCATGATTTGGTTTCCTAGTAATGGGGCCGGTGCGGGCGCTACCCCATGGACTTTCTTTGAATCCTTCACTTAGGTCTAGATCATTGTCCCAGCTATTCAACTGTCGACCTTGGCGTATCTTGTACTTGGTACAACGGCTTGCCTAAAATTTCAACATTTATATAACATATTAATTAAGTAATCGTTTCCGAGGCAGGATTGGCCTGGCAGGATTGACATGATAATTATCTTGATAATTATCGTTGATAATTATCATGATAATTACGTGTTGATAATTATCGTTGATAATAACGAGTAACTGTTATTGTACAAAACAAAACGAAATAATATATGTGTATCCAAACGCATGAGTTTTTGTCACAATATCAAGCGTGTATCCAAACGAACGCCAAATGTCATTCATCTACAGGGGAATTCCCTTCACTGTTATTTGTTTTCGTGAACTGTAGTTTGTGCGCTGCGAAATTAAATAAATAAAAACATTATGCCTAGAAAACTTAACCCAATATGGTCAAAGTTTGACTGCATCAAAACTAAAAATAGTGGTTTATGGGCTAGATGCAGGAAATGTAAAAAAGAAATGCAGGGAATCTTGCCTAGAATGGAAAAACATTACAAGATTTGTAATGAACCTTCTTCCTGTGAAAGTGAAACCCAAAGTTCAGAACATTCAGTATCTATGCCATCATCATCCTTCCAAGTTGCACCATATTTAATTAAAACATTAGTAAATAGCACTCAAAAATAACAATAATTTAGTCATACACATATCAAAATTAATAGTTTTTTTTTAACAAAAGTAGTCACAGGTAAAACTAAGAGTAATATCTAAATATAGAAAAAAAACTCATATATATATATATACCTTGTTTGATTTGATAGTTGGATAATTATCAGAGAAAATAATTATCTTGATAATAGCCAACCCTGTTCCGAGGTCTTACTTCGGTCGATGATGCCCGTAGTTTCGACTGTAACCGTCCCTGTCACTCACACCAAAATGACAACGCGAACGAGCGAGATGGCTAAACTCGAAAATACGGACATCGTCAACCAGAGTAGGCCCTCTGCTGCATCATTGTAAAGTGAGTTATCCAGTTATTTCAAAGGTAGGCGGCACAGGTTATCACAGAGACAGACGTTAACGCCCGTAGCACATTTCCGCGCTTCACCCACTATTCTTCTTCTTCTTCCCACTATTTTGCGCTGGCGAGCGACCGCGGAAATGTATGCTAGTTTTGCTCCGCTGTTACGGTTCCGCGGCGGAGGTGTGTTACGAGGATTGTAAATTACCGTTACGTACGACCTGTAATTTTCCTATGCTGCGCACCTCTACCCCAGGAAGTAACCGACGTTAGAGAGAATTATGAAATAATTATAACAGATGAATGTTAAATTTGACTTACCCCTGGTAATTGTTCAATGAGGTATCTCAGGGCATTGTTATTGAGTCCCAATAAATGTGCTCCAGACAAGCTAGATGGCAAGTTGTAGTTAATCAATGGAAGTCCAGATTGTTTTCTAGCATTTTGCACAGCCTCAACTACTTTTGCCCAAAGATCTGTTAGTGAAGATGACGTGTAATTAAAACCATCTTCAGATGTTACTTCATATATCAGTTTCGGTCCGTCGTCTTTGGATGGATCTGGTGTTTGCTTAGGTGGAGTTATCTTATTTTCTTGACCCTTGCTTACTTTGCTCTGCTTCTTAGTCGCAACTGTCTCAGTTTCTGGCTTCTTTTCACTAAACGGTCTCTTCATTACTTTGCTTTGTGGGTTTGGGACTTTTGTTTGCAATGCACTTCTATTTGTATCTTTTTCTACTAGGACTTTTGGTGTTTCTTCAATCATTTCTGCATCCAAATTAGGCAAAGAGTTTACTTTTGCACTTGTTTCTGTTGATGCGCTAACTTGATTGCTTTCGGTGACTGCTGTGGCTATGCTAGTATTTGCTTGGTACATCTCTGCAGACATTTGAAGAGCACGGCTTACAACTTCTTCCTCTTTTTCTCTTTTAGCTTGTTCTAATTCCATCATTCGTTTTGACTCTTCGATTGCTTTTTCCAAATCACAGTCAATATTTTCATCTTTTATATTCAAATCTGGCATGTCATGACTAACAGGCCTTTGTTTCGGGACAGCAGAAGATTTCGTACTACTCTTTGTTTTACTTTGGCCATCTCTGTGCAGTGGTAGCACTCTGTTCATAGGTCTCATAGACATGGGATTTACGACATTCGTCGGAATACCAGATTGTTGCGTAGGAGGAGCTTTTGGTAATGTGATGCTTGTTGTACTATTCTGTGTTTGCAAGTTGATAGTACTACTTTGCACTGGTATACAAATCATATTATTGTTATTATTACTGCTTTGGTTTTGCAAGATGTTTGGGTTTGCTTGAATAGGAAAGCTAATGTCCGCTGCTGTTTTAGAAGCAATCTTAGGATCAACAAGATTGTTTTGGACAGTTATGTTTACCGTGTTATTACTAGAATTTACGTTGATATTCATAGGTGCACTGTTGGGTATGGCCTGGAATGGCACATTTATCATAGTACCACTATTTTCGTTCTTTTGTTGGAAAGTAAGAGGCTCCGCAGAAATTCCATTTACGTTACTATTGTTATTATTTGTTACAACTCGAATATTATGCTGCTGTGGTACATGTTGATTTAGATTTTCCAAATTATTGTTATTTATTCTATTTCGTTCAGGGAGGTTAATAATTCTATTATTTTGAGTATTCATCTGCATGTACCCTAGTTGATCATTCACTGAAATATTATGATTTGGCTTGTCATTGATATTCACTTTAGCACAATCGTTTGGAATACCAGACATAGAAATGTTGGTATTTGATGGTGGACCCATAAGATTCTTGCCTCTCATTGGTTCTTGCGTAAATTTAGGTGGATCATTCACTGGCATATTGTTCCTATTCATTTGACTCTCTATGTTACTCATTTGATTTTGCGAGGTATTTACAGCCATGCTACAACTGCTGATATTAATTTGCGAGCTGTTGGCAACTTGATTGCTCAACATTTGATTATGATTGTTATTAGCATGCGACTGCGAACTATTCATCATCATATTATGGTTGGTACTGCCTGGCATTAAATTATTAGCACTGTGATCAGCAGAACTATTACAGCTCATTAGCATATCATGTCCTGTGATATTGTTTTGAGTTCCTGACCCATACATAGCATTATTATTTACAGAATTTATCATCATATTATTTGGTAAACTTGAGTTGTTCACATTCATGCTATGCATCATATTTGAAGTGCCCATCCCTATGTTACTGTTGCTGTTTAAACTTGTACACTGCATATCAAATGCATTCTGATTGTTTGAAAATTGAGAATTGTTATTAGAACAACTGCCACTGCATGAATTTTGAATTTCATTTTTTATATCTGGTATATTCGGAACATGCATAAGCGAATTATTCATGGACTGATGATTCATTTGCATTGTATTGTTGATGTTGCTATGCATGTTCATGTTATTAATCGTATTCATGTTGTTCATTTGATGTTGCATCATTGACGTATGTTCAACAGATCCTCTGCTATTTTGGATTTGATTCATAGCATTCATGTTTTGCATTGACATAGAATTGGTGTCATGTCTGTTCCCGTGCATATTTGACATAGAGTTAGTGTTGTCAATTTGATTCCCTAAATTCATTGTTGATGTATTTCCGGAAATGTGATGCATGTGCATACTGTTCTCCATTTGCCTGTTGTGTATTTGATTCGGCACGTGCGAGTGCATATTCATCATATTATTCTCGATATGTGAGCGATTATTTTGCATCTGCATAACGCCAGGCATTTGGTGTTGATGATGATGGCCCACGTTGTCCATTGGTCGATTTTGTTGCAAGCCCATTTGCTGATTTACGTGCATGTCGATCTGTTGTCTTCCGTTATTATTCATATGATGATTCATCTGTTGCATGTTATGGAGTTGCGAATTGTGCATGCTATCTACAGATCGGTTGGAATGCATCTGATGACTCATATTGTTTAAGTTATGGGACTGCATGTTTTCCATCATCATTCTATTACTCTGCATATTATTCATGTTAGACATTGGTGGTTGCATATGCATGTGACTTAAATCATTAAGATCATTTCGGTTTAGGTGGCTATTTCCCATACCATGCATATTTATGGATTGATTTAAAAGATTGGTATTATCTGGCGTGCTTCTGTTAGACAACATATTTGTTTGGTTGTGATTTTGTTGCCCAGTCAACATATTATCATGAAAAGATCTGCTCGATGGACCTTGGTTTAGCTGCTGCTGCAATTGATTGTTATTTTCAACTTGGCGATTGTTCTGAATCTGACCATTCATAATGTGAATGGAGTTAGGCCCCGAATGCTGATTGTTGTCGTGTATAATTTGCATGTTACCATGAGGTAAACTTGATGTATTCATTGATGAATTTGACAAGTCATGTTGCTGATTATTCTGCTGTTGTATATTGGTTTCACTGGATATTGTAATATTATTTACTCTCTGATTTGTAGCCTCTTGACAGGACATGTTCATGTTGGGCATAGAATTGTTCACAGATGTCATTATTTGCATTTGATTATGTGATGTGGTATTTGAAATGGAGCACATTTGATTTTGATTGCTTGTGATGGAAACCGTGTTCGGGTTATTTTGCATAGGCGGTCGCATCACATTGTGAGGAATTATGCTGATTGAAGGGGTATTAGTATTTACGCTTCCAGCCACTTGACAACTATTAAGTTTATGAATGCTCATTTGACTGGGCATGTTTTCGATGTTGTGTTTGTCATTATTTCCCATGTTCTGGAAAGATTTATCATTTTGTGCATTTTGCTGTGAATGTGATGCCATAATTTCCTGCGAAAAGTTCAAATGACCTCCTTCAGCCTTTGAAAGTGCGTTAATTTTACTCAATTTCAAGGTAGTATCTGCGTCAAAATTGTTCATCGCAGACGTTGGTGTATAAATATTGCCCGCTGTTATCTGAATTACGTTATTAGATGTAGAATGCGAAGTCGAGTGGTGGCTTACGTTTATGTTAGAGTCGAATTGATGACTATGAAGATTCATCCCAGATATAGAACTGTTATTATTGTTCAAGGACATCAAACAGCTTTGGTTAACCTTTTCAACGTCATTGTGTTGGTGGGATCTACCAGGACCCATGTTATTTTGAATATTCATTGATGAACTGTTAAGATTGCTAGTTTTGACCGTCATGTTCTGTATTTCCAGCTTGTTTTCTAAACTCGAACCACCATTGTTATTTTGAGTGTTAATTCTCCATGGCGTTGGTGATTTAATACTTTGAGTGACACTTATCGTGGGCATGCTTGACGAGTTTGAACTATCGTGCATGTTGCCACTTATTTCTATGACATGGGAATTTTCAATTTTTATATTATTTTTGTTTATTGATGGTGCAATGGAACTTGAAACTATTGGTTGCGATAGAGGTATTGACTGCATCGAAAAGGAAGGTACAGAATTTGGTACGGATTGAGAAATTGCCATAACAGGCTGTCCAATAGACGAAACCAGAGTCACGTTAGGGGACATTGACACATTATTGGGCTTCGAAATGGAAGTGCGTTGCAGGTTTTGTGATGTACTTGACAATGTCATACTGTGGATTTGAGATGTAATAGGATTTATAGTTTGTCTTCCAGTTATGATCGTTCCAGGGCCTGATTGTGAACAAACAGAAATGGGACTTGGGCTCATCTGAACAACTTTAGGAGTCTGTCGGTTGTTGTTTGACGATTTATCAGACAAGGGTTGCAATGTCAGATTAGGAATATTGGCTTTTACATTCTTCATAGTAGGTGGAGAAGATTGCATAGATTGTGCTGATACAACGTTCGGCGTTGAAGAAGCTACTTGATCACCAACGTTGTTGACGACGACGTATCCAGTAGGCACTTCTACAATAGGCTCTATCTTACTAGCTTGGAACACTTGGGTTGTTGTTGCCGAAAAACTGCTATTTTGTGCGAGTACGCCTTGCATTGCTGTAGATACAAACTGTTGTGAAGACATGACAGTATTTTGCACTATTGTTTCTAAACCGTAGTAAACAGGCTGTGTCGTAGTCAAATACATACATCCAGATGGATCAGTGACCATCTCTAGAGTAGGTGTTGATCCCAGAAGCACTTGGTCATTACAGAATTGAGGTAGCAACGTCCCTTGTGGTAAAATGGTTGTGCCTGGTGCAGAAGAAATCAATGTATTTCCTTGTGACTGCAACGCATTGGGAATGATTGTAGTTTGTCCATTACCAATCCCACTCTGTGGGACGACTGTAGCGCCAGCAGTTTGCAATGTATTATTTGGTAAGAGTGTTGCGGTCTGGGACGTAATAGTTCCGGGTGTCAAGCCCTGAATAGTTCCCTGTGGTATTATTGTGGTACCATTCTGTGTATGTATCGCTTGTGGCAAGATTGTTGGACCATTGGGTCCTTGCGAGATTATACCTTGCTGTATCGTACCTTGCGGCAAAATTGTTGCTCCCTGTTGAATAGCCTGGGGCAAAATTCCGACGTTTCCTTGTGGAAGCAACACTGGAATGCCTCCACTTGGCACAGCAACTAAGCCACCTGATTCTGTTTGTTGGATTTGGAATGTTTGAGGCATAAGTCCACCTTGTGATATAAATTGTGTTGGGCCTGTCTTGAAATCTCCTTGTGGTGCAATGGTGGCAATGTACTGCATATTTTGGTTCTGTTGCTGAGATAAAGCCTCTACATAGGCAGACATTATGTTTTGATTTGTTACAGGCTGCACAATTATTGATGGCTGGCCTGTTTGGTTATTTGTTTGCAACTGAATAACCGTATTACCTGGTCCGATGGGCGAGTGGTTGATGGTAGTGTATGTCTTCTCTAGTTTTGTCTGTCTTTTAACTGTCGGTTTTGGAATCGGTCTTCCACGTCCTCTGTTTGCAGCTTGGAAGATTGGTTTTGGTTGGACTGGAGGTGGTTGTTTCTTAGGTGACTTTTGCGGCGTACTTGGTAGCAGTATTTGCTGCTTGTTTTGGGTATTTGGCGATGTTAACCTCTGCGCGGTCATAGCCGGCACCACAATAGTGGGATTACCTTGCAACTGTGGTCGAATCATCGGTTGTATATTTTGTATAATCGACGTATTGGGCATAGAGTTTACTGGCAAGGCAATAGACGAGGCACTCGCCATGTTAGGGAAGTTGGCCACGTGATGTTTACCTTGAATCATAGGTGTAATATTTCCTTGATTAGACGGTATAGTCAGTACTTGGTTGGAGTTGGACGAAATGACTTGTATTCCTCCAGAGCCTGAAAGCAGCTGCGCCATATCACTGCCCTGTAATTGTTGAATATTTGGGTTACCATTCCCTGGTTTAACGCAAATGTTGTAAGGGAGTAAGCCAGGCTGTGTTAATATTTGTGGAGCCATGAGTTTTTGTCCACCAGCAGAGCTTGTTTTAGGAGGTAGTATCATTTGAGGAGTGACGACAATTTGAGGCGATGACAGAACTTGTTGACTGGCCGACACAGTTGTTTTACTCTGGTCGAAGATTACAGTACCAGACTTCATTTGTTCTGTAATAGTCATGGTCATTTCATTAGCTGGACTAGGTGATGGGGTTTCAACTATAGTTCCATTTATCGTTATCTGTCTTGTGTTAATTGACGTTCTTCTCGCTGATATACTTTCCGCTTTTACTGTGTTTTCATTTCCGCTTACAACACCAGCGTGTATGACCATTGGCTGCGCAAAAGCACCTTGGAAAGCATTTTGAAGTGTTGTTAACGTCCTATTTTCGGGTGACTTAGGATTCTCGCTCTCGCTTTCACTTGTAGACATCATATCGCAAGTTGGAACATGCCTGTCATATGACTCCTTATTTCTGTAAGTACACTGGCATCGGTCACATCTAACAGGTTGTTCAATTTGGCCCGGTGTAATTGTGCCATCACCTAGAGGCCGCATAACAAGCTCTGGCTGGCCACTGATAGAATTGCCTGCTATGGTTACAGTGTAAGTACTCTCAGTTCCACTAGCCCTGTATAAGAACTGTTGATTTGGTTGATTTCTAGATATATTATCACTACCCGGGTGGCTTTCATCAGCACCGTCTAGTTGAGATATTGGTGTGAAATCATCATCTCTAGGGCTGTTTGGTCTCGAACTGCAGGTGCTCTCGGAACCGGACCAATCTGCAGCACCGTCTAATTGAGAAATCGGACTGCATTGTATTTTAGTATAAAAGTCAATAACGTCTGTATAATACCCCTCGGTTTTGTCTGGTTTATCATTACTTGTTTCGTCTTTTTGCTTAGGCGATGTTGTACGATAGTTAATACCGGAAGTATGAGGAGTCTCATCACACAAGGTACTGCTAGTAATAGTCTCAGGCTTCAACTTCCTTTCAATGGGATTCATTTCTGTATCTTTATTGGAATCTAAAGAACTTTCTGTTAGAGTGACGCGTTGAACTGGACTTAGTTTGCCAGTAACTGTTGATGATTTCCCCATTTTGCATCTCTTTATAGTGGATGAGAGCAGGCTAGTGTCAAATTTGTTATTCCAGGTGAGGCTACTGGATCTCTGTTGTCCACGGCCGGTTGTTAAGGTCTTGAGACCATGGTTTTGCAGAAGCATTTCAGACTTACTTCTTTTTAATTCCTTACTTCCAGATTCTAATCTTGCATTTAGTAGCTCATCGATGAATTCTGATTTTTCATTACTTTTGTCATCAGATTGACTAATGGCACAGTAAAATTCATTTTTCAAGTCTTGAAATATATCTTGCATTGATATACCATCCAGTAAATCGTGATTAAGATCTTCAAATATGGCATCTTTAACTTCTGGGGGAAACAAGTCGGCCGTGTTTTGGGGTTCTTCTTCGTCTTGTTGTTCCTGCTTACAGACATTTTCTAATAAATACTCTAAAACTTGTTTCACGGCAAGGTCTTCTAAAGTTACAGTATTTCCAAACATCATGGGTGATTTATCATTTTTAAGCATTAGAACAGTTTTACTTGATACAGTTTCGATACTTTCATGCCAAGCTCCAATCTCAGCCATAACTCTCTCAACAACATGAACTTCTTTAGAGTGGTCAACAGTAATATTCACCCCAAAGTCAAACCCGGGTAAAGGTTCGGCTAGTATAAGTTTTGTCTTGATTGTATATCTTACAATCTTAGAGGGTTTTTTGCAAGACCAAAATAACCTGGTGCAAGAAAAATCCACGGGCATCAAAAAATCTTCATAATCAGACACTGATGGCACAATTTTTCCAAGACTGTTAACAATTAAGGAACCAATGATAAACTGCACTTTACTGATTTCACTGTATCTTTTCTTCTTTTTGTCGAGTTCAACATAGACTGGCCTGGTGAGTTCAAAATCTGCATCCTTCTGTAAACTTTTTAATGGGACGTCTTTGCCGTGTGCAGGACAAAATACCCTTTTGTCGTCCATAAATGCGCAGCTTTCTCGTCTGGCACATGAGTAATGATACGTTTCGCTGCAATTTTTAGCACAGCATCCGACACTTGCACCTTTTAGTTCACATGCAGCACATTTAATCATCTTTCCTCTGGATATCGCCGAATGTACATTTTGTAAAGATCCGTCGATCTCTTCAAATACTTCAGCTGACCAAAGCGCACAATTAGCGTGGATCCAATCATTTTGCCCACAGTATAAGAGGCGTCCTTCCATAGCTGGTGAACCATCTCCTACAGTTTTACACAGTACACAGATTCTGGAATCTACCAGTGGGTAAAACTCAAGCAATTCTTCCTCTAATTTTGGCCCGTCTAATTCAAGTTTGGGAACAATTTGGTCTAGTGGTTTTTCGATAGACGATACAGCTGCTTTTATGCCCTTGCTGTCAATCATTTCATGGTCCTTTAGTGATTCTGTTTCATCTTGCTCTCCTTCTACTTCTAGGTTGGGTTGAAGGCAATTGTTTTCACAATCAAACCACGGGAAGGTTTCCGAGAATAAGTCCTTGTAAATAGATTTTAAATCAGTACTTGATGTTCTTTCAATGACTGCTTTCATGTCATGGTTAAAATCTTTTAGGGAAACATACTCATCACTATTGACTCTTTTCTTTACATCTAATAACGATGGCGATAGTATTCGGCCGATGCTGTCGGCATCGTGGTTAGGTGTGTTTACCTGTCTAACAATCGCAGGACTCAAGTCTTGCTCGCTGCGAGCTAATGGGAAACTCTTCATAGGTTCGTCATCATCAGAAATAGCTTCGTATTTGTCATCATGCACAGTGGTTGGCAACATTGTGGTAGCTTTTTCTATTTTATTAGGTGGTTGGTAATTTTCATGTACTTCAATACATGGTGTGTCGAATTCTGTTTTGGTGTCATATAAGCCTGTCGAAAAGCATATTTCTTTGTTTTGCATCAAAGGTTCCTGTAGATTTACAACTTTGTGTGATGTATGGGGAATGTCTTCCTTTTCCATTTCAACGTCATTTAGCAATGAAGAACACTGCCATATATTTTGTGCTGCATTGGATTCTTCCGACTTATTCTGGGCGATATTATTGCGGCGCCCTCTTGCAGTATTTCTGTAAACTTTTGTTTCAGTAGTATTCTTCATGGAATCATCTGTACCATCAAAATGTAACTTTCGTATGGCTTGAGGCGACAATATCCTGAATGGTTTGGTAGGTACTGGAGTATTTTTGTGTGGCGTCAGTTTTAACAACGCACAAGCCTTTTTATTTTTGGCAAGCAGCTTGAGTAGATGAAGGAGTCGTCCTTTTAGATGCTCCGTCAGCATTTTTCTCCATGGCGGATCGTGTGGCATGCACTTACAACAAATGTATTCGATGGATGGAGGTAAGGCGGAGAGGAGCTGGTAACCTTCACCAGACAATCCTTCGCAGCTGGCATGCACCCATCTGCCGCACCAGCCACATTCCATCATCTGGAAAAATACAGACCAACATTAATACTAATTTAAATTTCGCCACCAAAGATTATATTCGTAGTTTCGTTGTTAGGCTAATTAAAGTTCCTTGCTTCCTTACCTTGCTGTCAAAGTCGTTGTCTCTATAGCAAGCCTGGCAAAGGGGACAGTAGTTGCCTTTCTGTCGCAGCTTGAAGCATGAGCCGCAGAATGGCAGGCTTCCCACGAACTTGCTAACACGGCTGCTGTCACAGCTCTTGCATTTAAGACAGGCGCTGCAAATCTGCAAGGGATAGATTAGATGATAAACATCTGATCCTCAAAACCCCTCTATAGGAAGGAAGGAGGGGCAGAGCTGATCGCCGTGTCATCCACAATCTACAAACAGTTTACGTCCACCTTTCATGTTTTTATAGTTAAGTTTCCTTACTTGTGCGAAGAATGACCTTGCCTCTTTACCACACTGAGTCTCATATGCAATAGCGACTGTCAAGCTACGTAGTGCGTCTGAGTGTGTAATGAATGCCTATTACGATAACTAAGCTGCAACGCTTCGAACATCGTGCGATTAGAGCTTTCTCGTCCCCACACGTCTTGCGCTGCAGGGTCGCGCATAAAATTATCGGACTATAGTCGAAGCATGACCCATCCTCACATACTATCTTGCCACCATGCCTTATCGTCGCATACCATCAGATGAGATTGTTCAAATGCCTATTAATTTGGCAAAAAGGCAGTGCGGTGGTTCTTTGGAGTTGCGAATATGTGACCAATGCCTCGCAAATGCTTGCTGTTTATACCGTACCTGCGGCCAGTCGCTGCGGTGGTCGGGCGGCGGCGCGGGCAGGCACGCGGCGTGGTAGTGCGCGGCGCAGGACCTGCAGCGGCGGCGCGCGGCCGGCCGGCTGCACTGCGCACAAGTAGCGCAACGCGCGCAAGTCCATCCTCGCGCGCCAAGCGCGTCCTCTGCGCACCAGCTGTGGTACCATTCGCAGCAAGAAGTGCACACCACCATCTGAAGTGGTGCGGAAAAAACGTTATTGGGGTGCCACTCACGGCCGGTTTAAACACTACGTTAATTGGACAATGTTTGACATGAACATCGCATACATTGCTTTCATCCTGTTGCTGAAGCGTTTTGTCATGGAAATCAAACCCGAGCCAATATTTAAAAAATGGTTTTCTAAATTGAGCCGATCCCTTCGTTCGGGTCAATCGATAAGAGGAGGCGACACCATAACCGCCAGCGTGCAAGCTACTCGATCACAGAGTTAGCATGTTACATCGAACACAGCAGTTAATTTTATATTTGATTGGGCAATTGTGTATTTATTTTAAGAGAAACTGGCCAACTTTGAAATGTATTTGTTACGTTGTCATTTGTTATGTTGTCTACATTGTCTTGTTCTAGGATGTTTATTTACATTACTTCAAGTTAATCATGACTTACATTCAGTATGATGATTATTCACACTACAAGCAGCTTTAAGCAATACAATCTTATAATTATATTTACCTTTTCTGTGCCAGCACTGCCACACAAAAAGCATAGCCTGGCTACAGTGAACGGAGCAGTACCAATAAGTCCGAAACCAGAACTGCAAACTTCATCCGGATCATAACTCTCCCAGAAGTCAACACAGATTAATTCTGGCCGTTTCACGCCGCATTTCTGCGAGCGGCCCCGGACCTGTCACAAAAATTTTGTTATGTCAAAAATAAGAAACACAAAAGAGGTATATTATTATACCACAAAAATAAAAAGCTTACATTCGTAATATTCGTTAGTGGTTTCAAAGTCATCTTCCTAGGCACAAGATCCATGACAGTCTCATCTTCACTTGATTCTGCCTTATTCTGTATTTTAACAGACACTGTGGGCTCAACCTTTCTCTTTTTAGCTTCAACTTGCATTTCTGCATCCGAGTCTTTAGAAACTGGAAGCTCAGACACTATTTGTGGATCAACTTGAGGTGCTTTGTTTTCAGATTCAGCTTCCGACTCGTAGCTGACTATTTCTGGAGTAGAAATCTCCTTCTCAAGAACAGGAGGAATTTCATCAACCACGGGTTGTTTTTCTTGTTTCTCTTTCTCTTCTTGTGTTGGGAATGTCGCGATAGGTTGACCTAAGACAATTGATGCACTTCGACATACATGTTTTACTCTCGGACCCTTTAGCTCCACTTTCTGTCGTTTTGGATCTTCAGCCTGTTTAGATTCTTCATTTTTGTCTTTCTTCCTTACTTTGACCCGACTTGTTAAACGACGCTTTCTGTTTGTGCTGAAGTCATCAGTCACTGCTTCCTCCTCAGGTTCTTCTTTTGAACTTTTGTCCTAATAATGTAATAGAAATATATTAGTCTCCAACCGAAATTATAATCTTATCTTAGATAAAAAGAAGGCTATTGCCACTTACCTCAA
This sequence comes from Pyrausta nigrata, assembly GCA_949316185.1. Classification (NCBI taxonomy): domain Eukaryota; kingdom Metazoa; phylum Arthropoda; class Insecta; order Lepidoptera; family Crambidae; genus Pyrausta; species Pyrausta nigrata. The sequence continues at coordinate 9,334,486 of OX438957.1, read as the reverse complement.
CTTTTTCAACTTCTTCCACAGGTTTCTTTGTTGTTTTGATTGTTCCAAAGATCTTGTTTTCAGTATCAGGTAAGGCAAATACAGGTTTCTCAATGGAGTTATTACTTGTACTTAGCCGCAATGGGTTAGCTTGAGTCAGAGGGCAAGCTGTTATAACACTGCTTCGCATGTATGGTGGCAATAATGCTGTGAGGCCAGTTCTTATACTTGGTGGAACTTGGAATGCCTTTAGGCACAATTTAAGCCAACAAGCAGGACATCTAGCCCGGTTTGTGCATTTCAATAACTTCCACTGTTGTGACCTGACTATTGGAGGTACATGACAATTCCCTAAAAGAAAAATCCGGATTATACACACATCAACACTGTCTACGGATATACAAAATATAGTATGTATTTATATCCAAAATATCCCTAAACAGTGTTGATTAGTATATTTTTTTAAGACATGTGCATTTAGTAATTTTATTAAAAAAAAATACTATTAACAAACCTTCTCCTTTCAAGCACTGCATCACAATAGGGCCGGTCCTGTGCGACATCTTCTCCTTCTTTAGCATTTTGGATATAAATTTGCGACAAGATTCACAAGAATATATTCCAAACTTACGAGCTTGCTTGACAAACCTGTAGAAACGAACAGCTCCACAAACTCCACATGTGACCGTCGTTGGTGGGTTATTAGCTGTAACATTAATTAAACAAATGTCATCTATGAGTAATTCACAATATTTATTACAAATAATAACTGTGTTATTACTTACATGACAATGATGTAAGGGTTGAAAATGGTCCATCCAAACCAGTGGTAGACTGTGCTGGTGAGCTCAACTGTAGTCGGGCCTCTCTAATAATCACTTTGCCTCTCAGAAGCTGTGAGGCTGAAGACTTTTCTTTTTCTGGACTTGGTGGCTCTTGTCTATCTTCCTCCTCACCACTACCCTCTGGACTGTCACTGTCAAAACTTTCTTCAGATTCTGAACCACTACTTGTGCTACTTGAACTACTTGCATCTGATATATCCATAAGTTTCCTCATAGCATGCCCTGTCCTGTCTTCTTTGTTTGCAGACTCTGATGTTTTTAATTTCTTGAGTCCTTCTAAGTTCGAATTCTCATCTTGTGAGTATTCAGGATCTTTTTCATAAGAGAAAATATCATGTATGGGCTTTCTTGATGGGGTACCAAGACCAGAAAATGAATTTGTTGTTTTATCTTTGAACAGGTTTGAGGTTTTAGTTGAGGTCTTATCACTTCCTTTTTCATTATCATTTGCTCTATCATGTTCATCTTCTGGTGTTTCATCATCATCAGGTAAATTGTTAAATACTAGCCTCTTTAGTTTTGGTTTTTTAAGAACCTTTCCTGTAATTATCGTACTTGTAAGAGCAGTCTGTTCTTCACCATCAATGAACCTTTTGTTGGGTTTAATAACTCGAGATGAGTGAGCACTTCTCATAGGCAGAACAAACTTGGCTGAACTCATACTCTCCTTACTTAAAGGTGACGCATTTCTGGGTGGCGGTGATACACAGCGAGATTCACTGAACTGTGAAAATTTGTTCATGGGCTTTGACAATGGATTCAAATTCTTTCTCAAATATCCTTCATGGTGCTCTAAACTGGATTTTGAACTCAAATCTGTGAGTTTTGCAGGTTTAAGGATACTTGAGTATTCTGTTGGTTTGAGTGAAGATTTCTTTTTGATAATGGGTATTAGTGGTGCATGATGTTTAGGAATTTTTTTCAGTGGTAAGACTATATCTTCACAACTCTCCACAGTGCCAAAAGTTACAGTTTTCTTTACTGGTTTTGGTTTATTACCATTAACTGGGTCCATTTTATTCTGTGATCGGGTACGTACAGGAGATTTTGATGGATCACTATTATTTTTATCTTGATCGTCTATTGGATTGTCAGCTGCTTTATTTTCACCGGCTGAATTTGATTCATTTTCATTATTATTTTCTTTCTTTTCTTCTTCCTGTAAAAATGATTCTTGCATTGTACAATAATACTTCAAAAAATCAAATGTTAGCAATGGACTAAGAGCACAAACAATTGCTACAAAAACATTAATCTAACATGGATGTTCAAAATGTCAATGTTTCAGTTTTCTGTGTATGATGTTAGCCGCATTGAGGCATATATGGGCATATCTAATAAGGCCACCATTCCAGTCATGTTTCCCGAATGTCAAAAGAAAACAGTGCTAAGTGCATTTTATACTCAAAGCTGCAGAAGGGTACAACTCCTGCGTTACCAGAATGTACTGAAACACCACATGCAGAGATGTGAAACCATCACACTGGGAAACCCAAGCCTAAGATTGGTCAAAATAAGGGCAGTTACAGTTCAGAACCAGGTGTAAGACTTTGAATGAAGTAGACAAGGTTAACATATTGTATGCGTGACCACCTGTGCTAGATTATAATTTGGTCCTAGGAGGGGTGGTGCTGACGTGCCGTGAGTTTGACTGCACATTCAGTGCCGAAATCGGATATGTTAGTTACTGAAAAACTCATGAGTGACACCCTCAACAATAGTCCAGTTGCCAGGGCCGAAATCAGTCAGGAGAAATATAATTATAATAAAACTTGAAGAGAAACATATGAAAAAACTTGAATGAAAAGTTTATTGATTTCTATACATTATTTTTTAAGATTTCTGCCTGGTGGGACATATATAAAAGTTCCTCAGCCCACTGATCCTCCTGGTGGGATTGATTTTGTATAGAAATTAAAACTTTATTTAAATATTATTAAGATTGATTGATTATAGTAAATACTCAGCTATGTACATCTTACTTCTTTGATACAAAATAAGATATAGTCGGTTTTTTGTTTGCAAATATTGTAAACAATCTCTACATTCCTTTTTAAGCCTTTGACTGCCACGGAACTAGTGACCACCATGGCGCTCAATGTGATAACGATATTTTTCATTTAAAATTAAGATAGACACAAAAATAATTAGCTGCTATGGCAATGTTCAGAATTATAAAACTTTTATATTTAATATTTTTTTACACTGGTATTAGTTTAAAAATGCATTATTGTTTCATTTCATAACATGCGAGGGAGCTGTTGTTAAGACAACAGCTTCCTTCATATCTAGGTTATGTTTACTGGGGAAACAAAATTTTGCTTTAGTTATAAAATATTTTCTCCGTAAAAGTTAAAGATAGACAAATATGTATGCATTAAAAGTATTATCCACATACATCTTGTGAAAGTTCATGAGACATTATAGATCCAACGTTTCACAGAATGACAGTTCTGTGAGTATTCAAGGGCATATATTTAAATGTTGTAAAATCCTCATGATACACATTAAAAATGATAATATTAAATACTGCTCTTTTGGAAAATACCTATGTAAGTACCTACATTGTTTGTTTCTCTTTGTCACTAAGGTTGACCCATAATCTTTTGTTATGGTATAGGTAGGTTATGTCTAGTTTTGATTGTTATTATGAGTTTTATCAGATGCTTACACAGTATTAAGCATTTGTTTTGTACCATTTCTGCATGTTTCTAATACTTGATCATATTATGTTGACCTCAAATGGATGTTCAAAATGTCAAAGTACACGAAACGATTGACGCATCTTCCAAACAACTGGCTCTTAGGTCTACTGATTTAGTTATTACGTAAACACAAGGTTTGCACATAGTAAGTGTTGTTTTTATGTAACGTATGAATACGTGTAAGTAATTCTAAGCAAATAAGAATATTGTACCTCTTTCTCCCCAACAAAATCATTGGTTGACCCGCCGCGGGCTGGCGGGTGGCTGTCTGCAGCCGTCTCATGGTAAACAGCGCCCGATAAAACACTAATACGCTTTCTATTTTGGAATTTTAACGGTTTGCCAGGAAATCTCGACCTTCCCATTTTGATGTGCACGTAAACGAAGGACACTCAGTGCGTTCCCAGCGAACGCGAGGAAACTGGCGCGCATGCTCCGGCCCGCGCGCTCCGCAACGCCATTTCACTCATTTATGCAATGTATACAACTAAATTACGACGCAGTTTTCATCACATGTAGGCTCGGACACAAACATAAACTGTACCCTTCACATTATTTATTAAAACGATCACTTCGCACTCTTTTTGCAAAAGACAACATCATCCATCATTTTAATGGTCGACTGGTTGTTAGCGCCGTACGTAAAGTCGTAACGCTTCCATTCAACGAAGCGTCATGCTAGTATTGAAACAAAAGAGAATGTACAAAATGTTCAAGATTCCACCACACGACACTCGTTTGTTGCACTTTAATCGCGTTATGTTCCATTTGATTAGCACAAACAAATCGAAATAATGTAATTGAATCGCCCGTAATTTGACAAAGATGGCTGTACACCGCGCTTTAACAATAGCGGGCAAGAGTGATTAACGAGACGAGGCGCGATGCCGCGGTGTGAACGACACCTGGCTCTCGGAGGCCAGTTATGGATTTTGAACCAATCGCGACGTTAATTCGGACCGGTATGAAAACAAACATGTCGCACGCTACTTCTTGCTCCGCGTAACTCGCTCTAAATCTATCTATAGACGCCTCGCTGTTTTACTTCCATCAATAAAAATGTTATGATCTATGTTAATCTGCGCACATTGACTGAGCGACATGTATGTACCACCTACTTTTTTGTATAGGTATTAGTTGGTTGTGTGTTCGATGGTGAATTATTTTAACTTGACAAATAAAATACCTAAATCAGTCGATTAGGGGAATTTATTATTCTAAGTTATTATTCTAAGATCTATGTATGAACCAGTCAAGTAGGTAGATGATAAATTTTGAAGACTACAGATCTTTGTTCTTTCTTAACAAACATAACTCCGTGTAGTCCATAGGTACCTACTTACATACAAACCTACCTAATAACTAAACGGATTATCAAGCGATGTCCACCTGACAATTTAGAATGTTTCCTGTCCCTGTCTGAGGATTGTTTATGTTCGATAGGTGAAGTTACCTACTTTGGATTTAATTACATGTGCGAAGCCGGTACGGGTGGTAATACTTTATTATACTTTTAAGCTTTGTTGTACCTCAGACCAAATAAAAAAAGGTTTTTTTATTTGGTCTGAGTGTTGTACAGATTGCAGTACCTACCTACAAAAGGTTGACTTAACTCCAGTGGCATTCTCTACCAGTCATTCTTCTTAAGATACCTACTAGTTAGAGCAGGTTAGAGCACGAACAATGTTGATGGTGCTACCTATCTGCATAAGTAAGTAAGGTAGGTACTTTAATAAAGGTACCAATACTTCCTGTAGGTAAGTATGTACTTAAGTAAAAAAAAAACAAGGATTACTTACCGTAGAAGGTATTACTTACATAGGTACATAGTACATACAGACAGAGTCAACAGAGATAATAAATGAATTAACCACATTTTCAACTTGACGATCCCCAAATACCTACCCCATTGACTGAAATAGGTAGGTATCTTATCAATGTGCATTGAATAAATACCGCGTAGCGTAGCGTAGGTAAGCAAGCCGCTTAAATTCTCATAAAGTACCTAGCCTACTACTACGCTACTCCTGGAGCTAGCTACGCTACGCTACGCATGTATATGTACCTATCCGCACCCTACACAACAGGGAGAACCCCAAAACTCTCGGTCGATCATGCGTAAAGGGCGGAGAAGGGATGCTAAAGGGACGAGCCGCCGGTGATTGAACCCTTACATACACATTCATAGCTACATCTAGGAAGAACACAATATTACTATTCAGTTTATTTTACCTTCTTATTAGTAAAGTAGTTAACTCAATTCTATACTGACCTCTAGCGTGAGTTATGAGAACCATAAGTTCCTTGCTGAAACGCTTCCTGAAATAGGTACATCGAGAACGGGCGGCATTTCCTTGGACTTGGATCGAAGCGAGACAATTCAGATTCACAGACAACAATTTAGAAAATATTTTCACTTAAAAACCACAAGTTTTTGAATATTTTTCAATGCACTTCACATACACTTACTATTGGTGTTTTGAAAATAACAAACTGTGTGTAAATATTATGGTAGGAGTATTATTTACATCAGTTTCGTTGCACTGGTGTTCGTGCGTGAAACTGTAGTAGCGAGACTGACGGCGGAGAGACGCCGCGCATGCCGCGAGGGACACGATGTAAATATAAAAATGGACAAACTCCCCTTCTGGGGGCTCACCCATATGAATCACTGTTCCACGTAGCACTCTTGCCCTCGGTTGATTTTTTTGTATAGGGTATGTGTCTAAAGCCACATGCGGTCGGAAGGATGTAAATCGGAATAGTCGTACTCGTACGGTTCAAATTTGGGCGGTTTTGAATTTTGATGAAACTTCCGCGTTGCACTTTAACAAAATATTGATCGCCGGCACTTACGTCGTCGGTGGACATAATTCACTGAGACCTTTTTGAAAAAGGATAATCACTGTAGATCAGCCGCTGACTATCCTCATTGTGTCCAAATCTGAAGCCCCCTCCCACGAAGCAGGTAGATGTTTTTTTGTATTGTTTGGGTCGCGGGCTGCGGATACGGTAGGTAAAAAATGATTCATACATTCGTGAAATTATGAGTTAAGTATTAGATAGATCGATATTTTGTAGAATGTTTAAATAGAATATTTATTTTAGGACCAGCTCTTGATAAGTAAGTTGTACAGAATGTAGCAGGCAGGCCTGTGTAGCAAACATCTGTCTTCCAGTGTTATTAAATAAACTAATATTATTGAAGATTTTGAAGTTGAATGCACTGAATTAAAAATGATTTTAGTTGTTAAGTTACAAATGCGACATTCTTTGTTTGCGAAATAGTACTTTTAACAATATTCCGGGTCTCTATGCTTAAATAACAAGCTTTGCGTATTATATCATAATAACTTTGTTTAGCCATTTCTGCGTGAATCGGTTAACAAAGGATGACTCAAGAAAACGCTTGACGCACCGCGCTGCCTGACGCACCGCGCTGCCTGACGCGCGACGCGCCGTGTCTTACTGGTGGGCTGTTCCGAAAGTTTTTAGCTGCATTAAAAATGGTGTAAAGTGTATTAAAAATTTGACATAATAATTCTTGATGATTTTTATAATGTTCCTTTGCTGACTTAAGGCGGTCCTGCACGAAATTGAGAAAATTAACGTATTTCTAAGTCACTTGTACAATGAGCTGAATTAGTTAAATACATTAAAATAACTTCTTTGCGTTAGCCTAATCATTGGACAAGGTCATGGTCTTGTTGAAATTTAAAACAAATGCTTTATGATATAATAAACATGACTTGTAGCTAATGATATCTAAGAGCATTTTTTTTTCGAAAACTTGGTGATTTTTACATGTTTTTACGGATGAAACAATAATTTGTACATGAAAATTATTGTATTGATATTCCGCAGGTTCCCTCCTTTTTAATCTACACGAATCGATACTAATATTATAAATGCGAAAGTGTGTCTGTCTGTCTGTCTGTTACCTCTTAACGCTTAAACCACTAAACCGATTGAGATGAAATTTGGTATGGAAACAGTTCGAGTCCCTGGAAAGGACATAGGCTTTTTTAGACATTTTGTCGCGATATAAAAACATTAAGGGGGTGAAATGGGGGATGAAAGTTTATATGGAAAATCCAACTCTTGCGGGCGAAGTCGCGGGGAACCACTAGTAAAATATAAATAAGAAAATATGAACACTTTTCAGTTTTTAACACAAATTTCTGATGGTGTTGCCCACTGCGAAGAATAAAACTATTGTTCTAATTAAATCATCAAGTCTAAAACTTTAAAGCAAATGGATCTTATTACTAATATTAATAAGTTCGATTCTGTTTGAAGATCGTTTAGACTTACTCGAACTCAAAGTTCTTCGTTCGCGCGGCACCCCTTAATACATAAGTCATACTTTTAAATCAATCTTAAAACATTTTAAAAATGCATTTTGCGAGACGTTGAAAAAATACCGCTCTGAATACGATCAAAGTCTAGTCCGAGACCAAAGTTCTTAAAAGTGCGCCCACGAAGATTTTTTTTTCGTACCTAAGGTAATCTTTAAGATGGTCATGCAAAATTGTTGCGACTGCCAGACTTTTAATCTGCCTGTATCCTGAATCTCCCGTTGGGTTATATTTATCCGTTCTTTTGATAACCACACTCCATCTTTTTTTTAATTAATAAAGTTTATCGTGAGATTTCGAAACGTTTAGTGAGACACCGCACGATACGACGAGATTTAAGTACTCATAAGAAGTATTTAGTAGTTTGAATTTTAAATATTAAAGTCAATCATATCAAGTTACGTTTTTAATTTAGGTACTTGTCTACACAGGTAAAATCTCGCGACAAGCTTTTATTATTATATACTTAAATCGAGTAATGATGTTATGTGTAGATCGTAAAAGTTTTAACGAAAATTAATTTTATTCTTTTTAGCGCATTTACATAAAAGCTTGTTTTTTAAATAGTTTTACTTTAAATTTATTTTTTACTTTATATCGCTGGACAGGTTTCTCAGTCTGTGGGCATGTCTCAATGTTTTCTTTATTCAACGCATCATTGATGCAAGGTCGTTTGCCGCTTAAATCCATGGGCTTATTATTTTTCTGGCGACGAAAAACTTAAAAGGAAACTTAACTATTTGCAACTAATATCTAACATACCAAGGTCAGGCCTGTGTATCAGGTAGCAAAAACGTACCTACGCGTGGTGACCCCTTGGTAAGGGACTAAACAAGTTGGGTGTCGCTAGCCGGCAGCGACACGCTCCCGCCCGCGTTTTATTCACCGGCGGTGCGCGACACTAGGTTGCTGGTTGGACGAGCGTGAATAAAGTCCTAGAAAGATGCGCTAGGTGGCGTAAGTAGCTTCTTGTGGCAGTCAACCCTATCGCGTTGCGTGATAATACGTCACTGAATAGGTGTCTACACGAAAATGTGCTTGACTCTGAGGCGAACTAAATTACGCCATATTGTTGACGACATTGAGTAGACATTTCTTTGAATACAATTGCTAAGTCATACTTCTGTACGAAGTACTAGTACTTATTCTGTGCTTTAAGGTAAGCAGGTGACAAAGGATTATTAAGAACAGTGTGTAAGATGCCAAGAACTCTTGATTCTCTGCGTTGACGGATAGGAAGCCAATTAAGTTTTTCTCTGTAGCTCGAGGCATGATCGTACTTCCGAAGGCCAAAAATTAACCTGATGCAGCTGTTGAGGAGACGCTCTAGTTTATCTGTGAGTGCTTCGGTGAGGTTAGTGCAGCAAGAGTCGGCGTAGTCAATAATAGGGATAATAAGAGTTTGCATAAGTAAAAGCTTAGTCTGAAATGGAAGAAAGAATTTTAAGCGGTAGAGACACCTCAAACAGGTGACAACCTTACGGCTGACCTCCGCAACGTGAACAGTCCAGCTGAGCGTAGAGTCAATAATCAGGCCCAAGTTCTTCACTGAGGTACAGTACGGTATTGTAGTACCATCATAAGCTATATGTTTCAGATTATCAATACACAGCCTAGAAATCAATCCTGGACTCCCTACAATGATGGCTTGACACTTGGAAGGGTTAACAGAAACTCCAAAATTGTGGGACCAAGACGAGATGTAATTTAAGCTATCGTTCAATAAATCGATTGCAGCAGATATTTCAGCAAGGTCAGATTGTACGTACAATTGTAGGTCATCGGCATACAGATGATACGAGCAGCGAAGGTTAATGGTAATAAGGTTTATAAAAATAGAGAAAAGCAATGGAAAGAGAATGCCACCCTGCGGAACACCAGATGTTAGATTGTACCAGTCAGAAATTGAGTTGGCAGTCTTAATTGACTGTTGGCGGTCACGCAGGTATGAAGAAAACCATTCTAAGACGGGAGGGGACACATTTAGATTAGATTATACAGCTAGAAGGAGATCATAGTCTACGGTGTTGAAAGCATTGGAGAAATCCATGAGAACAAGAAGTGTGACTTTAGAGGAATCCATCCTTTCCCTGATATCCTCCGTCACCTTTAATAGAGCAGTAGTCGTACTGTGAGCTGGACGAAAACCAGACTGAAAAGAATTGAGTAAGTTGTTCTGATAAAGGTGGGAAGACAATTGCTTAAGAACACACGACTCGATGATTTTGGAAAGAAAAGGCAAGATAGAAATTGGCCGGTAGTGGCTCGGTGAAGTGGGATTGCGAACCTTGGGGAGTGGAAAGACGAAGGCCTTACGCCAAATAAGGATATGTGCCAGAGTTCAGTGACCAGTTTACTATGTTAGTGATAGTAGGTTAGATAATCTTTTGCACTACCATTTGACGGCTGATTCCTTCCACCCCGGTCGCTTTGGATGTTATCGCAAGAATGGCTCCGCTGATTTCAGTCTCTAGAGACAGGTTTGAAAGTAAAGGGGGCAATGTCGGGAACAGGAAGAGAAGCTATACAATGTGTTAGGTAACCAACCCGACAAACTTAAAGGGCTTTTTCTACATTCAATTTTAATCATAAAATGTCCCATATATGTGGGGTGAAAAATCAACTTAAAATTTTTGAGATGAATTACAGCAACTTTAATTTTGTCTGTATTTTTTGGGTAAAAATATTTTTTTAACAGTCTGCAATATTGTTTTCGATACTTAAGTAATATTTATTGGATTGCCACTCGTTTTGAGTTATCCGACAATATTTTTCCTACACGATGACCAAATAATTAAAATGCCGCCATTCCGAAAGGGTTGAGTTTTCACCCCACTTATATAGGACATTTTATCATTACAATTCACTGTAGAAAAAGCACTTAAAGTTTGTCGGGTCGGTTCCCAAACACATTGTATATGCTAGAGTATTGGCTTTAGTATGAGCATCAAGTATTGGAAGATTAGTGAAGTGCTTGTTTATATCATTAAGATCAGAGGGAATGTGACTGTTGTCACATTGTCATGTAAATAAGATATATTTTTAACACGCTAGGAACACTTTTTGGATTGCAATCTAGAATTATTAAAATTTTAAAATTGTCTGCATGCTTCTTTATATAATTGTACTCTGTATGTGTTTTCTTGAATAAATAAATAAATAATGAAAAAAAATATCTGTATTTCTAAGGGAAGTAGCATACCCGTAAATACCTATTCTAGGATTTATAGCTAGTGCCTGGGCTATAGTTGTAAAACAACCGTTGAAAACGGTTTAAAACCATAAACAACGGTTTCAAACGATTGAATATTGACTGCGTCATAAAAAAGGATTTAGTTATTTTGTACAAAATAGTACCACATTTTGCGGTGGTATCGTCTCAGTCAGGATTTTTTGCGTTTGTAAGTTATAACCACCGAGCACATAACCTATAGAGGCGAAATGTCATTTCCGTCAAAATCCCTTGGAAATTAACTTGGTTTTTTCTTCGACGCATTTAAAGAAATTGACTTATTTCTTTAAATATTTTAAAATAAAGGTGCCGTTTAAAAGATTGTTATATACAATCACAACCAAAATATCTCATAATTCATAATATCGATTTGAAAATATATGCTTAAATTGACACTTTTCGTATCAGTGCCAAGCACTCATAAGTTTCGGAGAAAAATTGCGCTTACTTCGCCTCTATAGGTTACGTGCTCGATGGTTATAACTTTGTATCTTACCAGCGGCCCGTCCTATATAATCTAAAATTCTAATTTTAGATCGATTATAAACATTTTGTAACTTTCTATCTAGATCATTCCAGAAATTTTTAGAACGTCCTAGAACATTCCTTTATTTTACCAGTTGCAAACATTTTAAATGTTCGTAAATAATTTAATAATATTTTAGAACATTCTAGATAAATTGTAACAGTTGCACACATTTTGGCACTTCACTAGATCATTCCAGAACTTTTTAGAACTATACTAGCCAAAACAAAATAAGGGCCACTTATTTATTTCGACGTCTGGAGCGATTTTAATAATTTCTAACTGATGTTAAGTACCTACCTTTTTTGTGGTGTTACCTTAAGTGTTAACAAACATCGTGAGATTTTACAGCTTGCATAGTTTTTGAAGTGGGTGACAGTTTGTCATTTTTTTGTAACCACTTGAATTTACCCAACTTTTTAAACGAAGATTTAGGTCATTCCAACTGTGAATTCGTGCGCGAGCAGTTAAATTTTGCTAAGTTTGAGTGTGAATAAACATTTTCAAAGAGCAATGCCGAGAAATCGTAGACATATGGACGTGCAAACCGCAACTAGAGCCATAACATTGATACAAGAAGGGCATTCGCAGCGTTCTGTAGCTCTGCAGCTGGGATTTTCACGAAGAGCCATCCAGAATGCTTGGAATCGATTCCAAGAGACTGGAAGGGTAACCAGAAGACGGGGATCTGGAAGAATCCGAGCAACCACAACACAAGAAGATCGCTACATACGCTTAACTGCGCGCAGAGAGCGATTCGTCACCGCTCGCTCCATACAAAATCGCTTGCGCCAGGCGACGGGTACTCGTGTTAGCGACCAAACGATTAGGAATCGGTTACACGAGGACCATCCATTCTCTAGGAGACGTGTATGTGAATTCCGTTGACAAGTGCGCATCGTGCGAACCGTTTATCTTTCGCAAGACAACACCAGGGCTGGGTCACAAATGATTGGAGCACAGTATTGTTCACTGATGAGTGCAAAGTAATTTTTTTTATTGACGATCGTCGCATTAGAGTTTGGAGACGAGAGGGTAAGCGATTTTCGGATGCCTACATCCATGAAAGTGACAGATTTGGGGGTCCCAATGTATGGTGTGGGGCGGAATTTCGATGTCCGGTCGAATCGAGCTCGCAGTTCTCAATGAAGGTACGGTAACGGCTCAACGATACATTGAACAGGTCATAAGACCCCATGTGGTGCCATTTGCACAAAGAATTGGTGCAGGATTTAAATTAATGCACGACAATGCTCGCGCTCATACAGCAAGAGCCACCCGAGAAGCCCTAGAGGAAGCTGGTATACAGGTTTTACCGTGGCCCGCCAACAGTCCGGACCTTAACCCAATCGAGCACATGTGGGATTTATTAAAACGAAGTGTCCGGAACACAAACCAACCTGTGCATAACGAAAGACAGCTAATTAATGTGCTGAAAACAAGCTGAGAACAAATTGCACAAGAAACAGTTCGCCACTTGGTAGAGAGTATGTCCTCTAGGCTTCTAGAATGCATTCACAAAAGAGGAGGGCATACACGGTACTAAAAAAGTGAAAAAATGAGAAAAAAATAAGATTGTTTTAATTTTTTTTTCATCTAGTGTATTTTTTATTTAGCCAATATTCCTTTTTTCACAAAAATCTAACATTTGAAAATTTTGAAATTTATCTTCGTTAATTTTTATGCTAAAACATTAAAAATTAATCAATAAATTAAGTCGAATAATTTATCAACCCATAGGGGTTATATATAGATATAATACATTTATTGGAAAACTAAAAAAACGTGGTGGCCCCTATTCTGTTTTGACTAGTATAATATGGATTTTATTGAGAACTTTCTAGAACATTCTATTTCGATTTTAGCAGTTGAAAAGATTTGTGTACTTCCTATTCCAGAAATTTGTATAACATCCTGGAACATTCTAGATTGATTGTAACAGTTGCATGCATTTTGGAACTTTCTAGATCTTTCAAGAAATTTTCCGAACTTTCTAAAACATTTAAAATCTATTTTTGCAGTCAAATTTTTGCAAACATTGCGAGAGATTGTAGATCATTTTAGAACATTGTTTTAAAAACATTCTAGGTCAATTTTAATAGTTGCACATATTTTGGAACTTTCTAGATCACTCCAAAAAAATTTAAAAGTTAATATTCTATATCGATTTTATTTCGACCTTTCTAGGACATATAGAATAGAATGAACTAAACATAGTTTCATCATCTGCTATTTGTAAGTTCTTAATTTCACTGATGAAATCCTTCACATATGCCGTTGTGTTGTTCCTACCTGTAGCTTTGATAGTATTTTAGCTAAATGCTTAGCTAAAGGTATCAATTTGACGAATTTAAAGTTGAAAAAGAACGGCGTTTTAATCCTCGAATACTACGTGAAACCATTGAAATTAGAAAACATTCAGATTTCAATAGAGAAGATGGTTGGAAAGTTCCACCGGCGTGGGATCCTATTTTAGAAGACACGGTTAGCTACGAGGGTCAAACTGAAAGTTCTTAGAACTGGCCACTTATAAACAATATAATAAAAAAAATATTCTAAAATTTGAAAATAGAACTCTTTGCCAATATTACTGAGTATATATTTCATTCATTTGTCATTTGTTTTACGACTTGGCGGCAAATTGAAAATTGTCTGTGTCACGTCAAAATGAATTTAACACGAGAAAATTTTCGTGCAATGATTTTTTATGACTTTCGATGTCATTTAAGTCAACAAGAAAGTTATGATAGACTACGATTGGCCTTTCACGATGAAGCCCCATCTCGTGCGACTGTTTACAACTGGTTTAATGAGTTTAAACGTGGTCGCACTAATCTCACTGATGATGTACGTGAGGGACGGCCTTCTACGGCGACGACTGAAAATAACATCTGTGTTGTGCGGCGTATGATAGAGACTGACAAAAGAGTGACCTATCAGCAGATTCGGACAAGCTTAGGCATCGGTATGAGTCAAGTGCACAAAATCCTCCACGAACATTTAGCGGTCAGGAAGCTTTGCGCCCGGTGGATACCTCATAATTTGACTAAGGCTCAAAAACTCCATCGTGTGGATTGGTGCCGTAAAATGATTGAAAGATTTAACGGAGGTGACTCAAATGCTGTGTTCGACATACTAACAGGTGACGAAAGCTGGATTTACTGTTATGATCCTGAAACCAAAAGACAATCTGCTCAGTGGGTGTTTCCTTTCGAGGAGTTGCCAACTAAAGTGAAGAGAGATCGAAGTGCGGGAAAAAAAATGGTGGCCTCGTTCTTTGGAAGGATAGGTCATTTCGCAACAATTGTGTTAGAGGATCAAAAAACAGTTTCTGCAGAATGGTACACTACCAATTGTTTGCCACTTGTCTTGGAAAAAGTTCGAGAGAAACGACCTCGCAGTAGGATCCTCCTTCACCACGACAACGCCTCGTCGCACACCGCCAAGCGAACGATCGACTATTTGGCGACATCAAACGTTGAATTACTGGGTCACCCGCCGTATAGCCCCGACCTCGCGCCTTGTGATTTTTATTTATTTCCAAAAATTAAAGAAAAACTTAAAGGAAAGCGGTTTATGAATGCTGAAGAAGCGGTGGCTGCGTATCGCGATGCCATTGAAGAGACCCCTAAGGACGAGTGGGCAAAGTGCTTTTCCTAGTGGTTCCATCGCATGCAGCGGTGTATTGACGTCAATGGACAATATTTTGAAAAGATATAATAAAACTAATAACTGGCTAATGTAATCAGTTTTTGATTTTCTAAGAACTTTCAGTTTGACCCTCGTATTTCTGTGTAAATAGGAACGAAAATAAATATTAATGAGTGATGGTAGTTTAAAACTTTGTCATCATTCGCTTGCCCTGTTCCCATTATATTTGGGGTCGGCGCAGTATGTTTTTCTCTTCCATACAATCCTATCACTCGTCATTGACTCATCCACTCCTTTCACAATCATATCATGCTTTATACAGTCCATCCATCTCTTTCTAGGTCGGCCTCTTCCCTTCCATCCACTAACATTCATACTCATCACTCTTTTTGTCACATGATTCTCCTCTCTTCTCATCACTCTTCTCATCATAGTTTAAAACTTTGTAATGACAAATAATACTATAGTCTAATAATATATATATCTATAGTAAGTATAATACCTTAGTCTCCCTGTGACCACGTACGCTGTTAAGTGTTCGAAACGTCAGGTTTTAAATAAATTGTAAATAAATAGCGAAGTAATCCGTAAAATTGTGTTTTAATGAGTTCATCAATTCGCGTTAGCGTAAGAAACAAATAATTAGTATATTCATACTAAAAAGTAAAATAAAACACAAGTCTCAGGTTCATACAAAAACTATTAAAAAACCGCAGGCATTTTTTTTCAAAGCATTTTTAAAGCAATAAGCTTTATTATTGAGAGGCAAAGTCTAGGCTATGCAGATTTTTTTTGCAGATCCCGAGGTTTTGCCATAAGCACTATGTCGTCGGCAAAGTGGAGGTGCGTAAGATATCCGCCGATGACATTGATGCTCAATACCTCCTAGTCAAGAGTCTTAAAGACATTCTCCAGTGCACTTGAGAGCAGTTTCGGGGAAATAACGTCCCCCTGTCTCACACCTCTGAGCAGCTGGATGGGTCTTGTCTTCTGACCTTGGTCTTGGACGGACATCGTTGCTATAATATATAGGCCTCTCAGCACCTCCCGGCCCGCCCAGGTTTCGATGGGGTCGGAGGCTTTTTCGTAGTCCAGAAAAGCTGGTTATACTCTTCGGACTTCTGTATAAACTGCCTGACAGTGTGGATGTGGTCAACGGTACTGTAGACTTTACAAAACCCGGCCTGTTCCGGTGGCTGGAAGGCGTCAAATCTTGCGGCGACGCGATTGGCGAGGACTCTCGAGAACAGCTTGTAGACGTGACTCAGGAGCGCGATTGACCTGTAGTTTTTCAAGAGCGACTTATCACCTTTCTTGAAAAACAGCGCCACAACGCTTCCACTCTACGCCTCCGGGGTAGTCCAATTTGCAATAAGGGCATTGAAGATCCTCACGAGCTCCTTGATGACTGGAGGTCCTCCTGCCTTCAGGAGCTCGGATGTAATGCCGTCTTCGCCGGGGGCCTTCCCATTGCTAAGCTGCTTGAGAGCCCCCGCAACTTCGTCTTCGTCCACATTTGGGAGGTCTTCAGAGCAGGGTTTATAACCAGTGCGTCCTACCTGT
Source organism: Pyrausta nigrata (assembly GCA_949316185.1). Taxonomy (NCBI): domain Eukaryota; kingdom Metazoa; phylum Arthropoda; class Insecta; order Lepidoptera; family Crambidae; genus Pyrausta; species Pyrausta nigrata. The sequence goes on along the minus strand of OX438957.1, from coordinate 9,317,627 downwards.
CATAACCTACGGGGCCGAGACGTGGAACTTCACAGTCAAGCTGGCCCACCGACTGCATGTCGCTCAGCGAGCTATGGAACGGTCTATGCTGGGGATAACGCTAAGGGATAGAATATGAAACGAGATCATCCGCCAAAAGTCATAGATATCGTTTAGAGGTGCAGTAAGCTGAAGTGGCAGTGGGCTGGTCATGTCTGTCGCAGAACCGACGGACTTTGGAGTAGGAAGGCTCTCGAATGGAGATCACGTCTCGGGAAACGTAGTGTTGGACGCCCCCCTGCTAGGCAGACCGATAACCTAAGGAAAGTGGCCGGTGGTGACTGGATGCGAAAAGCGGAGGACCGTGAAAGTTGGCGCAGTCTTGGAGAAGCCTATGTCCAGCAGTGGACTGCAATAGGCTGATATGAAGGATAAAACTAGACCGTTAACGAAAAATGTTTCAAAAGCTGTCTTCAAAAATTAAGATTAGATATTCAAAAGTTTTTAACCGACGATGAAAATAGCCGAATATGTCCTGGCAAAAAGACTGCGTTACGAAGAACAAAATCAGGTACTAGGAACGCTATTTAAACGATACTCTGCAAAACTTGCACCAAAAGTGTACAAGACACTGGAATTCCAATCATGTAGTAATTTTTTAAATATATATTCTGTGCTAAGTTTTGAACTGATTGTACTTACTAATTAATAAAAAAATCATTTTTTCTAATTTCCATAACAGCTCATAATTTCCTTGGAGTGGTTTTATAATTTCATTGGCCTCTTTCTAATTTCCTTGGATACTAAAATTTCATCACCTTATAACTTTTGTTCTAAAACTTTTTGTGACACCCCTTTTAGAAAATTCAGTACAGTTTTCCATATTCTTTCATAAATGGAACAGAAATATACAAAAGAAATGTTTTGTATATTCCAGGGAAATTAGACAAAATTTTATATTATAAGTGAATTACCCGTCTACTCTAAAAGCAATGATGAAAACTCGCACTAAGCCCCCAGTAGCAAAGGGTTGCTTTCGGAAATGTTAGTTAGTGTTGTGTAAGTGTTTTAGACACAGGGCTTCGTGCGAGTCTTTTCATCCTCTCACCTTCGTCCGTGTGACGAAAATTTGTATGGAAATTTGGTCAGCGCCCCTAGCGGCACGTTTGCATAACCTGTTTTTTTCTATGACACTCAGTCGATCGTGAGCGCGTGTGAGTAACAAATAAAAACACGCACTAGGCCCATAATAGTACAAGTAAGCTACTAAACATTCTCTAAGAAATGACAAGATATTTAATGTGCCAAATTAAAGCGCCCCTACCGAGTGTACAGGACACTAAAATAAACTTCCATTATATGGAAGTAAGTAGGTACTCTATTTTAGTTTCCTGTACTAATGAGAATGAACCGGATCACCACACGCTCTCTCTCGCTCACTATAGCCGTTAGCGCAAAAATAGCGATAATCAAATGGCTTCATTGGGCTCAATTCCCATGCACCCTGTCTAAGATTAAATTAAGGTTGTCTCTCTCTTTCTCTGCTAAACAAACGAAAAGAGACAGACTATAATATTAATTTAGAAAAGTCTGACTAAACAGCTGTCCGCGCTAAGGAAATTAGAGAACCCATAGAAATTTAGTAGGGATGTAATTCGATGACGAATAAAGTTAGACAAATACGCAAAATCTTGTAAATAAGTATACGTTAGAAATCGTACCACTTAATTGGACGTTTCTAAATAATTGTAATCTGTCTCTTCGTTTGTTTGATAGAGAAAGAAGAGAGACAACCTAAATTTATCTTAGACAGGGCGCATTGGAATTGAGCCCATTGTTAGGTTGACACACCGATTGACAGTATGCAGTCCAGCGTATTTGTACTATAGAGGTCAGTGGTTTAAGAAGAATACTGAAGAAAAGAATGAAAAATGATACAAATAAAAATACTGAAAACATAGCTGTATGGACTTAATCCTTTGCCTACCTAAAATGGGTAAATTGAAAAAAAAAAGACAGCTGACGTCTCACGTCATTTGTATAATTTTTCGCGCCGATTTCATTATAGCTAAGTCAGACGCACGTAAAAGAATTTAATTTTTCAGTCTATTTATTTTAAAAATATTCACTTTCCTATTTTCCACATTGTTTCGCTACGCGTTGAACCTTATTACAAAGATATTGTCCAAAATGCCAGTTGAAGACGTACGCCCTGTTCTCAAATTCAGTCGCCTGACTGAACACGCCTTTCCACCACTCAAGGGATCCGAGAAAGCGGCTGGCTTTGATTTGAAAAGGTAAACTTAAACCCAGGAACGTTAGAGATACTTAAACTTTGTCTATGAAACACGTTGCTCATAAAAATTTTTTCAGTGCCTACGATTACGTGGTTCCAGCTCGTGGCAAGCTTCTGATCAAAACAGATTTGCAAATAGAGCTGCCTTCTGGTTGCTACGGCCGCGTAGCTCCACGATCAGGATTGGCATTGAAGAATTTCATTGATGTTGGTGGTGAGAGCCTATCAGATTCCATATCATTCTTCCTTCAATCAAAATTTAGACTGACCATTGAATCTGTTTGCTTGTATAGCCGTAGTATTCTTTTTTAACCGGCCCATAAATCCCGAAAGCCCTATCAAAATTATTCTGCCATTGTTATATTTTGAATTTAGCAACTGTACGAACCGGTTCATTCAGTACCTACCTACTGAATTTAAGTGTTATTATAATATGGTAAGCTGGGTTTTGGGCTGGGCATAAGTTAAGGGCTTGGAAGGACCACCACTGCTGCTTAGGTAAATATGTAAGTCTAACTGTCAGTTTTTTATGCAGGGTACCATAAATTTATGATAATCCTTTATGATTAGTAACATTTTTTCTACTATATACCAAAAAATTTTTAAGTTAGTTTGTGTTAGGTAATATTTTTGAAACAATCTGATTTTATTTTAATACTCATAAATTATTCTAGATACCAAAATCTATATTTCTTTTACTAAAAATGTTAAAGGTATAAGTTTGTAGCCAACCACATGTGGCAGCAGCAGATAACATGTCACCGCAACACTTTGGGATCATACTATCTAAACTTTATATCAGTCTCAAAATGGCAACACTTACTTTAAAAAATATTGGTATATGGTAAGAAAAGAACAGTATAAACAAACTAAGTTTTTTTGCCTATAGTGTCTAATGTTGTAAGTTAATGGTATGTAACCCTTTGTGCTCGAGTCTGACTCGCACTTGGCCGGTTTTTATTTTGTGACTTGGACCATACAGGTAAAGTCATTGATATATGAAAAGCTATTTAATGATGACCTCTGTAGCCAAGTGGTTCGTACACTGGTTTTCAAGGTGTCACCATCTGTGAGGTCCCGGGTTCGATTCCTGGTCGGGTCAATATAGAAATTCTCATTTTCTATATTGTCTCCGGTCTGGGTGTTGTGGTACCACCGTTGTTTCAGATTTCCTTGCTTTTTTAAGTGCTCAAACTTTGGGATCTGAGCAATGTATGTGATGTTTTCCAATATTTATTATTAATAAATATGGATTGTGAAATTTGATGTTACTCTTACTCCACCAAACGAGATGTTTTATATACATTCAACAAATAAAACCTTGTAGGTATCACCTACTAAAATTAAATAAGTTTTTAAATCACATCTTTTTCCTCCTACTTTGATAGAGCCCTAAGACTTCTTTTATTATGCTTTCATATTCAGCAATTTTTTTCTTGCAGCTGGTGTTATTGATGAAGACTATCGTGGGAATGTTGGTGTAGTACTATTTAATCACTCGAACCAAGACTTCATAGTGACAAAGGGAGATAGAATTGCCCAGCTGATTTGTGAGAGAATTTATTACTCTGAGTTAGAAGAAGTTTCAAATTTAACAGAAACTAAAAGAGCAGATGGAGGATTTGGGTCCACTGGAAAACAATAAATAATAAGTTCTTTTAGAAACATAGTAAGTTTAATGATAAGAATTTGTGATATCTGATTACCTGTTAATTGTTTAGGCTAACTGTGTACTATCTATTGGCATAAATTGCATGTCTGTCTTGTTAATCTTAGTAAGGATTCAAAATTTGTTACTACCTATTTAGTTTTGCTTTTTGATGTAAAAAGAATAACATTAAAACAAAAGTTTTGATGTAAAGGAGTAACATAATTAAATGTGAAATTTTCTTTAACATGAGTTTTATTGAATTAAGGTTGGGATAGTCTAGGTATACATATAATTATAAAATTTGATATTACATTCTCCAATTTCACTAAATGAAACATGTTGATTCTTGCTGGTAATGTAATTTATTTGTGATTATACTTAACTGCCATCAAGACACATTATCATCAAAATTATCCAGAACACTTAGGAATGTTATTTTCTTAGGTACTGCTTTTACACTAGTTGCAGATGCAAGCTCCTTGTTTCTTTTCAGGAATGGAAGTAGCAGATTTTTAAGTTTGTTGTCATTATTTACACCAAAATCTGTTTCAGCTCTATCCACCTGTTTCTCCAGCTGTTCAATGTTATTGTACAACCTTAAAATAACATCGTTTAGAGTATTTATCTTTTTAGAAAGTGTGTTAATTTCATTTCGGTATTTTATAATATCCTCGGATACAGCAGAATTACATTCGCTGTTTTTTATTCGAATCATTTGCAAGACACTGGTCAATTCTTCAAGTCTAGTTAGCATGTTATCAATGACGTCTTGCACAGTATGGAAGCCACTCGACACGTCCAGTTTTAAGTACGCAGCGTAGTCTTTAACCACGTCGTTTAGCATTTTATTACAATATTTATTCACTTGGTTAAGAATTAATTACCTACACATCGAAGTCCGGAAATAAATATTCCAGTGTGCTCACAATGTTGTCAAATAAATCTGTCACAATTTTTGACAATTCCCGTAATGACGTTGGACAAAGGTGGATTAATTTTATGATAAATTCCATGACACGGTCATGTAAGTCAGTAAGTATAACTTACGAGCAGGATTCTTTGGTCCTCTAACAGCAAAAGCCACTTTAACTTGAGTTGAGAGGGGAGTGACGCAGAATTCATGGTCTAACTTTACAGTGGGATTTTGAAATCCACAAAGACCATGACACTAATACAACATTGCAAAACTTGTCCCAAGCCAAGGGCAAGATTTACCTACACACACACTGATCATGGTGATAGGTGATCATGTAAGGTTTACAGGGATTTATTGTATACATAAACATCTTAAGTTGTTGGATTTGATTGATTCTGTATACCCAAATAATCATAATCCTCATAAATTGATCTAAGGTCTAAGGCACAGATTAGTAAGAGTATGTCTAAAGACAGATAGGAAACGGCCCTTTTGGGCGCCTGAGTTAGTGGAAAATTTTGACAGCTAGCGCATGACCGATGACAGCTGTTTTTTTTGATCATGGCTTCTCTGGCACAGATGATATCTTTGCTCACTAAATTAACGTTATCGTTATTGAATAGGTATTTAATAACGGTACTTACTATACAGTTATATTATTTTTGGCTCAGGAAAAGGGTTTGTCACACTGGATGCGTTCTGCGATCAGGTCAAAGTAATTTCAGCCCACACTAAGAATGAGCAACATTGACCTGACCGCAGAACGCATCTAGTGTGACAAATCCTGAAAATAAAACAGTTAGAAACACTGGAAAAACTTGTATTGTTAAAAGATACAATAAAAATATAATGCAGAACGGAATTGCTAAGACTTATCATAAATATTCAAAGTTTACAATAATTATGTATACGAGGGTCAAACTGAAAGTTCTTAGAACTGGCCACTTATAAACAATATAATAAAAAAAATATTCTAAAATTTGAAAATAGAACTCTTTGCCAATATTACTGAGTATATATTTCATTCTTTTGTCATTTGTTTTACGACTTGGCGGCAAATTGAAAATTGTCTGTGTCACGTCAAAATGAATTTAACACGAGAAAATTTTCGTGCAATGATTTTTTATGACTTTCGATGTCATTTAAGTCAACAAGAAAGTTATGATAGACTACGATTGGCCTTTCACGATGAAGCCCCATCTCGTGCGACTGTTTACAACTGGTTTAATGAGTTTAAACGTGGTCGCACTAATCTCACTGATGATGTACGTGAGGGACGGCCTTCTACGGCGACGACTGAAAATAACATCTGTGTTGTGCGGCGTATGATAGAGACTGACAAAAGAGTGACCTATCAGCAGATTCGGACAAGCTTAGGCATCGGTATGAGTCAAGTGCACAAAATCCTCCACGAACATTTAGCGGTCAGGAAGCTTTGCGCCCGGTGGATACCTCATAATTTGACTAAGGCTCAAAAACTCCATCGTGTGGATTGGTGCCGTAAAATGATTGAAAGATTTAACGGAGGTGACTCAAATGCTGTGTTCGACATACTAACAGGTGACGAAAGCTGGATTTACTGTTATGATCCTGAAACCAAAAGACAATCTGCTCAGTGGGTGTTTCCTTTCGAGGAGTTGCCAACTAAAGTGAAGAGAGATCGAAGTGCGGGAAAAAAAATGGTGGCCTCGTTCTTTGGAAGGATAGGTCATTTCGCAACAATTGTGTTAGAGGATCAAAAAACAGTTTCTGCAGAATGGTACACTACCAATTGTTTGCCACTTGTCTTGGAAAAAGTTCGAGAGAAACGACCTCGCAGTAGGATCCTCCTTCACCACGACAACGCCTCGTCGCACACCGCCAAGCGAACGATCGACTATTTGGCGACATCAAACGTTGAATTACTGGGTCACCCGCCGTATAGCCCCGACCTCGCGCCTTGTGATTTTTATTTATTTCCAAAAATTAAAGAAAAACTTAAAGGAAAGCGGTTTATGAATGCTGAAGAAGCGGTGGCTGCGTATCGCGATGCCATTGAAGAGACCCCTAAGGACGAGTGGGCAAAGTGCTTTTCCCAGTGGTTCCATCGCATGCAGCGGTGTATTGACGTCAATGGACAATATTTTGAAAAGATATAATAAAACTAATAACTGGCTAATGTAATCAGTTTTTGATTTTCTAAGAACTTTCAGTTTGACCCTCGTACGTAGAGTGCAATTGGAGAACTATAATAACTAACCTACATTAAATAAGACTAAAACAACATTTAGTAGAGTGACGACTGACATAATTACTGTACACTCACACCTAACACAAACCGTTACAGATTTCATCATAAGTTCCAAAGTTTTAATTTTATAGCTTACCGTTTAATTGTGAGAAAAAATGTACAATGTAGTTTTATTTATCCCTCGCAACGTTGTTTACAAACAATCAATTGCTATCTCGATTGGATTCAACTGATAACTGCATCTGAAGTATTATAAAAACAAACCATACAACGACTAAACTTCGGTAGAGTTCTCTCGCACTCTTGTCTACCTACTAACCACTTTAAAGCATAAAATACTAACACAACAACGGGCGTATTTTTAAATAAAAGACGACGCTAGGTGAAAAACATTTTTGCTCTTTTAAGGTGCGAGAGACCTCGACAGTACATAGATCTAAGATTAAGAGACAGACAGACACACTTTGCATTTATAATATTATTGTGGATAGAGACCTATTTGTTCAATATTGTACAATTTATTAACTTACTAAAAATATTAACTATTTTAGCCAAATAAATTATACAGACTGTCTCAAAAAATAGTGTCAAGCTAAGCCAAGAATTTAGTTACAGTCGAGCCGAATCCTATAGTTACGTATGACGTTTGTCAATTTTTTATTTTCAATTTTCTAGCATTAAAAATGATAATAATATTAGGAAACAATTTGTGTAGGTTAGAGTTGTTATAATGTATATCTTTTGTTTGTAATTAGTTGGTATTTCTGAATTTTGATTTGAAAAGATGGCGACGTAACAAGGTTTTAGCGACCTGTGGTTGAGCTGTCATACGTAACTTTAGGATTCGGCTCGACTGTTATAAACTTAAATCAGTATCAACATTAAAGAAAACTATTTGCAACAAAAAATACATAAAGGTTTAATTAAAACTATAGGCTAATAACAATGCCAAAATCACACAGTACACCATACTAGTAATTTTAGAATACTTCGATGTATGTATATTCGATACATGTATATTGCACACTGATTATGATTAACTGGCATGGAAGAGAAATTATTATAAAAACGAACATAAGTTTGAAAAAATATAAAACAAACATGCCATACAACAACAAACATGCATTAGCTAAACACATACTTTAATATCCGTTACTTTTTTTTTTTGAAAATTTTCTTCCTACAACTAGCATACAAAACAGCCCTGTATAAAATACAACTACATGTTTAGAATTGAACAACCAAATTCTACAATTATTACCCAAAATAGTTGTGGTCACGGGTGATTGTGATCACCTTCCTGATCACATCTGCAAGACATTGGATAATTCAACACCACAAAATCAAAAATGACCAAGACTAGTTAAATTATTCATGAAAATTAAGAAAAATATATACCGTCAGGGCCAGAATTTCTTGTATAACAAGGTGATGCATATGAATGATCATTTCTCACATCTGCAAAGATTCATTTTATTTGTTCAATCTTTAGAACTTTCTATTTTATTATGATTATTTCAGATCAAGCGGGCAAGTATGGCATGTTTCACACAATATGAAAAGTAATTTGATGAATAAATTTATGGCAGCACATTACACCTCTGTAGCTTCTTTAGTATGTGTAGATAAGTTAGCTTACATTATTTGTATTGGTACCTTTTTCATACTATTTCACTGAATATAAAAAGTTCTTGAACTACTCACATAGTGAAGGAAATGGTTTGGTTGGCTGCCTCGAAAGAATTTCTGCTGGTGTAAACAATGTTGGACCACAAATCAATAGCCTTCTGTTGTTCTGTATATATTTTTCTTCAAAATGAAGTTGGCAAACCTATAAAATAAACATACACAGGATGTGAGTGCTATGACTGTAAAATAGTGAATAGAGAATAACAAGATGATCTTCTGTTCATCAGGATTATTGAAAAAGCTTTCTTAGTATAATTTACTAGGTGTGTTATGATACTACACAGGATCTTTCTTCGCTTTAGAGGCAGGTGTATCAATTTCTAGGTATTTCAGAGATATCATGTGTATCGATGAATGTAAACTTTAGAACTAACCTTGCAGTGAATAAGCTGATCTTTAGTGAGTGATGCTAGTTCGGGAACAATAGGAATAAGATATTCCATCCAAATTGCTCGCAATCGATCAGTACGAGGCAACCGAAACGTCCTGATGGACTTCCTCTTGTTGGATGGGCACTCCGGAATCACGCAGAATCTCGGCATATCTGAAAGATAAAAGATCAAACAAAAGAGATTTGGTTAATAACAATTAAAACAATTTGCAAGAACTTAATAGAAAATGCAAATAAATAAACGGCCGAATTCGAAAACTCAATGTCAGATAGGGCTGCCAACAACTAAATATGTTTTTCCCTAAGCATTCAAAAATATACCGCTCCAGAGTAACCAAAGTCATCTAAAAGATGATGAAATTGTATGTATTGTCTTCTTAATAGTGCATTAAGGGTCATTAAATAATAAAATAAAATAGTCAAAGCTTGTTTTTGATGTAATACACCAGCATTTGCAAGCAGTTCAATGATGATACCGACAGTTGAGTTAAGTATGTCAAAAGTTACTATAATTATCTTAAAATTGTTGTGTTTTACATTTTTATTTACAAAATTCATATTATTCCTTAAATATTTTCTCTACTAAATTCCCCTTCCACCGTTATAATTACCCTAATATTCAGGGAGATTATACCTAAAGTGGTAACCCTCATTGAAAATACTTTTTTAGTTCTGAACTTTATCACCAGATGTCGTATCGCTACATAGTCTGTGCGAAATAGTGGATCCTGATTTTTGCATAGATTATAATGCGCTGCCCACTAACTCTATGTCATCTCTATGGCCGTTTCCACCCCGTGGTCTAAGGATTCTGTCGAATATCGATAGTTCCATTCACTGACCTCTATAATAAGTATGCTGGACTAAACAAAGAAATGACAAAGGGTAGTATTTTTTTTTCTTCGCTTTTGACTCGCGCGGATTGCGTTTAGTCACGACACCCTGTCGTGCCTGTTAAAGTTAGGGAAACTTAATATTTATAGGTATAGGAATTTAAAGTATCGGATGGGAAATGAAAGGATCAGAAAGGGATGGAGTATGTATTAGAAAAATCTATCTGGGATACACGAATACATAGGTTATATCAGATTTTAATATTATTTATGGAAATAAAAGAGGATAAAATATTATAAATGTTAATATCATTTGAATGTAAGAGACATAGGATGGATGTAGGAAAAGGAACATGGGCAGATTTAAGCGAGTTCATAAAAGAAGAACGATCATACAAACTGCAACTAAAAATATGTGGTTCAAATCACCAACATCAATACCACAAGTACACATTTCATTATCTAGGATATTTAATTTAGTTAGGTGAGCAGGAGTACATACATGCCCAAGTCTCATTCTAATTAAAGAGGTAGTAGCTATTTTAGACAATTTAAATTTAGTAAACCAGGCAGGACAGACATATCCTTAAAATATTAATAAAAATAATCATAAATTGTATATTTCTCAAAATAATGGACGGATTTATACAACTTAGTTAGTTAATCGGTTAAAGTTCTTTGACTGATTCAAATTCTTCGTCTTCATCACTTCGAATACGTATACGTATATTTTGCAAGTTTTTACGAAATTCAATCAAATTTCACTTACAAAAATTAATCAACTGTGTCATCCGGTGGGACTCGAACCCACGTCCCTTCGCTATCCGGGCGAGTGCTCTTACCAACTAAGCTACGGAGGAATACTGAATAGGATACTGAATTTACAAACATACCTGCAAATAGAATAATATACCGCATATCATTATTATTTCGTAAAAAAAATCGTAGTAGATGGGTGTTCCTGTTCAGTTGCAAGTAAAAATAAAAAAATATAGCATAGATTTATAAAACACAATGTAATAATTAAAAAAAAAAAACAATTTTTATAAACCAATAATATTTATAGTTATAGATATTTTAGGAAGTTCCTAAATCTCTTAAATGCCTATGTGCTAGTCATACTATTGTAAAGTTTCGTCAAAATCTATTGGTTTTTGTATGAAAGGGCAACAAAGTTGAAATAACCATAATATTAGTAGCACAGGATTAGTGCTCTCAGTCAGTTAGCTAAAGAATTTGTTAGCTATGTCCCGTCCCTACAAAGTTTTGTAACGTCAATTTTTTTGTAGTGTGCTGTACATGTGCTTCCTCGTCCCCCGCTAAAAATAACGAAAATTTTTGCTTCGGGATTTTGACACATGCTCTCTCCTTTGTACCTACTCAATGCATTGATTTATTCTATATAAGGATGCACAACGCCATACAAAATCAAAGCCCAAACATGGCACATGTTATAATTCACCTTATGAAGCTTCAACTGGCTAAGTTCATACATTGCCGCTTAGGCTTCAGCTATTTAAATTGTCATGTGTAATTACGCAGCAATAGTGGACGACACTACGTCATATGTCTAATATCATTCACTTGAAGATTCATTAATACGTACGTACGTATTCAAGGGAGCGGGATCAGGCAATATACCTCCTATCTTGTACGCCAGATGTGCCCGCACCCTGGTCGATCCATTGTGTCTCATCTATAACAGGTCCTTGTCGACAGGTGTGTTCCCTGTTAAATGGAAACTTGCTAAAGTAGTACCTATCTACAAAAATGAAGACCATCACGATGTAAGGAACTATAGACCAATTTCCATCCTTCCAGTGGTAGCTAAGGTTTTGGAATCATTGATCTGTCCTAGGGTGCAAAACTATTTTAAGAGGTTCTTGTCAGAGCGCCAGCACGGTTTCGTTCGAGCAAGATTAACCTGCACAAACCTTGTAGAATTCACTAAGCATGTAATCGAATCAATGGATGCGAGCAAACAGGTAGACACAATCTACACTGATTTCAGTAAAGCTTTTGATAAAGTACCGCACACCACCCTGCTCGCTAAAATGGCGTACTACGGTTTTAATGGCGCATTGCTGCAGTGGTTTAAATCTTACCTCTCCAACAGATATTTTTACGTTGTCGTCAATGGTAGCCAGTCATCGACATATCCTATTACATCCAGGGTGCCGCAGGGTTCGCATCTGGGTCCAATACTATTTAACATCTTTATTAATGACCTGCCAGCTAACTTTAGACATTCGTTCTCTTCTCTCTTTGCAGACAACCTAAAACTTTGTCGAGTAATTGAAACTCGTAATGACGCTAATCTGTTGCAAGAGGATACAGACGTTTTGAGTGACTGGTGTCGCGGTAACGGATTAGACTTGAACGTTAAAAAGTGTTCCCATATCAAATTCTCCCGCAAACTATCTATAGTGCCTTCTGTTTACAAAATCAACAGCACACTTGTGCAGGAAGTAGATGTTGTTAGAGATCTCGGAGTGATCTTAGACAAAAAACTTACTTTTGTACCACATATAGACTAAGAGGGCATACAAAATGATGGGATGGCTACACAGCTAGACTAAATAAACTGAAGATGACTGAGCAAGCTAAGCGTTTCAACCTGCTGGACCTCACGTTTTTGCATAAGTTGGTCAGGAGTGGCATCGACTGTCCTTCGCTTTCTCGACAAATCAAACTCAGAGTCCCACGGCGACCCTCACGAAACCCGATTAAGCCTCTGTTTACACCGAAAAGGCGAACAGCATACGGCAGGAACTCACCTTTGTACCGCATTTGCAGACTATACAACGACCACAGTGTTAGCACTGACGTCTTCGCATGTTCGCTATCCGCATTCCGAAAGCAAGTTACTCTTTTGCTTAAACAGTACGAGTAAGAAAATAGTTATTAAAATATTAGTATTAGTAAAAATAAAAAAATACCATATCAAATTATAAGAAAAAAATTAAATAACAAAATTAAAGTTTATATTGTAATGTGTAATGTAATTTAAGTTTTCTTTCTTCTAATTTTACTTCGCATGTTATGTTTACCTATAAGTAACTGTGCATTTAATTTACAACCAATTTAATGTTTTGAAAATAAGATTTATTGTAACAGTTGTTGGCAACCTAAATAAATAAATAAATAAAAAATAAATAAATACGAACAAAGAAGTAATGGAGTAGATTGTTTGTTCATGTTTTGTATGAAATTAAGTAACTGATGAAAGTCATGATTTATATTTTATTTACTCATAAAATTAGGTATATTATGTATATGAGTATTTATACGAGTATTTTTTTAACGAAGTCACTTCCATAATAATCATAATTTTTACATTTCTACTATACAGGTTCAAACTTGTCATACTACAACCAATAATATTATATTAAAACTATGGGGATCCACACGCAAAGCTTGATGCAGATGGCGCAGCATAGATACGGCTATGCCAAACATTTTGCTATTGTTTTTATCGGGCTTTTTCGTATCTAATTTACAGTTTTTCGTGACTATCTAATGTTATTTTATCATTATGTATTCGTCAATGAAGTTATCTGAACTAAAAGACGAACTTCGGAAACGAAGATCGAAAGTATCTGGTAAAAAAACCGATCTTATTTCGAGGTAAACATTTGGGTGTTAATCCAGTTTAATTACTGTAAATGTTACATTGAATTAATTGTTGAAATTGTCTTTGTTGTATTTGTATTACAAATTAACTATATAACACGGTTTTTTAATAAATATAACTAAAATAATAAAACACGTAGGTATATGTTTGTTTTTTTGGTTAGAATTCTACGATCGGAACTGCGATGATACCGGGAATTTTGGTGTCGTAGCTTCACAATCTAGTTATACGATGAATTAGAGATAATAAATATATCTAATACCAGATTTAAATTAACTAATAAAAAAAAATATCACTTTTATTCAATAAATATTATTAACCATATCGAATAAAAATATTTATTCGAGTCGTTGATAATTAAACGCAACTAAAAGTTTTATTCACATAGATAAATCTTACCGATTGATAAAATTACCTAATGAATATTTTTAACGTAAGTCCGCAAAGAATAAAAATATCATATTCAATCTTTCCGTTAAATTTATTAGTTTATAGAGTGAGTTAACTTAAGCCTTAGCCAAACGGATTAGAGCCTAAATTTAAATGCATTTTTTAGGACGCGAGTGGCGTCGCCAGGTCGCCCCAGTGAGACAAGGTGTAATGCGATAAAATGTGCGAGTCAAACAAAATAGAAACAGTTGCATTGAAATTAAACTCTATTACGTTAGCTTAAGGAATAATAATGTTACTCGGCGTATGAAACAGCTTTCTTTTCGATATATTTAATTGAGACTGATATTTATGCGGATACAATTTTTCGACTTTAGGCTCTGACGCGTGCAAAATAAGGCACATATTATTAAATTTACCGATGAACGTTGGATTCGCTTGCAATGTTTTGTTTACTTAATTTGTGTATTACACTAAGTATCCATTGTGTTTTATGCTAGACAGTCCTAAACCTGTTAAAGTATGAAGGGAAAGTTCATTGAATATAAAAAAACGTGTAAGTAATTACTTTATTCAACTACGGTGAAAAATATCAAAAAATGTATCTGCATAAATATATTGACTAATATTTTCAACCATATTCAACTACAGTTAAAAATATCAAAATAATGTATTGGCATAAAAATATTAACTGATATTTTCAACCATTAAAAATATCGATATTTTTATTCAACCATTAAATTTTAACGAATATTTTTTTTCAACCAATAACGCCACCGCTACGATGAATGTTCCCGAACCAGAAGCTTATCATGATGTAAATAGTTCTAGTAAACTACCTAAAATTAATTAATTTTCTTCTTATAGCTGTTTCCCACTTCTTTTTTAAAACTGGGTCTTTTGGAAATAAATGAACACCATTATTGTAACAACCTGGCACAGCACATAACGGCATTATGCTTTCGTAGATTGAAAACACAAAAAAAATACTCAAAAAAACACTTCTGTACTGGAATGACAGATAGCTTTGGCCGCATCAACAATGCGCCACCTACAGGGAGAATTTGGCAGTGTGGATCCCCATTCAACCAATTCTGTGTAGGCAAAGGATCAAGTCTATACAGCCACGTCTTCAGTATTTTTAATTGTGTAATTTTTCATTATTTTCTTTAGTATTATTTTTCTTATACACTACACAACTACACTAACCCTAAACTACAAACTAACCTAACCTAACTCATTGAAATGCGAGGATGGTTCACATTTAAATGCTCGACAATGACACAAACGGTTATGTACAAAATTGGTTTAGAGGCAAAATATTTATTATATAGGTACTATAGTACACACCAACAACATGTTCCACAGATTTATAAGAAGCATAAGGCTACTGCCATAGGTATTAATTTAGTTAATTAATGAGTGTAATAGTATTATAATCGGATTACTAAATTATTATATGCTTTGAACATTACGTTATTATTTCTCTGCAGCTGTTTTTATTGTTAGCACGGCTTGAAAGACAAGAGTTCCAGCAGAAATTACTATTTATTAATCACTTTTTTTAGTGTTTACTTTAGCTACAGCTATTTATTATAGTGTGATGTTATTAAAATACTTTGATTTACTGCTAAGGTAGCTAGTAGGTTCTCTACTAAACAGTTGCCAATTTAATTTTAAAATGAGGTGAATAAGGTAACCTAGTTAAGTACAGTCGGAAGGTCAAGTACGTCTAGGCATACATTTGAACTACAAAAACAGATTTTATTTTGTAGGGAATAGAAGCGGTATCAAGGTCAATACGTGTATTCTGACTTGCGGTGTGTAAGCACACTCGGCTTACGTCAGACTACTTCACATTGATTTAAAGACTACCCCTATTAACTACGTAATTAAAGCTGTTTTATAGCTCACATGTAACCTGACGTACTGCTGACTGTACTAAAACTAAAAACCATTTCTTTAGTCTAAGTACACGTTATACCTAACTACTACATTGGATTTTACCGATGGCTAAGATATATGACAGTTAAACTCCAAGCAAGTGAAATACAACATAATAATATAATACATAGGCTGGGTGCCCCGAATACCAGCCTAATTGCAGCCTTTTTGCATCTACATCCCTTAAAGTGCAGTGTAATACCTACATATTATCAAAATCAGAAAAAATATACGCGCACACAACACTATATTTTCCCTTCTTATAAAACTCATCGTCCTGGTTTATTGCGATAAATTTTGTTCATTTTCTTTACAAACATAATTTTGTAAAAACCTAAAAACTCAAGTATTTTGTTTAACAAAACAAAAATTCACCGGCGACTCCATCCTTAAAATTGACTTTGTTCCGATGACGTCACGTATTTTGTTTCATTTTAGCTTTGGGTGTGAAAGTGATAGAAGATTGGCAATATTTTACGTAAATTATTTAGAAAATAAAATATTCAAGCAGGTTTTAAGTGTTATTTCGGTTTCAAACCTTATCAATAATATTTAACTACCGATGAAACGTCATTCCATATTTTTTGCGATTTATTGAGCTGTGATTTTTGCAATTTTTGACGACACACTTCGGCATGTTCATTGTTTAACGGACCACGCGTCATAAGATATTTAATCGGTCTAAAACATTGAGTAGTTATAATGGAGAGAGCATAGACGGCCTTCCCCTCAAGCCAAAAATGTTGGCCATATAGTTTGAGTGCTTATATAAAACTACTTGGTCGTGACCGTTTATTTAGCATCAGCACACTTTGAGTCAAGATGTTTCCAAGAATGTTCGAACGGAAATATATTTTGTCCGTGCAGCAGCAGTAGTGCCTGCCCAGGTACTTTAAAACTTCTTAGCCAAGTGTGTAGTTTTTAGGGTTTCATACGGGTAAAACGGGACTTATTAAGACTCCGACGTCCATTCTGTCTGTCACCACTCACCAGGCTGTATCTCAAAAATCATGATTGCTTGACTTGAGTTTTTTGCTCGATAATAAGAACGGCAACAGGTAGACGCTTAAAATTCATGCAGAATATTAAGTTGTATAATCACTTCAAAAATAAATTATGTCTTATATCTATATAATTATGTAAGTAAGTCGTGTTAGTTACATTACTACACCACATTTAACACAAGAACGGTTGAAACAATTATTATGATTTTGTGTTTTTTAATTTGCCTTCGTCTAGAATAGGATAATAAGTATAAAAATATGATATTCATCGAAAAATATATAGCCCCATACATAATAATTAGACTAATATTTCCCGTAACATGACCATGATTATTCTCTTATATGCAGATTAAAGTTGTAAATTACACATCTTTAATATATTTTTTGATAAATAAGCAGTAGTATTGTGCTAAATACACAAACAACATTCTAGATACCTACTACTTTACTAAAGTACCTACCTATTTATAAAAATAAACACTAGATTTGACTACGTCAGTATTTATACTTAAATCCTTAAATGCCTTTGTGCTGCAGTATACCTACATCAAAATGTATGAGTCAAATTGTTGTAACGTTTCGTCAAAATCTATTGGTTTTTGTATGAAGGGGAAACAAACATTAATAAAATTCATCGTCACAAAGTTGAAACAACCATAATATTAGTAGCACAGGATTAGTGCACTTAGTCAGTTAGTAAGCTAAATAATTTGTTAGCTATGACTCACTTAGAGTAGTTATAATGGAGGGAGCATAGACGGCTTTTAGTAGCCAACAATATTGGCCAAATAGTTTGACTGCTTATATAAAACTTCTTGGTCGTGACGGTTTCACAGAAACTATCTAGTGTTTCGCAACACAAATCTCAATACAGAGGATTGAAAATGGTGAATTTAGGACTTTACATGAATTTTTGATGTACCTTTTTTAATTAAAGTAAAAATACATTATGTAAGAAAAAAAACCGTTTTGTTGAAATAAAACAGGAAACTTCTAAAAACATCCAAAGTACAGTCATTGGCACTTATAGTACAATTATTGGCGGGCACGCACACACAACGTACGTGGCAAACGTACTAGTGATTAGCACCTATTCGTATTATCGTAATAAAGAACATTTAGGTAATTAAAGCTCTAAAAATCAACAAAGTTTAATAGTTTTAATATTTTGACCACTCATAGTATTATTTCTTATTTAAATAAGTTTATTAACAACAAAGTTAAACTTAGTCTTTCTCTTTTTCCTTCAACCTTTTCCTCTATTGTGTTGTTTAAAAAACTGCCAAGGTGTCCTTTAATATTTCCACGTTTATTCTCGATCGTCTTTAAAAAGTTTCACTTATACAGCCATAATATTAGTAGTATAGGATGCACTCATCCTATAACTAATTCGTTAGCTCACTAACTGAATGCACTCATTCAGTTAGTGAGCTAACGAATTAGTTAGCTATGTCCCATCCTTAGCAGAAAATGGAAGTAGCAATAAATGTCAATTTTTTTGTATTGTGCTATTTGTGTGCTTCCTCGTCCCCCGCCAAAAGTGGCGAAATTTTCTGAACTAGGATTTTGACACATGCTCCCTCCATTATAACTTCTCAATGATCTAAAATGGCAATCCGACCGATTAGAGCATGTGCCATAGCCGTCAGTGTGATGAGATATCCCTATCAATGACTCAATGCGAAAATTAGATCACGCTTCCTCTTTGACACAAATCATTATGAAAAATAATAACATCATGACAGTGATGATTTGTGGTTTCTGTTGTCAGTTTAAAAAAATAGTTCCAGTTGTTTTCCGCCATATGGCGAGATTATGGTCAGGCTCAGGCTTTATAAATATGAAGAATACCAAAGAAAATAATGAAGTATAAAAATACTCAAAACGTGGCTGTTTAGACTTGATCTTTAGCTTACCCAGAATTTAACAAAAAAATTTATTGTCATGTCAGTCATCATTCAGTTTTGGCGGGAAACCTTCGAGGGGAAAGCGCGGGAAACGTTCTACCTTTCGGGCGTGTTTTTTGTTTCTCCAAATTACATTTTGGAAATATCTGTTAAAAACGATCAGGAAAGGACTTCTATTTTTAATAATATTGTAGTTTGTGTATATAATTATTGAATACGTGTAAAATAGTTGCTGTTTAGTGGTAAGTTTATCACTATCTTTTTGAGAAGATGAATGAACCGCCTGATCCTGGGGAGATACCCCAGGCGGGTGAATTTGTAACTGTCCCATTACAAACAAATAGTTTCGCACCTTTGCTTGGCCCTATGGCACCAATTTCGCAAGAATCTGCAATGGACACCGACGGTGCACCCTGTTCACAGGGTCGTAAGAGAGCTCGTGTACACAGGTGCAAGAACTGCAATAAACGCAAGCGGAAACATCGTGGATCTGAGGTAAAAGAACATGATTGTGCTTGTGACTCGCAACACTCACCTACTCAATCAGCTCCCTCTTCTCCTACTACTAAAAACTTAAGAGAAGAAGTATCTACTACAGAACTATCTGCTAGAAATGATGTACCTGCTGAGCCAAATGTAAGAAGCGATTCCCAACCTTCTTCCTCTCTCGATGTAAGTAGGAAAACATACAACTGCACTGATGTATCTCCATACATTGTTCATGTGCAACGGATTCAACAGTCTCCTAATGAAGGTTCCACAATGCATGCAGTCTCATTTGGGAAATTTTTAAAGAGAAATGGCTTTAACAATATAATAAATGGAAGTGTCAAACAAATAGGCCCGAATAAAATAGCTCTGTCCTTTTCTGATTACTCAGATGCTAATTTATTTCTAAACCATAATAGCCTGCAAGCTGACAATTTAAAAGCATTTATCCCGACCTTTAATGTGACACGTATGGGGTTAGTGCGGGGAATACCAGCGGATTGGTCACCTGAAGAGATTGTTGCTAATATTAATGTGCCAGTTGGCTGTGGGGATGTACTAAAAGTTCGGAGGCTTAACTTCAAAACATTTATTAATAATACACCAGTATGGAAACCTTCTCAATCTGTGGTTTTGACCTTCGATGGTCAAATATTGCCCAAACGCATATTTGTTTGTTACAATGCCCTGTCTGTAGAACTATATATATTTCCCACTATACAGTGTTATAATTGCTGTCGATTTGGCCACACCAAGGTACAATGCAGGTCGAAACCACGCTGTTTTAAGTGTGGCCAAGACCATTCAGGTGATTCCTGTAATTTGGGTGAAGAGAATGGTTATTGTTGCCTATGTACTGGTGCTCATTTTGCTACCAGTAAAGCATGTCCAGAACTTGCACGACAGAAACAAATTAAACTTTATATGGCCAATAATTGTGTCTCGTATGCTGAGGCTTCTAAGCTGCATCCACCAGTGTCCAAGTCCTTTGCAGATGTTGTATCCACAGGTCCTGTAAATAAAAATAAAGAAAGCCTTCATCCAATAAATAATGTTACTCACCACAACACATCCAACTCATATAAAAAGACTGTGTTCCTAAAACCGCACTCCCCTCCACCCCCCACTAAGGGTTATAATAAACAAGCCCATCAGTCAATAATCAATGAATATGCCATCCCTTCTCCAGAGAATGGATGTGCTATTAAAAGTAACTCTGTTGGTCAATCTGGCCCTAATATCAAGCAAATTACAGATTTAATTGTTATTATAATTAATTTATTAACCCAGTTCAGTAATAGTTTACCGTCCAACGTAGCCCCTCTATTAGAGTCAATTATCAGTCAAATATCTAAAAACGAGTTCAGTGAAGGTTTTACAATGGAACAGTCGAAGTATAGTTAATAAGAAGAGTGAATTTATTCACTTACTTTCTTCTCATGAGCCAGTAGTCTCTGCTGTGACAGAGACCTGGCTCAAACCATCAGTTTTTTTTAAAGTTAAAAATTACCATTGTCTGAGAGAGGACAGACCTGATGGATATGGTGGTGCTGCCTTGTTCATCAAGAACTCTGTTCCTTTCTCACCTGTAGTTTTTCCTGTACATAGTAGTGATGATTTCTGTATAGTTGGTTGTAATATATATAAAATATGTATAGTCTCTGTATATATCCCTTACCCCTCTATAGCTATTTTAAACAATATTCAACAAATTATTTCTTCCCTACCAAGACCATTTTTACTACTTGGTGATTTCAACTCCCATCATCGGACTTGGGGAAGTTCTAGTAGTGACAATTATGGTGAAGCTCTTCTTGACATAATTGAATGTCAGAACCTTTGCATTCTAAATGATGGTTCTCCTACTCGCCGCACTGCACCAGACCAAAATTTAAGCGCTGTTGACCTCTCTATCTGTACACCAAATCTGGCATCAACTCTATCTTGGGATATACTTCCATCCTCCTATGGTAGTGACCATTATCCTATCATTATTTCTCTTCCATTTAATAAACCCTCTACCTATAAACATTCATCTCAATTAAAACACAGATTACCTGATTCAACTAGTGATTGCTGGCAAAAATTTAAAAATTGTGTAAAAAGTAAAAACACTTCACTTCCTGATTTTTCAGTTAATAATGAAACGGCTTGTGCTAATGCTTTAGCAAATATTATGATTGAGGCTGCCAACGAAGTATTTCCCCTCAAAAACAATTCCTCTCGATGCTTTCCTTCACCTCCCTGGTGGGATGCAGAATGTACACAGGCTGTAAAGCAAAGAAAGGAAGCCGAGAGAATTTACAAAAATAATATGACAGTAGAGAACTTCGAGTTGGTTACATCTGCTATAAAGAAGACTGGTAAACTTCTAAAGAAAAAGAAATTTGAGAGTTGGAGAAATTTCTGTTCCTCCATCTCACCCAATACTCCTCCATCTGTAGTTTGGCGCAGTATTAAACGATTTAAATCAGCTTTTGTCGATACCACTAGCCCTGCCATCCCCTCAACTTTAGCCAATGACTTTCTAGATAGAATAGCGCCCCCTTGGGTCCCACTTAACTTAATTGAAGATTTTCCACTTAATGATAATACACATCATCATAACCTCAATACACTTGAATCCCCCTTTTCACTTTACGAGTTAAAAGGGGTAGTGTCTAACTTAAGGGATTCTGCACCAGGTCATGATGGGATTCCCTACTCTTTCTTTTCAAATCTATGTGACCAAACTCTAGCATATTATTTAGATATAGTAAACAGTATCATGATTTCGGGAAATATTCCGACACCTTGGAAAAGACAGGTAGTGTTGCCAGTACTAAAACCTAACAAGACCGCGTCAGAAGCTTCTGCTTATCGTCCGATAGCTTTGTCACCTGTTTTAATAAAATTAACTGAACATTTAATTAAAAACCGTCTAGAGTGGCATTTAGAGAGTAATGGCTTGTTAGCAGATAGTCAGTATGGGTTTAGAAAGGGGAAGTGTACTTTAGATAGCGTCAGCCTTTTTACATCAGACATTAGGCTAGCTTTCACTAAAAATGAATCTGTGCTAGCGGTTTTTCTTGACATTTCGGCAGCGTATGATAATGTTCTCTTAGATATTTTAAAACTTAAACTTCTAGCCCTCCGAGTACCTAATAAACTGACTAATTGTATTATAAATATATTACATGGACGAACTATTCAGTTATCTGGCTCCGGGAGAGATTTAGATAATCCTTGTGGCGACCCCGCTATACGGACTGTATGGAAAGGATTGCCACAAGGTTCGGCAATCAGTCCAATCCTATACAATATTTATACACATGATTTGGATTCCTTTGTAAACGATGATATAAAAATCTTGCAATATGCTAATGACCTTTTAATCTATACAATTAATAAATCAATAGCTGAAGCAAGTGGTTCCCTGACGGCTTCACTTTCTATGCTAAGGTATTGGATGGATCAAAATGGTCTTGAAATATCTGCCTCCAAGAGTGCCGCTGTGGTTTTTACAAGAATGAGAACTCTACTCCCGTTTCAAGTTTTATATGATGGAATCACAATTCCAGTTAAAACAGATCATAAGTTCTTGGGTGTAGTCCTAGACAGAAAACTTTCTGGCAATCCGCATTGTGAATATATCGTTGTCAAATGTGAACGTCTTTTAAATATGTTGAGATGCTTGACGGGTGTGTGGTGGGGTGCACACCCATATTCAATGAAACTGCTTTATAATGCCCTTATTAGGTCACTTTTAGATTACGGAACTTTTTTATTAGAACCTTGTAATATCACCAGCTTGAGAAAACTAGATTTGATTCAATCAAAAGCATTAAGAATAATAACTGGAGCTATGAAATCAAGCCCCATAAATGCTCTGCAAGTCGAGTGTTGTGATCCACCGCTAAAACTACGTCGACAACTTCTGTCAGATAGATTTCTGTTTCGTGTACTACAAATTTCAAAACATCCTTTAGTAACCAATCTCCGAATTCTTTCTAACATTATCGAAACATCTAGATATTGGGATAATAAATCATTGCCTTGCCTAGTTATTAGTTACCGGAAATACCGTTCGCTTAACGCCCCTACGCATCAATCTAACTATCTTCCTTTATTCAAATGCAGTTTAGAATCTCTATTAACTCCCCCTATAATCCAACACCTTCCTATTGATAAAGCTAACCGTAATGCTGCGATCACTTTCAAACACATTATTGATTCCGAGTTTGACGATTTTCACCACATATTTACAGATGCCTCGAAACATTCTAATTCTACATGTACGGGAGTCGGTGTTTATCATTCACAATTCAAAATAGTACAGAAAATAAAACTACCTCCCGAATCTTCCATCTTTACTGGTGAATGTTTTGGAGTTTTAAAAGCTGTGGAGTACATTTTATTGATGAAATTGAGAAAATCTGTCATCTTCACGGATTCTCAAAGCACGTTACAATCACTCGAAAAGTTTCCTTTCAAAAATAAACGTCAATTCCCGGTAGTTTATCAGATAAGAAGTAAAGTTTATGAATGTGTGTCTAGGGGATACACAGTGTATTTTGCATGGCTTCCAGGTCATAGAAATATAAGCGGTAATATAATATCCGATCGTCTAGCAAATGAGGCTGTGCATTGTGGAGATACATTCCCGTACATAAATTATTGCCATGACTTGGCAAATCTTCCTAAATTGCACTTAATTGAGAAGTGGCAAGAAGAGTGGGAAAAGCCTACAGAAAGTAAAGGTCGATTTCTCTTTAAAATTCAACCAGTGATCCCTTCAAAGCCGTGGTTTTTTAAAATGCGATTTGGTAAAACAGAGACATCTATTATTTCTAGAATTAGATTAGGTCATACGTGTTCGCGTTCACATCTTGTCAAATTCCATATTGTTGACGATGATTTGTGTGAGTGTGGTGAAGTCGAAGATCTAAATCATATTTTTTTCAATTGTCCACGATATGACCGCTCTGCCTTTATTGCCTCTTTGATTTCCTTTCGTATCCCTTTTCCATCCTCTATTACTTCCTTGATTTATTCAAAAAATGTTAATATATATAAATGTATAGTATCTTTTATTACATATAATAATTTAAAGCTTTGACCCATGTACATATTTTACTAGCAATATTGTATATTTTTGTTACTACTGTACAAAATGTATATATTTTATAAAATGTACTCCTTCCCTTCCTGATCCATCCTTTTCCTTAATCGGATCCGTAATTTTTAATTTAACCCCGTTTCCCCGCTTTTAACATGACACTGGCATGGCGCAACCCAAATGCGCAAGATTGCCATTAACAAAAAAAAAAAGAAAAAAAAAAGAAACCTTCGAGGCGGGAGGGTTTAATTTTTCTTGTGAGCTAAAAAATATTTTTAAATAGTTACTTTATCTGCAAGTTCTTGCCGAGGAAGCAGCAGGATGGCTTCCGATAGCGGGGGCGCAGCCCCTAAATCTACTAAAAAATGAAAAACGGACGTACCCGTAGTAGATATGTTGGATGAAGATGAGGCTACCAAACATGCACCTTACCTGAAGAAAAACCATATTCGCAGCTATCCAGACAACTCACCAGGCAATGTATTCCCTGTTTATATCCAGAGTACTAATGAAACAATAAAGTTTGGAAAAAAAGACCCGATTTATCTTAATAACATCTTTAGTCACTATAACAAAGGTGTCAAAGAAATTAAACGCGTGAATGCTTTGCGGTATGCTATCATCTTTGATAACGCTAAGAATGCAAATTCGCTTCTGTCCAATACTGCATTTCTGGCATCACATGAGATAAAAGCTTTCATCCCGACTGCTACATCAGAATGTATAGGAGTTATCAAATATATTCCAACTGATTTGAGCTGCAGACACTTGTTTGACAAACTTATTAGTTCTCAGGAAATACTGGCTGTACGACGATTTACGAAACGGAGTCCTGAAGGCACCATCATCCCATTGCAGACAGTTTCGGTGACCTTTTCAGGTAATGTCCTTCCAAAACATGTTAACTATGGTCTATGCATCGTTCCTGTTGATGAGTATGTAAAACCAGTCATCCAATGCTATAAATGTATGGCATTTGGTCATACAACAAAGTTTTGTAAACACAATATTGTATGTTCGATTTGCTCTCAGACTCATTCATACAAAGAATGTCCGAATACTAATAATCCTTTTTGTGTGAATTGCAAAGGGGATCACATTGCTGTTGTCCTGTTAAGCAACAGAAGATAAATGAAAATAGGAGTAAAATAATAAAAAAAAGCCACTTTGGGTTCCTTTTTCCCAACAAAACACTTTTGCCAATGCAATTGGTTCCCGACCTCAGCATAATAATATGTTAAAACCAAAAACCACTGAAATCAAAGATGTTTCCAATAAAAATTTGCTTTCAGATGTCATTAATAATGATCTGATCATTAAAGTCATTGTAGATACACTATTAGCTTTGTCTAGCAAGGATAATAGCTTGCCAATAAATTCTGGCACAATTAAAGAATTGTTTTTAAAAAAGGCTTGCGAAGATGGATAGAGAGTTAGTTATTGTACAACACAATATCCAGAGTCTTAAACCTAAGACTCCTTTTATCTGTGAGCTGTTAAGTTCCCTTAATATAGATATTTTGATTTTAAATGAAACCTGGTTAAAATCTACAGACATTGTAAATATTAGAGGTTATAAAATATTTCGAAATGACAGTGACACTGGCTATGGCGGTGTTGCTATTATTTGTAAAAACTCCCTTAATTGTTCAAAAGTAGACACCCCCAGTTCGGATAGAATCCAGACATTAAGTATTAGTGTTAAACTTAACCAAAATAGTTCAATTACAATTTTAGGCGTGTATTGCCCACCTCGAGCTGGGCGCTTTCCTGTAAGCTTTTTGAAAAATGTTATTATTTCTTTGCCATCACCTGTCCTGGTTATGGGTGATTTTAATGCCCATCATACAGCATTTGGTTCTGCTACTAATAAGCCAAGAGGCATTCAAATTTATGACATGCTGGATGAAATGAATATGTATATATTAAATGACGGTCAATTTACTACTCTAGCTCGTCCCAATCAATCGGCGTCAGCAATTGATATTGCATTTGTTTCTCCTGTCTTAGCATCATCATTTGAATGGTCTGTATACACCGAAGACACATTAGGAAGTTATCATTTCCCTACTGTTGTGCATTTTAATTATTCTTGTGAAGTATATCAAAATTCATGTCCTGTTGGTAAATTTTTGTACAATAAAGCTGATTGGTTAGGTTATGCAATCAAGTCTAGAAACACATTTAATCAATTATGTTCTAATTCCGACCCATTATCCGCGTATGAAGAATTTTGTGAATTACTTCACAGTCTCAGAACAGAATTCCTCCCTATTCATAAAGCTTATAGTAATAATAAACGTATTCACAAGCCTATGCCCTGGTGGAATGAAGATTGCTCTAACGCAGTTAAGGAATGTAAACTAGCCCTACATATGTACAGGCGTTATCCTACAAAATGAAGTTTTCTGTAGTAACAGAAAACTTCATTTTGTATAAAAAGCTTGAAGCTTCTAAAAAATTAATTATTAAACAACACAAGTCTCTGAGTTGGAAAAACTTATGTTCTAGTTTTAATAGAAACACACCCATTGGAAATATTTGGAAATTTATCAAAATTTTTAATAGAAAAAATAGTGCTCCCAAATCTAGTGATGATGAATTTTTAGCAGGGTTTCTAGATAAAATTGCTCCTGACCCCGCAGATTTAAATGTGACAAATCTTGATTGCTTTTTTGGATTCAATAATCTGAATACACACCTAAACTTCCCCTTTTCTGCAGCAGAAATTAATTTTTCCTTGAATAGTAAAAGAGATACCTCTCCAGGTCTTGACAACATCCCGTATATTCTAATCAAGCGCCTAGACTCTTCAGCTAAGTTAGTTCTACTTAAAATTTTCAATAATCTTTGGTTGACTGGTTCTATTCCCACCACTTGGAAAACTATAGCTATTGTTCCCATTTTAAAACCAGACAAAGACCCTAAGTCTGCAGATTCCTATGGACCAATTTTACTATCTTCTTGCGTTGGAAATTTTTTTGAGAGTATGCTTAAGACAAGATTAGAGTTATACGCTGAATCAAGACTAATTATTCCACACGACCAGTTTGGTTTCCGCAAAGGCCGGGGTACTGTTGATAGTCTTTTAAAATTTACTGGTGATATTCAGGAGTCTCGTATTAATAATTCTTATTTAGTTTCTACTTTTTTAGATGTTAGTTGGGCATTTGATAGTATTGACTTGCCTATATTAGTAAAGATTCTACACGATTATAATATTCCAGGGAAAATATCAAAATGGATTTATGATCTCTTCTATGCTCGCAATGTTTTTATTAAGTTTAAAAATACCTTACACGGTCCGAAATTCGCTTATAAAGGTGTCCCTCAGGGAGCAGCTTTAACTCCTTTGATTTATCTTTTGTACACCTCTCAATTACACAATTACGTTTCAGTTCCAAAATTGTCAGTCCTGCAATACGCAGATGATATTGTGTTGTACACTACTAGTAGAAATTTGGTACAAGCTGAATTAATTTTAAATGAAGCCTTACATCAACTTTACTTGTATTATAAATTTAAGCTCAAATTAGATGTTAACCCTAGCAAGAGTTCTATCGTTATATTTGCTAATAGGATTGATTCTTATGATTGTGTAAATTTTGTATATAATTCTGTAAATATTCCTATAGTAGAGGAAAATAAATTTTTAGGTTT
This sequence comes from Pyrausta nigrata, assembly GCA_949316185.1. Classification (NCBI taxonomy): domain Eukaryota; kingdom Metazoa; phylum Arthropoda; class Insecta; order Lepidoptera; family Crambidae; genus Pyrausta; species Pyrausta nigrata. The sequence continues at coordinate 9,289,516 of OX438957.1, read as the reverse complement.
AATTTTTGATTCTAATTTAACTTTTCATACTCATGTCCTAAAAGTTGTTGAAAAGATGCAAAAGTCTATAAATTTAATGCGTCATTTAGCGAGGAATTCTTGGGGTATGGACCCAAAAATTTAAAATATTTTATTTTAAGTCATAGTTAGAAGCCACTATGATTATGGATTAATTATTTACGGAAATTATATCAGTCACTTTTTGTTCAGGAAGCTCGAAGTTTTGCAAAACAAAGGTCTAAGACTTATAACAGGAGCATTTTGCTCTACTCCTATCAATTCATTAGAGATAGAGGCAGGAATTCCTCCTATTTTAGTAAGGCTCAGATATCTCACTGAGAAGTTGTATGTTAAGATTTTAGGTAATAAAATGTTCATAGAGCTGCACCGTGATAATAGTCTTTTACAGAGTGCGCGCTTACTAGAATTGAAGCAGATATGTAAATGCATAGACCATAAAGAGAACTGGGATTTATGTACTATAGAGATTCAGACTATGACTCCTAATGTCCATCTAAAAAAGATTTCAAATAACTACGAGTTTGTTCAATTTATAAATAGTGAAAAGCCAGGATACAGGAAGATTTATACAGATGGGTCCAAAACGGAATCGAAGACCAAGGCAGCTTACTATGACTCATGTGCAAAATTCGGACGTTGTTTCACATTGGACCAGAATGCATCTATATTTACAGCCGAGGCCTATGCTATATACACCGCATTGCAATACATAAGAGCAATGACACGCGACAGAAATTTCTTGATTGTAACAGATTCTTTAAGCGTATCACTTGTCTTCAGAATGTGCATATATCTTACAAAACTAACCTTTACATAACTAAAATCAGACATATATTATTAGAAACTCAAGACAAAGACATTGAATTTATGTGGGTCCCCTCTCATTCTGGGATAACTGGAAACGAAATTGTCGACAAACTAATGAAAGTACATCATCACGACATTGATATTTCATCCTATCCTGCTCCGTCAGTCCCTATTATGGATTATAATGCAAAAGTAAGGCAACGCATGCTAGAAAACTGGAATCAAGATTGGGAAGATACCAAACAGATTAAAGGGAAATGGTACGCTCAAATACAGAAAAATATTCCTAGCAAGCCGTGGTATTTGAAGTCCAAGAAATCTCTACCTCGAAAATTCATTACGACTATTAATCGCTTAAGGCTCGGTCACGGAAAATTCCCAGCCCACCTAAAGCGTATTCGGCTAACTTCTTCCGATATATGAGAATTCTGTGACTCGAATGTGGCTACGTTGGATCATCTGATACTACACTGTCCTGCCTATAACATACAGCGACTTTTGTAAGTGGATGGCCTACTGAAGTTATATAAAGATAAAGGAATTTCCTGCCTCCTGCCATCTCTACTTGAAAACGAAGACACTTACTCATACATATATGAATATATAAATTCTACATTTGAAGAAATATGAACGCCCTGAAAAGATGATGAAGATTCCCATTATTAGAGGACTTCATGATTTATACAGAAACACTGAAATGAAGAACTGGCCGTATGGACGCTGTCCAAAGCCGTTAAACATATATAAAAAAAAGTCATCATTCATGTCAAAAATCGGGCTTTCGTTCATGGTGCAGCGTTGAATTTTGGTTTATGGCTTTGTTTCAAGAAATAATAGTAAATAATGTTGCCTTCTACTGGTTATTTTAAAGGCATTAGTTGTCCGTTTTATGATAGTGGTCTTTGTGAGCGACCTTATTGTCATTTTCGTCATGTTAGAAAAGAATCTCAGACAGTTTCCAATGATGGGATTGAAAGTGGAGCAATTCTACAGAAACTGGTGTCGGCAGCCGTGCAGAAAGTTCTTCAACAGACTGAGACTTCAGGGACTGCCTCAGACATTGCGCCGATTGATCCTGCTACCGATAGTTTTAAAATGGATGTTCAACAAACTGTACCTAAAGTAACATACAATCCCACTCCAATATCAGAATTGAAAAAGATTAATAACACAGAAGAAAATAAGGAAGATTTAAACGAACAGAGGAAAAGACATATTCCAGTTCCATACACTCCAAGAAAACCTATTAGTTTGCCAATAAGAAGACCTTTAGATACAAATGGAGCTTCCAAGCCTTTTATTTATATACCACCGCCAGCTAAATACACGCCCGGCAGCACCGACTCCGTGCAGTTGGATCCCTACACTCCTAAAGGTGGAATTGACTCTACAGAAAAGTATTTACCTGGTTCTGAAGTTGAATTGCAAGAATATAAACCAAATGAAAATGCACAACAGAGTCCCAGTAAACACAACTATGTACCTTCAGACAGAAGTGTCAGTAAAAAAAAGATATTAGAGTACAAACCTACCAAAGTTTCAGCGAAGAGTGAAAGCAGCAAAGTTACCTATCAGCCAACTCCTAGATCTTTAGCACCATGTTTTTCTAGTGATGAGGAAGAACCAGATAATAAGAAAAGGAAGTTGTCTGACCTGAATAGCTTAGATGACCTAGGGCCTGAGTTTGATATTTTAGATCAAATTTTGGATGAAGAAAAGAAAGAACTGCCTCAAGAACCAGACATAAAAGCAAAGAAACAAATCTTAGATGAGAATAAAAAAGTATCTAAAGAACAAAAAGGAAGCCATAAAATAAGTAAAAGTGACGACTCCAATAAATCTAGTAAGTATGAAAAAGATAAAATAGATAAGAAAAAGGATTCCACTAAACATAGTAAAGAAAAATCTAAATCCAAAAGTGATGAGAAGAAATCTAGCTCTAGCAAGGATAACTCAAGGAGTTCTATTAAAGACCATAAAATAAAGGATCATAAATCTTATGATGAGAAAAAGGGTAAACAGAGCAGCAGTACAAAAAAGCACTCAAGTTCCAAAGATTCACATGAAAAGTCAAAAGATAAAAATCACACTTCTAAAAGTTCTGAAAAGCACTCAAAAGAATCAAGCTCAAGCAAAAGTGATTCTAAACGTAAAGATAAGAGTGATCATCACAAGAGTCACAAGAGCTCGAAAGAGAAAGATAGGAGGAAAAGTAAAAAAAATAATGAAAAGGACATAATGTTAAATGGTTGGGCTGATAGTGAACAAGTGGATAATGAGAGTATCGACCTAAATAATGAAGATTTGTATGATATATCAGACTCTGATGAGGAAAGCAGGACTTTAGAGTGTAAAAGAATATTTGAAGAATATATTCCTACACCAATATGCCATCAAGTTGAAGAACCGCAAAAGGTAGAAGACAGTAATGAAGAAGAATATGTCCCAAGTAAAAAGAGAATATCAAGGACAGCAGAAAAAAATGTAAAAGTTATACCAAAACCTCCAGTAAAACCCGACTACAAAGTAAGTGCAGCTCAGGCAATGGCTGAGAGATTGGCAAAGGTTAAAGAATATCATTCATCTAAAATTAAGATACAGACTCAAAATGATGATTTAAACAAAGTTGATATCAAAAAGAGTATTCTCAATGTAAATGTACCAAATAGTGGCGGCTCTAAGATTCGTATTGCACATGTGCCTTATGCTTCTACTCTAATGAATGCTAAGAAGAATATTTCTCCAAATACTAATGCCAGTAAAATTGAACCATCCACTAGTTCTACTATAGCACAGACAGTGAAGAAGGGGGTGCAGCGTGTTTCACATATTCCTAATGAAAAATTTATAGATAGACCTGGAGTTTTAGAACCACTGGGATCAAAAATTCCTGCAAATATTAGGTCAACATACTTAAATATGATGATTGATGAATGTTTGAAAATTTATCTTTCTGCAACAGATGCTTATGCTAGAGCTCAACATGAAGAATTGACTACTAGTAAAAAGTGCATCACTGTCCCAATATATAAAAACTCTGCAGTAATGACTGTTAGTAGGTTAAGGAAAGAATTGCAAGAATGTAATGGAGTGAAAAAGTCTGCATATGATTGTACAACTTTACAAAAACTCCCACAAAGTGTATCTGGGCAGGCTGGTAACTCTGGGTCTTGGAGTATTGAAAATAAACATAGAAGAGTTGTTGAATCACATGAGTTTCATGGAGTTAAACTTTACCACAATATAAAGAAATGGATTCTATCTGAGGAACAACTCCAAGAGAATGGATTTCCTAGACCACACCCAAGTCGCGATAAAGGAAGAGCAATAATATATGGTCAAAATAAACAAAACCCTCCAAAGGGATACCTCAGAACATGCTGCAGGTGTAAGAAGGAATACACTGTGGATAAAAAAGGTTTTCCTTGTAGGAAAGAGGAATGCATTTACCATCCTAACAGAAAATACAGAGTACGAGGAGATGTGAAGTATCAGTGCTGTAGTCAGGATGGTTCTTCCGATGGGTGTTGCATAGCCCCTTGCCATGTTTATGAATATGTAGATTTTGAAAATTTGAAAGGGTATGTAAAAACTTTGCCTCCAGAGAGAGAAATGGAAGATTATGGTGTTTACTCTTTAGATTGTGAAATGTGCTACACTACACATGGCCTAGATTTAACCAGGGTAACTGTAATTAACTCTAACTGTAAGGTTGTGTATGAGACACTGATTAAACCATTACATCCCATTATTGATTACAACACAAGATATTCTGGCATAACTGAAGAGCAAATGGCAGAAGTTAACACAACATTATTGGAAGTTCAAGCTACATTACTTGCAATGTTTAGTAGTAAAACAATTTTAATAGGTCACAGTTTAGAGTCAGATTTTAAGGCTCTTAAATTAATTCATGATACAGTCATTGATACAAGTGTATTATTCCCACACAAAATGGGCCCTCCTTATAAAAGAGCATTAAGAAATCTGTCTTCTGAACACTTAAAAAAGATAATACAAAATTCTGTTGATGGTCATGACAGTGCAGAAGACGCAACAGTCTGTATGGAACTGATTCATTATAAATTACGAGAGGATTTAAAAACTAGGTAATGAACTGAGGCATCATGATTTTAACAGAGACTTGGTGCTGGCAGCCAGATTTTATGTTAAAGTGGAAATTATTATGGTTTACAAAAACAAACCTTAGATTAACATAAGTTATAGATGTTATTATTTATTTTAAAATATTTAAAGTTGTGCTGTTATTTACTAGTACTACTACATTAGTAGTATCTATGTACAATATTACCACCTATCAAAATTACCTACTATAATTTGTAAAGACAATACTATTTATATTATTTTATGGTGTAATAGCAGCAATAAATGTTAGGATTTATGTCTGTAATAGGTACTTGATGTCATAAGTAATAATTACTTAATATTATCTTTTCTATAAAACTTTTTTTCTAATGGGTAGTTTCATTTTTATGAACCACCAAGCATCCAATGCTTTTATTATCGCCTATAACTTATTTGTGCATGTATTGTAGACCCTAGTGCCTGGCCTGGGGGACACTTAATACACTTACCAACATACATAGACCCTATTTTCTCTATTTAGGTCATTGGACTGGAAAATATCGTTTTACCTAAGGGATAAACTTTTACATGCCAGCTCAATGAGCTGGCATTTAAAAGTGGTAGTGGCTTCTACCTAACTAATCTCTTTAAGGTGTCGCCATCTCTGATCTCCCGGGTTCGATCCCCGGTCTCGGGTTTGGGTGTTGTGATACCGTCGTTGGGACCAGAGCGCAATTTATGTGATGTCCTACAGTGTGTCCCTGGATAAAGAACATTGTTTTTTTTTTTATTTGGAAGCTAAAATGGTAAAGAATAAAAGTAAGCTATAAAATTACATAGTTATAGGGTACATTTTTTTAGTAATTTGAAGTTTTTTAAAATAAACGTCTAAAAAAGTCATTTTTTTCATATTAATACATTTTTTTACCCAAGATAGTTACTTTTTTGCGGACTATTTATTATTTCATGGTCATCGCCAGGTATTAGGCATACTGTTTTTTTTTTCAAAGAAATAGACCCATTATTTTGGAAGAAATCAATACTTTTGTACATAGAGTCCTTAATGAAACATGAAAATCTTAAAATACCAATAAATCCTACAATATTTTTTTATATTTTTTTAAAATATTTTTCTAGTCAATGATTCATGGTCTAGTTTCATCCCCTTTCGGGATTGCACTTTATCCAGGGACACACTGTATAATATACATATATTTATTTAATCGGGGATCGCACAGCCCGTGTAGAACGCGGCCGCATTGGTTTTAACCATGGTAATACATGTTAATCTTAATAGATTACCTTTACCTAAAAGTGCTTTCCATCCTCTTAGTTATCTAACTAAAAACGTTTAGTATTCTAATTAATAGGAAGCGATTTAAGGTGTAATTGCTTTTAGCCACCTAATTGTTTTAGTCGCGCAGCGCACTCGTCGTGTGACTGCGTAGGTAAGGAATACTTGGCTACGATGTTACTAGCGGTATAATACGGACTGAAAAATGTGCGAAAATTTTAATGTCTGCATGAGAGAATTTATTTATTACTAAGTACATTTTAAAGATACTAGCGGTACTTACAACCCACTTTGCCTATAAAGTCTGATTTCTGAGATAATAACTATCTATGTTCTTTCCCGAGACTCAAACTATCTCTGTACCAAATATCATCTAAACCGGTTTAGTGGTTTAAGCGTGAAGTAACAGACAGACACACCTTCGTATATATATATATTACTAGTATGGAATGGAAGCATGGTTCCGTGTGGTCGATCCACCTATCGGTACAGCACTGAACGCGTTCATAAGTTTCCATAGTACCTACGTCAATGTCGACCGAAGGCGATGGTACCGCTCAACAACCGATGGTCCTCCTATGCAGTGAAAGTGCGTAGCATAATATGCGTTTGTACACGGTCGGTCCAGCAATATTGTAAGTTTTATAAATTTTTATTTGTGACTATCGCGTCTGACGTACGTACGCACCAAGTCGAGTAAAGCACTGTAAGCGGCCTTATTCCAGTACAAAACAGCTCCGATTTGTAAAACAAATCAGGCAGGTAAGTACCTAAACATGGGGGGTTATTGTGGGGGATATGCCAGTGGGGGCAACTGGGAATTTGTAAAAAATATTTCCCAGTTGCCGCCTTGTCTCCTTTTGAAGGGGGAGACTGGGATATATAAATAAATAAATTGTTTCAACAAACACACCAATTACCTAGCCCCAAACTAAGCGTGAGCTTGTGCAATGGTGACTAGGATAACGGATAGACATACTTATATACATTTATAAACATCCATGACTTAGGTACAAATGCTCGTGCTCATCACACAAACATTTGCCCCTTGCAGGATTCGAACCCGCAACCGCCTGGTTTAGAAGTCCGTGGCGCGAACCACTACACCAAGACGGTCGTCGATATATGTAAAAATTAAATTCTAAATAAATATCTAGTTGTAGGTACTTTACGTACAGCGACTCAAGTGGGGGAAACTGGGAATTTAATTTTTCTCCCCCTTCAAAAGAAGACAAGGCGGCAACTGGGAAATATTTTTTACAAATTCCCAGTTGCCCCCAGTGGGGGCGATGCCGGTGGGGGCAACAGAATAACCGAACATGGGGAAATCGGCAATTTGGTATCTGCTGCGTGCGACACAAGCCTACCTAGAGTAAAATGTAGAGACTATAGATAGGGACTTGGCAGATAGAAATTAAGCATACATTTACGTTATTATAAAGAAATTAAAACACAAAATTACAACCGAAAATAATATTTTACTAGAAGACAAAATATTACACATACGTAAAAATGTCCTAGGAACATGTGAAACATTCCAACTTATAGCTTTGTAAAGAAAACTGGAAAACTGCTACACGGTGTTTTAAAACATCCATTGGGACAGCCATGGTTAATTTATGGTTAATTTTGTGCAGCAGAACTATTATAATATATTTAAGTATCATAATAATATATTTTGGTGATACAGAAATACTACTATCACTTGTACTATATTTAGGTAAACATTTTGTTGGAATAAGTATGTGATATTTTTAATACCTCCAGGCATAGATTTAGAAAATAATAAATTAGGTTGATAAGAAGTAGTTAATGATGACATAAAAGTAGTGATATAATAGCTGGTACTTCAACACTTTTATGATTTAGACTACATAAACAAGTTAAGTATAAGCATAAATAAATCATCAATGCAGTATCTATCCACATAACATGCCTGGTAATTTTAACTTCACTACTAATCTATAATAAATACAGGAAATGGGTTAACTAGACAGTCACTTAAAGTTTTGTCTATTTTAGTGTAAAATCCTATAATTGGTATTAAAAAAATGAAATCTAATTACAAAAATAAGTAATTCACACATTATTGAACAAGCTATACTTCAATAGTTATGTCTAACAATGTCTAGAATTATGTTTAAACTTTTCCTATTCTTAATATTAGTGGTTGTAATGTTATTAAAACAATTTATTTATTACTAGTATATTGTCAAAGACAAGCAAATGTGTTTTAGGTATAAAATAAAGATACTTTGATAATTTTGAATTTCATAACCAAATTATGATAAGTTAACTTAATTAATATGCTTCAAACTGTTAGCAGTTAAAGCACTGACTCGATATAAGAGTAAATTTTCACACTTGTCCCAATGAATTTACATGGAGGTATTTGCTGTTACCAACAACAGCACAGATCCTGCGTATGTCACTGATGTCTGAGACCCTGCATGACCCCTGCTAATCAATAAACGATTGTTCGACACATGCTTTCACCCGTTTTTCATACTCCCTTCTGTTCTCCTTATATAGTTGCGCAGCCATTGAGTTCGCAGGTGAATTCGGATTTGGGTCACTTAGTAAAGACTGAAAATATAGACACATTACTGCTTTAATCAGGGTGACATTGTTATATCTTTATAAAAGGTTATATTTTTAAAGTCAATGTTTGATCTAAAGTTATTTAAATGTAATAATTTATACAAAACAAGCAATGAATTTCAATGTTCATTACTTAATAATCTATACTTTTAAAATAAATATGACTGTTGTATTTCTTTACCTAATTTCAAAGGGTTCTTAAAGGTTGTAAATAAGGGAAAAGTTGTATTTACCTGTATAGAAGTTAAAATAGCTGACACATCATATGTAGGGCTCCACCTATTTTGCAGGATATCTAAACATATGCCACCATCAGCATACACATTTGGATGAAACATTTTTGACACAAATCGCACTGTAGGAGGTTTGTTGGGGTATTCTTCTGTGAATTCTATTGTTAGTTTGAATGTACCATCTTCAAATGGAGTATCATGGGGCCCAAATATCACAGCATTCCAGATCATGATATTGTTGTCAGTAGGGGCACCTGAGACACCTGTTGGTGGATCCTCTTGTAAGCTGAAATATATTGATATGATTAATTAGAAGGATACAAATTTATACACCAGAGTTTACATCATACACTAAATCAAGGTCAGAGGACAGTTATGTTGTCTTTTTTTTGACTTGTACTTATTAGTATCTATCACAACTAGTAGTTGTACAGTATTTTAGTATAGATGTAAGCATTTTGTTGCGTTTGAAATGCATAAATAGGGCTAAACGATAGGACTAAATGTTAAAGCAAAACGATATGATAACCTAGAAAGTGTACCAACAAACAAAGTGTCGTTTTCGTGACGTAGCTACATCTACAAATAGCTTGTAGAACATTTAACTCGACATAGAAAGAAATCCTCCCTCCCAACGAGGACAGCAGTCAAAAGGTACAAAAGGGATATGTAGAACAGAATAGAAATCGATGAACATGACAGTGATGTAATTTGATGAATCAGCTATAAGTTTTGCTCATATTTAGAGGACCTTTTTTTTAATAAGTACATTTATTTTATAATGATGAACCATTCGGCTGAGAAACAAAAAATAACAGAGGACAAACCGTTTGAAATCTCTCATCAGGCGTCTTCGGGCAGGAGTTGACATTTTGATTTCTCACGCACTTAGCACACTGTTTCAAGCGATTTATGTTTTGAAAACCTTAATCTACAAATGAAACTTTAAAATGATTGATTTATTTAATATCACAAGGTTCTTGTACACAAAAGATTGCCCCTTTGTCGTTGTAAAATTTTTGTCGTCACGACTTGTGAGTGAGATGGTTGTCTGTCAGATGACCATGAAATTAGCGTTTTGTTAAAAAAAATGTATCTAAATCAGTTTATCCAACATTTTGATGAGGTTTTATTTTGTTGTAATGTTGGTGAAACTGTAACACTTACTTCCGTACATTAATTATTAGAGTTGGAATTCAAGATTTTGATTATGTAACCGGTAGGAAACTTGGAAGCATCGAAAGAAAATACCGGTAAGGGCCCGTATTATCAGCCCCCTTACCATCAGAATAAATGCAGTTTCTGAACCAGAAAAGTTTCATTAATTCGTAGCAGTTGCTCAGTGAGGCTGTTTGTGGTAACCTGTTACCATTAAAATAAAACGAAATAGATTATATATGTTAATTTTTTAGAGTAGTTAGAATTGAGGGAGCATGTGCGGGGGACGAGGAAGCACATGTACAGCACACTATAAAAATTTTGACTTTACAAATTTTATAGGGACGGGACATAGTTAACAAATTCTTTAGCATACTAACTGACTGAGTGCACTAATCCTGTGCTACTAATATTATGGTTGTTTTAACTTTGTTGCCCTTTCATACAAAAACCAATAGATTTTGACAAAACTTTACAATAATATGACTCATATATTTTGATGTAAGTATACTGCAGGACATAGGCATTTAAGATTTTAAGTGTAATTACTGACGTAGACAAAGCTAGTGTTTATTTTAATAAATAGGTAGGTACTTTAGTAAAGTAGTATCTAGAATGTTGTTTGTGTATTTAGCACAACACTACTGCTTATTTAATAAATTATTATTTTTAAGTGATAAGCATTCACTATGCAATCTAAATATATTTTTGCACTTGAAAAAATGACTACCAGAGGTGGAAATCGAACCCGCGTTCCTCGCATACCGGGCGATTGCCTAACCTCTCGGCCACCCTGGCGTTGGCAGAGCCTGTCGAAATTTTCAAGTGTTTCCTAACGCTGTAATGCCGCGTTGCTTTTATCAATGTTATTGGGATTACACCCTGAAACACTCGAAAGAAATACTATTGCAAGTATTTAACAATCGAAAGATAAAGCTTGCAAATACGATAAATTATTGTTTCTAAGTGATAAGCATTCACTATGCAATCTAAATATATTTTTACACTTGAAAAAATGACTACCAGAGGCGGGAATCGAACCCGCGTTCCTCGCATTTCGGGCGATTGCCTAACCTCTCGGCCGACCTGGCGTTGGCAGAGCCTGTCGAAATTTTCAAGTGCTTCTTAACGCTGTAATGCCGCGTTGCTTTCATCAATGTTATTGGGATTATACCCTCAAACACTCGAAAGAAATACTATTGCAAGTATTTAACAATCGAAAGATGAAGCTTGCAAATACGATAAATTATTGTTTTTAGTGATAAGCATTCACTGTGCACGATACGAAATAGATGATACCAATTTAAGTTGGATACTTCATGTGACCTACAGGCCATACTACATACCGATGCAGTCTTACGTAATTCGACTATCTCGATACGCATTTCTTATTATGAGGCTTCTGACTTAAACTTTACCTCGGCCAGACTCGCCTTCAGGGTGGTAATATCCTTAAGCAGCCTTTTGACGTCTACGTGGTCGAACGTGACAGGGGGCAGCTTACACAGCTCCTTTGCCACAAATGTTGGCATGGACTCGTACTAAAGCATTATAATCTTCTCTATCTTGCCTCTGCGTATCTCATCTTCGGTGAAATTAGACGTGCAGATCTGCATGACGCTGATATTTATTTCATGAGTATGCTTTAGAATTACGTTACTCGTATATGAACCACAAATAAGATTAAGTCTTTATACTCAAAATTGCATATTGAAAATGTTATTTTTTTAATACCAACCGATGAATCGATAAATCTGTACCTCCGTAACGAAAAAAAGGTGACAACACTAAAATTACGAAAAAAATTGAATAGAACATGGCCGTCTTAAGACGTCTGTCAGCAGTAAATAATTTTGATTCATTTTATACTTTCTATATAAAATATAAACTTAAATGTATTGTATTACATATTTTTAAGTCAGTGCTTATCTGTTTTTTCTTATTTTAAAATTAATAGCGTTTTATTTTCATTGTTTTATGTGTTGTCTATAAGTCCTTCCGCATACACTAATACGTTCTGTGATAACTCTGACCTGTCAAATTAAACCTATAAAGCCCACTTGCGCCATGGCGCTAACCCCGGGTTAACGCCTTAACCCTGTCATTTTTGTATGAACTATTCTCGGATTACGGAATAACCCGTGTTGGTGCAAGTCGGGCTTAGATTGTTAAGACTAAAGAATTGAAATACGTTTTATTGTTGTTATTGATAATGGGTGGAATCAAAATATGAATGTGTTAATTTATGTAATTAAATTAAAATCAAATGAAAATATAGTATTTTGCATTCAAACATTGATCAAGTACCGCTGGCTCAAAGCGTAAAGCAAATAGGTACTATAAAAATCTACAGTAAAGTTAATGTCTCGGTAGCCTTGTGCGGGCAGTCACCCGGATAGTGAAAGGTGTAGGTTCGAATCCTACCTGAAACACTTTATCATATTTTATTTATTTATTACTGATTTTGTAAAATGGATCAATTACTCTCGGCCATTTATTGGTTTTTCTTTTTTTTCATAGCGTACCGTATTCTACTAGTCAAGTTACTTTCATTTGATACTCATATATTGTTATGAAAAATTATATATTCCACCATTTTGTTGCCTGCGGCCATCTTAGATTTACAAGAATACTGAATATTTATAAATTTTATTGTCATTAAAACTAAACGAGGGTGCTAAATTTCAGATCAATCATTCAACTGTAAGAGGGTAAAATTTCAATAACTAGATTTCACTACAAACTACTACTTTAAAATATCAAACAGGTGAAGCTAAATAAAACCGTTCTTAACCTTCCCTCAATTACCAACATTTTAAAATTTTGCATGCACTTTTTTATTTTTTTCCACAAAGTACATAAAAAAAGCAGACACGTATTTTTTCTTTTTCATGTCTTTAAATTATTTTCCCTTGAATTAAATTATTTAAAAACTCTCAATTCCAAAAGAGCGTAAGTACAAGAGTAAGGATGTGCGACTTTACGTCTTTGCCATATTTTAATAATTAAAAAAAATAACTGACGTCTATAGGGTTGTATTTAATAGCAGTAGCGATTGATCGAAAAAAAATAATCTAATGAATCGACAATCGACCATTCGAACAATCGAATGTCGATTTAGTAATTAGAAAAACATAATAATCGACAATTGAATGATAATCTATACTCGGCCCTTCGATCGAATTGCCGTGTCTGTGCGCACAGGACAGAAAGCTAACGAATGATTAATCGACGCGACGAATGACGATTCATTCGTTAGTAGTTAGTAGTATGGCCTGCGCACCGCACGCTCCGGTAGGTATTGCTCGCCGCATAATCGAAGGATAATCGAATAACTGTGGTTGCTTATCGAATACATCCGATTACAGAGACCATTTGAATAATTAGATTAATTTAGTAATAATCGCCCATCGCTATAGCAGTAAGATATCGATTTCAATAGTAAGCACGTATTTCAAAATACAAAAGTTTAAGTAAAGTAGTAGACGAATAATCTTGGTGAGTATTTTTATACAAACACAATCTTGTTAACAAAAGCTTACGTTGCAATTTTCCTTACTAAATTTTTTATGGATTCTAAAGCCATCACATCAAAACTAAAAACATTAATAATATAATTAAAGGAACTTTTATGATTTTGTCACCAAATAAGATAATGCATGTATTATTAGCAATCCTAAAATTACTGTACTGAAACTATCGATAACTAGATGGAAAAGATGGATTTTTTTTTTGGCTTACACGGCTTGTGCAATGCCATTTTCATGTAAAACGAGGAAACGGGAATATTTACAGGAAAAACGGAAGGAACGAGTACGGATTAAGGAAGGTGATCAGGAAGGTAAAAAGGTACAATAAAACTTTACAGGGAATTTATACATTTCATACATGCCATATTGTATAACCATATGAAAATGGGATCATATTTTAATATTATTAAGTAGAATAAACGAAGCTATGGCTTTATATATATAAATATCATTACCAAACAATAATTGAATTATGCTTGTAGGGAAAGGAACATTATATGAAATAAGACTATCTAAAAAAGTAGAGCGGTCGTAAAGAGGACAGGAGAACAGTAAGTGGTTTATGTCAGCATTTACCGCTCCACATTCGCAAGTTGAGTCAGCTATAATACGAAGTCTAGCAAGATGGACAGGTGTGCAAGCATGTCCAAGACGTAAGCGAATTAAAATTGAAGTTACTGTCTTGCTAAGCTTCGCATCACAATACCAAGGCCTTTGGGGAATACTAGCCTAAATTTTAGCATAGAATCTACCCTTGAACTGGCAAGACATATCCCAGATGTTTTTCCAACTGTCTAGAAGAAAGCTCTTGGGTAGAGAGATAAGAGATCATGATGATAAACCTTATAAGGAAAAATGTCACCACATTGCACCGCGTCATTTGCCAGCCGATCAGCTTTTTCATTCCCAGATATACCGCAGTGACCAGGAATCCAAACAAATTCGATCACATACCTCTTGTTAAAGCATTCAAGTAATATACGTCTTAGTTCAAAAATAATAGGATATTGAACTTTATAATTAAATGGGAACTTAGTTAGGGCTTGCAGTGCACTCTTGGAATCAGTGAAAATGATGGTTTTCGGCAATTTCATAATTCTAATGTACTCAACTGCTTTAAAAAGTCCGTAACACTCTCAGGTAAAGACTGAAGTTTCAGGTGGCATTTTCACTTTCTGTACAATTTTATATTGTGAATGTTATATTCCTACACCTACACATTCCATTAAGGAATGTTTTGATGCATCTGTGTATATGTGATGGGAGTCGAAAAACTCTGTATTAATAAAATAATTATTATGGCTTTTTATGTTGGGGTCTGATTTATCAAAGAGATCAAAGTAAGCTACTATTGGAAAAACAAGTGATTTATAACTACAAGAGAATAAAGGGAGACGATTGAATCGATGCACCGGAGAAGACAGGGAATGAAAAATTCTGTAACTTTTAACCAAACAAGGAATAGGTTTGTGTGCCCAGTAATTTGAAGTGTTAACCATTTCAGAGAGTTTATGGAGTTTGCCAATAAGTGGGTGGTTGGAAAATTGAATAATACGGATTATAAATTTGTCCGATAAATATTGTCTTCTAAGATGTAAGGGAGGTTCGTTACATTCTACTTGAAGTGCTGTGATTGGGCTGGATTTCATTGCTCCAGTTATTAATCTTAAAGCTTTGTATTGGATTTTATCTAATTGTCTAAATGCTGTAACATTCCCAGGTTCTAGAAGAAAAGTCCCGTAGTCTAAAATGCTTCTTATTAACGAATTATATAGAAGTTTCATTGAATAAGGATGTGATCCCCACCAAACGCCAGTGAGACATCTTAGCATATTTAAGAGTTTTTCACATTTGTTAACTTCATAATTGCAATGAAGTGCCCCTGTAAGTTTACAGTCTAGGACCACTCCTAAGAATCGAACCCTGTCAACCATAGGGATAGTATTATTATTATATACCAATACAACAGGTGGAGGTGTACGCTTCCGAGAAAAAAGCATAACTGTGCTTTTAGATGTCGATATTTCCAGGCCGTTATCATCCATCCAAATTTTTAATGCAGATAGCGCATTACATAAGCGAGACTGAGAAAGGTCAATAGATGGGCTAGAAGAATATAATAACAGGTCATCAGCATATTGTAGAATTTTAACATCATTTCCTATTGCAGACTCTAAGTCATGTGTATAGATATTATATAATAAAGGACTGAGGACTGATCCTTGAGGCAATCCTCGCCATACAGAACGATTTGTTTCCGATTCTGAAAAAGGCAAGCTAATATGACGGTCAGTAAGAGTATTAAAAATAAAATTGTTAAAGATAGACGGAACAATCAACTTTTCAAGTTTTGTTTTTAAAACCGGTAATAACACATGATCATAGGCTGAATGTATGTCAAGAAAAGTTGCAACTAAAGACTCATTTACAGAAAAAGACAGTCTTATATCAGAAATAAATAGGCTTAGGCAATCAGTAGTGCTTTTAGCCTTTCAAAATCCATATTGACTTTTAGCTAAAAGGTCATTGCTTTCTATGAACCATTCTAAGCGGTTTTTTACAAGATGTTCCGTAATTTTAATCAAAACCGATGACATGGCGATAGGGCGATACGATGAAGCATCGGAGGGGACTTTTCGGGTTTTAGGAATGGCAGCACTAGCTGGCATTTCCAAGATGGTGGAATGACACCTGTCAACATGATAGAATTAATCAAATGTAAATAATAAGAAAGTAAATTATCATTTGTATTCGGTAAAAATGAGTAAGGAATGTTATCTATTCCAGAAGCAGAGCCTGTTTGTGTTTGATGATGCCTTTAAGTTCCTGAAGAAAAAAAGGTAAAGTTATTCCTGTAGGATCAGGAGAAAGTTGATGACCAATAGAAATAGGAAGTGAGGTTAAGTTTTGGGGAACCCATGGTGGAGCAAGTTTATCTAAGAAATCATTGGCTAAAGACTCAGGAAGTATACTATTTGGGGATTCAGTAAAAGCTGATCGAAATCTCCTAATACAGCTCCACACAATAGTAGATGGAGTGTCAGGAGATACAGAAGTACAAAAGCGACGCCAGCTTTCAAACTTTTTATTTTTGAATAATTTGCGAGTGTCTGCTATAGCCTTAGATAGTAACTGATAATTTTCATCAGACATATTTGAGTTGTACCTTTTTTCTGCAGCCTTTCTATTTTTAATAGCATCGGTGCATTCACTATCCGACCACGGTGGGGAAGGTATTTTACGAGGGGAATTCTTTGTAACAGGAAAGACTTCCTTAGCTGCATCAATCAATATGTTAGCTAGAGCATCAGCACAAGCTACTTCATTTCCTGGTGCTATGTTTGGAAGGGATGATTCGCTTTTCTACACTAATTTTATACTTGTTCCATTCATCAAAATCTCTGCTATTAGGTAACTTAAATTTTATCCGAGTTATTTGTTTGGAGATAGGAGCTCTATTAAAAGGATAAGACAAAACTATGGGGAAATGGCTACTACCAAAACTTATAGGTAAAATCTCCCAGCTCAACAAAGATGACAAACTAGGGGTGCAAATTGACAGGTCTACAGCACTGTTGTTTTGGTTTGGTAGAGTTCGTCGAGTTGGAACACCAGTATTTAAAACACACAAATTATGGCTATCTATGATATCAATAAGTTCCTCTCCATAGTTATTGGTTATTGCACTACCCCATGATTGGTGGTGAACATTAAAATCACCTAGAAGAATATAAGGTCTAGGGAGAATATACAATATGTGGTTAAGAGTACTATAAATCTCTAATGAAGGATGAGGAATATATAACGAAACAAAACATACATATGCTCGATCCTTGCCAATGGATGAGAAGCTCAGAAAAGAACGCGTTGAAAAAAATATTTTTTAAGATAAGAATTGGATCGTGAGAGTTTTAAACCTGTATCTAAGGACACCCGTTAAGATAATTCTCTCTCGATTTTATTTATTTAGTTGAAACAGCTTTATATACAAATATTAAAACTAATACAATAACCTTAAACTTAACTAAAAGTAATGTAAAAATATATATATATTTACAAAATATAAAAAGCATCAGCCCCAGCAGTGCCGAAAGGAATGGTGCCCAAAAGGCTGGCAGCATTGCCCCTCTGGATAGCAATACTGATTCTTTGCCCAAGGTAGCTGCCAGCCTTTTGATCACCAGTAGAATCAGTTAGCTTTTTGCAGAGATCTTTGTAAAAACTAAGGGCACAGGGACCCCAAGAGCCCATGGTCTCTACGCCAAAAGGCACAAATATGTAGCTATCATTGAGGGCTGCATATTTGCGCCTTTTTAAGGATTCTGCAGAGCCTGCCGCCACGCCAGCAGCGGAAGAAGTACCACTTACATGGGACGGCGCGAGCGTATCCACGCATGTGGCATCCCATACAAGGGAAAGTCCCCGCTTCCAGGGAATGAGCGTCATGCCGTCAGGTCTCTTGCCGTCATCACGAAAAATGCCAGGTGGCTCTAGCACAGCCGGCACATTGGAGGCGACAAGAGCTCTGCGGATCACGTCATTGATGCTCGCGTGGCGGGAGACCCTGCCAGCGCTAAATAGGCAAGAGAGACCATGATGCCCCAATTCATTTACAAGATCTCCGCATCGGCAGCGATGGGGCTGATTTGTGTTGGCGCCAATTCTTAAACTCACAGCAATGGAAAGAGTAACCCTATCGAAGAGAGTCCCAATATTAGCTGCAGGTCGTGCCTGTAACCAATAGCCAGACTCTATCCGAAAAGCTGCCAGCAAGCGAGCACGCTCTGCTGCGTTCTCAGAGTGAGCCAAAAGCTCCCTCTGAACACTCAAGCAAAGAGGCTCATCCCACATCCGTTGGGAGGATGGTAACGAAGGGAGGTCTGTCCCAGGGCACGCCATTGACCATGCACTTTTCGCCTCCGCCAGATACGCCAACTCCACTGCTCCTAATGAAGGACGCAGAATGTCAATAAAGAGGTTGGACGTAGCATGAGCGGAAGAAAGAAATGCTGGTAGAGCGATACTGGACACCTTTCTCGTACCAAGACCACCAAAACGGATGGGGAGAGTGGCTTGAGTCCATGACTGGCCCGAAAATTTTATATTTAGAATTTTGCCTAAAGTTACCTGCAAAAGGTTCTCTATATTGTCTAGTAAATTTGGAAAGAGCCAAAAATGAGTAGAACGTAAGAAATAAGTAAACTTGGGTACAAAAGTACAAAATCTAATGATAAATAAAGCCATGTGGGGATTCATTTGGAAGAGTTTTTCAGATGACTGTTCAAATTTAGTAATTTGTTCTTGTATGAAAAAAGAAAAAGCTTCCTCAAAAATTGGGGCACCAAGGAGACGTAGGGATGATTTGTTTTCAATTTTGATGTTGGGTGCAAGGGTAGAAAAATCTAAAATTAAATTTTGTTTCTCAAGATGAGAGAATTTCGAATCTGGAATAAAAAGCTCACACTTAGAAAAATTTAGATTAAGGCCAATATCTTTGAATTTCAAAATAAGCTGTTCTAAATCAGAGAGAACAGTTGACACATCACCACCAATGGTACCATCATCTAAATACCAAATATTTAATTTAGAAGTAAGAGAGGAAATAATGGGATGAATAACTAAACTAAAAATAGCGGGCCCAAGGGGATCGCCTTGCTGGCAGCCAACCGATGAAGAGAGGAGCTTGTTTTTGTAAAGAAGTTTTGATGGCTGAGAGTAGCATTGCCATAAATATTTATATATATCTGGAACTCTATTAAGGATCTGTGATAACATTGCTCCTCTATCCACCGAGTTGAAAGCGTTTTTTACATCCACCTTCAAAACCACTTCCCCTGCGTCTTGCTTCAGAAAGGTTCGAACGGCATGGACAGCTGCTTCGCAACCGCCATTGACGCCAAAACCAAGCTGGATCGGCTGAAATTCGGTAGACAAATAATTTTTAACAGATTTACAGCACAGTTTAGAGACTATCCGGCGAAAAGTGGACCCAACTGCGATGGGACGGATTCCGCCATCATTTTTCTTAAGAGCCACGAGGTTGGCACCGTATAGAATGCTTGTGATTTCCCCATTTACCTTACCCGCAAGCATTATATTAAAAAGCAAGGTTAAATTTTGTAATAATGTTCTACCTGTGTCTCCTACAGAGGGTGAAAGCAAATCTTTGAGATGTTGTGGAGACAAACCATCTAAACCACTAGCAGACCCACTCTTAAATGAAAATATGGCTGCAAGAACATCATCCTCTCTAACCAAGAGATGCGAATCATTTGGAGCAGGAGGCACAGGTAGATGCAGAGAGGTGGCTGAAGGTGGGTGTTTATTTTCCAAAGCAAGAAAAGTCTCCTGGCAGAAGGGAGCAATGACATCACTGCTAAAAAGTAGGTTAGAGGCACCCCTAAGATCACCATCGCTTATTTTTGATTCTATTAATTTCAAGGAATGATTAGAATTTTGAGACCGAAAAGGAGGGATTATTAAATCATTAAAGTGTTTTATGGATCGGCAGTTTTCTTTGATTTTTTGGGTAAGGGATCTATCTAGGCTGTTGTTTTGAGTTTGGGTGACACTTAAAATTCTGTAAGCAAACGTTAAAAGATCTGACCAGCTATCAGTAGAATTTTCATTTATTACACGGTCAACGCACTGAGAAAGAGAGGAAGCAACTTGTTGACGAGCACTTCGTGGGATTCTTTTTATTACGGGTAGTGAATTTTTGAGATTACCGAGTAATTGCCAAAGAGGTTGATTTGATAAATCTTGTGAAGAAGCGGTAATTTCGTTGTCTATTGGTTTATGGGATTTACCAATGTGAATTTTTAGACCTCTATTACCTCTAAAGAATCGCGGAAATGAGCAATGAGGGCATTGTACCAAATTAGCATCACCAGCACTGCCAGAAGACTGTGACATAGTATTATGAAAGGCGCCAAAACACGATTATAAAAACTAGTTATACTTACTATATACAATCCTTAAAGAGCATACAAAAGAGGAAAAAAAGACAAAATAAACGTACAAAACACAAAAATTACAAAATACACAATTGACAGCAGTAAAGTCAAAACACAAAGACGTTGCCAGGCAGCCGATCACTCCGATGGTATCATTGGTCGCCAAGATGCATGCGCGAGACAGCCCAAACCAGTCCAATGCATTTCATTGGTTGTTAGAAAGCAGGTGCTAGGCAACGGTAAAACACAGAATGGCGTCCTTGGATACCAAAACAGCTGATTTTGAAAACCTTATTTACTGTATTAAAATCGCGTGCGTATGGTTTATCCCCATGCACAGGGGTGCAAAACAGTGCAGGCTTCGGAAAATAAAGGTCAATAAGAAGCTCGCACGACTTAATTATTTTAAAATTCAGACTTTGATCCAGACCATACATTGACGTTTTGTCACTTTTTTTTTTTTTTTACATAAACATACATTATTTACACTTACAGCTACTATGGACATATTTACATTGAGAGCAGGCAGAGAGATTGAGGTGAATGGTAAGCCATTTTTAATTAACAAAGCTGTACCACTGTAACCATCAGGTCGATCATCTCTGACCACTGTATAACCTCTAATTTTAAAACTATACATAGGTTTGAGCCATGTCTCTGCTATAGCAAAGACAGAGGGCTCGAATTTATTTAACAAATAGATCAGATCGGACTTTTTGTTGAGGATGCTGCGGCTATTCCATTGCAGCACCTTCGCCATCGTCTCTATTTTTAACAACCTCAAAGCATTTATCAATAATGTGTGCAGCGTGGGACGGTGTATTAGTGTTAGACTGAAGAATTTGAATCAAAGATATAATTAAAAAGCCTCATTATATGATAGGCAGTTGTTTGCCATGGAAGTCTTAATGTTTATTTGCCTTGAAAATTCAGGACAAGACTTGTCGCAAAATGGTATCCAGTGCATAGGCAACAAGAAGCACAGTCTTCAGTAACATCACAAGATTCTCCTGTATGTGATTGATTACATTTATAGCATCTAGGTTTTGACCTACATTGGACTTTAGTGTGTCCAAACCTACAACAATTGTAGCACTGTATGGTTGGGTAAACATACAAATCAACAGGCAGTGTAGTGTAGCACATATATATTCGTTTTGGCAAGATTTTACCACCAAAGGTAACTACAACGGATTGAGAGGGTTTCCAAACTGGAGTTCCAGTGGTAAATGACTTGAAGTTCAAACGTCTTACCTTAATTATCTTGCCACAGCCTTCTGGGACAGTGATGTTGTCAATAATCTCCTCTGGCGACCAGTCCTCGGGTACACTACGAACCAAACCCATCCTGGTCACATTAAATGTAGGTATAAAAGCTTTCAAATTGTTTGTGGCCAAACAGGCATGTGTAGGGATTAATTTGCACTATCACAGTTTGAGAAGGATATGGCCAATTTGTTTCGTCCTATCTTTTTCAAACTTCCTTTAATAATATGTAGGAAGGAGTACCTTTCTAAAAGCCTACTAAACACAACAGGGTGCAATGAGGTACCGGAGTCTTGTGCAGTTATCTTCTGTACATGGACTAAGTATGGTGCAGAGTCAGTATTATTGTATGTTTGTCGACCAACAGGGGAATGTGTAGAGCTAGGTAAATCTGTATTGTTTACAATAGGAGCAGAGATTGCTTTATCTACTTCAGCTGCATCCTTACGACGGCCGTAATGTTTTCGACGCCTTTTTACACGAGGTTTTGACGGGGATCCTGAAGCATCCGTAAATGCACAGGAACCATCAGTTTCTAACCCAGTTTCATTTTCCATTTCGGAACCACCATCAGTGACATAATTCGCTGCTGGAGGTACAAAGTTCGCAGCTGAAGGGCCAACAAAGCCCCCCGACAGATCGGTGGGCTCGTTCATAATAGATGAAACACAAAAAACTTACCTAAATATCAGCTATTACACAAAATATTATAAATAATAAATAAATAAATAAAAGTGTGTTTATTTCAATAAAGTTAATTACAAATAATTGCTGAGACTTCCCTTTAAGTAGTCAAAAGACACTTGTGTTGGGAATGTCCCGCTCATCCCTTATGGATACAGTGGATAACAGTTTTATAAGTTACAGGTAAAATCACAGTCTTATTTTAAAGGAACTTATGCATGCATATAGTAATAAAAAGTGTGTGTGTGTGTGTGTGAATTTGTGCAAGTGAGGTTATGTAATTCTAGTTAGTAGGTTTTCAACTTCGGCATAATTTAGGGTCTCTAACCATAACGTAAGGCTTTTTTTACACATATATAAAGGCATAGGATATATCTTAAGATTTTTATTTATTTTATTGTATAAAAATGACGATTGGGAACGGACTTGTCTTTTAGCAAATGCGGTACGTACTGCGGGCGAGTGAGACACAATATCGTTTCTCCTTTTTCTATTGATAGATTCTTTGTAAGGAATAGATCTATGGAGTTTTAAGGTCAAATTGAGTACGTAAAGCTTACGAATCGAGAGAAGCTTACTGATACTATATAAGCTATGGGTAGGGAACCTGTAATGTTTGTAGTAAATAACTTTGAGTAAAGATCTTTGGGCCCTTTCCACATCTAGAAAGTTAGTCTTGTTTGCACCTCCCCAGATTGGTATGCAATAGGTGATGATAGACTGTGCTAGGGCTATATAGACTTTTTTAAGGAGAGAAATAGTCATTACCGGTCTCAATTATATGTACACTATTTAAATAAACTAAAACAGTTAAAAATATACCCTACTGATCACTTTAGAAGCTAAAACTATAAAATTTTATGAAAATAGTTAAAAATCGCGCCCGTCACGAACCACGTTTCCCGCGCTTTTTCAGATGGACTTCCTATCGAAGTAATACTTCTGTAGAACAACACTACCATTATTCCTCCTCTCCCTCACTCATCATAGTGACAGTGTCAAATGTCAATGTCATCATGACAGCTTGCTTGAGTGTATGGTAAAATTTATTTTACGCAAGGCCAGACAACTAGGCAAAGGCGTGTACACTTATAATGCCAGTATTATAGTACCTGTCAGTTTTTTTCAAATATCTCTGAAATTTATAGCGTAAAAATTTTGAAATTTTTTTAACGTATTAAGCATTGCCAAATCTCGAAATGGTTTTCGAATTTTAGCATTTTATAAAAATGAAATGTTGTCAATTGGGTAAACATTAAAACCCTCAGATGTAGTTGGGTAAAAAAAGTCATTGTTCATTCGTTCTATGTTCTATCATTGTCACAACACTGGGATCGGCTGACCCGCGTACCATGGTTGTTTTGAGGTTATTTATGTGACAAATTTTTAAATGAAAAATTGTAATGTCGTGTGGAAACAATATGTTATTTCAGTAAAATATACTTTCTTGTGGTAAGAAACTCCGTTTATGGATAAATTTGATGTTTCTGATCGTCGTTTACATGTAGAAACTGCACAACCAACCATGCTTATGGAATCCGCTCAACGACAGACACAAATTCAAATGACGCTCGATCGCGGCGAACTAGTTTTTATAAACGCATATGAACTTTGTTCATGTACTTTGGCAGAGGGGAACGCGTAAAGAACGATGATTTTCGAAATACTGTTGTAAATAAAAGTATTTGTACTAAAAAATGAAGTCACGCTATGATATCAAAAATTTACAAATGATGAGCGGTTTTTGGGTCCAAAAACGGCAAAATTTACCATTTTCAATACTCTACACGGAGATGTTTGTTGCGACAATTCTTGATAGATTCTGTCAAACGGTCACGACCCAGTTGTTTTATATAAGCCGTCAAACTATATGGCCAACATTTTTGGCTAGAGGGAAGGCCGTCTATGCTCCCTCCATTTTAACTTCTCTAAGGTGGATTTATAACCCCATCTCACTTTTTCATCACATATCACCTTGTGTTGTGAACGCTCATGGTACGAGTTTCAGCCATCTTAAAGTTGGGCTGTTTTCCGATTGATTGATTGGCAATTCAAAGGGTAATTATTTAGCTGAGGTGACAGGAAATGAATGGAACTTGCCTAGTTTAGAAACTGCATTGTTGCTGATGGTAAAGTCGGTGTGGATAAGTGTTAACAGGCTGTATGAACTCTGTTCCAAGGCCCTAAAACCTGTATCTTTTTAAAGTTTTTTTTTGTCATGTCTGTCATTCATTGTCTCATTGTCAGTTGTCAAAGTCAATGACAATAGGGATGTCGAAAGTGAAAAAAATATCGATATATCGATACATCGATATTTAAAAAAAAAAAACAATATTGGCATTGATATATCGCGGAAAAGTTATCGATATGTCGATATATCGGCAAAATTTTTAAAAAATATTGTGGTTTTAAAATAACAGTGTATTTAGCTTAGCCTAGCGCAATAATATCAATAGTAATTTTTATGCAAAATGTAAATTATTTTAATGTACAAATATCTCAATAGAAACGAAGGTATTTTTATAGTTATTCTTTTTTATTAGACAAAATAACATACACATAAGACACAAAAAAATAAAAATAAAATAAAAATATCGTTTCTGATACAATTTTTGATATTGGATATTTTTTATCGATATATCGATTTATCGGTTAACAATATATCGGCAAAAAATATCAATTTATCAAATTCAAAATATCGATATTTTTTCAACAAGCCTAAATGACAACCATTGCACTGCATTGCTTGTGCTTGAATTTGCTTGCATTCATTTTGTGTCATACATTTCTTTTTTATACAAAGGTACTCTGTGGTCATACAATTATTTGATGTTATACATTATGCTTTATAGTTTGTGGATTATACCCTACCCAATGAATGATACTAAGCGATCAAGAAGACCTTAGGTGAACCAGTAAGACAAAGAGTACCTATAAGTTTAGGTAGATCATCATCATTTTACAAATTGAACAATCTGCTGTAGGATCTACCAAGCACCTCGAAAGTACTCAATTATGAACGAGTCATCGTCAAAAAAAATACTTTTTAACAAATCATCGGTGAGTAGGAGGAAAATATTTAAGTAATATTGGTTACTATGTAACATTATCATTTTGGTTTCACTAAAGAAAAAAAACATTTTAGCTTCTCAGCTTAAAGGCAGAGTTATTAAAGAAGCAAGAAGAAATATATGAGAAAAAACAATTGCCCCAGCATAAAGTAGAACATTTTAAGCCAGCTCCTTCAAAGTCAAGAGGTGAAACACATGAAATTGAATCTTCGAAGAAGAGTTTTAAAGATAGTCTAAAGGCTGTTGATACAGATGATCTGGAAGCTAATAGAAAAGTCAAGTAAGTATTTGCTCTCTGCCTTAGATGTATTTTAATATACAGTGTAAACTCTTTATAACAGTATCCTTTATAACAATAAACTCCCTGTTACGTTGAAGTGAGCTCAACTTGGTTGGTTAGCGATAAATTATTTAATATATTTTTGGTTGGTTAGCGTTAAAACCCACATATTGAAACACTCTTTATAGCGATACGCCATTCTCAAAGAAATGTGTTCATATTTGTAGACAGCAAATTTTTATCATCGGTATTTATGTTTATGTTATGTTATCAGGTAACAAAAGACTTTGAAGCTCTGAAACATCGAGGTGGGTCTAGCTTTTGTTATCCGTAATTGTCTTGGCATTGTTTTCTAGGAAGTGATGGTCTTCGACCAAGCATATTGGGTACCTACCTATCGTATTATCAGTCGTAAGCCTACTTCGTAACTGTTAACATGGCCAGTAGACTATATGTGTAAACAATAATTTATAAGCATTTATTATCTAAGACTAGTGATGGGATTCTACCCGGTATTTTCCCGGTATTTACCCAAAATGGGTAAAAATGCGGGAAAATACCCGGTAAATACCAAAATGAAGGGTAAATATTAATTTTGCCATTAATTCAATATTTTCCAGTCTACAACCAAGTCAATGACTATTATGCAATTGTGTTAGGGCCGAACTTACAACAAAAATTAATTACATTATATACAGTTTACGCACAATAAATGTTAAATTAACATTTACGTAAATTAAAGGTTGTTGTGAACAACGACATCAGGGTTAATAGATACCCGTTTTGAGAAATTATAGGCCTCTTGCACTCCATGTACTTACGCGCGCTATTTTCCTACACGGCGCGGTGTCGTCCACGGCAGAAATTCAGTTAGGTTGCCAGCAAAGACGCGCGCACGCGCTAACCTGGTTTAGAGTCAAGAAAGATGTACCTATTAATTTATGTGCAGTTAATGGTTGTAAATCATAAAAAAATAAGAAGTCAGTATGTCACAAGAAATCTACTTTTTTCACCTACCTGTCAATGAAAAAAGTTGAGTAGGATATTACCTTTCGACAAAATAGTTTTATGAAATGGGTATGTAAATATTACATTTTTTTTGTTGTATTTCACTTTCTTAGTGTTTAATTGTCATATCGCGGCATTCGGTAAAATGTAATAGTTATGTAAAACAAATTAGGCTAAAAAAGGTTTTTAGTTTCTTTACAGTCGGCAGCACGTCAAGTTACTCTTGGTAAACTACGATAGAAGCTTTTATTACGTAGAAATAGAGGCGGTCTCAAGGTCAAAGTGAGGTAGTCTGACGTGCGGCCTTATGGACCTCGTGTGTTCATAAGTTTTGAGACAAACTTTGTACTCAAAAAAATAAATAAAATATAACTGGCTGCTTTTTACTTCTGTTTCCAATTTTGAATTTGGAATGTTTACTTTTAATTCCTTTGATTTTCAAATTAATTTCTGTCAATTTTCTCGTGATGGAGGGAACCATAGAATTGCGTGCGACTGTGATTTCGCTATTTAAGGCGGGAAAAAAACCAATGGAAATTTTCTGTGAGGTGAAAACTTTTGGTGTGAGCCGTAACTTCGTGTATTACACTATTAAACGATACAAGGAGACAAGTTCTTAGCAAGATCGTCAAAGGAGTGGTCCGCCACGCTCTGTAAGGACGCCTGCGAACATCAAAATCATCCGAGAGCGACTTCGGCGAAATCCATGTCGCACTCAGAAAAAACTCGCTCTGCAGACTAATATTTCGCGCGTTTCAGTCAACAGAATACTGAAATATGATCTTAAGGTAAAGGCGTATAGCCGCAGGAAAGTTCACTTTTTAAACGATCGGCTTCGTAAATTGCGACGCGAACGTTGTCCAATACTGCTTAGGAGACACGATGCGAGGAAGATACTTTCACCGAAAATCTTTACCGTCGAAGAAAAGTTCAACCGACAAAACAATTAAGTCTATGCCAAAAGTAGCAAGGACGTCCCAGCATCAGCACGGAGTGTCTTACGTTCTCATCATCCAGGTAGTGTGATGGTATGGTGGGGAGTTTCATATGAAGGTGCCACTCCGCTCCATTTCTGCCAACAAGGCGTCATGGTGAAAGCCAAGAATTATCAGTGTCATTTTAGAGCATGTTGTAAAACCTCTGTCTCATACTTTATTTCACAACAAAGATTAGGTTTTCCAGCATGACTCAGCGCCATCCCATAAAGCAAAAAACACCCAAGCTTGGTTGAGGGAAAATGTGCCGACCTTCATCGGCGAACGAATGGCCCTCCTCCAGCCCTGACCTCAACCCGCTGGATTATTCTTTATGGACTGAGTTAGAGCCCGTTAGAAAAGATTCGTGCCGCCATTGATGACTGGCCAAATCGTCTAAGGGCTTGTATTAAAAACAAAGGTGGTCATTTTGAATAAAAGTTATATTTTATTGTTGATTATTATCTACTTAGTGTTAATTGTAAATTTTAGAAATATAAGTTAATTATTTAAAAAGTTATGCAACTTTTATTTCGTCTCAAAACTTATGCACACACGAGATACTTACACACCGCAAGTTAGACTACACGTGTTGACCTTGAGACCGCTTCTATTTCCTACGTAATTGAAAGTGTTTTTGTAGTTCAAATGTAGCTATACCTTGCCATACTTCCGACTGTACATAACTAGGTTACCTGATTAACCTACTATATATCTTCGCAATAAAACGAAGTATTTTCAAAACATTACACTACCTCTATAAAAATAACTGTAGCTAAAATAAAGACTAAGAAAGTTTTGGCACAACTTTGTCAGGAAGGCAAAGGGAAGCGCTTCCTACCGACCGGTTGTTATGGTCGGGGACCAAGGTCCAATGGTCACGTCTTGGTTTATCTATAATATGTAGTCAAGCTCGTGCTAAATCTTAAATATCGCGGTTTGTGTTGTATGGAGCGGGCTAACAGCGCCATCTAGCCTGTAGGAGCCGAGTCAGGGCGTCGCCTCTTGAAGTTCCTTGCTAGTGTAGGCGACAGTGGTAAGATGTCGCCACTGCCACAAAGTGTTTAATAGCTATTAATTTTGGCTGGAATTTTTGTCTTTAAAACCGAGGGCTACCAATAAAAACCTTGTATTTAAAGAGGCAACCCTGACTTTATTAGTTTTACTCCGAGGTCGCGTGGCCGCAGAGGAATAATAACGTAATGTTCGAAATTCAAGGTACATTTTCGTGTGTAGCGGTCTGCGACAGAAAACTGTAGGCTATTATAAAAGGTATGTAGTTTTTTGTATGAGTGATTTTTGTCTGTTACGTAGTAACTATTATATGATCTGTGGTATTTGCTTTGAATCGACCACTACGCGATTATTATCTGTCATACGAAGTTTTGTCTCTGTACTGTGCGCACGTGCTAATTCTTCCAACACTTGACAACCTGGACATTTATCTTATGGACTTCGAGTGCTTTGTGATTTAATCGTGATACCCTTTTGACTGACGACTATTACTGCTGCTACGCACACGGACTTGATGATATTTTACATAGGTATCTTATTGTATTTATAATCAACGTAATACATGAATTTGAAAAACTATTATGAATTGTACCATTAAAAACCGTACCCTTTCTCTTAGATATATTTAATAAGACCTTTGTTTTTTAATATTACAAAGTTATTTCCTGGGTAAGAGATTCTTTACGCGCTCCTTCAATCTTTTTTATTTGTTTTCCAAGAAATCCGCAAACTGAGACTGTCTTATCTATCTCTTTTGTCAGTGCGCTTAAACAATAGCAAGCGGCATCTTTTGATAATATTGTTACATGCCACTAATTGATATCTACTTTAACTTGTTAGTTACTCAAACATTGTATTTTCCAAGTGCGGTTTATGTCACATAATTTAAGGCATTACGTAAACTTAAATTTTATGTCTTTATCACAATCTAACCTTTAGATTCTATCTAAACTTACTAGAAATACCAAATCCCGGTCTGTCATCACCCCATATAAACAAATAATCGTTTTTACCCATGCTTTGGGTATTTTCCCGGGTAAAAACCCTATATTTACCCAAAATGGGTATTTGCCCGGTATTTTCCCAATGGGTATTTTCCCGCCGCCCATCTCTATCTAAGACATACATATTAAAAATTCTTGTTAATTTGGTTGTTTTTTGTTCACTCCATATAACGATAACTCTCTATAACGACAAAAAATGCTCAGTCCCTTGAGGTTCGTTATAAAGAGTTTACACTGTATTTGCATTATAACAACAAAATCATTGTATGCTTTTCTGAGTGCCTTGTTATGCTATTGCTGCTAGCTATTGACTAGAGTTTCGGAATTCCCAGGTTTTTTACGTTCCTGGGTCAAGGAAAAAATATTTCCCAGATTAAGAATTCCCAAAATCAGATTTTTGTATTAAAAAAAAAACCTTAGGTGATTTAAATATTTTTTGTTAGGTATCTGTTAATTTTCTCATCACATCTTTACATCTATTCAGTCAGAATACATTTAAAAATCAAAATTACTTGAAATGTACTTATTTATTTAATAACAAGGTTTCATGAAAACATACAATGAACACTAAACAATACATGTTTCATGAAAACATGATAAAGCAAACATAATTTATAGATGACAACGACATGCAATAACATAAGAAACCTCATCCTCCCACTATGACACAACAACTTATTCCCAACAATTAAAATCAGTCTTGGCCAACCCCTGTTGGTTGACCCAGGCAAGTGGATCTGGTTTTACAGAATATATTAACACTATTCATTGAGGACTTAGACACTGAATTGTATAGATTTAACATTTTATTCAATGGAGATTAGATCTAAGTTTGACTTGGGATTCTAACGCGATATCCTAGGCAGTTTAAGGGGCACATTCAAGTCAACTCGAATTAGCAATTCGGGACAGTCCAATAACCCATTCACTAATTTAAACAATTTCGTTTTCTCAACTTATTATTACTTTTTATTATTATAACAGTAACAGTGCTTTAAGAACAGCCAAAGCAGACAGACAATAGGCAGAGCGTATTTTATGTTAGATTAGATGTTTTTTTTATATAAGTTATATGATAGAAAATAATAATGAATTATAATATTTTCTACTGTTATGGGTAATTGACAACATTTCAAAAATTTTACATGCACATTTAATTTTTTTTTATCAAAAAAGAAGACATGCATATTTTTTATTTTTCATTTCTTTCCATTATTTCCCCTTAAATAAAAATATTTTAAAACTTTACATTCTAAAAGGATGTGACGACTTCACACCTTTGCCATATTTTAAATTTAAAAAAATAACTGACGTCTATAGTGTTGTTATTTGTAGCAGTAAGATATTGATATTGACAGTAAGCACGTACATCAAAATACAAAAAGTCAAAATGATGGAGTAGATAAATAATATTAGCACGGGGTCTCATCACGAAGAAACAAATTTTGATTTCAAAAATTTTCACTAGATGGCGACACGTGTATCATCTGGTTATTGATGTTGTTTACAAACTTAAAATATCAAGAAAATAGGCTATTAAAATATCAAAACAAAATTTTGTACAGCCCCTGAAAAACGAAAACCATAATATTATGTAAAATTTCCTGGAATTTCAATTTAATGAATCATGTCTAGCACCTATGACGGAATAAAATGGTACCACATTGTAGACAGGATATTTGGCGAGAAAAGCAGGAGTAAAGATGGCGCAGGTATTTTGCTAGTTGTGTAATTTCACCCTAGAACCTAGAACGCACCTATTGCATAAATCGATTGATATTTTCGCTTAGGTGGTCGATAGTCCACGCAGCGCGCAGCCGATAGTTACTTTATTAATAGACATAAATCTGATAAAAGCCTATTCGAATTCTCCCTCTTGTTAAAAAGTGTGCTTGATGTACTTTTCAGTAACTTTTTTAGAACCCTCTGATGCTTGTGCGTTCCATATTTTTTTACCACTTACTTAATTCATCAAAAATATTTTTGTTCATTGTAATAAGTAGGTACTTAGACCCTGTGCCCGCGCGCCTTCTGAAGCACACTTAATTTTTTTTAATTTAATGTATAGTGGCCAGCACATCAGATTAATAATTTCCGTTCCGATCTATACTCGATTACAATTGCATAAGATGCTGCAGTATTTTGCTTGACGTGCTGTCTTCTGTATCGACCTAAGTAGGTAGGTAAGTAATATGGCCCGCATTTGTTGCATGAAAAGAATCAGTTATTATTTTTGTCAGTTGTTTTTTTTCTTTACTCTGTCTTGTGTGTTGTGCCAAATAAATGTTTTCTATTTCTATTATTTGAGTACCTACAGCCTACAGTATCTTCTTACATTTTTGTAATTCGTAATAACAATAGAAAAAAATACATTGTCTGGTAGTGTCCGTAAATGTACTCAAATAATTGCATTCCTTAACCAAAGAACCGAAAAAACTGTGTTGAAAAAATGTCGATTACATCACAGTTGGTAGCACGTCAAGTTATATATTAGAACCATGAAAATAGCTTTTATTACGTAAGAAATAGAGGCGGTCTCAACACCATTAAGTAAATAGTCTGACTTGCGACTGTGTTTCTTTCTCTAAAAACAACTCTCGCTCGTAGGTACTTAAATCATAAACTGCAGGATTATTCAGGATATTCTCGTTTGCACATCAGTTCTCTCACTAATAACACAGATATTATAATGCGCATAATCAACTGAAATCCTTCTAATCAGACGAAAGGCACTTAAAATTTAAAAATAGGCTTTAGTCCCCAGGGAAATGGGTTAAATATTGCATAATAAGTCAATATCGATGAGGGCCAAAACTTGAATGTTGCACTAGATTCATATTTTCGCCCAAATCGTTCGACGTCGTCGTAGCGCAGCGCATAGGAAGCAATGGTTTAAGTCGACTGTTCAAGACCTCGTAGACTCTATTTTTGTTTTGGCAAGCTCAGACAGTGAATATGCTCGAAGTGTTTTTTTTTTCTTTTCCTATTAATTTCATTAATGCTTACCTAATTCATATTCATAATGATTATGGTGTAAATATAAATGTTTTTGTTCAATGTAATAAATTTTGTATCTTTTTTTCTTCGGTAAGGGATTGCTAGACAGCGCCATCTTTTGAAAAATATGACAGTACTAGGTGAGAGTTAGTTTGCTAACAAAGCATTCAACAACTTGCTGTTTTAAGCACGTCCGAGAGTAATAGAGGGGCGCAGAATTGCTAGCTAGCTAGCGCCACCTTTGGATGAATATAGCAGTACGATTTTGCCCGTACGGCCCCGCGAGTTACGGCGGCCCCGTTTTCATATGGGTGATGAGGCATCTGTACTCATGTATTATAATATCTGTGATATTAGTATGTTTATCCAAACACAACCTTACTAGCTAGCTTATGTTGCAATTTTCCTTACTTTTTAGTTTACTTTTATGGTTTCTTAAATCAAATGAAACATCAATAATATGATTCAATGAACTTGTATGATTTCGTCACCAAACTAGATAATCATTTAAATGCATGTGTATTTTTAGCAATCCTAAATAAACTTAATTACTATACTAATACTATCGATAACTAGATGGACTTCACTTCTATTGAACAACACTCCTATTATCTCCACTCTCACTCACTCATCATAGTGGCAGTGTCAAATGTCAATGTCAAAATGACAGCTTGAATCTATAATAAAATACATTTTAAGATCAGACCACATAACCAAGCAAAGGCATGTCCCCGTATAATGCCTTTATCATAGTACCATACAGTTTTTTATCAAATATCTCTGAATTTATAGCGTAAAAAAACATTGAAATAAGCGTGTTAATAATCGCCAAATCACGAAATGGTTTTTGGATTTTAGTACCTTTATAAAAATGAAATGTTAATTGGAAATTTTTAAGATAATTGTTAAACGCGCCCTGCAAAATGCATATTAAAGGTCTCTGCCCACTACACCGTACCATACCATGACCGTGCCAGGACCGTATAAAAAGTACCTATTTAAATTTCAACCTTAGCGTCAAAAGTAAAAGTTCAAAATGTTTAAGCTCGGTGTTCGTCGATGCACCGTTCTGGCACTGCGAAAACAAACACCGCGCTTGAATATTTTGAACTTTACCTCCTTTGTTTAGGGTTGAAAATCTAATGTGTATTTTTATACGGTCCTAGCACGGTCAGGGTATGGTACGGTGTAGTGGGCAGAGAACTTTATTTTAAAAAGCAAAGTTCTGACATCTACTTTTTTGCGAGACATTTGTTTGTTATTTTATCTTCATTTTCATTAATTTGGCATAACATTTTTTTACCTCACCATGGTGACACATATCGTGAACAGTAAAAAAATTAAATGTTAATTAATCAATACCTAGGCCGTTTGATAAGTTCTCGGCCTAACCCAGATTTGAGGGTAGTACGTTATTAAATATATATTAATTTGATAGCTTGATTTTTCATTAAATAATGTACTGCGTTTCATTGCATCAACTTTCATAATATTTTTTTTTATGTTTTTTTTTCCGTAAGGGAGTCTGCCACTCTTCCATCAAAATGTAAAAAACGAATGTGATAGCTGTAATTAAAATTTTGTAAAAAAAAATACGCCCCTCTAAAACAAAGTAAATACGATTAAAATAAAGTAAAATAAATATATACGCATTTGATAGCCTGATTTTTCATTCAATGATGTACCGCATTAGATTTTGCAATTATTTTTTTATATTTTTTTCCGTAAGGGAGTCTGCCACTCTTCCATCAAAATGTAAAAAACTGATGTGATAGCCGTAATAAAATTTTTGTAAAAAAAATTTTCGCCGTACTAAAGGTTCAAATCTCTAGAGAGAATCTGGCGTTTTTGCGGTCAAATACCAGCAACTTTTTAAGATGATTTGTTACCAGGTGTAAAAATTGGCTTCTCCCCTATATTACAATACAATGAAAATAATGTGGTACTCCACCCGCTGAGAAAGTCAAGTCGCGAACGTTAGCAGAAAAGTGATTGGCGTCCAGTGCTCTAGGACTAAAAAGGAAATATTTTTATTTATTACCTTAATAAAGGATCAACTATGACAGGCCCAAACTACACTGAATTGTTTAATAAATACACTGAAAAGATTTGTAAAGGAGGTCCGGATTGCTTTAGAAGCAGATCCTTTTTCATCACGATTATGCAACCGGTGCACAGTTTAGACATTGCAATGGCTAAGTTATATTAACTTCGATTCCAAGTATTGAACCAGCCCCTAATTTCCCTTGATTTAGCGTTATTGGACTATTACCTGTTGTCTGAGTCAAAAATAATTAACAAGCTTGAAGAACATTTTATCAGGTGATGAGAGGAGCGATTTTTCAAAGATTTATGAAATGGGCCACCAAAGGCTTTATAAATGCATTTGAGCACTGATTAAATAACTGTATTGAAATAAGAGGTAAATGATTAGTAATATAAAACATAATTTTTATTTAACTACATTTGTTTTATTGGTCGGGCCGAGAACTTATCAAACCGCCCTCGTATTACATAAGTTGAAACTGTGCCTTCTATGTAAAAAATATGGGCAGCTTTGTTTAATCATGACAGAATGAGCAATAAAGATGATCCGAGGAACGGATGGCCGTAGGCGTCTCCCACGCCAGAAATCATCGATAAAATCTACAAAATGGTTTGAGAAGATCTAAGATTAAATGTGCATAAAATAAGTGACCTTATAGCAGATTTAACTATATAAGTAATTTATTTTTAGACCAGCGAATTTGAATGAAAAAGGCGTCAGCAAGATGCTTGCCGCGTTTGTCACTCGTCGAACGCAAACGGGTTCAAATCTCAAGTGAGAATCTGGCGTTATTGCGATCAAATTTCAACTTTTTCAGATGATTTGTTATCAGCTGTAAAAATTGGCTTCTCCACTATATTCTAGGATCAAAAAAAGTCAATACAATCAAAAATAATGTGTTACTCCACCCACTAAGAAAGTCAAGTTGCGACCGTTACCAGTTGGGCTAAGATGACCAACATCGATACATTGTCGTTAGACATGAGAAAATTTGTCATTGTGTCTTATTTTATCATTTTTCCTAACATGGCAACCACTCACGATAGAAATCCTTCCCACGAGAAGCCTTTATCCACACTACCACAGATTATTTAGACAGGATAACGGGATATAGCCATATTACAAAATTAAATCATTATTAGGGGTGGCAACATTTCGTTGATGTTCAATCATTCATTCAATTTTACTACCGATTTGGCTTAAACACTTAATCCCAAGCACGACTATCGATTTAAAACTAAATTACTTACATCTGTTTTTGACATGACATTGACAGTTTTGACAGCCATTGATAGACGAGTCCCTACTCCGGTTGACGATGTCCGTTAGCCATCTCGCTCGGTTGCGTTGTCATTCTGGCGTGAGTAACAGGGACGGCTACAGTCGACAATATTGACATCGTCAATCGGAGTAGGGCCTCTGTTTTATAATCAAAGTCAAAGGTGAACCTTAAATATTTTTCAACAAATTGTATTATCAAACTAACAACAAATGGAAGAGAAACTAATATCATTATTTACTTTTAGAAAACTGTGATGTAATATAGGTACAGATTACTTATCATACATGAAAGCGCACCTGGGTTTTGCTACCTTCCTTATCCTTACTCCTCAAGTAGCTGCTAAGGTGGAGCAACCAGTAGGAGTACCTTAGGCCTATATTGGTTGGACAAACTGAGTCCATATCGCTCAGTAGAGCAGTGAAAAAAGGGTAAATATTGAAGCACTTAAGCAGACATGCAACATTTTGTCGAAATGTTTTCTTTGGTATTTGAATTGAAATTTGGTAGTAACTAAACCAACTAAACTACATACTTAGACGTCTAAATACATGTTAGTAAATTAAATAATAATATGTGTTTACATTTTATTTCAAGGTTTAATTTTGGGAGGTACGCTGGAACAGAACAAAATTTGATTCAATTATAAGGAAAAGTTTATTTTACAGAATACTTGTAGTAGTACCAACATGAATCCCGTTGAAAGTAATTGTAAATAATTTTTGATCCCTTCTAGCTTGTGATATTTTTGTAAATATGCAGGTTCTATTGACATGTTCATTCGATTGCTCATAATTTTTATGATTTTATTGTTTTCAAAATTTTCCACCTCTAATTGATACCTTGAGTCACCCTGTAACAAAGTCGAAAGATATAATGAAAAACATAGTTTTAAAGAGTATGTATTATTTTTCAGAAAATGTCATCGCAGTCAACATTGACTTGTAAGAAGCAGTGGAGACTATGGTGATAAGACTTATTATATTAAAATTTTAAGAAAAGGTTTATCGTTTGTTAATACCTTATTATTATTTTGTAAAATTACATATTATTGTTTATTTGACTAATGATTTTTCTACTCCAATTTATTTTACTTTTATCCACCTTTATGTATAATAAAGTATATAAGTATATGGTAGGTAGGTAATAGTAGGCTCCCCATAAGTTATTCAAAAGCAAGTTAGGCGCAGATATTGACTGGAATACTTTTTAGTGCACAAAGCTACATTAAGGAATTTTACATATCTAAGATATTTTAGTGTGCAAGTTTTCACAATTTATTTCACCGATTTACATACACTTAATATATGCTTCCTACCACTGGTCCTAGACTGAAGACACTGCTTACAGTAGTTTGGGCTTAGCACAGAGAGCGGTGTTGTCCAATTTGCTGTTGGTTTCCATGGGTCAAAAGGAGGCAACATAGGTAGACCCTAAGAAACAAAATCATGATTACCTAACCTATCCTACCTATGTAAAATAACACACATCATAAAAGGTTAGGTTCTGTTTTCAATACAGTATTTTGTAAGTTTATAAAACACAACAATAACAGCTATTCTTTGCTTTTGTGTAGGTGAAAAAGGTCTTTGTGATAGATGATTTACGTAAGTGTTTATTTTGGAGATCTCACCTTCAAGTAGGCTAGAAGGCTTATAGACTCTAGCTGGGGCCAAGCTAAGCCTGTCTATGAGTATCCATGGGCTTAAATATTCGCCAAAGCGACTGAAATACACTCTCAGAAATCGACTTGATCGCAAATATCACCGATGCGTTTCTGTCGTATTTCTTACACTGGTCGTTCGTCATATTTTTCGCGTTTTACACAGTTTTTCACCGAATTTAATGAAGTTTTTTCCTTTGTCGTTAGCACCAAGTGACCACGATAATATGTCATGCGAAAATGTCAAAAAACGATTAAAATAGACAAATAAAAGAGGCTCATGTTAGAGTATGTAGACTCTTTTATCGTTTTTAATCATATTTCGTATTTTGACAGTTAGACATGACATAAATGGCATGACATGTTAGCAGCGGTAGACAAATGATATAACGCTGTCAAAATACGATTAACGGCCGCGATAATGATATGTTGTTTGGCTCATGCTAGGGCCACAATGTGATGGCATCCAGTGCTCTAAGACTACAATGGAATTATTGGCCCAAACTATATTAAATTGTTAAATAAATCTACCCAAAAGATTTATAAAAGAGGCCAGAATTGCATAGGAAAGTGATCCTTTTTTCATCACGATAATGCAACCAGTGCACAAGTCAGTCATTGTCAAGCTAAGCTTCATAAACTTTGATATCAAGTATTGAACTATTCCCTAATTTCTCTTGATTTTGCATTATTGGAATATAAAGTGTTTTCCGAGTCAAAAATATTAAACAAGCTGAAAGAAAATTTTAATAGATGAAGAGGTAATAGCCTTGAGGAGTGATTTTTCGAAGAGTATGAAATGGGCTTCAAAAGCCTTTATAAAAGCACTTGAGCTAATTGATTAAATAATTGTATTGAAATAAGAGGTAAATGTATAGAAATATAAAACATAATTTTTATTTAACTTCATTTGTTTTATTGGTCGGGCCTAGAACTTATCAAACTGCCCTCGTAGAAGCTAAAAAATTTTTTTTTTTTCGATAATTTTAGGTCTTCTTTCAAATCCATTCGGGATTGCACTTTTATACTGTGGTGTGTCCCGCAATAAAGTTGCAGTAATGAGAGCGCTCTAGAAAATATATCGTTTTTTCGCTCTGCTTCAATTTATAGTCACGATGTAATTGATATTTGCTTGTTTTAATATAAACCGGAGTTGAAACAGTTATTTAACCTTTTAAACAAAATTAAATATCCGACATTCCCGGGATCCCGCGCGCTTATTTCCTGGGCTCGAGAGTGAAAATATTCCCGGGAAATCCCTGAACAGGAGCCTGGGATCGTAACCCTACTATAATGACTCATATTTATTATTTAAACCTATTTAACTTATTTTCAGATCAGCTCTAGAAAAAAAAGCCGAGTTGTACGAACATCTAAAGGATGGTGCAGGTGACTCACAACTGGCCGGCAGATTCTTGGTCGACTTTAAAAACAAAAAACAGCAAGAAAAAGAAGCAGTGGATCATCTTGATTTGAATGCCTCAGAAGA
Source organism: Pyrausta nigrata (assembly GCA_949316185.1). Classification (NCBI taxonomy): domain Eukaryota; kingdom Metazoa; phylum Arthropoda; class Insecta; order Lepidoptera; family Crambidae; genus Pyrausta; species Pyrausta nigrata. Next base: position 9,250,054 of record OX438957.1, on the reverse strand, counting down.
CTTAATTAAAGATTCTTACATAGAAGATGAGAATGAATGGTACAAAATAGATTTTTTTAGTACAACATACTAGTCTAGTAAGAGATGCTGAAATTAATGTATGTACATTATATTCACATTTATAAACTCTCATTCATTTTAGGATTGATTTCACTGATTGTCTGGGTCGAACTCGCAAATGTCATAAATCAGATCTCGAGTTGTATATGAAAAGGGATCAAGATCTCCACAAAGTCTTAACGAAAGACCATGATAAAAATGATGAAGCGGTAAGAATTTTGTAAATAGTTAAATTAAATAGTAGCGACTTGCAAGGTAATTTAAAAAAAATATTATTACAGCCAATATCACTCAAGAATAAAATATATTTCTATTGCTAAAAGGGTTTAGAAGTTATTTTTACTAACTTTACCCCTTTGTAATACTTGTATTTGTATGTTTTATAGTATGTTGGAATTAAATACTGTCTCTACACTTTTAGGAACCTTCCACTACTACTTCGAAGAGTGAAAAACCTTTTCTGGTGCAAAAAACGAATGACTACCTCCAATCTTTGCGTGAGAAATGGGAGCAAAAGGAACAAGAGTTACTTGCCAAAGATAAAGATATACACTACCAAGATCTACTGTTTGATGGTTTGTAGAATTAACACTATTTAAAATAATAATTTAACAGCAAATGGATATTTTAAATAAGTTATATTATTAAACTATGTTTATTCGTAATGAAACTACAAATAAACAGTTTAATAAGCGCTTTGAATAATAATGGAGCTATTAAAATTCACTTTTACTTTTGACTTTTCAACTTCTTTTATAAGATGTGATGCTGTACCTACCTTTTTATTGTAACTTTTTTATTTTTTTATGGCAGCTAGTGGTGACTGAGTTTGTTTCGGAGCCTTTTCTCAGCACTTGCCAGATTGTCTGCGTCTTGTCTCGAACTAGTAGGGCCCAAAAGATAAGGAGACATGTTCAGGACCCCTAAGGGCCAATATTACTGATTTTCAAATTTTGACGTTCATAAGTGGCATTTTCTGTCCTAAATTTAATAAATTATATTTGACTTACATTCGCGATTGTCGATGGGCTTTAATCAAAATTTTGTAGTTGCGAACGAAAATCGCTTAGTTGTCTCTGTAGACAAGTGATTCTTAACTGGTGGTCCAGTAAGCACCCCAAGTGGTTCGCGAAGCCATCCGAAAAATATATAAAAATACATAATCCTTAAATTGACTTTTACTGTATATTACCTCTATTAGTCCATAGGTAGACAGAAATTTTAACAAATAGTCCCTCATCGCTAGAAGATTTAAAAAACAACAGCTGTAAGCAATCGTTTGGCCCATTAATACGTATAAACTATCAATACCAATCGATGGTCTCAGGGGCGCTTTACATTGATGTTTGACATCCCAAGCCGTCTCACGTATGTAACTTTCAATTCAGAGGCGCGCATCCACGGCGTGGGGTACTACTCGTTCAGTACCGACGAGACGGAGCGCCGGCAGCAGATGGAGCAGCTGGCCAAGCAGCGGCAGGAGACGTTGCGCGCGCAGCAGGAGGCCGAGCGGCTCCGCAAGAGGCGCGACGACCTGCTTGCGGCCAGGTAACTTATACAGGTGTCCTGCTTTTGTAAGAAAATCCTTTAAGTACAGATAAGTTACACCTTTCCATTCTATATGCCAATTTTTTTTTAAAGAAAAACTGTTACCCTTTTTTAAGACTTCATTACTTCTGGGAGCTGTATTAACATGGATATTTAATTTTTAGTGAAATTAAATATCGATTTTGGTGTCTGAAATATTAAAGAGTATAAACAAGGGTATAAGTAAATTTGTAGCAATTCCATACCAAAATTAAATGTTAATATCCCAAAAATGGTAATATATACTTAAAAAATCAGGTCTGCTATTTAGTCGTGCATGATGTAACTAAACTGTAATTAAAGTATTTTACGAAATTATATTAAATTTCGCTCACAAAAATTAATCGACTGTGTCATCTGGTGGGACTCGAACCCACGTCCTTTCGCTTTTCGGGCGAATGCTCTTACCAACTGAGCTACGGAGGACGTTAGTCAGTCGACGAATTTTTGTAAGTGCTTGCTACGCCAGTGAGCCGGCGTTCGATTTCATCAATACTTGGGGAATGTACCCGATAGAAATATTTTACCTCCAGTTAAGATGAAATCAGCTTATAATTATTTTTATAACTTAAGCAATTATTTTTGCAAGTAACAAAATAATAATTATATGAGCGGTTATATGAGAATTATATTAAATTTCGCTCACACAAATTAATCGACTGTGTCATCTGACTGATTTCATCTTAACTGGTGGTCAAATATTTGTAAAAATATTTCTATCGGATACATGCGGGTACATTCCCAAAGTATTGATGAAATCGAAGGCCGTCTCACTGGCGTAGCAAGCACTTACAAAAATTCGTCGACTGACTAATGTCCTCCGAAGCTCAGTTGGTAAGAGAATTCGCCCGGATGGCGCAGGGACGTGGGTTCGAGTCCTACCGGATGACATAGTCTATTAATTTTTGTGAGCGAAATTCAATATAATTTCGAAAAAACTTGCAAAAATAATTGCTTAAGTTATAAAAATAATTATAAATTAAAGTATTATTCTTCAATTAAGGGACCTGTATATATTTTGCGTGCCAGTGTCTGGTGAAATATGAGAAACCGCAAATTTTATTGACATCTGTATGTGCACCACATTTAAAGCGAATAAAGGAATTTCATCCATTTTCAGGGTTGCGGCGGCTCGGGCCCGACAGCGTGCCAGGGCTGGCCTGCCACCGGAGGAACCAAAAGGTATTACTAAGCACTTATTACACCAACTTTTTGTAGCATCCTAACTGGGATGCTTACTAGGAAGGCGGGAACCAAACGGGTCCTAAGTAGGATCGTACTTAGAATTCTTACTAATAAGGCAGGAACCAATCAGATCCTAAGTAGGATCCTACTTAGGATCCTAACTAGGAAATGTGAGAAATAAAGTACGTCGCTCATATTTCATCCGGATCGCTTTTCCCGCTCAAGACTTTCTTGAACATTGTAATGTGAACCTTCCACGTATTTTCAATTTGTAAAAAGAAATAACTCATGAAACTCTAGGGCTGTACCTGTACAAGGCCATAAAACCTATATTAAAAAAAAATCGGGCCTGCCTTTCCATCCTATCTTCCTTCTTAACTATAGTTACTAACTATAACCATAACTCTATAAAGCACTTATCACACCATCCTATTTGTAGCTTCCTAATTAGGAAGTTAAAGAAGGAAGAAATGAATATTCGAATCACCTGGCAAAATTCAAATCATGAGTCGAATTTTTAATCCTTGATTCGAATGATTCAAATCGGTAATATAATTCAAATGTTTCGAATTGATATGATGATTCAATTAGCTGAATTAGCTCAAATATATAAATAAACATGCATAGACCTAATTGACAACATTTCAAAATGTTTATATGCTTATGTGCGTTATTTTACTTCAAAAAAGAAGACATACATATTTTTTCTTTTTCATTTCACTCATCTAAACTCGCTTAACCTAATGTGAAGAACTGGATACAGGCGGCATTCAGTTGTCTCAACTGCCTGCCTGATAACTAATAATAATAATAATAATTTCTTTTAATTATTTTCTCTTGAAATAAATTGTTTAAAAACTCTACATTCTAAAAGAGCTAAAGTACAAGATGTAACAACTTTACGCCTTTGCCATATTTTAAAATTAAAAAGTAACTGACGTCTATAGGGTTGTATTTTGTAGCAGTAAGATATCGATAGCAAGCACGTATATCAAAATACAAAAAGTATAAATGAAGAAGTAGATATAATCTAACTGAGTATTCAAACACACCTTACTAACAATGCAATGTAGCAATTTTCCTTACTTATTTTTGAAATCAAAAGGTAAAACATTAATAATATAATTAAAGGAACTTTTATGATTTTGTCATCAAACTTGATAATCATTTGAATATATGTGTATTTTTAGCAATCACTGTACTGAAACTATCGATAGCTAGATGGTCTTCCTATCGAACTGATACTTCTATAGAACACTAGCATCTACTCTCTCACTCACTCATCATAGTGTCAGTGTCAAATGTCAATGACAAAATGACAGCTAGGTTGATTCTATAGTAAAATACTTTTTTACGTCAGACCAAATAACTAAGCAAAGGTATGTACCCTTAGAATGTTTAATTATTTCATACCTTTCAGTTTTTTTCAAATATCTCAGAATTTATTGCGTAAAAAATTTATAAAATAATTTTTACGGGATAAGCATCGCCAAATCTCGAAATAGTTTTCGAATTTTAGTACTTGTATATATTTTGCGTGAATACAATTTTAGTACCTTTAAAAAATTAACCTAGGATCCTACTTAGAAAGTTAGACACCCAAGTAGTGAACTGCGATTACATCTTCTTATTCCCTAAGTAGGATCCTAGTTAGGATGATATAAATAGGATGGTGGTGTAATAAGTGCAACGTTTGGACAATTTACGCATCAAAATTTTAATGCATTTTGTGGCACCTTTAGATTGTTTTTTTTGTTGTATAATGCCACTTTAGGATCAAACAGACTCTTTTCGAAATTGAATGTTACCCTGTTGTTCTATACATTTATTATAATAACTAACTTAAATTGCTGTAAACGTTTTGTTTAGTTATCTGTATCTTTTTTAAACAAAGTATCAATTGCTACATAGACGCGTATTGCGTCGTTGTACATAAGGGTCACTTTTTTCTCTATTGATCAACAACATCCTAGAGTCCTATAGTCCGAAAAGTTCGTGGGCGACCTTCCTGCGGTCGCTAGAGATGCGATGCACGCTAGGCGTCAGCGGGTGACGGGTGATGTTGCGGTAATAGATTTGCTTTGACAATCGCGTGTTTGGCGCTTCCTAGCCCCACACACGTGTTGCAAGAAGGGTCTGCAAGAACTTGTCGGTCTAAAATTAAGTTGCTTAAGTTGTTGAGTTTCGTTTCATGAAAGGCTGCATTGGTTATTATTTTTGTTGCAGAAAACGAAAAGGATTTCACAACATGCCTACTGGAATTCTTAACTCAGCAAAAGAACGAAGCGGACACCAAAGCGAAAGAAGAAGAAAAGAAGATTCGAGAACAGAAAGAAAAAGAAAGGCAGAAGTTGCGTGAAACGTACATCCGTGAATGGGACTTGGGCAAAGATGGGGTTGACGAGAAAGTCAAGAAGTTCCGAGAGATGACTCAAGAGGAGTACGTAGAACAACAGAGAAGTAAGCGGATAGATGAATTTGCACCCCCTCAAACTTCAAGTAGTACGAAATCCTTATGCACATTTGACGAAAGTGGTAGGAGCGTATCTGATCAAAATGTTTCCGCACCAAAAACCTGGTCGGATGTAAGGCCCAAGGTAAAGACTCCTCCGCCGCCAGATATAGGCGATTTGAGTGCGCTGAACGCACAGAAAGGTCTTTACTTCTCTACCTCAAAGAAGCCTGGTGCCACCGTTAAATATAAGAACTTCGTTCAACAGCAGGAACCGACTCCAATAGAAAACGAATTAAGCGACGAAGATGATTCTCTAGTTCCGAAACCAAAACCCCATAAACGAAAACCTAAGGCGGAGCATGCAGAGATCGCCCCTCCTCCAACGTATGACTACTACGGCCCGACGCCAAAACATTCTAGGCCGAAAAAACCTTTTGAGTCTGACATAAGGGAAGCTTACGCGCAAGGCGCAAAAAGTTTAGAATCAAAGGGCAACGAAAGAAATCTGTCTAAACAGTACGACTTTACCTTTGATTAAGTTTTGTAAATAAAAATGCATTATGTAAAGACGATTTTTATTACTTTCACAGTAATTAATAACTAAACTAATATCACATTTACGAATACTACTGGTGTAAGTATTTAGGTAACAGCAGCTGTTATTACCTATTTGATTTTATTATAACGAGGTAAAGGCACGATTGACGATAAGTATAGGCTATAGGTGGTATGAATGATAAATTGATGACTGCGAGTTTGTAAGAAATAATAAAAATATGTTCCATACATAACAATTCCAATAATTTAGACTTAGCCTTAGTGTGACTTACATACTTGTTAATTATTTATGAAGATGAGTTATTGCACTAACTACGTATCAAATAGAGATCATTATTAAAATTTCTAACACATATTCTATAAATAATACAACACATATTATTATGACTATTATACACACACATATTCTATTACAAGATTCTTATAATTATATGAGAATGTACATGATATGTCATGGTGCCTTTAAGAGCAAACAGTAAAAGCTAAACTGTTTAAGAATATAAATGTACTAAGAGTCGCTACCACTGATTTGTTTTTAGATTTAGTTGACAAAGGAGTCCCGTTGTCATTGTCAACAGGTGTCATCATAGTTGGTGGGCCGGTGGTTTGTTCTATTGTCTTTTCGGTAGTCACAACTGGGCTAGCGTTCTGCTGTAGTGCTTCAGCTGTAGGTAACTGCATGCTAGGTTTTACTTCATTGTTAACTAACTCATTAACTTCGTCCTTCATACTTTCTGCAGGCTTCATTGAAGTTTCTGGCGTTTGTGTAGTTGTCGATTCCAGTTTAAGAGATTCCGCCGTTGATACAACTTCTATTGGCATTTCTTTGACAGCTTCAGGGTTGTTTTCATCAGTTTTGACTAGATTAGCTGGTGGTTCAGGCGTAGTGGCATCGTCTTTAGTCGTTTCAATATTATTGTTTGAATTGTCTACCGCGCCTTCAGTTGGAGGTTCTGTTAGGGCAGCATCGTTAGTTACGTTGTTCGTATCAGCATTTTCTTGCTCTTCGTTTTCAATTAAGTTCATCTTAGCTTTGCCGGTGCTGATAAAACTGCTAGATGTGATGGTGTTTCGCTTGATTCTGGCGTTGGCGACGATATCGGCAAGTGCGGCGAAAGCTTGGATTTCTCGTTCGGTGTTGGGCCCGTTGCAGAGGTCCCCGCGGCAGGGGCACGTCATCCTGAAACTTTTGGTGGAGTTGCAGTACTGCGCGTAGCACTCGTCTCGGTAGAACTTGACACAGTGTCGTGACTCGGCATAGGCTGTAATATAATCAATAAAAAAAAATGTTTGACAACTTTTGGACCACCCTGTATACAGGCGATAATTTAAGGGCGTTTTTTAGAGACATAATCTTTATTAAAATTGATTTTTTTTGCAATAAAATAAAAAAAATCAATTTTGGGTTTAGTTTTGTAATAGGTTTAAAAAATCTATTCAACTGTTTTAAGTTTTTAGTTTGATGTCTTTTATTTCACTTTATAGGCGATAGCATTACTTTCCAAATGAATATTTTTTATAACTTTTGGAACCTCCACATCCATAGAAATAGTATTTTTTTTTAATAATCAAAATGGCTGCCATTTCAAGTCTCTCCTAGCTCCTTTAACTCTCCCCGAGTTAGAACCCAACATGGGGGTTTTTTGACGATAACGTTTGAAGAATTAGTGGCGCATAAATTATCGCTTGTCAAAACCCGGACAAACTGTACAACAAAGGCTGTACCTGTGGTTCAACATCGAATTATTGATATTTTATCTACAAAACATCTGAAAGTAGTAAACACCTGATCATTTTTTTGTGATTTCGTTGTTGGTCCCATAGTAAAAGTTAGAAGATGTCCTTTATCCAACCTTACATATCACTTTCATTGTGCGCTGCGATTTGAAAAAAAAAAAAAATGGCGGCGGGGTCGGTATGCCAGAAAGTTTCAATCCTCTTTGGATGGTTAAAAAGTCAGCCTATAATGCGTACGCGGCGACGTGGCTACCACGGCGCAGTGCGTGAAGCCGGGCTCGCAGGTGGCGAGCTGGTCCCCGGCGCCGCAGGGGGGCGCGCGCTCTCTGCGGTGCACCTGCTCCGCGCGCGGCCCTCACTAGTCGTACTGCAGGCACTCGCCCGTTTATTATTATTAGCCCGTATAATTCGTACGCGTTGGAGTATGAAGGTTCTCGAATGGGGACCACGTTTCGGGAAACGTAGTGTTGGACGCCCCCCTGCTAGGTGGCCCGATGACCTGAGGAAGGTGACCGTTGGTGGCTGGATGCAAGAAGCGGAGGACCGTGAAAGTTGGCGCAGTCTTAGAGAGGCCTATGTCCTGTTGTGGACTACAATAAGCTGATATTTACTACATATTAGCCTGTACTATACGTACGGGGTGACGTGGCGACCACGGCGCAGTGCGTGTAGCCGGGCTCGCAGGCGGCGAGCTGGTCCCCGGCGCCGCAGGGTGGCGCGCGCTCTCTGCGGTGCACCTGCTCCGCGCGCGGCCCGCACCAGTAGCACTGTAGGCACTCGCCAGATACTTGGGAACAAGCATTTAGGTTAGATTGAGCACTTGAAATAGCAGGCCGAGTCGGATTCGCGCACTGAGGGTTCCGTACAAACAATTTCGGGTGAGGAACTTTACATTTTTAAATTAATGCTACGTAAATTTAAATAAAAAAGCTATATTACTCGTAATTTTACCCTATTTTACTTCTTAAGATGTTATTATGAGGCAACGCGAATAGATATTGTGAACTTCTTTTTTTTTACAATTTTACGTTTAAACTTGTACTTTATACTATTACTAACTTATCTACAAATAACCTGCAACGTTATACATTTCATGCTTCACCTAATCTGATGAGATATTACACGCTTGACCAATCTCCGAAAATACCGAAGTAATGTAAGCCGTGAGGAGGTCGATTTTAGGTTCCAGTGAAGTGTAATGGTGTTTTAATAGCTTTGGTTGGTTTTGATGTTTATTTATATGTACCTATCTTCCGTTTGATACAGCCTGTCGTAGGAAATCAATATAACTTGTAGTTACGAGTATAATGCCCTAACTTGGCCTAAAGTAACTTTCACTTTTTATGCTTTTTATACATAAAAAACCGAGCAAGTATGAGTCGGACTCGCGAATGATGGATTCGTAAAACTACATAATAAGTAAAACAAAGGTTTTTTTGCGTAACCACAAAGTATGCTGTAAGACTCTTTTTGCCAAATTTCCTAAAGTAGTAGGGAAGTACCCTATAGGTTTTGTTTCTTATGCAAAATGTTAGAAAATAAGTTTCTAAGTCTTGAGTTTTTTCAGCTTCAAGGGACCGCGCGCAGATACCTACATTAGTATTTTATGTAAATTATAAATTGATACCTCCACGCGTTCCTGAGAAAAAGGGTCTTGCTTGACAGACAATGGACAGATGTACTACAATGTGATCCTATAAGGGTTCAATTTTTTTTTACCATTGAGGTACGGAACCCAAAAAATAACAAAATAAATTGGTTGTTTGTCTCGCTCCCACAGCATTGCTTCAGATTTACAATCGGACGTTCGGTCATCCCCACGGGGTTAGACTCAATAAACCCAACTCTCAAAAACTCGTCGAACAAAGTGGATTCAGAGCAACATAATCAGCGCTCATGCTGATTTCATCGCGTCGACCTACAAACTGTAACTAATTCACCGGACACGAACTATGTGGGGCTATGATTTATTCAGAATGCAGCTAGCCGCATCGCTTGATTACTCCCGCTCCGCTCTGCGGCACTGGTAGACCTAATAGTCGCCGACCAATGCAAATATTGGCGGAATCCTCCAGACGGCGATTGTCACAATCTGCACTCTGATGCAAAAACGCTTGTGAAACGAAGCTATCGGTGGTAGAGAGAATGGTTTTCGTGCTAATACGAGTGGAAGATATTTGGTTTTAGCATAATGGGGATCCACACTGCCAAATTCTCCCTGTAGGTGGCGCATTGTTGATGCGGCCAAAGCTATCTGTCATTCCAGTACAGAAGTTTTGTTTTTTGAGTATTTTTTTTTGTGTTTTCAATCTACGAAAGCATAATGCCGTCATGTGCTGTGCCAGGTTGTTACAATAATGGTGTTCATTAATTTCCAAAAGACCCAGTTTTAAAAAAGAAGTGAGAAACGGCTATAAAAATAAAATGTATTATTTTTAGGTAGTTTACTGGAACTATTTACATCATGATAAGCTTCTGGATCGGGAACATTCATCGTATAACTAGATTGTGAAGCTACGACACCAAAATTCCCGGTATCATCGTGGTTCCAATCGTAAAATTCTAACCTAAAAAACAAACATGTATGTGTTTTATTATTTTAGTTGTATTTATTAAAAACCTTGTTATGTAGTTAATTTGTAACACAAATACAACAAAAACAATTTTAACAACCAATCAAATGTAACATTTACAGTAATAAAACTGGATTAACACTGAAATGATTACCTCGCAATAAAAACGCCTTTTTTACCAAATACTTTTGATCCTAGTTTCCGAAGTTCGTCTTTTAGGTCAGAAGATGACGAATTCATTATGATGAAATAACATTAGATAGTCTCGAAAAACTGTAAATAAGATACGAAAAAGCCCGACATAAACAATAGCAAAATGTTTGACATAGCCGTATCTATGCTGCGCCATCTGCATCAAGCTTTGCGTGTGGATCCCCATTATCTTGAGCAGACTCGATCCGTGCAACAAAAATAGGTTACTAACTATGCTGCGCAGCTATAGGACTTGACGCATCTTTTTTAGTATTTGGACTGGGTTTGCTCTTCTTGACTCTAGACGTGGCGTAGTCAAAGTCAACGGTGGAGCGAGCGCACCTTGTAAGTTCTGGCACTCCCGCTCACCGACGGAACACAGCAAGCTGCTTGGCGTCGTTGGGAGGGTGGTAACTACCAGGCGGCACCTAACGGAGCCTACCACCGCTGTTAGGATCGTTCACCCGCCACCACAAACTGCAGTTTGTGATATCGTTACCCAGGGTGGACCAGTAGGAGGTAGATCCTTTACCACCCCAAAAGCATTGCATTCATGATCTCTATCTTATCATTGTTTTTTTAATTCATATCTTATCTGGAAAAGATTTTTGTGTTATTTAAATAATATTATAGGTAAAACTAACAATGAGAAATAACGTTTACCTAGCTATAAAATCTATTTAACCATTAATAAATTTCAAGTAAAGTAAGCAAGGTTATTTTCACGTCTTATCGATTGTACTAGTATAATTTATGCAGTAGACTGCATACATCACTAGACAGGCGCAATATCCAGGTATTCTATTACCGCTGCCTATAAAGTAACGCGCGGAAAGCACTCTCTAACAAGCAAACTACGCCCATTTTAATGACATAAATGTTAAACACGTAGAAAATTGCGCATAATATATGTAATAAAAAACAAGTATGTTGCAGCTGGAGTAAAATTTAAGTAAAATATCCATATGGTTTTGGGTAGCAGACTCCCTTAAGTTTTTTTTTAATGAAATCCTATTGTCGCGACAGTAGCCTACCTACTACCATACCTACAAGTAGCACATACAACAATATTTATTGGTACACGTGTATAAAATGGATCCTACAGAATTAAAATTTATTTCAGTAAAATAGTGAATACGTATCATAACAAAATGAAAAATGCTTCGCTTTGTCCTGCTAAATAACAGAATGCAAAATGCGTTTTATCTTTACCGCCAACACGCCGTGAATACGGCTGTGCATGTTTCCATGCAAATGAAAAACTACCTGTGAATATAACAGTTGCAACTGTATTGTAAAATTGTATCTACCTCGCAACGTGTAAAATTCCTTTTTATTCGTAAACGTATAACGGCTGGGGGCTAGTTGTTGTATGGGAGCTCCCACGTGCGCCGAAGGCCAACGTTCGTCGACTGAATTTTTGATGACACGTTGTAGCTCTTTTAAAATTTGTAAAGTGATCAATCAAAAACATTATGCTTCGTTGTAGCAATAAAATCAATAGCATGTATGAAATTGTCGGCATTTAATATGCCATCGCATTTAGGTAAATGTCGAATTTTATGGACATTGCTACGAACGCTACGACGCCTACTATTATGTTACTGCCTACTACGACATTACCCTAAATAACTCGTAGCGATCTACAAATACGGCTAGTCGGCTACGGGTCAGGCTCGTAGCATTGTTGCTGCGAAATTACTACGCGTCGAACATAAGTAATTTTAAGGTTTATCGAGCTTTTAATCTCGTATTTTGTTTGACGACAAACGACGAAGACATAATTATGTCATTAGCCACGGCGATAGTTATCGAGCAAATGGTATTAATGTTTATTATTAATACGTTAAGTACCGAATAAATTTAGGAGGACAGGCAGGAGATTACTTCAGAGATAAGCTATATGATTTCGTTTAATTACCTACATGTGTAATTACAAAATTTAAAGTAAATATGAAGCTTTAACTTTATCGTACTTGTTTTTGACAAACAACTCGCTTAAGACTTTCGTCTGCGTCTGTGCGAAATAAATCATAACATGCATCAAGTAACTGTTGAACAACTGGAACATTTATCACCGAAGTTCTCGGGCAACTTTCAGATAATCCCAGTAGGTAGGAGGTACTCACCACTCAGGAGGATGAAAACCGAGGCCGCCTGCCACCCGGCAGCCAGCCACGACTGGTTTATTCGTGCCATCTGCACCGCAAAACTTGGTTATAAACTCTTATTAAAGTAACTTAAATGATTAGTGGACCTCATGGACCTCGACTATCACGTCAGACACTTCTGCTGTCCCTACTTTACACTTGTTTTTTTTATTGCCGTGTTTTTGTACTTCATTTAATAAGAAATAATATTACTCTACTTATTTGCATTTTTTTTTTTAGGAGTTTGTTGAGTAGCACTTTTATGACCTCAAATTGACTAGGTTTCTAAATAGGATCTTCTCACGTTGTTTTCCTTCAACGTTGCATTAAGCATCACTGAAATAGTACCCTACCAGTAGCTGTAGTAATTTTCACTTGCTTCTCTTGTACGAGTTCATTCGTATTTTTGTAGACTGTGTTTCTTTGGTCTAAACAACAACAAGTTCTTTGTGACTCTCGAGGGGTAAGAATAGCCGTTAGAAAGGTAACTGTCTTGGGACCGAGTAGAGGTAGCGTCTGATAAAAAATAATTCAGAACAAAGTAAGAGATAGGTTGCAAACTTGTTGGACCGTCACGAGCTGGGATCTAGTTCGCGGTGTGAATAAAGTTGTAGGTACCTTCGATATTAGTAGCGTGGTAGTAAGTGATGCGAAGCGCGTACGCCAAAGTCGGGCCGGCAACTACGAGTAGCAGCCACGGCGGGCGGCGCCGTGACGTTGTCGCGACGTAAACGTGCGTGTGACGTGCTGAATTGAATTACGGTCACGTGCGATTAACTGTGCAGGTTCCGTATGTGCCGTTTGTGGTGTGCGCTAAAAATATCTAGTGCAACTGCTTGAGCCTTGGAAAAACCTTGATTTGTGCATGAACACATGGCCGCATGTCAGACTACCCCACTTTGACCTTGAGACCGCCTTCATTCGGTACGAATGGGAAACCTGACGTGCAGCCGACTGTACTCACGAGTACTAACGTAATTATTCCTATGAGTGTCACGGATGCAAACTAAAGTTATTACCATTTCTATAAAAAAAGAAGCGTCTTAATATAAGAAGTAGATAAATACTAATGCTGACTATTTGTTTGAAAGGTCTTATGTTTTAATAAAGATTTTGATACATTACTCGTATGTAATGTCATGTATTTCACTTTTGTGGGCCGAGTGTGGGCAGGTCCCTCGGGTCTGTCAGACAGACAAATAAAACCACAGTATTTTTCCCAGTCGCAACCCTTTCATTTTCGTTACAAGGCAAAGGAAGAATCTCTTATGTTATCTTAATTAAGGAGATTGGGTAGTCCCTGTAATTAATTATGTTTTCGCGCTAAGTTAAAATAATTACTTCCACATGTGTATAACACTGTCTCTCTTCTCTACGCTATTTGTTTTGCATTTACTAGACCATGTTTTGCAATTTTATTTATTAACAGCATGGTTTTCATGCATTCCACTTCAATTGTTATCAAACATTTTCAAAGCACAAATTAGTTTTCCACAAAACCAAATATTGGTAACCAATAAATTCTTGTCGCGGTTTTTCAATTTCATTACTAATATCGGAACCCTGTGCGGTCTACGAGTACACTACAAATTGAAGCGTACGTAATTACAAGAGTAAATATTTAATAACGATCAATAGACGTTCACGTAATATGTTTATATGATTGTATAAACATGGTTCATCATTTCAATAGGCTCAGGAAAACGGGCGTATCACTGACATTGTGCCATTTAGAGTAGTTATAACAAAACTAAGTGGGTTGGTGACACGATCAATCATTTTTACCTTCGGGCAATTATATTTTCCTGCTTATTGAAGTAGGTATGTCTGCGTCCTACTTTTGCTCACTAAATGTTTCAAGGCTTGTTGGGCGAATTATGAGTAGTTCGGGTTTATTAATTATACAGCAATGTTGATAAAATGGCCGGCACGAATGATTAACTATAACAAAACAATAATTTTACTAGCTGATAATACTTCATAGCTCTCATCAATAATGATATTAAATGGCTTCTCAGCACTTGCCTGATTGTCTGCGTCTTGTCTCGAAGCACTAGTAGGGCCCAAAAGAAAAGGAGACATGTTCGGGCCCCCTAAGGGCCAATATTACTGTTTAAGTTGTATTAAGTTTTTGACGTTCATAAGTGGCATTTTCTGTCCTAAATTGAATAAATTATTTTTGACTTTTGACTTTGACTTTGACTGAAATGTAAGTAGGTATATTTCCTTGAATATATTAAGCTAAGAAACTCATAAATTTTATGTTTTAACTTAATTCATTTAAGGTATTACCTAATAGTAACGTTAAAATAGTTTTTACCCATATTCACGCGTGATAAATAAATAGCGATGGAAACTTTTATTTGAATATGAATCCCATCTATTATCGGGTGGCGAAGCCATTTTCTCGTTGTTTTCCCCCGCACATAAAGCAGCTGCTTAGAAATAAGGTCGCTCTTTAGAAAATACGATCGTGCAGGGACAATAAATTGAAGCATGAATAAACAGTCCGAGGAAATAGATTATCGCGCGGCTCGTGTCGGGGCCGGTTGTTTTTGCCGGGAATCGATTCGGATGGTTGAGAGTTCCATTCTGATTCCGATATCGAAATGGTACCGTCCCCTTAGTTTTATTTACCGTCAGTAGTTGACGAGATTTGTGTCCGTCACTTCTCGTTATACACGAATAACGCGGAGTTCACGATACAAGAACTTTTTGGATTTGATTAATAAATAAAAGTTAACAAGTTTGTATTGGAGTTGTGTGTACCCTACTACGGGTTAATACTAGTACCTACTTGATCTCTAATTAAATCTAGGCGTAGGATTTAGGGTTGGTAATTTACCTTATATACTTTTTTTGATTGTAACGTAACATAAAGTACCTACCTCAGCAAAATTTTAAATTGAATATATGGTTACATTACAAAGAGACGCTAAATTTCCAGACGTGACTCTGTAACTTTCGAACTGTGCAAAGAAAAAAAAAATTTTTTATTTACATTTAATTATTCTTATCCGCTGTTAAAAATCGTACGCGTGGATAAGTTAACTCATTCATAGAAAAATATGAACGCACAATATCTGCGTAACGATCAACTGAAAAGTGCAATGCATTAATAATAATCATTATTATGGTGCGCTCAAGTTGCGGTATCTCTCTATTTAACTACTTAATGTGATTTCGGATATTTATAATATCCGTAAATGTTATTTGAAAAATACTATGATTAAAAATAATAGTGATAGAGTCGATGTTTATTTTGTTCCCTAGATGTTGTTTTTCAATTTTGGCACCTCTTTGCAATGTAACCCTGTATATTAATGTTAATAATAAACCGTTATTGATATTGCGTAGATTTTGCTTATTTCGTTATAATCATCTAAGTTATCCCGGTTTTTGGTTAATTTTTACTGAATGTTTGTTTATGTTAGTTTCTACTCTATATACTAGTTCCAGAACGTTCGCTGTATCTAATCAGAAAACATATTGTCAATATCAATATTGATAATCCATACTAATATTATAAATGCGAAAGTGTGTCTGTCTGTCTGTCTGTCTGTTGCCTCTTGACACTTAAACCACTGAACCGATAGAGATGAAATTTGGTATGGAGACAGTTCAAGACCCTGGAAAGGACATAGGCTACATTTTGTCGTGATAAAAAACATTAAGGGGGTGAAATGGGGGATGAAAGTTTATATGGAAAATCCAACTCTTGCGGGCGAAGTTGCGGGGAACCACTAGTACAGTATAAATTTGCTATTTATACTGAATTATCAATATTGACATGTTTTCTGATTTTACATAAAGCAGTACAAATATACCATATACGTATGTCGTATGTACCCTAATTTAGATATTAAATAAAAAGTAGAAAGTACCATCCATGATAGTACCTATCTATGAGAAGATCACACATTGGTGTCAAGATGGTGTCAAGTACCTAGATCAGAATTTTCGTTTAAATGAAATTTTATTGCATTCTTTATGAACGTGTTGTGGTGTCAAAAGAGATTGAACGTGCTATTTGACAAAATAGTCCAGTTGAATCATAGGTGGTGACAACCTTTATTCGGACCATTTCGTATTACGGCCACGTCACATTTCCCGGGCGATTCTTTTCTTGCATAAAAGATTCCGATAGAATTCAAAGATTGGCGCATGCTGCTGCTACGAGTAGGTAAGTACTGAGCAATCTTACGACGCGGTGCGAACTGCCATTGTGAGATGTAGGTCATCAGGACTGAGGCTCGCTGCATTGCGGCGCGGAAGCTAATGATATGCACCGGGTTCGAACTGACGAATTCGATATTATGACCGCTTTTGATTGTATTGTCGCAGTCGTGAAATTAAACGCCGTGTAATTGAATACCCGCCATCACTCAAGATATATTGAAAAGAAGAAAAGTCAGCCTATTAGATCCAACTGCTGGGAAAACGCCTCACCTCAACTATGAGGAGGTACGAGCCATACTCCACCACGCGGGTTCAGTGCGGATTGGTGGAGGGGTGTCTGTAAGGCAAGTGACAAACCTTACTGTCAGAAGTTATCAAGCCGCCCTAGGGCTTCTGACTAGGCTTAACGACTAATACCAACAGATATTAGCCGGGACCAACTGCTTAACGTGCCTTCCGAAGCACGGAGATGCTTGTCATGGACGTCACCTAAATGGTTGGAATGGTCACCCATCCAATCAGGACTACCAATGCGCCACAAACACCTCAATATATTGGACTATTTCAAAATTGCATGATTTAATGATTGTACCGGATGCGGTAGCATTGATCACAGTCACAGCGTTTCACAGTGAATTCGAAGTTACCTACTCAATCACGCATGATTTTCAAAAGCATTTATGGCTGTTAAGTGCGTAGTGCGGATTTCATAGTAACTAAGTATCATTAGTTTTTCTGTAGTAATGTGTATGCTGCTTACTTAGAATAGAAAAGCTAGTTTTTGCCTCGCTTAATTTTCGCGGCCATTTTGTTATACAGTGAAAAGAACTTACTAACAATTCTGTACAAGGCATAAGGTCCAACCAAAATACGTTAGATCTGTCTAGTTCGATACTCCAGTGACCCAATTTGTAATTCAATTTCTGTCCAATAGTTTGGGCGTTTGTGTGACCTACCTACCTACCAAGTGCGCCTTTCAGGGTCTAAGAGGAGTTCATTGTAGATTGAGCTTTATCTTTGGAAATCATAGATCTCTTTATTGATAAAACTATGTCTGGCATAGTTAGAGTGAGCTATTAAAATTAAGCGTTTTGATATGGGCACAGTAGTTCGTTGCACTTCTATTTCATTATGGAGGGGTTAACTGTTTTACAAGCGGTAGAATACGGTAAATGTATTTCGCGCCGAGATTTACACAAAGGGTCGTCGGGCGGTGCTCTATCTTCATTTGACGTACCCCTGGCCTGTTCTACGGGGGTAGAACAAAAATAACAGTCAAATAATAACAATGTAAGTAAAGCTTTCGAAACCAATGTGTCGATTTAATTCTAATCAAACGACCAACCGACTCATTTATAGACATTTAAATAAATTACTAGGCCTGACGTTCAACGAATGTAAAACCTTCAACATGTAAAATAACTGACTTAAAATCAGTTGGTTATGGCTTTTCGTTTGATTGACTGTCAATCCAACAATCTACGCTACGCTACGCTAATAATCTATGCAACGCGTAAAAAGTAGTTAGGTATGCAATATTTGTAGTTTTTATTACTTATTCAAAAGTTATATAAAGCTTTTGAATAAAAAAAAACAAAAAAAATCGCACACGGGTAGGATTTCAACCTACGACCTTTGGATAACCTGGCCAACGCTCTTACCAACTGAGCTACCGTGCAGTCCATCGACCCGTGTAAAATTCTTAGTCTCTTTGTCTTACGTCTTTGCTTGACGTCGCTGCCGTCAAATCTACCCGAGCTGTATTGCAACAGCAGTGTTCCAAGTAGTTATTCTTTACAGAATAAATTCAACTTGAATGATGACGCTTTCGCTGTTGTTGATTTATATACGACCTTTAGTCCGGTTAGTCAAAAATTGTGGGTTCGAATCCTACCCGTGTGCGAATTTTTAGTTTCTTGAAGAAGTGAAGCTAATGTATAGGAAGCTACTCGTAAATAAAATAGATAGACTGTTTTCATAGGTTTACTGGTACGCAAATATTACAAGGGATAATGGCGGCCGTGTCTGCTCAGTACGGCGGTCGGGTGGAAGTGGACGAGGCTTCGTTCGCGATGCGACGCCTGAGTGCTGGCCCCTCCCGCGCCCCGCGCCTCGCGCGGCACGTCCCGGTGGACCGCGGCCTTGGCGGCGCGAACATTTCTTATTCCGCACTTTTAGACTTATACAAATAAAATAACGCCGTGTGTGGCAAAAATATTATAACTGTTACAGATTTATATTAAAACAGGTGTCAGGTATTTTTGTGTTACCTAAATAACCTGTCGATTCTTTTTGGGCTACTATCACAGCCGCCCGCGCCGCCCGCCCAGACAAATGACACTATTTGTATAGATTTGCGGCCGCGCGCGCCGCGCCCAACGTGCGATCGGGGTGTAATCTCTTTTAAATTGCCTGCGATGAAGTGGCCCAGCATGACCAGGTGTCTATTTTTAAAGTACACAGGACTTTGTGGTAGAAAAACTCGGAGCAAGTCCTAGTGTACATTTTTTCAAGCCTACTGTAAATTACTTTCCTTAGGTGGGATAGTTTAGGTAAAGTAAGTTGCTGGGCAAGTGGTATCGTAATATTAATAAGCTTTTTGTGATCTAGGGGTATTTCCTTCTTTTGGGATTCTGTAGATCCACCTTTTGATTACAATATAGTAAGGTGTATGGTATAAGTTCAGAATAGTTTGTTTCCCAAGATTATACTGTTTGAAAATGTTACTTCAAGCATGCTTAATGTTTCGTCCGTACGAAGTTCACATTGCGCATGAAATACAATGGCCCCTACAAAATACCTTCAGATTTTGTGTTCCAAGCCTGTAAACATAAGCAATCATCAGTTTATGTAGAAATTTATCGAGCTCTCAGCTTCCCACGCATTGTTCCCCGTTATGTACCTACTCCGGGAATATAAAACAAAGCTTTACTTTAGTGCTCATGAATAAGTATGCTATATGAAACTATAAAAAACGTGAAGCAAGAGGAGTTCCTATAAGCTGTTTGATGTATTTTCAGAGAAACTCGTGGAAGCAACACATCTTACTGGTTTACTGGTGATGCGATACAGCATCATCGCTTTATGAGAGTCTAAAGGCTAATTTTAAATGGATTTAGTCTTGTATTGGTTAATTTCGGTGGTAACTAAAAAGTGCACCTTGGTGGTGTGTGAAATGGAGAAGGCATTTTCTTATCAATTATTCGTTATTAATGTGTGTGTTTCATTCTTGTTACCCTCGACCCCGATCCTCAGTTGAGAGATATGACGACTGCACTTTAGGAATATACGTTATCGTGTTTTTGTATAGTTTTTTAATAAAAAATGTAGGTACGAGATGTCGGAACTATTGTCAAGCAATTTATTTAATTTCACGGAAAATAATGCAGAGAAGTCGACGAATCTACTTCAATAGTGTATTAAAATGAAATATAATCTTTTAATGATTTACTATCTAAGCAAATGGCTGGATATTTAAAAACAATGCTGAATAAGTCGATATGACTATTTGACCTGTAGGATAGAGCCGCATCACCACATAACTTCATCAAAGTCGAAATTACGTTAAAAACTGCGTCTTTTCACTAGGATGCAATACTGCGATGCGGTGCGGCGTGGTGGAAATTCGTTAGTTCATAACCGCACAAAAACTATACAGCATCAGACGGTTTCAATTTTGGCCGCAATAACATGGTGTGTATTTTCAGGCGAATGGCTACGTTTAGGTTTTTGATACAACCGCAGTAATCTCTTTTCTGGGGCAACAAAAATAAGCAGAAGTGTTTAGCGAAGTTTGCAATTTGAAATGCAGTTAACTAGAACTATCTCTGTTTAACATTAAATTCTTGTTAGATAGACGCACGAGTTGTTTTCAATTTGCCATTGCATAGCAACACTTTTGAAACTGCCAAAGTGAGTTAAGTAGATCCGTGAGGTTATTAAAGTCTGTTTGTTAAAGTTTGTGGGGAAACGTTCAGAACAGTGGCTTTAATAGTTTCTCAAACTGTTTAAGTTTTTGATCTGCACGCTTACAGGCGTTTAGCTGGAACGTCATTGTAATTATACTTTACTACAGATTGAAATCTGTTATTGAGTAATAGGTTTCTCTATAGTATTACATAGTCTTTCTACTATGAACACATTCCGTTCTAACAGAGGATAAAAATATTCGCATTGCAATCAGCAACAGCGGATATAGAGATGTGTCACGGCTGGCGGCAGGGTCAGAGGGGGATAACTGGGCCGGTGCAATAAATAACTGCGAGCGCAGCGCGTAAGTTCACGGCCGGACTCATCTGTCTTGGGGTCCCACCACGCAACACACTGTATTCAGCTCTTTTTACGACTTTTATTTATCCTAGAGTAGTAGAGCGTCGGTGGTGCAGTGGTTAGCGGGTTGCCTCTCATGCGGGAGGTACCGGTTCGATCCCACGTGCCGCCATGTACCAATGAGTTTTTCTGAGTTATGTACACACGTTATTTCACTAACCGATGCTCTTGCGGTGAGGGAAAACATCGCGAGGAAACCTGCACATACAGGCGACTGAATGTGTAACTATGATCCAAACTGGTCAGGTTCCCCTGTTAACAGGGTCGCGCACGGAGGTCAGATGGCAGTCGCTCCACTGTAATTAGATCATGGTCCTAAGCGGACCCTGACCCTCGCGGGCGAGTGCACAACCGGGATAACGCTAAGAGGATGATGGTTTATCCCAGACTAAACAGAGATGGACAAAGTTCAGAGTTAGGTCTCCCACACCGTCAGTCAGGGCATTTGCCTGGGTCGTGTGGAGATTAGGACTGTTGTAACTCAGCCACGCCCCTTCCCGGAGAAGTAGACCTGAGCGAATTGAGCGCCCGATGAAATTAAGTCGGATAAATGAATGGTCCAATGAATTTAAGACCTAGCTCAAAAATCGCACTAAAAAGGGGACCCTATTACTAACAGGGCTAACTATACAGGGCTCAAGGGGTAAAGGCTCGGGTGTGGCGCCAACACCCCAACTCAGCAGCTCAGCAGGGAGAGGACATTGCAGAGGTGGCCTTAAATGGCGGTCGCCGCGGCTATCGTTGAAGAATCCTTATGGTTACCCATGACATTCGCAAAGGCGTAAGAAGAAATTGTGGATAGGTTAGTATGAGTCCCACACAACCACCGGCTGCCCCCCGCGGCTGGTGCCACGGTGTGTAAATGCTTTTTGACCACCTTAAATACTTACATACATACTCTCGAAAAACATAACCCTCCTTCCGCAGTCGGGTAAAAATTGACTAGAGCCTCGTTCACGCAGCAACAATATCTACCCTAGTCCCCTGGGCGTAAGAAAAGATAGGTCACTGACTATTCCGTTTGTAAGTAATGGTTTTGTTAGGTTCTTGAACTTTAAATAAATAAATCAAAATGTAGGTTTCTTTCATACGGCATTAGCGTCGCATATGGTCCGATGACATTGATCCTAGCTCAGAAATCACTGTTTGATTTGATGTAGTTTGCCACTATAGGAGTCGGAGGAAAGGAATAGTTGATTTGGGATTATTTTAGGGTTCCGTATCCAAAAAATAAAAAGGGACCTTATTACTAAGACTCCGCTGTCCGTCCGTCACCAGGCATGAACCGTGATAGCTAGACAGTTTCACAGATTATGTATTTCTGTTGCCGCTATAACAACGAATATTAAAATAGAATTAAATAAATATTTAAATGGGGCTCCCATACAACAAATGTGATTTTTTGGTTGTTTTCAAAAAAAGGTAATATAAAGTGTTTAATGTTGTATAGATAATAGTACGGTACCGGATTTATTGATATAGGTATTCTCCTACCAAAAACAACAGAATATATAATATCTTGAGACATATATTAAGAAGTAGGGTTAAGTGGCTGATCCAGTGGTCTGAAAATGTGCCCGAAAACGATTTACAAAATGACCAAGCTAATAGTGCGTTCGAAAAAGTCATTTGCTGACGCCTGACTTGGTTTAAAATTATACTTAAAAGGTCGAACGTTTTTAGGATGCCGTTTGTCCAATAAAGTGAGAGTAGGGTTTCCTTTCCGCGAAAGGTCGTAATGGACAGATTGACAGACACATTAAATTGGTCAAAAGGATGTTATGTCCGAATGAAGACCTAAAATAATGTAACAAACAATTCAGATATCGTAATTGTTACTGTTATAGATTGTTATGTAATTTTAAGTTTAACCTGTAGCGCTAGACCATTTCACGTGTTTTAGTTAAGCGAAATAAAAATACCACAGATATTATGCCACACCTCAGACGCAATTTTTATCTCTCGTAATCACAGCAAATATACAAGAAAAAAAGACATGGTTTCATTTCACCGGATATTGCCCAGACATGCTCTCATACACGGAGTATTAAAAGTAAATATTGGCAAAATCATGCTTTTGAATACAGGGTGGACCAGAAAGCCGTACGAAAACCGCATTGCTTTACAACGACATGCGGGTTATAAGGATGTGCTTTGGATTGATCGCAATGGCAACGGGCACTCTGTTGTTCTCTACCTAAAGAGTCACATTTATAATAATAATAATGTCCTCCTAGCCGAATTTCCACTACGGCGGCCTATCTCAACAGAGATTAGCTAACTGCGCGGGACATATTATAGTGCACAAGTGTGCGCGCAATACACAGATGCAGTCTCTATTCATAATTCAGTGAGACGGCAGTCCGACATGACCGTAGAGAGATCAGGCGCAGGACCAATGCCTTAACTTGTTAACACCACCAACTTCCTGACTGAGCTGCGTCTGAGTTATTTCAAGACAGAAAAACCCAACACTCTCGGCCCGACCCGGGATTCGAATCCGGGACCTCGTGGATAGTACCCAGCGTGCTGACCACTAGACCAACGAGCCAGGCACATTTACGCAACAATTTTTAATTAATTTTAATTAATCTCTTCACAGTTGAGTCGAGTCAAAACTGTATTTTGTATTAAATATTCATGATTTGAGAGATTGTTCAACAATAAAGACCTGCTGTTCTACTTTTACTTAACCTAAACTTTAAGCTTTCAAACGGTTTATTTTTTAGGGTTGCCAGCACTTTACCGCAGAAATGACAGCAAATTTAAATCTTGCGTAAAATCTGGGACATCCTAGGAATGCTGATTTTCCTTATATCCTTAATAATAAATAATTTTCCAAGTTTTCTTTAGCTTAAATATAAACTGGTTTTCATAGTCAAGTAGGTACACTTGTATTTTTTTTAATGAAGGTTTTCAATCGGATTGTCTTCATGAACCACCCTGTATCTGTATACCCGAATACTTTGGTCCTGCGCCCGACAGCATAGTTACTTATTTATAAAATATCAATCTCGTTTGGTAGATTTACGGCTGGCGTGAAGTTTGAAAGGACACATGGTTCTTTCTTTGTGAAGGCGTAGATAAAATAAGTAAAGTATCAAGAAATAAATTAATGTTACCTATGTGTATCTAGGTATGCGTCTATTATATTTGTAGTTGTGGTGCCTTCTTTCTATATAATATGTTTAAAGGTATATCAGGGTGGGAATCCAATAGATTTTAATGTTCAAAATCTTCTTTCTAAGGCGAAGATATTGTGCTAATGTACATTTATATGTGTTTCAAACGCCGTATGATATTTATAATTTATTATCAATTGGACAACTTGTTCAAATCAGTAGAAACATACCTACAATTGAAATGGTAATGGTGGAAATGGTGTGGGATTCACGACTTTAGAAGGAACTCTGACATTTACACATCAAATACTAATATGGGTCAATACACGGTTGTAGTGATTTACAATAACCACACAAGAGTTATTGCACACACGTGGCGTGATTTGCTAACGACATTTGGCAGCATTGTGTCCTCGCGTTGTCCACTTGTGCAGTACGCACGTGCTGTGGCCGCAATCACGCCCAGTGTGTTGCGCAACGATAATTTGATTTGTTCTGTACATGTACACTAACCTTAATATTCGATCCCATTTGAGAGGTATTTTAAAGCGGTCACTATAACACTAAAATTATTCTTCATCCTACAGAATTTGGAGCTTTGCGCCTGAGGCACCAACCTGCATATAGCGCGACAGTATCTTTTTTCATTTGTCGGTTGCATGACATGCATGTGTGGCCTTATTAACCTCAGATTTATTTTACGCATTTTCTACATGCAATGAAGGCTCAAACGTGACCGTGTGCACGTTTGTGTTTGGTTGTCTAAAGACAAAACACGGTTGAAATCAATATTTCCACAGTTCCACGGTTGATATCAATTTATTATTAAGGAAGTAGATCCTGTGCTACGCCAATGTGTAGCACAGTCTACTTCCTCGTGGTATACCCCGGGCAACGATATCCCAAACTCCAGTTTGTGATGGTGGCTGAACGATCCTAACAGCGGTGGTAGGCTCCGTCAGGTATCACCCTCCCATTGGAGCCCGGCGCCAAGCAGGTTGGTGTTTGGTCGGTAAATGGGAGTTCCAGAACCTTCTGGGTAAGCTCGTTCCTTCGTAAACTCTGTCTATGCCACGTCTGGCTAAGTGTAGAGTGAAGAGGAAACCCATATAAATAAAACATCCAGCTGTATTTTTAAAGACGTTTGATTATGGTAACAGTAACTAGTGAAACCACGCCTAGTTTAAAACTTGTTAAAATTAAAACTTCACTCTTATTTGTATGTTTAAAGAAGTAATTAAAAACCCTTCAAAATATTAGCGTTAGAAATGCAGAAAGCGTCTCAGATAGGCCTTGCACTGCCTGCAAAGAAAACTTTGGTGAACTTTTAGTGGGTGCATTACCCACTAAAAGTTCACCAAAGTTTTCCCGAGACATTCTTATTGTGGCATCGAATAAAGGCTCGTCGTGTAGCCTTGTTGATTCCTAATGAAACTCTCGAAACAGTACGTTATGCCGGAGACAGCTGTCTTACTTCGTGAATAATGGGCTTGTGCTTGTGTGGGTTATTCCCTGGAGATGGTTAAGTATTATTTAATTCATGGCGACATTAGACTTGAAGTGTGACCGTTGCGCTGGGGCGTGACGTCAAGCTGATTTGTGTTTGACCCTGCCTCACAGCCAGGGCATTTGAATTCTCGAGGGCCAGCCTACATGTTGTATTATTTAACTCGCAGCGACAGGCCCGTTCCGCCAAACGCCGACGTTGCGCCAAACTGATTTGTGTCAACCTTTTGCATTTTGAACAGAAAAATTAAGCATTTTGTTTTCATAAACCATAAGTCCATTTTACGTAAATTAGGTAATTGGTTTTGTATTTAGGCCATATTGCTGGTAGCTGTGCTACCATCGTACCATCCGTGTACCATAGCAATGCTAAACACTACCATTCGTAATAATTGTGCTATTTATATCCCTTTAATAATAAATGGTTGGTAAGTACTTACTACATGCACCCTTGTTTAACCATCGGCCTACTATTAATAAGTAGCTCAGCTGCATCGGTATCTATTAATCTCCCATTTTTAGGATGGCTTAGTTTATTTTAGTTACGTTAAAACACAGAGTATCTCCCAGGTGCTACTTTAGTATGTCCTCCTTATAGATTCCATTTTTGTTTACCTTAGAATGTTTTACATAATTTTAGCATTTGAACTAAACTGGAGCACGCTGACTCAATAGACCTTAATTTCCTCTTGACTATAAGATGTTGAGGCTTTGATAATAAGATTTTTATAAGATTAGGTACGCTATACTGCGACATTGGGACGTAGCCATTCAGTTCCTTATTAAAATAACTTCTTCCTTTAGCTTCTGATAAAAAAATCTTCATGATTGTAAAGCTCAACTTGTGGACTACAGCTTGCATCAGTAGGTTGTCTACAATATTAAACCTTGCTTTGATTCCCTAATACCTACTTGTACCTCCATGGACGAATATCACCTTACAGTTGAGTTAAGGGTTTACTTATTATTCTAATTTGAAAGGACGTATTTTGCAACTACAGTAAGAAGGACATTATCTACTACGTAACTGTCGCATATCTGATGTGCCTTAATCTTAGGTCACAAAGACCTCGGCCATTGGGTTCGGGCCCCTTTGTGGTAATGTATGACATCGTTTTTGTCATCTTGAGTTCGGTATCGTTATCTGCACCGATACGGATCATCCTTCTGCCACTATTACATTTCAATTTATGGGGGGTCTGTCGACAATGTTCGATAGGAAAAACCCTTTGTTAACGACGGTGCTAACTCTAGCAAGTAAGGGGTAGATGTAATTTATGGCGGGAATAGGCTTTGACTAATCAGTTTAAAATAAACAAAACATTTTAGGTATAGATTCGAGTGTGTTAAGTAGTTTTCGTAGTATTTATAACAATGAATCAGTCTTAAATTAGATAGGTATAATAATACATTATGGGTAATTTATTATTACAATAAGTTAATAATTTTGTGGCAAGATAAACCAACCCGGAGGTTGTGAAGTTTATAAATACACCTTGTGAGGGCATCTTTAGATTTAGGTATATATCTATAGATTTAGGTAGGTTATAGCTTTAAGGTCCAATGGAGCTGACATGCCTGAGGCAAAGGCTCTCTTAAAAATAAAGAAGAAAAAATTTTATATGAAAGAGCTTGTTCCGACCTAAATTGTTCATCTCAGAGCCCATATACCCCTCGACTTTATGCTTCATTACAGTCGCGATACAGCATCGATATAAAACGCGAAACCATCTATGCAAATGTTCATAAATATTTGTTTGTATCCTACACCGCTGCCCACGCGCGTCCACATCGAAGCTGTACCACCGCCCAGTACGCGTTCGCGACTGCAAATAATAGCAGTATAAAACGGCCTTATTATTTCTCGTGTGCTGTGTAGTAAAGACTTGACATCTTTCTACCTACAGTCGGACAGTACGTAGCCTTCATTCATGCATCTGGTACATTAACGGCGAAGACAGAGCTCGCGTCCGGCTTGTATCCGGACAAAGTAGTGTGCATGAGTGCAGCGGACGGATGCCGGACGTCCGAGTGGCCACTCCACGTCTCCACCCGACCTTGTCACTCATCGCAAAGGATACGTTTGTTTACGGCTACGAGGACGACTACATAACCGAGACCTTACTACGATTAATATGATTGCTACGGCCTCGGTTCCGTATTTATTATGTTTTTTTTTTGTTTCGTTGATTTTGTTTTGTTTTAGCAAAGACCATAGTACGATGTACCATGATATGTTACGATGACAAATTAGAGGGCTTCGGTCCAAAAGTAGAACTATTAAAATTACATTGCTATCATCAGGGTAAAGTAAAAAACACAGCCCACGGATAAGTTCTAGATGGTGCATTGCGATTGCGACGTACTGCAAATCGCTTGGCAGGCATCAGTTGGCCAGAATCCGTTCGTTTGGCGATCACTCTTAGTAGCATTCAAGAATACCTAGATACTAAAAATCAGACTGTTACGACAATGAGCGCTTATCTGTGATGCTTTAAGACAGCTATACTCTTAAAGTCTGCCTGCCTCGTTGGTCTAGTGGTCAGCACGCTGGGTACTATCCACGAGGTCCATGGTTTGAATCCCGGATCGGGCCGATAGTGTTTGAGATTTTCTGTCTTGAAATTACTCAGACACAGCTCCAGAGTCAGGAAGTTGGTGGTGTTAACACCCCCTTGCCTCGGAAAGCACGTTAAGCCGTCGGTCCTGCGCCTGATCTCTCTACGGTCATGTCGTACTGCCGTCTCACCGAATTATGAGAGTGAAGGAACAGAGAGTGCACCTGTGTATTGCGCACACACTTGTGCACTATAATATGTCCCGCGCAGTTGGCTAATCTCTGTTGAGATAGGCCGCCGTGGTCGAAATTCGGCTAGGAGGACATTATTACTCTTAAAGTCTTAATAACTCTTAAATGAAAGATACATGTTGTCTGTTTGTTTCATAGTCAAGGCTGAACTGGTCCAAGAAAAATCATACTTAAATCATTATTAAAGCTGAAATTATCTGTTCATTTAATAAGCTTTTTATTACTTTAAAACTAGCACGTTATTGTGAGGTTCTATCTAGGTAGAAAGTAATTATTTTCTCTCCTCGTAGATAAGAGGATGCTTTCAATCAGTTTCATTCGAAGGTAGGTAAGTCTATAACAGAAATTAATTAACCTACTACTGCTCAACATTTTCGGTCTTAAGCTTTTATTTAGACTATCAGCAAAATGTATTGTAATAAAATAGCTTAAAGACGAGATCCACGTGAATATAAGTATAAATTTAGTATTGGTATTTTTCTCAAAATCACAGTACCTATGTATTCAATTTACAAGCATGAATGAACGTTTATTTCTAATGTGTTCTAAAGTTTTTCTAAATAGTAGAAGTACTCATAGGTTTACAGTAGAAGTTTTCAATCAGGTCTTGATAAATAGTACCAATAATGAAAGATACCTAAGGCGATCAAATCCTGTGAAGTAAAAAAATATGAGGTTAAAATAGCTAAAGATTTTCCTAGAAAAGGTAAGTTTATTGTTATTTTTTGAACCGGGCACGGCTGACTGCGCATGAAAGGCGCAGAAATTAAACACAATGAGGTCGGACGAAGGGCGCTCTCACGCCGCGCCGCTCGTTACAAAGCCATTCTCTATCAATTACGGCCAGACATTGTGAAAACTTCAACTTTTATAATTATAGGAGAACTCAGTTTCGATCGCGTAAATTGTGCTACCTAATAAGTACTTGTCAAAATAATGTTCAAGCTAGTTATTAATGCATAAATAGATAAGAACATCTTACATGTCAGCCATTAAAATAAACAGTTAAGTAGAAACAGTAGCTTTAGAATACTTTAGATATTAGCTAACGTTTGACTGTCTGATTAATTAGCCGGCGGGCGTCAAAGTTTCTTTTACAGTTTAATAGAACTATCTTCGAGTATATAACTATGTTGAAATGCTGCATCTGCCACATGAAATACTGAACTACAGTTTTATAGCCGCACAAAAATATTTCATTGCTATGGCTGTAAAAGGGGAACATGCGAACAAAGCCCGGGGCTTCCATTAGCTCAGTCGTGCTGTCCTCCCAACCTTTTATTTTATCATTCAATTACGTCCAGGTTTATTGCTTCTAGACGTTTAATTAGTTTTTTACCTAACAGCTAGAAATGATACCGAGTGAAATCCATTTGCCTTTAATTGCTTTATTATACCTACTCGTACTAAAATTAATTGACACCAGATTGCATTGAAAGTTAATTTATATGAGTTTCGTTAAATTGTCGATCAAATATTACTCGCTACGTTATACTAGCTGAGCTAATTTTTACATATTAACTGAAAATTAATGTGATGCTTAAGGTTGGGTCGTTATTTTCAGTAGGTGTTATTTATTGAAGGTTCTGTTTTAAATATGTATTAAGACTTTTCGACTTTAAATTGTAGAAACGACAATCATTTTGTTTTGTAGGGCTATAAATCCATAGATTTGTGTAAAAAAATCAATAAACAATCGAGCTAAATCTTCATGACATATGATTAAACAGATGGAAACAACGCAATTTTTCGCGAATATATCTCGTCTACCGAAAAAAACTGAAAACATTTTTTTTTTTTAAATTGAAGAGTATGGGTGTTTTCTTCGAGTTTACCTTACGTTTACAAAACATCTATTACGAGTGTCGTGAAATATTTATCTTTCTAATTCACTGGACCGTTTTTGTGTGATTTGCTGATCCGGTAAATCTTGGCAGGCAGGCAGGTCCACTGCCTGCCTGCCATGGTTTGCCGGCTGTTTAAAAATTTTAAAATAAGGTGAACTTAAGGGTAAATTTTTAAACCTGAAATAAAAAATAGTTCTACTTTTAATAGTAAGTGAATACTCCTATAGTTTTTATGTATGTAGGTCCTATGATAAGTGGGTGTATGTAGGTCCACTCCTTACTGCTTTCCGTCCCAGATTTGCACAGCAAGATTTATACTTAAACGTTTAAATTCTGTTACGATTTTTGTGCTGGCAACTTTAACCTTTTGCACGCCAGCGCTTTTTAACGTTTCTTCACACCGGACGCCAAGCATAGTAAAATTCTAGTGATTATAATTTTCGCTAGTGATGGGACATTCTCAAGTATTATTAGGGTATTTTTTGCAATCTGAGGTGATTTGCAATAATAATTACGAACTTAACTGCAATAAAACACAATTATATAACGGTTTCGACCAGATTTTATTTGAAATCTAAGAAATAAATAAAGAAAAACGTAAAAACTTTCTAAAATTTTATGTGATTACAAGGTAAAGTTCACAACACTATTTGACAACTTTAGTGGTCTACGGCGTCCCGAAATAATTATTTTTTAGAAAAAGTAGAGTTGGGAGTTGTGAGAACTATAATTTTATCGATTGATTGTTGACACTAAACATGTCTTATTCATTACACCTAGACCATATAAACGATCAGAATAATGAACGTGTTGCTCCATAGTACAGCTGCGAGCATGGCGCCATGCACAGAGGCACTTTGCATACGTTGCACATAAAACGTGTGATTTTTCGTACACCTCGAGAAGAACAAAATTTACATCTAAGTTTTTTTCCATTCGGTATGTATAATTGGGCATGTGAGTCGCTGCATTTCCTGGAAGGTTACGAGTAGGATGGTCAGGAGCTGACCGAACGATTGTGCGTTCAAATGCAGTCTGACCTCCATACTTTTGAATCATTTGACGTATTACAGATAGTTGGAATATTTTCAAACGTAATTTACGTTCAGGCAGATTGGCATTCAAGAGTTTATGCATAAAGAAAGAATTTAATAAAATAAAATGCATATCAATTAAGTGAAAAAATAGCTTTTTATACCACTTTATTGTTTTTTGTAGACATTGAACGTTACTTATCATCATGTAGTGGATTATGTAACTTTGAATAAAATTATTTCAATCAAAGTTTTGTTGCTAAAGTTTGCCATTCACGGCCAGTTACACTTATTAGTCGGTCTGAGGTACGACCAAAATTTTACGTTTTCATTATCGGTCATAAAAATCTAGGCTATAGGCATAAGTACTAAAAAAGTAGCTTAACGTTATTATTTTTCCCACAATTGCCCATATTTTACCGGTTCTGAGACCTTCTCGCCCATTTTACCCACTAAATTAAAAAAATTAAAAGTCCCCTTTGCGTGGGGAATTGCCCACGTTCTAGCAGCACTGAATGAAAGTCAGTTTTCAGATTATTTTTATGTTAGTGAGTGGAGTCATTTTTTGAACTGACCGTGAATGGCCAGCTTAACAGAGTAACTGAAGTTGTCAAATGTGACATTTTCAAGCGATTTCAATCCTTTATTGTTAGCAACAGAGTTACGTAATTAGCCCCCATGTCTACAGTATCGACTGTGCCCATATTCTTGTACTGAAGACATATTTTTTCCAATTATATTTCCATAAAACGTTTTTAGTCTAAACTGAGCTCGAACAAAGAAACGGTAACACTTAATAGTGGCTATACTAAAATCAAATGTAAACGTCAGCGACTTCTGCTTTTCATTACAAAGTAGTAGTAGAAAATAAATTATACATTTACCCACATGTTCACATCACTATTTGTTTATTAGCTTCGCTTGTGACGTCATAAGCGGGCGATTACAGTTGCCCATGGCGTAGGGATGGCCACGATTTTAAAAATTCTAGATACGTCTATAAAGGTATACTTACATATCGATAATGCCTCGTAGTATTAACGTTTTTTGAGTTCAGGCAGTGGTTCAAAGCGGTCAGTTTTACTAAATTGGATTACATATTCATTGTTATTGTAAGTAAATAAGTTTCGTGGTTTTTAAGACTTAGTTAATGAAAAAAGTGAAGTCGTTATGTTGCAAGATAAGGACTCCGATATTATTGAAGCTAGTCAGGAGGAATGCCCAAGTTCCCCATCAATTTTGTGTCCCAGAAAACAAAAAATAAGAACCAGCGAAGACAAAGCTTCACAAACAGATGGTAGCTATGTTCAATATATTAAAGTCGGTGAAGACGACATCCGTGCCGTTATGATAAATATTGAAGATGCACACTTTTTCAATACACATCCTCGAGATCCGCGGAATGAATGTTTTGCAGCTTTGATAGCGTTTGAAATAGAGAAGGTACAGCCAGAGGATCGCTCCTTAGTTTACCACAAAATAATTGACTTTATTCGTTAAGTTAGAGGAGAACGCAGTATAGATTCAACTTGCCCGTCGCCAGAATACTGAACAAATGTTATAATTGTAATATTAAATTCTCGTCGAAATTATGTTAAAACTTTCAGTTGATTTCAAATATTAAAGTATGTTTAATTACATAGTGTTTTGACTTGATTAATTTATCTACATGAGCACATTGTGTCAGTTAAGAATATTCGATATTATCCCATCACTAGCTGTCATCTAAAGTGGTCATCGGCGCCGTAAAAAGTGACAAAATCGTGAAATTTCAATACTAACTTTAAACACATTTTTTGCGTTTAAATTTATTACACAAAATTTAATTGTCAATGTATTTTAACATTAATAACAATGTTTAAAATAAAATTAACATTCAGTATGGCGGCCTGTACAAAGAAAAAAATATTGTTATAATAATAGCAAAATTTAGACAACTCTAGTTGTCAATGCCGTCTCAGTCACGGGAACTTTTTGCAACTAAAGTTGTCATTGGCGTTCAATAGGTTAAATACTGGAAGTATATTTTAACGTTTCATCCAAGTTTGACAGATCCAATACTATCAGAAAAAAAGTAACGTCAGTTTGAATTCAAGCTTCGGTTAGTTTTTTGGCGGGAAACCTTCGAGGCGGGAGGGTTTAATTTTTCTTGCGAGCTAAAAAATATTTTCAAATCGTTATTTTATCTGCAAGTTCTACTCTAGGAAGCAGCAGGATGGCTTCCGATAGTGGGGGCGCAGCCCCCAAAGCTAATAAAAAACGAAAAACAGATGTACCCGTAGTAGATATGTTGGATGAAGATGAGGCTACCAAACATGCACCTTACCTGAAGAAAAACCATATCCGCAGTTACCCGGATAATTCACCAGGCAATGTATTCCCTGTTTATATACAAAACACTAATGAAACAGTAAAGTTTGGGAACAAATACCCAATTTATCTCAATAATATATTTAGTCGCTATAACAAAGGTGTCAAAGAAATCAAACGCGTGAATGCTTTGCGGTATGCTATAATCTTTGATAATGCTAAGAATGCAAATTCGCTTCTGTCCAATACTACATTTCTGGCATCCCATGAGATAAAAGCTTTCATCCCGGCTGCTACATCTGAATGTATAGGAGTTATCAAATATATTCCAACTGATTTGAGCTGCAGACACTTGTTTGACAAACTTATTAGTTCTCAGGAAATACTGGCTGTACGACGATTTACGAAACGGAGTCCTGAAGGCACCATCATCCCATTGCAGACAGTTTCGGTGACCTTTTCAGGTAATGTCCTTCCAAAACATGTTAACTATGGTCTATGCATTGTTCCGGTTGATGAGTATGTAAAACCAGTCATCCAATGCTACAAATGTATACCATACCACAAAGTTTTGTAAGCACAATACTGTATGTTCGATTTGCTCTCAGGCTCATTCATACAAAGAATGTCCACATACTAACAAACCTTTTTGTGTGAATTGCAAAGGGGATCACATTGCAGTAGCAAAAATTTGTCCTGTTAAACAACAGAAGATAAATGAAAATAGGAGTAAAATAAATAATAAAGCAACTTTGGGTTCCTTCTTCCCAACTCTGGACAAATCTTTTGCCAAACCACTGAAACCAAAGATATTACCATCAAAATTTGTTATCAGATGTTATCAACAATGATCTAATCATTAAGGTCATTGTAGATACATTATTAACTTTGTCTAGCAAGGATAATAGCTTGCCAATTAACTCTGCCACAATCAAAGAATTGTTTTAAAAAAAGGCTTGCCAAGATGGATAGAGAGTTAGTAATTGTACAACACAATATCCAGAGTCTTAAACCTAAGACTCCTTTTATCTGTGAGCTGTTAAGTTCCCTTAATATAGATATTTTGATTTTAAATGAAACCTGGTTAAAATCTACTGACATTGTAAATATTAGAGGTTATAAAATATTTCGAAATGACAGTGACACTGGCTACGATGGTGTTGCTATTTTTTGTAAAAACTCCATCATATGTTCAAAAGTAGACACTCCCAGTTCAGATAGAATCCAGACAATTTGCATTAGCGTTAAAATTAATCAAAATAGTTCACTTGCAATTTTAGGCGTGTATTGCCCTCCTCGGGCTGGTCGCTTTCCTGTTAACTTTTTAAAAAACATTATTATTTCCTTGCCATCACCTGTCCTGGCTATGGGTGATTTTAATGCCCATCATACAGCATTTGGTTCTTCTACTAATAAGCCAAGAGGCATTCAAATTTATGATTTGCTGGATGAAATTAACATGTATATATTAAATAACGGTCAATTTACTACTCTCGCTCGCCCTAATCAATCGGCGTCAG
This sequence comes from Pyrausta nigrata, assembly GCA_949316185.1. NCBI lineage: Eukaryota > Metazoa > Arthropoda > Insecta > Lepidoptera > Crambidae > Pyrausta > Pyrausta nigrata. The sequence continues at coordinate 9,214,901 of OX438957.1, read as the reverse complement.
CAATTGATATTGCATTTGTTTCTCCTGCCTTAGCATCATCATTCGAATGGTTTGTCTATTCTGAAGACACATTAGGAAGTTATCATTTCCCTACCGTTGTTCATTTTAATTATTCTTGTGATGTATATCAAAATTCATGTCATATTGGTAAATTTTTGTACAATAAAGCTGATTGGTTAGGTTATGCAATAAAGTCTAGAAGCATGTTTAATCATTTATTTTCTTATTCTGACTCATTATCCGCGTACAAAGAATTTTGTGAACTGTTGCACCGTCTCAGGACCGAATTCATCCCTATTCATAAAGCTGGTAGTAAGCATAAACGTATTCATAAGCCTATGCCCTGGTGGAATGAAGTTTGCTCTAATGCAGTTAAGGAATCTAAACTAGCTCTTCATATGTATCGGCGTTATCCTACTATAGAAAATTTCATTTTATACAAAAAGCTTGAAGCGTCAAAAAAATTAATAGTCAAACAACAAAAGGTACTAAGTTGGAAAAACTTATGTTCTAGCTTTGATAGAAACACTCCAATTGGAAATATATGGAAATTTATCAAAATCTTTAGTAGAAAAAATAGTGCTTCCAAATCTAGAGATGATGAATTTTTAATGGGTTTTGTAGATAAAATTGCTCCCAATCAAACAGATTCAAATGTTCACAGTCTTGATTGCTTTTTTAGTTATAACGATTTGAATACGCACCTGAACTTACCATTTTCTGAAGCAGAATTGAATTTTTCTTTAAATAGTAAAAGAGATACCTCTCCAGGTCTTGATAACATTCCGTATATTTTAATCAAACGTCTAGACTCCTCAGCAAAGTCAATTTTACTTAAAATTTTTAATGATCTTTGGTTAACTGGTTCTATTCCTACAACTTGGAAAACTAAAGCTATTGTTCCCATTTTAAAACCAGACAAAGAACCTAAGTCTGCAGATTCTTATAGACCAATTTCACTATCTTCTTGTGTGGGGAAATTTTTCGAGAGTATGCTAAAGACGAAATTAGAACTATACGCTGAATCTAGATCAATACAACCATACCACACGACCAGTTCCGTTTCCGTAAGGGCCGTGGGACTATTGATAGTCTTTTAAATTTTACTGGTGATATTCAGGAGTCCCGCAATACTAATTCTTATCTAGTTAGTACATTTTTAGACGTTAGTGGTGCATTTGATAGTATTGATTTGCCTACTTAAGTTAAGATTCTTCACGATTTCAACATTCCAGGGAAAGTTTCAAAATGGATGTATGACCTCTTCTATGCTCACAATGTTTTTATTAAGTTCAACAATACCTTGCACGGTCCAAAATTAGTTTATAAAGGCGCCCCTCAGGGGGCAGCACTGTCTCCTTTGATTTATCTTTTGTATACCTCTCAGTTACATAAATATGTTTCAATTCCAAAATTGTCAGTTCTGCAATACGCAGATGATATTGTGTTGTACACTTCTAGTAAAAATTTGTTACAAGCTGAACTAATTATAAATGAAGCATTGCATAAACTATACTTGTATTATAAATGTAAGCTTAAATTAGATGTTAATCCTAGCAAGAGTTCTACCATCATATTTAGAAATACTATTGATCTTGGTCTTCAGAATGTACATATATCTTACAAAACGAACCTTTACATTACCAAAATCAGACAGATACTATTGGAAATCGAAGACAAAAAAATTGAGTTTATGTGGGTCCCTTCTCATTCTGGGATAACTGGAAATGAAATTGTCGACAAGCTCATGAAAATAAAACATCCTGAAATAGATACTACATCATATCCTGCTCCGTCAGTGCCTATTACAGATTATAATTTAATAGTAAGGCAACGCATGCTAGAGCACTGGCATCAAGATTGGGAAGATACCAAAAGGATTAAAGGGAAATGGTATGCCGAAATACAGAAACATATTCCTAACAAGCCGTGGTATTTCAAATTCAAGAAATCTCGTTCTAGAAAATTCATTACAACTATTAATCGTTTGCGGCTCGGTCATGGAAAATTCCCAGCCCACTTAAAGCGTATTAAGTTAGCTTCTTCTGATATGTTTAAATTCTGTGAATCGGATGTGGCTACATTGGATCATCTGATACTACACTGTCCTGCCTATAACAAACAACGGCTTTTGTTAGTGGATGGCCTACTGAAGTTGTACAAAGATAAGGAAATTCCCCGCCTCCTGCCATCTCTACTTGAAAACGAAGAAACTTAATCTTACATATATGAATACACAAATTCCACATTTGAAGAAGTATGAATATCAAACATTGCAAACCGAAGATCTCGAAGATTACATCAAACAAAGAATTACCTAGATAAATGTTCATTCCAAGCTCTGTCAACAAGAAAGATGAAGAGTCATTTGAAGAGTCCCATGTTTAGAGGAATACATAATTCATATAGTAGCACTGAAACAAAGAACTGGCTGTATGGACCCCGTCCAAGGCCGTTAAACTTATATTGAAAAAAAAAAAAAGCTTCGGTTATCCGAAGTCGTAAAACCCCTACTTAAAAAAAAGCTTCGGTTAGAGGAAAGTTGCTCTGCATTTGTCCTTAAATTGCTCAGTTTTCTATGATTGTTTGACTTTTTTATGTTAGATAAATCAATTAATCGCGTACCCGAAAACGTGAAAACCGACATAAAATGTGTAAATTTGAAAAAGTTATTGCTTAACAAAACTTCTTATCAGATATGGGACTGCATGCACTAGTAGCATAAAGTGTATTTCATATAGAGGCGTATAGATGCAAATGCGCCTCTATCCACTTTTTTAATTTTCAAGTAATTCCACAAAAACGGATTTCTTGAACTATATTAAGCTGAAATCAATAAAAAAACCGAATATTAGAGCAAGGTTACTAACTTTTTATAGTATTATATTTATTTAAACCTCAAATAGACTGTGAAACTAAAAAAAAGAACACAAAAAATTGGATAGAGGCGATTTTGCATCTTATCAGTTGACAGAGGCGGTTTTGCATCGGAAACTACAAGATAGAAGCGGTTTTGCTTCTCTAATGGACGCATGGATGGTTGTATGCAGTAGGTGCCCTGGACATGAAATTCGAACTATGTTAGGTACCTACCTACTGAACAATAACCATACACATGTATACAATTAAATAAAATGAGAATAAATTTGATGGTATAGAAAGTAAATTTCAATTATTTATTAAACTTTTATTTAAAAAATGAACTATCTATATACTATACAAAATTAAATGCTCAATCCAACTTCTTCTAGGTATTCACAAGGCTCTTCGATTTCGGATTCATTGACGTTTCCGGACTCCCGATTTCACCGATAATTCACCTTTCAAACAAAAAATAACAAAATCGAAATCGGTTCATCCGTCCGGGAGCTACGCTGCCGCAGGCAAACATACATACAGTCAGACACATACACAGACACACAGCCACCTCAAACTTATAACACCCAGTCGTGGGTTAAAAATTACAAACAGGAACAAATACATAGCATAGGTACGCAGCATTGTTGCATCATGTCATTGCATAAGCACGACCAAGTTTGTATGGCAAACGAAACTTACCTTTCTCGCTTTTTCTATTGCGCTTCCACTGATTTTCATCCCGTAGCCGTTTCTTCCCCTATTACCTTGCACGGGAACAATATTCACTTCCATTTTTAGTCGTTTTTACACTTAAAAACCGAAAAATAAAACAATATCGTGAGTGTAAACAACACGCGGACGCCGTTACACTCCGAACTAAATACTGTGCTGTGATTGGTCGAGTTACAACAGAAGCGCTTTTGTTACTCAAATTTTACTAGAGGTGGTTTTGCTCCTAACCTCAGAAATGTCACGACGTTTTGTGTATGATAGAGGCGGTTTTGAAGCTTTCATATGAAATGAAACCATAGAGAATGATTAGGAGGTTGCCACTGATAAAAAATATGTATTTTTAAAAAAAAAATGGATAGAGGCGCCTTTGCATCTATACGCCTCAATATGGTACTGTATGCAATAAGTGGAAAAAATTAATATTTTTCATAAATGAATCAATATGCAGTAAAGTACATATTGTTATTATTCGCAGGAGGAAGCTATTAGCCTTTGGTTTAGGTTCTTGCTCGGTGGTTTGGCTTAAACGTTGTCTATTAAACTTATATTTGCTGCTTGAAATGCATCATAAAGTTTATCTTTGTATCAATAAAGATAGAAACTGTTTCTTAGATTTCCATACTTCTTAGGATAGATGGAATTCTAAGAAACAGTTTTGTCTCATGGATTTAGCTGTGCCATTTTTTAGATTCTCATTTACTTTTTGATAAAAATACATATGGTTCTCTGAATTATTGTTTGTTGATATTTTATTTACAACCAGGTTAATCCCGATTAAACATTTACGATAACTAAAGAAAGAAAACTTATTTCGACACATTGGCATATAGTTTCATATCTTGGATTATGACAAATTGATGCTTTAATGCATACTGTACCACATATGACATTTACACTATTTAATCTGTAAATTAAAAAATCCTTTAAATAATTTTTAAGGTTCTGTAATAGTTAAGTCTACAACATATAATTTTCTTATGAAGAAATAAAAATCCATGCAGTAAGTAAGTTAATTCCAACCCAGTTTGATTTTATATTTAATCTACGGTCCATGTCTAAATAATCACATTTGAATTTAAATTGCTAGACAAGAATAGGATTGCACGTTAATTAAATTTTGGCAGAGTATCAACCGATGGGAAAGGGTGAACGTATCAAACGTCAACAACCCGAGGCATGTATTAAGCCCTCGATATATAGAATGACATATTGAGTATTACGTTTTATGATATTTCGTAGTAGCTGACTCGGCTAACAGTGTAGGTACGTACTGCTAGTATAAAGTTTAGGTTCCGTACGTTAAAAGGAAAAGGAATCCTTATAGAAACATTTTGTTTGGTCGGTCTGTCGACAAGACCCTTTTTCTCAGGAACTCATGGAGGTACCATAAAGTTGAATTTAACAGCAAATACTTAGAATCACGAAAATCGAGAAAAAAGGTCTTAAAGTACAATACTCCGGTCAATTTAGACATTCGAAGTTACATAAAGTCCCAACAAGCTGAATTTCTGTGAAATTGTTCAAAACATGTCTAGAAGTTTGGTTTGTTGAAGGTGAATTTTATTCAAGGTCAAAAAGATTAAGGGACTGGGTCTCATTTTACCTGATATTCTTATAGTTAAAAGTTATGTATATTTTATATTGTAAGTATAAGTTACAATGACCGATAGAAAAATAAACATTTAACAACAATTAAACATTTAATATATATTATTATATAAAATATAACAACTCTAGATGTATATACGTGGCGTACTCATGTATATTATGACGATAACAACTTTTATAACTTTTTAAATCGCTATATCTCAGAAACGGTGGCTCGTAAGAAAAAAAGTATTGATAAATTTTTTATATATAATTTTATGATCTACAATTATTGTCTAAGGTACTTTTATGATAAAACTTACCGTTTTGCTGAAAATCGCGAAAAACTCATTTTTTTACCTTTGACCTTGAATAAATTTTTTTCCTTACATGGGAATGATGGGGAACTTCTAGACATTGTTTATAATTATGTTTTGAACAATTTCACAGAAATTCAGCTTGTTGGGACTTTATGTAACTTCACTCTCATTTTTTGGTCTAAATTGACCGGATTACAAGTAAAGGAAAAAATTCGAAAATCGCGGATTTGTTGATTCCACGTAGAAAAAACTTTTGTTTGTACGAAATCTTCAGTCCGCGAGTCCGACTCGTACTTGTCCAGTTTTTATTTTTTTCCTTGCTATTTTTTAATTTATTCTCTCCATAAAAACATTCCTTGGTCTCCAATGTAAGCGACTGTTCATCATTCGATCGCCTCTGCCAATTTCCACCGTAGTTAATAGAAGGCAATTAGCGTACGAAAAACCGAGGGTAGCTGCGGGTAAATATCTCGTAAGGTAGGTGATCAAATTGGCGTAGTTTTTCAGGCCGACAACGCTGAGCCGGCCTAACGACACGTGTCAATCATAGATGGCGCTGGGTGCCTGATAAGACTCGGTGACATCAAAGTCTGTTCGGTGTGACGAATTAAAGCCAAGTTCGGATGGATGTTGATTAGTGCCATTTGTTTGCTTTTTCGGAAATATTTCGTTTTTAGAGTTGGAGTTTGAAATGCAATATTAGCAATTCAATAGCAATACTGTGCTAAATAGGTAGGTATATATTGCTGAGTGATATGTAACATTTCTCGTGATCTTGCATCTTCTTTCTTACAACCGTTATTTTCAGATTTGACTGCCTCGTTGGTCTAGCGGTCAGCACGGTCGGGCCGAAAGTGTTTGGGTTTTTCTGTCTTGAGAAAGTTCCTTGTTTTCCGGCTTGAAATAACTCAGACATAGCTCCAGAGTCAGGAAGTTGGTGGTGTTAACACCCCCGTGCCTTCGAAAGCACGTTAAGCCATTGGTCCTGCGCCTGACCTCTCTACGGTCATGTCGGACTGCCGTCTCACCGAATTATGGGAGTGAATGAACAGAGAGTGCACCTGTGTATTGCGCACACATTTGTGCACTATAATATCTCCCGCGTAGTTGGCTAATCTCTGTTGAGATTGGCCGCTGTAGTCAAAATTCGGCTAGGAGGACATTATTTTCAGATGTAATTTAATTTAATTCAAGGCACACCGCTTACGGTGAAGCTTTACCGCTTACGGCGGGTGCACTACATTTTGCTAACTTTAACGATCACGGAAATTAATCCCCGATGAAATTACCCGCCCGATCTTAAGCGGGTTCACTTAAAACTTTTCCGCTATCATTCCTCAACAAACTCAAACAGTGTAGGGTTACCAACTCTTAACATATGGAAACTGGATATGTAATAGCGGCACCATTAAAAGTACAGTGAGGTACGACGGTATCGGCGCAAATTAGTTGGACTTGATTTGCGCTTGACTACGATTTCCTCTCTGATTGCTATCAAAAGCAAACTTTTTGATAGAACCTAAGTTAGGATAGTGGAATGAGATGTTCTGGGTAAACATACTATCTGAAAATGGTACCAGAGATATTATTTAAATGAATTCATCAGTGCAGTTCCATTTCAGCTATTGGAAAGTAAGATAAACGTACAAAGTTGAACACCCTTCTCGGTATAGTGGTTCTCAGAGGGACTCCAGAAGTCGGCGGTTGTGTTGATGTTGCAAAATGCGACCAGATAGTGCACTTTATACCAAAATCATGGATGTTTTATATATTTGTTTTTAATCATGAATGTTTATATATTTATTTGTTTGTTACTTGTATATACTAACAACATATGGGCCTGTATCTCTTTGTTGCCTGAAATAATATGAATGTTTTATTATTATTAATATAAAAGTTATAGTAGGTATGTTTATTATTTTACGAATTATTTTGTTTTTTGATAAGTGTGCCTATCTCTTAATTTAAATCCTAATAAATTCGTCAATTTATATAAAGACAAATATACAATTTCCAGAACCAAGCTATTAAGCATTCCTTTGATTGATAATCATTTATTATGATAGGAATACACCGAATACTGAACGCTATATTTCCGGAAATATTTAAGAGGATCAAAGTCATAAATACTTATTAAGAGTGGTCGGTTTCAAGATTTCGGTAGGTAAGATCCTAATCATTTCAAAGAACATATTTTTAGATATAATAGAAAATCAATTGTTATGAGATCGCCGGCGTCTTAGATATGATCCTCAAGAGGTTAAAAAATAACGATGATGATGATTATCTTTTTAATTCAATGTTACTTCCAAAGGATAAGTGGGCAGAGATTAAGACTAGACTAGACTCTCTTGCTAACACTGATTGTGTGACATTGATGATAGATAGACTAGTAATAACTTACTTCATGCTTGAATACAATGCAAGAATAAATAAGTTGTTGTTCTTTGCAGATTTATCCATAACTATCAGTAGATAATTAAGTAACTTTAGGTCCAGCTTAAAAGGAATATTTGGTCACCCTACTATCGTCTATGTTGTCAACTCGTTACACTCAACTCTGACACTTTATCTCGCATTTAACGTTTGCTGTGAGACAATGTTTGACTTTTCATTTTGTATTCAACTATAAAATCTTGATTAACTCATTTGCGTTGGCAAGTTTCAGTCGCGTCTCAATAGAGCAGTAGATTTATAAATATTGAAGATTTACGAGTATTTTCTCAATGCCTCGAAGATCGTATGACTGCCGGCGTCCCGATAACAATTAATTGTCTATTGTGTCGGGAAACATGATACCTAAAGGATTTATGTAGTTTTATCAAGGTTAGGTTTTAATATGTCACGGAGCCTCCGTCAAAGGGCACATGATCTTCTATCATGATATCATAATTAATTTTTGAGCTATGTACCATAGCTTCTTTTGTTAAATGTCCCAGCATTGATTCGTGTAACACCGCATACCTGTAAGGGCTCATTCACACGGGAAACGTCATTGACGATTCGTCAAAATACAGGATACCTACGTCATGACGGATGGACGTTCACATTGCATACGGAATCGTGTTTTTTCACGATTCGTCAAAATATTCTAATTCAATTTGGTAAAAAATCCGTGTATTTTGACGATTGGTGATTTTTTTAAACACGATACTAGATTTATGACGTGTCGTCATTTTTAACGATTCGTGTTCCGTGTAAACATGGGCATTCAAAAAGCATTGCCGCCGTCATAAAAAGACAAATCGTCAAAAATCACGAATCGTCCTCGTGTGAACGAGCTTTAAGTTTAATATTGGTTCTCGTAGATGTGTCATGTCATGTCTCAATACGTTTGATCGTTTTAGTCGAATTTATACAAAAGTTCAGACTGAAAACGCAGCTTTTCAGACTCAGGTCCTCAAACTCGTTTTCAACAACTTGCTGTTTTCTCAGGCCAGCAAGAAGTTCTTTTCACGTTTGCAAGTATAGTCAGCTCGTGGTAGCAGTTGATATTTTTTGCACGAGGTCGCTCCAAAGTTTATAGACCGTAGTTCCGGCACTCGGCGCTCAACACCAAGACAACTCCGCCTCAAAAATGTATTCGTCCTGTTTCTTTGTTGCCGCTACAATTTTATTAACCTCCAGATTGTATTAAGGAATCTAGGAGAAGTAAAAGGTAGATAAAAGTATTTTTAATAAAACGATTTACTTCATTAATGGCCTTTACTTTGTCAAGCTGTCGGTTAGTAGTCAGTCTTCTTTATAAAACCGAATTACTTGAGTCATTGGTCGGTAACTTTGTTTTGTCTTTGGTGATCAGATCTATTTATAGGTTATATTTATACAGTTATCTTCGATTATGTATGTAGATATATTGTGATCTTCAGATAAGTACAGTAAAATTAGTCTTAAAAAGATTTCTTGCACTACAGTCAATAAAAGCCAATAGAAAAATAGCTTACGTTCCGTCTTTACATTTGACACGTAGGCGTATTTTTGTTGTAAGTGTAACACCGAAGCTTGCTTGTAGATGGAACTAGTAACGTCAACAAGGCGTTTCCAAATTGGCTATTAGGAGTTTGTGTGTATTATTAAGCCTCTGAGGAGGAGTGAAACTCACTTGACAGGTAGGTACCTAAGGATTACGTTTTATTGAAAATAATTAAATTGCTAGTTTTTTTTAATATTTTTTAACATTCACAGTGTTCTTTTTTATTTATATAAGTTTAAATAAGAAACCGTAATGGTCGTAGGTTATAATAATCCTAATCGTGTGCGAATTTTTGGTTTCGTATTTAAACTTATATAATTTAATTGGTACTGAGAATACTTTAAACACAAAAAAAATAACAAACATTCTGTTTTTTGTATTTTATCTCAAGAATTTTATAATGATTTTATTGCATCTTCAATCTTTATTGTAATATAAATCTTTTTTTGGTTCCGTACTCCACAAAGAACTAGATTCTTACCATAACTGAGAGCTGAGACCTCAAAAACTTTTGTTTTGCTGTAGCATTCACAGGCGTTACAACAATGGAACTTTGGACGTCAACTTGGTTGGTCCAAGTTGGCAATTAGAAGTTTCGGTGTATCGTATCGATGTCAATGTTGGCACACTGCCAGCCACCACACTCTGGAGCAAAGGCATAATGAGAATACGACTTGCTAAAAATATATTTTTACTATATACACTCGATTTTAATTTTACTTGACAGTTCAGAATGCTACAAATTGTATTCGATCCCAATTCAAACCACAATGCTCGCTCGTGCTTCGATTTAAAGGTAAGTGCCTTGAATAAAATAGGAGCTAGCATCAAACAGACCGCAATTATAGCTCATCTATTTTGACTTTCCCTCTATGTGCGGGTTCAGCTCACATTAGGTATGTTTGCTTCACCACAGTAAGAATTATAAAACTACTTGTAGGTGTTAACCTAGTCAATGTTATATAAGAGTAATTAGTTGTTATTTTCAACCGTTCTTTCGTTTATTTTTTAGTTGCTCCCTCATGTCTGAGGATCGTGGTCAGCATCAAGGTTGAACTCGTGCTGATGATTTGCCTCCACCGGTTACTGTCCAGCGCGCTTTTTACAACATCGTACAATTTAATGATAAATCTAAATTTGGACAATAAATAAATTAAAAAAATTGGAGGAGAGAGTTTCTTTTACTTGCTCGGTCCATCTTGTCGGTTAACTACCGCAAGCATATATGACTTCATATTCAATCTAACTATACAGTGCTTAAAATAAGTAATCCCCGTTTCAAAAGGAAGTGATTCTTGTGCTCCAAAGCGACCACTTTTTTGATCGATTTAAAAAAAAAACATATCTCTTATACATAATTGTAGCAGCTAATTGGTCAGCTAATGAGAAAGGGTTTTAGATTACTATTTTAGTTATATACAAAGTATTGGAGTCCCAAAATTAATTTCGGATAGGACAGAGTTTTCTTTACGTATTGTATTTTGTGTACATATTTTCAAAACACAAATATAATAAGGCACTAGCAAAGTTTTGAACATGCTTGAAATAGCCAGGAAACCGCAGCTTAACTGTAGTATAACATTACAGGCAGTTGTTGACGTTGTAAGTTTTGACCACGTCGTTAGGAGCCGAGTTGTGCAGGAATGCCAAGGAAGTACAGACAATATAGGCTTTTCAAGTTGGAACACTGAAATGCCAATTAGCATTGGAATTCAGACTGCAAAGCTGTTCAAGTATACCTTCGACGCTATTGAAGTTTGCTCTTCAGTGGAGAACATCTTGTTGGTAAAAATGCCCGTATGTGCTGTATGCTATGTAGTTTTAAAAGGCCTAATTTCTTGTAATTTGTAATGAACATAATATCACAGCTTATATTTGGTAAACATTGTCGCAGGCTCGCATCAGAGAAGTATGAAGAAACCCAGTTTTTTCAAACTCAATTATCCATTATGTAGTATTTGTCACAAAAATAGTTTTAATCGAAAATAACTAGGTTTATCGGTATATGCGGGAAGTGCCACGGAAACCAATATCCATTTTACGGCTTTATTTATGTCCCGTACGTCGCGTTCGTACAAATGTTTGCTTTTAGTATCACATACCTCAGCTATATAAATTGATTATGTAGTAGGGATAAGTGAAATGGCAAATGGACTTTACTAATCCTAATGCCAAAGAAAACATTTATTGTATATCAGCACCTACATTTACATATTCTCGAAAAGTGCATTTGTAAATTAATTCTTTCCCAAAAAAGACATAATTTTTTTTGATATTGGCAGTACAGACGGCAGCATGTCAGGTTACCCATGTGAACTATGATAATAGCTTTTATTAACAGCGGTGGTAGGCTCCATTAGGTGACGCCTGGTAGCTACCACCCTCCCACCGGATCCTGGCGCCAAACAGCTTGGTGTTCCGTCGGTGAGTGGGAAGAGTGCGAGAACCTTCAGGGTGAGCTCGCTGTACCGTCGAGGGGTCGACTCTGTCTAGACTAAACCAGTCGTGGCGAAGACTCTAGAGTTAAGAGCAAACCCATTCCAAATAAAAAAGAAAAAAAAGTAAATTTTTACTCGGACCACAATATAATTTTTTGTAAGGTCCGTGTATAAGGCTAATGAAAAAAAAATATTTGTATTCTCTTCGGGCAAAATAGTGACGGTGGATGAACCACGAACAAAGTTTTGTCCTGTAAAGAACGAGTTTCAGTCTAGCCTTAAAAAACGCAACGCAACATAGAACGCAAAATAGAAATATCAGTAAAATAAAACTAGCTAAGTGTCGCAGTGGAGAATTCTTTATTTGATATTTTTAAAAGTACTTATGTGAGTATATTTCATCCAATACAGTTAAACAATAAAGTAAAATACAGTTAACTAGTTTTGTATTACTGATAGATTGCGAATAATTCAAAGGCTACCGTGAAATTATCGCATTAGGCCCTGTTTCCCCATAAAGGATTATCTCTGAGGTCCCGGGTTCAGTCCCCGGTCGGGTCAATATTGAAGTCAATGTTTTCTATTGTCTCGGGTCGGGTTCAGTAAACGCATCTCGGGCCTGGGTATTGTGATACCACCGGTTTCAGATTTTCGCAACACAAATGCGCATAAGCTTACTTGCTTTGGGATCTGATTGCTCAGATATATGTACACTAGTACGTCAACATCACAATGTTGTCTAACATTTTTTTGGGGTTCGTCTGTGTCTGGATGATTGTGTCTGGAAACCTACTCCATTGCTCCTTTACAAAGGTACAAGCAGATACTCGTAAGTGAAGGGATAGTCATGAACTGAAATAGATACATATGATAAGTTACAATAACCTTGTTCGAGAAAGGCAAATAGATATGACAATATCTTTTGTGACAAGAAAACCTGCCTTAGGAAATCATTTTTGCATTGAAAATCCAAATGGCGAAAAATAAACAAAAAGGCTATACGAAAAAGCTGGCAGGAAAAGGCATAAGCTGGCGTTCTTTTTTATAAACCTCCTTTTGCGAGCATGCATGAAAATAAAACAACCATGAATGACGAAGGTAAATGGCTTTCGATCAAGCCTTGATACGGAAAGCAGAAGTTTGAGACGAAATATCTAGTTATGAATATATGGTTTCGGGTGGTGTATCAATATTATGCAAAATGCATGGTACAACTAAACTGTGACACGAACGAATAGGGTTTGCAGATATATGTTAGTATAGTTCCACAGTACCGTAGCAGAGATATCTGATCCTGCGATAGGTATAAATATCCAGTCCAGGAAATAACCAGTATCACTTTAAAATTAAAGTTGATTTTTACCTAACGCTCAATTCTTTATAAATACAAACTGTTATCTTTCTATTAAGATAATTGATAATTTAATTAACTGACTCGGCCGTTTGTAGGTACTACTCTTGAAAATAAAACAAGAGTGGATGGATTTGTTTTGCCTTTTTGCACAAACATTATATATACATTGCAACAGTAGGTAATTTATTTACATAAGAAATGATATGCAATGGAACATGAAGAAAACGAAAGCTCTACAAGTTACATATTATATTTACAATCTAACACTGTAGAGTTGTATGTGTAATTTTTAAATAATCTATTTAGTAGATACAATGGTATGAATAAACTTATAACCAATGGCAAATACAAAATTAAAGTTTATGATTTAATCTGTTCCGAAAAGTAGTTCTGGTTGCGCCGCAAGTCTGAAGACGTCCGTCATACTAACCGACTCTATGAAACATTCAGGCGGTGTCAGTCACCGGCCGCCGACTGAATTATTTATACTTCCTCAGATTTATTGTAGGTCCACGTCACTCTTATAATATTATAAGTGCTAGAAAATTATTGTCTCATATTTAGTAGACACACAGGCAATAATTGACCCAGACAAAAGGCCTTACTTATTTGACCACCACCCGTGAAAAGTTGGATCGTTTTCCTTAGCACATTGTAACAAAACAATACAGGGTGTAAGTAATCGTTAAGTGTGTATATTAATCATGTGTATGTATACCAAAAATTAAAGATTTAACTTTTATTTAAAGTAAGTAACTAAATGAGTAAAAAAACATCAGTAACTTGTTAAAAATAAAACGAAAACTATCTATGTCAATTTTACTGACTGACTCCTCAACGCCCAGCCTTGCCCTTGCACCTAGGGTGATGCAATGTTAAAATATTCCTCATATGAAGTAAGCAACCGCTAAGAATGTTGGAAATTCGCCCCTTTAGAATAACAAGGTTTTTAATAAATACAACTAAAATAATAAAACACATACATGTTTGTTTTTTAGGTTAGAATTTTACGATCGGAACCACGATAATACCGGGAATTTTGGTGTCGTAGCTTCACAATCTAGTTATACGATGAATGTTCCCGATCCAGAAGCTTATCATGATGTTAATAGTTCCAGTAAACTACCTAAAAATAATAATTTTTATTTTTATAGCCGTTTCTCACTTCTTTTTTAAAACTGGGCCTTTTGGAAATTAATGAACACCATTATTGTAACAACCTGGCACAGCACATAACGGCATTATGCTTTCGTAGATTGAAAACACAAAAAAATACTCAAAAAAACAAAACTTCTGTACTGGAATGACAGATAGCTTTGGCCGCATCAACAATGCGCCACCAACAGGGAGAATTTGGCAGTGTGGATCCCCATTGGTGTACTTTTTGTGTACTGGTGTGCAATAAAGGGTTATATAGATAGATATAAATGACGTAAAACTCACGTTCGTAAGAAATGTGACTGTTACTGGCGAGAGCCTATCAACATTTTACAATAAAATCGCTATAAATTCAGGTAATTAATGTTGACTATCTACCACGCTGAAGGTTTTACGGCTAAATGTAGCTGTATTTTTCGTAACAAACTGCTCAACATTATTTCCGAGCTGAAAAACTACACAGGTAAGAAAATAAATTTCTCACAACTTACAAGGGTGTTGTGTTTTCTAAAAAGATTACGGTTGTCAGATCACAAGGTGCGTACCTACTACATGGTGAAGCGGTACACAAATGGAAACATCATTGTTTTTATTCTCAGAAACACTGCATTGTTGTATGTAGTGTTGAGTGAATATAATGTGATCAAAATTTAAAGTATGAAAACTAAGTACCTAGATTGCCAGCAACGTATTAGCTCGTTTGTAATTATTGTTAGTAATAAAATAGCTTTGGAAAATCTTCGCGATCTAACTTTCATGGTACAAATTTGAAGATCCTAGCAGTTTGAGATGTGCGTTGATGTGTCAGTCAGTCATTAAATCAGTTTGGTTTTTATATATGTAGAAGAAGAAGACCGGCTGTTGACTCTACCTAACCATTACTTGCGTATTCTTCATTTTATTCATCGTATATTCAACTTTTAGTCCCGAGTTCATTAATTCAAAAACAGCCGGTAAATGGGAATTGACGGTTTATTTGACACAATTTTCATACAAAATATGACAAATAATTTTAAAACGGCTGTTTAAGAATTATACATGTGTTTGTATACTCTACCCTTAAAATAGCTATATTGATTTACCTTTCTCTAGAGCCCATGCGGAAGTAGTCATGGGTAAATAGTGTCTATGAATATTGTGTATGTCGATGTACTTAAATAAATAAATTTGATGAGCTGAAAGAGATGACGCTTACGGAGTGTTCGTATAAAACTCCTCATTTCGTGTACCATGTAGTATGGTCAAGCGAAGCGAAGGAGGTCGGCACCACAGATACCGGGCGAAACACGCGACCCGCCCTCACACGCGCCCGCGCGCCGCCCTAGCCGCCCAAGCCACCCAGGCCGCCCACCGCAATGCAGCTGCTATCACCTTTTCACTATGAAGACGTTAATAGGCGCAGCGAGGGATTATGCTAACCACAAACCTTCACATTGCAAGGCTAGACATTACTGTTTCATGTACGTAGCTCGTAAAAAATGTAATGAGGGAGTGGTGAGTCATAGTTACAAGATAAACGATGTAAAATAATGCAAAGCTAAAACAGCTTTGTAGTCTTATTGAGTGTTACTCCATATTTTGAACTAATTTTGGCACTTTATAGACTCATTTATGTTTATATAGGTTTTTGCTTTTGAGTAACGTCACAAATCATGAAAATGTGAATTCACGTTTATTATTGTTAGTATGAGCTTAATAAAAATATTAAATGAATACGTGGTTAAGCAAAGTTGGCTCCATTTCAAGTAGTGAGTGAGCTTCATTTGATTTAACGTTCACATTACCCGTTTGACACGATCTGACTAAAATTTCCGGAGCAGAAATGTATTGTTGGGTTTATCCTAGGTTCGGCACCACGGGTCAATGTAGACTGGGTCAGGGGAATAGTTTTAATCTAATGAAAGTCCCTCTTGCCGCCCAATCTCGCCGGTGGATCCGTGCTGGCTTCGCAATTAACATATTCAGACCGCTCTTTTAGTTTTGCTTTAAATCATACTCTATTACGAGCAAGTCGGTAACTGAATAAGTAAGATCAAACCCATAGACTCAACGCAAAAGCAGTGAAAACTCTCAATTCGCCGAGAGCACTCAACGAATAAAATACTTACCTCAATATCTGTCGCTGTAGATAATAAATTGTGCTGTAACTCGATTCTTAAACTCAAACGTTTTCGTAATTGGATGGAGAAGACTTACACAACGCCAGTTTAAGTTTTGAATAAATAACGAGTCCGAAAAGGAGTCGAAATTGCGCTCAAACAGACGGAATGTTGCAAGACGGAATGGTGTTGACAACATTTCAGTGTCGGCGGAGTTTCCGAGTGGCGTGCTCGCTGTGCATGCTTCGACTGCGTTTTGTGGAGCAAGACTGCTCTAAGTACTTCGGCCCTGTCTCTAAACTTACGCTTTATTGCTGCGTCTGCTTATTTACTTTATCGACACTGGTCGTATATGGTCAACCCATAAGTCTATTTTTTCCTTAAACTTGGCACGGCCTTTTGAGACACCCTGTATACTTACCATATTATTTTATAATTTGTTATGGATACCAAATCCTAAATCCCAAAGAGCCTATGACTTCAAACTTCTAATAAGCATCGAGAATCAACACCTGAGTATATTTAGTAATTATAATAGACGTGCAGAATATGCAAATGAACACCGTCCAATCGGGAAAGTAGCAGACACACAAATGAAATCGAGGCAGACCGTTTAATAGAGATGAAAACAAGCAGATGGGCTATTTAATGGTTTTAAGTAATTACTGCTGAGTGGTCTCTTGGGCTTGTATTACATTATCTGTATTACATAATGACAAAGGGCCCAAACCTAAATTAGGTAGGTACTCTTTATCGACACCACGCCACGCTGTAACAAGAGTCTCGCTATGTAACATCTTTTGGTAAAAGAATTAACAAAATTGCAACAAACACATAATAAATAAAACTATAAAACAAATTTTATTAATTCAGGTCATGTAATTCGAATAAAGGTTTAAGGCATCGTTCACACCAAGCGTATTGTCAGCCGCCGACTAGGAAGATGCTCACTGTCAGCCATAATAATGCACTATCAGCAGTGGGTATAGCGTGTTATCGGTTCGGCGTGAACGAGTCGGCGGCGGACAATACGTTTGGTGTGAACGACGCCTTACACTTAGCAAGTAACAGTTCTAAAACATAGTAAAATAGGCGCTCGGCTAAATACCGCGGATTGCTGCTGTGGTCTTGCAATTTCCAGCATTGAGATACACAAAAAACTTAGGCAAATGCATTTTGAAATATATTCATACCGTTACAGAGAGGCCCTACTTTTTCGACCGTTAGTCTTACATTTAGCTCATCAAGGCATCACGTTTGAGTCGAAAATACGTCATCTTCTTAATGTCGTACTCAGAGAAGTCAATTATAAGTTAATCCTTCATTAAGTCTCGAACCGACCTTTTTTATTCCATTGACAAAGAAAGCGACAGAACGAGACTTAATTATAAATTAAATTTAATAGACGTCTCTGAGTGTGGCAGTTACACAAAAGCGCCACTGGCTTAGGATTGCTTAGTCGGCTCTCATCGACTAATCAACAAGTCGGGCGGGCTCTGTAAACACGTTACTCACTTTCATGACTAGGAATACCTAACCTGATGTATGTAGGTAATAACCTACATACATCAGGCGCAACCGCACTCAAGCCCCTTTGAGTGATTTTTCATTTACATTTCTCTCACAAATTTTAAACACTCTGCTAGTTAAGACCTCTGATACTTGTGTTGCGTTTTATTTAACTCATACGTTAAGTTTTTATTACTTACCATATTTACCTGGATATGTGCAGGACGTAGAATTGTGGTTTATCAGACAAAATTTACTTATAATAATCGATTAGGTATTCATTACCAATCAAAATGCAAACTGTTCATTTATTTATATGTAGAGTAAAGCTGCCAAGAAAATTGATGGTTGATGACTTGTCAAATTGTTTCGGAGTAAAGTTTGGTTTTAATATCTTTAGTTATTATTATCCATATCCGACTATTGCGACTTATCTAGTATAATAAGCTTTAAATTGGTCTTAATTTTTAGACATTTACCCTGTCACTACAAAAACTTAGTACCGGGTTTAAGCCAGAACTAAGCTATTATCTAGCCAATTAGAAAAGCGTTTCACTATAAGGTTATGTCACCGATGTATAATTCATTCCTCTGTTGTCGGCTAATATTTAGACCTATTTTAAACCTGGTCTAATGGGGATCCACACTGCCAAATTCTCCCTGTAGGTGGCGCATTGTTGATGCGGCCAAAGCTATCTGTCATTCCAGTACAGAAGTTGTGTTTTTTTTGAGTATTTTTTTTGTGTTTTCAATCTACGAAAGCATAATGCCGTTATGTGCTGTGCCAGGTTGTTACAATAATGGTGTTCATTAATTTCCAAAAGGCCCAGTTTTAAAAAAGAAGTGAGAAACGGCTATAAAAATAAAAATTATTATTTTTAGGTAGTTTACTGGAACTATTAACATCATGATAAGCTTCTGGATCGGGAACATTCATCGTATAACTAGATTGTGAAGCTACGACACCAAAATTCCCGTATCATCGCGGTTCCGATAGTAGAATTCTAACCTAAAAAACAAACATGTACGTGTTTTATTATTTTAGTTCTATTTATTAAAAACCTTGTTATGCAGTTAATTTGTAACACAAATAAAACAAAAACAATTTCAACAACCAATTAAATGTAACATTTATAGTAATAAAACTGGATTAACAGCCAAATTTTTACCTCGCAATAAGATCGGCTTTTTTACCAAATACTTTTGATTCCGAAGTTCGTCTTTTAGTTCAGATAACTTCATTGACGAATACATTATGATGAAATAAAATTAGATAGTCACGAAAAACTGTAAATTAGATACGAAAAAGCCCGACATAAACAATAGCAAAATGTTTGACATAGCCGTATCTATGCTAGCGCCATCTGCATCAAGCTTTGCGTGTAGATCCCAATTTTTTTGTAATTTTTTTTGTGCCAAACTATGTTTTCAGGTTACGTATTTGTTTTGTTTAGAATCAGTTCGAAACCACCTATCTATACCATCTAACGAGGCGCTCAGTTGTTTTATTTTTCTAATCTAAACTTGGCTCATTTATTTCTTTCTAATGCCGACGTAGCGGGAA
The DNA here is from genome assembly GCA_949316185.1 of Pyrausta nigrata. Classification (NCBI taxonomy): domain Eukaryota; kingdom Metazoa; phylum Arthropoda; class Insecta; order Lepidoptera; family Crambidae; genus Pyrausta; species Pyrausta nigrata. The sequence continues at coordinate 9,195,308 of OX438957.1, read as the reverse complement.
AACGAAAACAGATTAGGGCAAGTTCCACGAACAATGATTAATGCGACTTGTGCAAGTCTTAGTTACGTGCCTAGGTAACATGTTAGGAGCTTTGTTTACCACTCTTGTGTTGAATCACGAACTGATTCAAAATAACCAACCTTCTTTTTCAAGTACAGGCAAAACCCGAAGGGGGGGGGGGGGTTGAAAGTTTTTTATACTAATAGTTTTTATTTATTAATCTGCATCCAATAAATCAACTAAATAAGTAGACGACGACTGTAGACGCAGATACAGACAGCGAGCGAATAGCGAGCGCGAGTTTTGCGTTTTTCTACTTTTGTAGGCGCTTGTGACCAGTAGTACCGACTTTCCTCAAAATACAAGAACAAAGTCCGTTCTGTCCGGTATGACCATCTATTTTTTACCGGACAGTCCTCGTAAATACCGGACTGTACGCTTAAATATCGGACATCTGGCATCTCTTAGTACAGATAACAGATTACCTGTATAGAAGGAACATGTAGGTATAGGTTATTTACTCTGTGGTATAGGTTCGGAATCAAGCACATGTGTGAATAAAGAAAAATAGAAGTTTTGGAAATGAAACGAAAACGTAGCGTTTTGTTTTAGTGCGGTAAAAAATATTTTTTACATTGTGCTTCCCAGCAACTTTGCCCGGGCAAAAATTGGATTTTCCATATCTTTTATTCCTCATTTCACCCCCATCATGTTTCTATATCTCGACAAAATGTAGCCATTGTCCTTCCCAGGATCTCAAACTATCTCTATACCAATCAATTAATTGTTAATTAGTTTAACAGCGTCAAGAGATAACAGGCAGACATACTTTTGCATTTATAATATTAGTAAAAAATCTGTTTTTTTTTTTTAAATCCTTATCGTAAATCATTTACTTATTTTTAGAAACGCCAAAGATTGCTGAGTCATGTTAAGGCAGTGTGGTGGCAGGTGCGTCCATTTTCCATTTGAGGTCTACACGGAAAGATCTCCGAATTCCGAGGATTCGCCGCTCGTATATTCAACCAGGGCTAGAAACTAGACGTTTTATTAAAGTATTTTTACAAAAAGACGGTGCGCGGTAACTGCAAACGGCTTTTACTGCTTGGATAGATGCGTTTGGGGACCGATGAGCATTAATGGAACGCTGTGCTACTACACTGGACCGTTATGGCTTAGTAGATGTAGGTATATTATATTCAATAAAAACATGTAGGTAGGTACTAAATAGACCGCTATAGTTTACCGGTGGTAGTAAAAATGTGGATGAAAAGTTTGTGTTTGTCTGTTTCTCGTCTAAAAATCTACAATTAGATAATAAATATGGTAAGTACCTAGCGATCACAATTAATATATTGTAATTCTTTGTGGTCCAAGTTCATCAAATCTAGGTATTATAACTTAATATCTACTTTTATATGACGGGTAAATAATACCTGCCTCTGTAGTCTGATATTTGCATTTGCGGATTATTTTGCAAACCACATTCACACAGATTTCAAATCCGGCCTGTAAATGGGAATTACTGCAGATTGCAACCCTGTTCTGCGCTCATTTCTGCCGCTGGTACAGTTCTGTACTACTATAATGTCAAATGAGTTTGTAATTTAGTTGTGAAAGTTTTTTCATGAATCAATTTGTTTCGCATTTTCTGTGCACGCTGCACTCTGGAAGCTGTTGCCACTTAACTTAGAATTTGTAGTAGGTACTCAACTTCTGCAGTTTTAAAACAGATAACAGCGGTTGTAACACATCCCGCTACTTCGCAACTAATGCCTTTTGAATAGACACGAACGACTCGCCGAAGAGTACGCCATTCACTTCGATATTTTTGCTGATTAATATTTAACAGAAATGATCTTTAGCATTTTGTAAATGAGGTCATCCAACAATACGAGGATAGATCTTAAGATAAAAGAATACAACCGTATTAAATATTTAAAATGCCAAACTCACGTTCCCACTGGACACTTCCTAGGTGGAAATTCGTGACAAGGGTAGAAATGTTCGGAAGTGTTTCAGATAGACGGTATCGGGCACTCGTATAAATGTTATCGTATCCGATCGTAATGAGCGTCAGTCGCCGGAATTGTTTCGGATCCCTCTTCTGTCACACTTGGTGATGAGGGAACAAGGGCCATCGCAAAAAAGGGGTAACCTACTCGGAAATGTTCACAATATATCAGCACAAAGTGACGATCAGTTTGCGAGCTGAATCCGAAATATTCGAATGGTTAATCCCCCGATTTCCAATAGGGTGTGCTCTAGGGTCCTTGTTTGCCAAACAAGTCGCTCGAAATGGGCTCAATTTGAAATGTGGACGGTTTTTTAATACCATGCGTGGCTTTGTCATTTATTTGATGACACGATCTCGTTGTGCGTTTGCTAATGGATTTTAAATATTAACCCATGACATGTAAACGCACTGAAATGAAATGGATGGGTTACATATACGTAACAAGGCTCATAAAAATATATATTTGATGAAAATGAAATCCTGACTACTATTGTCATTGTGGTAAACATTCTGCTAGAAGTTGATGTAATCTGGCGTAATAAAAACACAATTTAATATTTCCTTAGTCACAAAGAAACATAACAACTGGGCCCGAGTACCTAATTCGGTTAATAAACGGTTATAGCCGTGAGGTGGGTGGCGATCCCCGAGAGCCAAAATACGGCTTCCTTTTGAAGCGAATGAATAAGAAGTTAAGTACTTTCATTACAGCAACGACTGCGTAGGTACCTAATGGTTTTAAATTTCGGTTCGTTTATTTCAGTTTAGTCTTTCGGCTCCTCGCTGACACTCGTTTTGATGTAAGTGACTGTGTGAGTGGTATAATTTAATTAGGCAAAGGGCGTGTTCACAATTTGATTGTTGTTCGGAGGATCTTCTAGACTAAAAATATTTTTTGTAAAGTCAGTTTTGTATGTTCTCAGAAAGACTGATTTGCAAAATCTTTAATTAAATACCTCTATCGCTTATATCTTCGCAATTAGGTATCATCATCGTCAAGCGAAGTCAAACATTTACGAATACTTTCAACATCATACTCTTTATTTAGCCCTCGTACACCATTGAAGTCTACCGCAGACGATCCATTCTATAAATAATATTATTTTTAATTATACCTGTTAATAACCTCGTAACTCGAGTGGTTGTAACTAGGCCTTAGGGAGGTGCAGCCGGTGCTGGAGGGTAATGAGGGAGAGTGATTGATGCCCTGAGATGACATTTCATTTACGCATTTACTTATTAAATTTTGCCTGAGAGCTGAGATTGATTTACTTATCAAGGTTATTTAGGTAGTAAGATCTTTCAAGTAGTTGAAGATTTGTATTTTTCGTTGTATAACTAAACCTATTTTTTACTTGCGTTTTTCAAAGAAAAGTACGTAACGTAAAGAAGTTTTAATCACATTTATTAGCAGATAATATACGGATATATGGATTCGGAGATATGAAGGAAATCACATGATTTTCTGAATTACTTTTAGCTAAAATTATAAACTACTAGCTTTTGCCCGCTACTTCGTCCGCATGGTGTAAGTTATGTGGGCAAATAAATTCAAATCATCCGTCCCTTCTATGACGTCATCACTCGAAAGCCCTCTAAACCCAATCTCACATCAATATATATTATAAAAGCATGACACCTAAAATATATCACTAGACAATGCCAAAAGTTCCCTAACTCCTGCTGTTGTTGATATTTAAATAAAAGACTTATTGCCTCTTTGAATCTGTCACTCACTTCAACTAAATGTCTAAACAATAACCCAGCTCATCAAACTTTAACATCTAGACTACTCGAAAATTATGGCATAAATTATAATTATTTTCAGTGCGGTATTTTTCAAAAGAAACGAGTAAAATCCGATATAAATAACATTAAATACCAACAAAAATTAACAATACACTTAACCAAAACTTAAAATCTATTTAAAAAGGAAGAGTAAAACGACAAACCCCTTTCAAAACCACTTATGTTATGACTGTTAAAATTAAACTAGAGGTTACCAACACACGTTAATTTTTTTATTTTATTATCCTCCCTCCTTTCATCCTCCGCCGTGGAAAAGCGCCTCCGCCGCCAAAAAGATATTTCTTGTCAATTTTCCACAAAGAAAACAGCACAGCAGCACTTCTTCAGAAAATTTTCGTTCGAGTCTTCACTCTGAACTCAGGTCTAAAACAAAACTGTTTTTGACTTAAGGGCATCGGTGAAAACCTCTTTTGCCTTACTTTTGACTGTACATACTGACATTTATTTACTACCTAACCAAGCCAACTAGACAACTGTCAAACGACTTTCGACGACAAATACATCAAAAATACCGATGGAAATTAAAAAGCAAGGGTTTTTATATAAACTTAGGCAATTCATCTAAATTGTACTTAACAATATTGCTTTGTACCTTTGGTAATTTCGTTGTATTCGACGTCGTAAGTCGTTTGACAGTTGTCTAGCTGGCTTGGTCGAGTAGTATGTAGATTTTTACTTTCGTTTATTTTTAATCCACTTCGCCTTTTTGTAATGTAATGCTATTAAATCTTATTTCAGTTTTCCGTTGGGCACTCGTAATTCAAAGGGGATTACGTATTGTGAGCATAATATAAGCAAAGAGTTGCGTCTCGGCGCGGACAGCAGTAATTGAAAGTAAACAACGGCCCGTGGTAATCCTGCCCCGCGTAAGTCAACCGCGCGGTGCTCGCTCACGGCCGGCTCACGGGTCTAATATACAATCTGTCTAAAGGACGACTGTACAAACTTTAGGAGCTAACAGTACACTTAATTTTATCGATAAAACTAAAATACATGCCGGCAAAGTCAAAACCTAAACCCCTGCAAACGGCAGCCATTTTTTTTATAACAGGGTGCACGCTTGGATTGATACCAAAATGGATTACCTACAAGTGGATGGAGAAATTGTAAACATGAGTCCACCAGTTAGGTACTATTACAAAATTACAAATTTCAACTCGGTGGGCCGCTACATTTGATGTCAAAGTCGAAGGTCTCAAGTATCTGATAAGGAACCCTCAGCTGGTCTCAGCTGTATTAGAGATATGGTAATGCCCCCTTCTACTATTGGTACATAAAAATGGGCTACTGCAAATATGGATGAAAATGCCCGTATTTCGTTAAATAACAAGTCGACGCTCCGTGTTCATTTTTATAAATAAGAGAAGAGTAAAAGTAATAATTTTTACCTACAAAAAAACTTAAAGTTGCTAATAAAATTAAGGCAGGATTCTGTAGTCATTGCCATATCTCGTACCTACCTAATGCTTTCAAGTTCTCGATAAAATTTTGACAAAAACACAAAAGAGAAAATGGACACGGAAAATTAACATGGTAAACTTTTAAAAAGTAAAGTTGTAAATAATTACGAAGTAGCAAGCAGGCAATGAAAATGATTTTTATTTTTGTAATTCCATAAACCCCCTCGGTATACTGTTGAGGTTACCTAAACAAAGAAAAGTTAAAAAATAATTATTTCCCAGCGAAATTTTGTTTCCTCGGAATAACGATGACTTGAATTTCGCCGTTGGGGAAACCGCGAAAAGTTTGCAGGCCTCGCGGCTCGCCGGGCAAACAAAAAATATTGTGCCGAGGTCTCACTGGGAGCATCCCCGAGCGAACATTCTCAAAGTGCGGGGTCAACTATTGACATCGAGTACAAAACTGTGCACATTTTAGAAAAAGAAAGAAAGATAAAGCATTCATTGAATTGGGACATCACAAAAACAGACATACAATAAAAACACAGAATTGCGTTACACATATTACAAAAAAAATTAAGATAAAACAAAGAGGAAAACAAAAATAAAATAACATGTTACAGTGTGTGTCGGTGACGTCCAAACTAAGAGGACCTCACTTACCATAAGCCAGGTCCCCTGGAGGACCTGACGCTGGTATACATATTAAGTCCACGATACCTAATAACACAGGAGGTAAAAGCGAATATAGGTACATTTAACTTGTGTGTGTATGTCTTTTGGCGTTTTGTTTAACATTATAATAGTGTAAGTACAGACATAGTTTTCATATACCACGCTACGACAATGTTCAATCACGAATGGCCAATGCCCGCGACTGCTCTAGGTAAAGACACATCCTTACGGGAAAATTCCGCCACGAGAGATATTGAAATGTTTTTGTGTTTTTCCGATAGCTCGAGACCGATGTCATAAGCGGAACGCCAGCTGTCAATCCTTTTGTGCCATGAAGGCCGTTGTGGGAAACGAGATTGTGGTTTGCACCTGAGTGAGCGTGCTGTGCTTTACATATTGTTTTATATCATAATTCCCTAAACTAGAGGTAGCTACCGTTTGCTCGTATACGGATTATGTTTATCGCAGTTTAGTTGTAAGTATATAATATAAATAATTAAAAAAAGGATACCTAGATGGATTTTAAAACAGAAATCCTAGATCCTTTATTTGTGTAGAACTTTAAAGATCATGATAATCACGGATTTTAAAAGGTCCGATAGTTCGAGACCGATGTCATAAGCAGAACGCCAGCTGACAATCATTTTGTCCAATGAAGACTGTCGGTGGTTGTGGGAAACGAGATTGTTGTTTTCAACCATAATATTTGCAACTAAGTTAGCTGTGCTGTGATGATGATGATGATGCAATCCTGTTGTCCCTCATCAGGGATATAGGGCTCGAAGAAGGGATTTCTACTGCTCTCTATCTTGCGCGGTAGCTTCCAGGTCCTTCCAGCCGAGACAAGTTGATGCAGCCTCTTTCTCAACTGAGCGCCTCCAGGTGGTACGAGGGCGGCCCGGCCTTCTCTTCCCATACGCTTGCCATGTTAGCCCTTGTTTGGACAGGTGGTTATCAGGCTTCCGCAAAACATGTCCAATCCAGCGCTATTTTCTATTTAGGATCTCCTTGTCGATGGGTTTTGCTGTTAGCGCAAATAATGTATATCAATTAATCGTTTGTTTAAAAAAGTAAAAACAATAACTTTTGTTTAGATGATATTTTTTGTTTTCTTTCAATTAACTAGAGGTAAGTACTGTTTGTTAGGATTCGGACGGATTATCTTTATCGCTGTATAGTTGTAAGTATAGATGGACTTTGAAAAAAAATATTATCATAATATCTGTGTACAACTTTCAGGATCTTGATAATCACGGATTTTAAAAGGTTTTAATAGTATTATGTATTTTATTTTAGTACAGTAAACATATGCCAGAAATAGTTGTAAATACCAGTTTAAATCGTTTACTATATTTGACTTAGACGCAAACATTCCGTAGACGTACCAAATAAACGTTGAAGTGCGTACATTATACCTTCTAGTGTTACTGAGGGGCATTGTGCAAAGTTTCTAGCACCATCACTCTGTAGTCTGTACATTACTTAAATTATGCAAAGCTATTCGGGTTTTATTACCGGCACATAACACTGACATACGCCGCGCCGTCAAATTAATGAGCTACCCTGTCTCTTGTGTTTATTACTCTCGAATGCGTTTGGGCAGAATTCATAAATTGTTGCGACACGACGCCTACGCGTATGAATGATGATGAGTTTCTACAGCGGCGTCATTTGCAACAATTGAGTATACAGGCTGTCCGGGTTTCGACTAGTGATAATAATAAAATTTTAGAGACATACATGATAATAAAGAAAAAAATGTTTTTTTCAAAAAAAAATTTTTTGAATAATTGTATTTTTGGGTTTAGTTTTGTAAAAAGTTTAATAAATTATTTGAATATTTTAAATATTTAGCAAGATTTCGGTAAAAATAAATTTTTCCTCTATGGTTAATAATTTTGAATTGATCTTTATAACTTGATAGGCGATAGCGTTACCTTTTAAAAGAATCATTTTGATAACTTTTAGGACCTCCAGATCCATAGAAATAGTTTTTTTAATAATTAAAATTACTGCCATTTCAAGAGGTGAGTTAGAACCCAACATAGAGTTTTTTTGTCGATAACATAATAATAGCCCATAAATTATCGCTAGTCCAAACCTGGACACACTGTATAAGCAAAGTTCGTACACAAATATAATAAGTATTCAAAGAAAGACGAAAGTCTTTATGAAGCTATTCTTATGCTCATACCTATACTTACTGTAAGAATGAAGATTGAATCATGAAGTTACTAAAATATGTAAACAATAGCTGAAATATAACCACTTTAACTGAACCGATATAGAACGGCGAACAATTATAATTTAATAGTAGATTATTCACCAAGGGGGTAAAGTGATCTCTTACGTCACGCACGGGCGTCATCTTGAATCTCGAGCGTAACGAAGGATTCGACAGTTAACTCCCGAGCATAGCGAGGGAGTTAAAAGTAGGATCCTGAGTGGAGCGAGGGATTTAAGCTCGCCCAAGACGAAGACATCTTTATCCCCGAGGAGAATACTCTGCTTTTCACACTTCCTACGAGGCAATAAAAAAATGTACTACAAAAAACTTATTTTATCTAAGTATAATCCTTTGACTTTTCTGGCAGTAAATTATTATTATTAATAATACCAGCAGCTTTACATCTAATGGACTCCGGTGTCATAAACTTCGTCACTCGACAGTTTTACAAGAACATTGTTTGTAATTCCTTAAAATACATAGGTTTTTTCTTTATTTATTTCTTTTTTTAGAAGCGCGCCCTTTTTTTCAATCATTACATTCGTGCTAAAACTTTTGGCTGCCAGGTTCAAATTTCAAATATGTTCTCTTTGGTGCGGGAAGGGCTAGTGTAATCATGCCTACGAACTATTATTCGAAGTTCAAATCACTTTGCCTTCCTAGGGGCGTAATGAAATTTCATACAACATTACGTCCTTATGGATGCAATGACTCACTTTGAGTCAGGTTTACTTCATGTGTAATTGAACATTGCCGAGTAGGTATTGTAAAAACCTTATTATTTTTGAGTCTACTAATTTATGTACAACCCAATCAAGCTAAAAGCGGTCAATACTTTTGATTAAGACGGGTATTTAATGTTATACAATATCAAATATTTTTGTAATAGAATCTATTTAGAATAAGGTGACTTCAAAGCCTTTTGGATCTTTGAAGTGTAACATTAGAAACAGCAAGAAAGGTTGTAAAGGTGTTATACCTACGCCAACAAAATCGCTATTCGTATCGTGTGTGCAATAAATTCTTTATAACTGCGCAAAGGATATATAATACTATTAGTATCATTATAGTATTAGGTAATGTTTGCTAAAAACTAAGCGGTTGCGGGTTCGAATCCTGCAAGAGGCAATATTTGTGTGATGAGCACGAGCATTTGTACCTAAGTCATGGATGTTTGTAAATTCATATAAGTATATCTATCCGTTATCCTAGTCACCATAGCATAAGCTCACGCTTAGTTTGGGGCTAGGTAATTGAAGTGTTTGTATAAATTATTTATTTTATTTATTTGAAACAATACATTAGAAGCGTAATCTACACACATTCAAAGACAGTGTAACAAAAACCATCTTTGGTTTTACTGTACACTGCCGATCGACGTCAGTCACTCGAATCTTAATAAGTACTTAGATCTAAGGTTGGTCGGTATTGTTCACTGTACACCTGTATACTTGCTCGTAATAAGCGGTGCGCGCCGTCCGACCGATCAACACGCCACTCAATGATACAAAACTCGTTTGAAGTAGCTGTGAGTACACACGGGTGGTTTTTTTTATTAAGTTAGACTGAAATAATATCATGTAAAATGAATTTAAACTGATACTAACTGATTGTACTAAGGATAGGAAATGTTGTTTAAGTTTTGATTTAATATTAAGATTTTTGATTTGATTTCTGACTGATAAAGATAACTCGTTGATTAATTTAGGTATTTGAAACTGTAACATTGCTTATTATTATGTTTATTTCAAACTTTGTACAATTTCAGTTTCAATCCTTATTAGGAGGAAGGTACTATAATTATAATTCCGATATAGATAATTCAGATATGGTCACCAATATTCCGTTCTAATTTCATGCGAGTGCTTGTTAGGCGGAATACTAAATGCACACTCGTACCGCCCGAAGTTTACAAAGTCATCTCATTATAGGGTAACGTATTCCGTTGTCGTCTTTTACGTCAGGTGAAATTAATTCGTGGCACCTTTTAACACCAGCCTACGGTCGAGGGTGGCAAATTTATACGGCGCATTGCCTATTCAAAAAGGTCGCTTGCCAACAAAATAAATGAGAAGACCGAGGAAAATAAATATGTAACAAGAGAGATATAAATATAATGACGGACGTGTATCGCTCGTCATCTGGGATCCGAAGCGAGCCTTGTATTTTCCGTTCCGTAAGACTTTATGAAGTTCTTATTTTTCTTCCTATGCAAGTTTCAAAGAAGAATCTAAAACAAGTAATACATAATTACACGTGATATAGCAGTAACATTTCTTCCGCCGTTTTATTCTTAATATCTGCAGTTTTATTATTTAAACTCTTGAGTGTCCAGAAAATCCACTCTTAGCCTAGAAGCTTAATACCTACTTTATATTCTTCTATCCAATGACAGTGCATTTAAGAAAACGTAGACGGGTCATTAGCGCGCGGTAATTTGATCAATTTTGCATTCAAATATGACATTTTACACGTAAAAGAACGTGTGCTCGGAGCATCAAATTCGAATCGCCGTGCTGTACGAGATGACAGGTCACCTCTTTTTAAAATGAATACTCTGTCAGTGCTTCTATCTATATGAATATATGTTTGTCCTTTAAGCGGTTCAAAACCATTGATCTGATGAAACTTTGGTAGGGTTTTGTGGGAACGCCCTCCAGGGTTACTGGCTCAAAAATTTATACGTGGCATTGCAACGTATGCCGGGTACAGCTAACTAGCTAGCTCTTCCAATAACCTTTGCTTTTGTCGAGAGTATGTGTATAAAAGTTTGTTGGAAAAGCTACAAAGACTACGAAGTTTCCCTAGCTATTGCGAATTCATAAATGAACAAACGTAAGGTCAGATATCGATTGCCGGCTGGAAATTCAAACCATTTGTCAAACTCAAAATTATTAAACGTGTTCTCTACGTATTGAAACCGCATTGTATTTCATTACCGTGATACAATTTCCAAAGCTTTGCTCGCTCGTCTAATATTACCCGAGAGACTTTATGCAATAGGGCAAACGGTCTTGTGCCTTAAGGTGCGTCTTCACCAGTATTACCAAGTATTCTTCTTAATACTTTCTCTGATATTATCCCGGATTACTTTAGAACTTTTATTGTCTTTACGCCTAGGCATTACTATTACAAAAAGTGTTAACAAATACCTTGCCAGTATGGAGGAGGATACTTTTATTTTTTAATTACAACTAAGCAACTGCTAGCAGGACAAGTAGGCAGTTTAGACAGAAAGATCAATTCATACACTTACGTGCATTCTTTCGATTTCAATTACGTTCGAGACAGCAAATACCCAAAAAAGAGGTAAAGGACAGGAGGCAAGTAAGGTTTTGTTTCGAGTAGGTACGATTAACCTATATTGTTTGAAGTTATGTACCTACTTACCTACTTAAACCTCCATTGTAAACGCACCTTAACAGTCCGCGAGGGACTTCATACGAGAGAAGGGTGAATATTCCTCTTACAACATGTATTGTAGTACACATGTACTCTGAGCGACGTACGTTTATAAGTGGGGTCGCGGTATTATTTGATTTGTTTCTGAAATTCCACCGATATACGGCTCCCTAGAAACCATTTATGTACATTGTACTGTGTACAGGTAGTTGAACCGTAAACACAATGTTGACTAATTAAATGACAGAACAATACTCAATTTAATTCTATATTAGCAACATCGTTATTTTAAATATTGAGGGACAGTAAATAGGCGTGAAAACAATAAAATTTGTATTGTGTCATTATTGTGTGTTAGGCATTATTAAATCTAAGCGATCTCTTCTAGATATCTCCCTTCCTTAGATAGATAAAAAGACGTAGGTATAAGACCATGAACTTGAGAACGAAATAGATTGACTTGACTTGAACAAACTTGTTTCCTTAGATTGTATTCATAAGTATTTATACTTACCTGAAGAGTTTCCATTCTACATTTAACTATGATTTTCGGAAACAATTTCTGATATAGATTTTATAGAAAGTAAAGGATAGTTTTAAATCTGTCAAAGGTTTCAGATTCTGTCAAATAAAATACTGAATTGAAGGCAGAGAATAAAATTACAGTACCACGTACCAAAAATACTGTTTAGTTTTACTAAGGAAGTTATTTACAAAAACTAACCTCTGTGCGTCTAAAGCATCAGGCTATCTTTGTCCCGGCAGCATGCCGACTAGTCTTGCCGCAAAATCGATTGTACATCGATTATTAATCGATTGTGTAAATGGGGCCCAAATAATCTAACATATGACAATCGATAGTATCGATAACATCGATATAATCGATAATATCGATTCCTATTTTTATCCAATATAATCGATTAATCGATTATAATCGATAAATCGATTATACTGCGTAGTCAAATACAATATTATCGATATTATCGATAGTATCGATATCAAGTTTTGAAGCAATACTATCGATGTAATCGATGATATCGATCTAATCGATTTAATTGACCTATCGGCTTAGATAGTATTACTAACCAGCCCTTACCCTTTCTCTTGGTCATGATGTCTTCTAGAGTGTCGTCGATAATTAAATAGGTACATGAACTTTAATGCGGTTTCAATAATGTTGTGTTCTATCCTTCAGTACATATCTAAGAAGACATAATATTAATGACTATCTAAAAATAATTGTAGATTAATCGATTGCAACATAATAATCGATACAATCGATAGTATTGGCTTGATTCCAGTATCGATTTAATCGATTAAATTGATAGTATTGTCTAATATAAACAATTATAATCTAATAATTGTAATTAATCGATTTTATTGTCCTAAAATTAATATCGATATTATCGATTTGATCGATACTATCGATAGTCCAATCGATTTTTAGATTATTGAGGGTGGACACAATCGATTCATCGATAATCGATTATCCGGCAACACTAATGCCGACTAATTCGACGCTACGATGACACAGCTACGGCTTGCTACGACTGCGACAGATGAAACACACTTGTCGTAGCACATTGCTACGAACTCGTAGCAAATTGCTACAATTTCGGACAGACTGTTACGGACAAGTTCGTAGCATAGTAATAGCGTTTACTACGAGTACACAGAAGCAAGCTGGGCTGGCTTTCATCTCTAGGCTGTATCTAAATTAAGGGCACCCCCCCCGATGGAGGAATGCGAAATTTTCGAGTTTATTCGAACGATCGCATTCGTGATATTCAGATTATTCGAATTCACTAGTCAAATATTCAGCGCGTTCTGCAACGGATTTGATTATTTTCGTTAATTGTGTAAAAACAAAGTTTGTTAAAAAGTTAAGCTGATATCGTGCTGTCATTAATATGAAAGTGTAGTCTGCTGTCTAGACTTCTGTATAGTTGTATTATTAAATAATCAGTTTTTTTTTCTCCTCATAGTTGAGGTAAGGCCTTTTCCCAGCAGAGGGATCTAATAGGCTAACTTTACAGTATTTATTTTAATTAATTTGTTTATATGCCTCTTCGTAGTCTGTTTTGTACACAGTGTTCTAATTATATTAATAAACAAATAACACTATCATAAATAAAGTACAAAACTGCTCCAGGTGCTTGACGGTAATGTAAACTAAGTACCACTTAACACAGCGTTGTTGTCTCAAACCGAGGTTACATAATGTATTTCGGGGTCAAAGTTAATAAGAATCTCAAACAGCATCCGCCGCCAGTGCCAACTCTGAATTGACCCATAATTTAGATGACATCTTGGCTAATGTCGCTAATAATATGTCGGGTCCTTAATTACACGCTTGCCTTTCCATTCTCAACCTTACTCGTCTTTCAATAAGAGCACGCAACTTAATAGTATTAGACACGTGGGTTTCATTAGGTACGTTCCCGGGTTTGTTAATATTAAGACTAGAGACAAACTTAGAACTCCTAATTTTGCTATTGTTGTGTTGGTATCGCTAACTATACTGTAATGAGAACTTGACAAAGCAACGTGTATATGACAGCAAAACAGGAATTGTTAAGCTGTAGTAGTTGTCACATTCTCGCTATGACTCTAGATTGTAAGGTGTTTGTTCAAATATTATATAATAGTAGTTGTTTGTCACTTTAGATTAACTTCGTCTCTCATCATCTTGTTAACTGAGGCATTAATAGACAGTATTATGTATTACAGGATTATATTCTAGGTTGATTAGTAGCATATACTGAGAAATGCGTTGATGTATACGAGTATTCGTATTTGAGTTAATTAATGTAGACTAGTATTCCATTACATAATTTTAGAACAGTTAATTCTGCTTTATCTAATTAGATATGACTCAGCTGACACGCATAGTTGAAGGGCTTTTTAAGGTTCTATAGCAATCCATTTTGATGATGCATAGTCTTGGCCTGCCACTTTTAGACCCTACATTAGTATTGGTGATATTTGTTCAGAATAAACTTCCATTAACACCCCGATTTACGATCGGACGAATGCGCCTGGCAGCTCCAAACTCGCCGCCGATGTGGTCTGGTTATTGTTTGTGGACAGATTAATCGCCCCGCAGGGCACCTGCCCTCGGAACCTTTGGTCCCACTCGATCTGGCTCTCAAACAAACAAGCCATAAAATAGAAGATTTTGTTACCAACATTTCAGATCAGGATTAGCGGGACGTTGTGTTGCATAGAAGATGCAACTTTAACATATTGGAACAAGACAACAAGGAACAGCACTATAATTTAACTAGCGTGCAGCGGTCTAAATATCGCTAATGTAAGTAGATAAATGTAGCTGACTAACGGACTAACGACATCTCTGAAATATTTAAAAATTGGACGAAATATTCAGACACATAGCAAGTTTGTAATATGCTCAAGTAACTTTCTAACACTCCGCTTTCTTCGGCACCTATGAGTATTTGTGTCTAAAAAATTTTTAGTTTGTCTTACACTTTTTACTACCACGAAGTGCATTAAACAGTAGGCTCAAAAAGGTTGGGAACCCCTGCCGCAAATTCTAATAACTCCGCTCTACCTGCATAGATAGCACGGCTCTAAGCCTGGACTTTCACGGGCGGCTGCGTTCGCCCAGTGAATAGCTTAATACATGTTTGTGCTCTTAATTGCCAAATCGGGCTTGTATTGCGCCCAAATCGAATATTCGTATTAGTTTTGGACGACAAATGATCGAGTACGAGTACTAATATTGTACCTAGTTAATTGGAACTGTTGAAAGAGCTTGTGGGAATACGTCCATTTCGTTTTAGCAACTGCTAAAATCATATTTGATGTGCTAAATTCGTCTGGCATCTGTAGTATATTTATTGGATAGAGGTGGCCTGTGTCCTCAAGCGCGATATAAAGTGAGTTTGCTTTCATGGTTGGTACGTCCATATTTTACGATTCAGCGGGTGCGCTGCTCGGAGGCTGCCTTCACTTACTAAGTCGGGCTTTTTGCGGAATTGCTGGCGCGTAACTTGCACCGTGGCACTGCGCCGGACTTACGCCGTAGGGCTACCTAAACTAGGGAAATAGCCTTATGATTTTTTTTCCGGGCTGTGTTAGATTTTTTCCTATTTCATAAAGTGCAACTTTTTTCACCATGGTATGTAAATATTTGGGTCGTCAAACCTCCATGTATATGGTTTTTAAGGATCAAACCCGGGACTTAAAAGATGGTACGATAACATAAAAACCGGCGTGCAAGCCAGTTGACCATGGAGGTTGTTAAACAGATAAGTTTAGAGTAGAAGTAATAGGTTTATTTTTTTAAATTTAAATGTTCAAGGTGACAGCTGCAGCCCTGTACTATGCTATTTCCAGAGTGCGCTTACCTAGTTTGTTTGATGGCATTGTTGGTCCAACTTCCGTAATTTCAATTTCGCCCATAACACTCTGAAACACTTCTTCCGCACTCCTGTTCATGACGGAATAAAACTTAAAAGTTATAAGTATTATTATAACACTCTCCGATTGTATTAAAAGTATGATTGTATGGTAGTTTTGTTTTGTCTTGTTAATTTTATTACTTTTTAAAGGAACCGGTATAAGGTGATTCATTATATACATTTTTTTAACTTTAATTGCTCGTGCTCAAGGTTGAAAAGCAATTAAAAATGATGAGCATGTTAATGTAATTTTCAACGTTTTTGGAAAAAATCTAAACGTATCTGCTACGTACTTCAAAATGTAATTAATTACTCGTAGTACCAGTATTAAAATTGTAATATTCATTTAAAAACGATTTGTTAACGGATGACAACAATTACAATGAAACGGAACATAATTCCGACCTTCTTTGAAACCCTAATAATTTAATCAACCAGCAAAAAATCACAGTCGGAACCGGAAACTTTTACCGAGGAAAAAGGGCGCGAAATATTCGTAAAAGCACTAAATGGAGCTGCAATGTCGGTTTATAAAGCAGCACGGATTGTTCGGGGTTTATTAAATTAGACGGAGACATTAGCACCTGGAAGGCGCTGGCGGCTAAATTAATGACAGCGACGAGATTAACTAATGCCGACTTGAAGTAGAAAAAGACGTTCCACCTGAGGGGGATGGTGGGCAAAACATCCCGACTACAACAGCCAGACCAATGTAGCAATTGTCTCTTCGTGGGAACTATATAGTTTCTGAGGTACTTCGACATTTATCTATGAACTAGCTTCCACCCTCGATTTCACCTGCGTGGAGTTCAGGCGAATGTTACTTTTCAGTATTTAGGTGCTTTCCAGTAGTACGTACTGGATCACTATTTAAATTTATTTCTTGCAGAGTTATGTTAAAACGGTGATTTCTCCTAAGGTTTGTATTAAACTTAAATAATGTCAGGGCAATTTTGTTCAACATTACATATTTATTTAGATAAAAAATACGACACGTTTTTTATTTCATCAAATTTAATTTAGTAAAACCTAGCAAAGAAATTGCTTAAATTATAATAACAAATAAAATGTCTATAAGTGCCTTCGCAAGTAACGCATTATTTTAGAACTTTAAAAATTACAGCTGTCGCTAACTTTTTTCAGAACTTTAAAAAAAGAATAAATTTCGTTAGATATGAGATTTGCGTACTTTAACTTACAGTGGAGCGACTGCCATCTGACTCCGCGTCCTTGTTAAGAGGAAACGCGGTCTAAGTGACATTTGAAGAATAGGTTTTTGAATAAAATATTGCTGTCTCGCATGCATGCCCTGGCGGCCGCCCCCGCACCCCGCACTGCTTTATCCATGTGTGAGTAGCGTTAGTTAGTGTGTGTGCGCACTGGACCTCGCGCAAAACTCGTTAAAATAAAATATTTTCAAGAATGTACTCTTTGATAAACTATGATCAAAGATACAGTACGCAATACAAAATAAAGCCTATGTATACACAATTCTTTTTGGTGGAAAGTTTCTTTAAACTGTAAAAACAAAGAAGAAAAAGTTATTGAAATTCAGGTTATTGTAGAGTCAATATTGAATAAAATTCGTGTTTTGATTCTAATATTTACGTGATTATATCTTTATAACAGGGCATTATGCAAGATGTAGATACGTTGCTATTTATATAGGAGCTTGAACATAATACATCATTAAATTAAAAGAAAAATAAATAATGTATATAAGTGCCGTGGCTGTCAGTTTCATGATTATATCCTTTAATATAGTTTATCAAAGATATACCTAGAAACACGAAGGAGAGGTGACAGATGACATTTTTCGGTTCACTCATACTACGAGTAGGTAACTAAATTAATATTTTACAAAAATAATAATTTACATTAAATTTTTATATCTTTACAAATATACTAGTAAGATACGACACGACAGTCTACTTTAACAGCAAAAATGATTTTGCAATAGCTTAATATTTATGAAATTATAGAATCATTATTATTTTTAAATTTTGTTCATACGTGGAACGGAACTTTTTACTTATGGAGATTGATTGACAACAATGACAACACCTTTCAACAATACATTATCTAATAAAATTGTGCAACAATAACAAGTTGAAAGAAAAAAAGCGCGGGAAACGTTCTACCTTTCGGGCGTGTTTTTTGTTTCTCCAAATTACATTTTGGAAATATCTGTTAAAAACGATCAGGAAAGGACTTCTATTTTTAATAATATTGTAGTTTGTGTATATAATTATTGAATACGTGTAAAATAGTTGCTGTTTAGTGGTAAGTTTATCACTATCTTTTTGAGAAGATGAATGAACCGCCTGATCCTGGGGAGATACCCCAGGCGGGTGAATTTGTAACTATCCCATTACAAACAAATAGTTTCGCACCTTTGCTTGGCCCTATGGCACCAATTTCGCAAGAATCTGCAATGGACACCGACGGTGCACCCTGTTCACAGGGTCGTAAGAGAGCTCGTGTACACAGGTGCAAGAACTGCAATAAACGCAAGCGGAAACATCGTGGATCTGAGGTAAAAGAGCATGATTGTGCTTGTGACTCGCAACACTCACCTACTCAATCAACTCCCTCTTCTCCTACTACTAAAAACTTAAAAGAAGTAACTACTACAGAACTATCTGCTAGAAATGATGTACCTGCTGAGCCAAATGTAAGAAGCGACTCCCAACCTTCTTCCTCTCTCGATGTAAGTAGGAAAACATACAACAGCACTGATGTATCTCCATACATTGTTCATGTGCAACGGATTCAACAGTCTCCTAATGAAGGTTCCACAATGCATGCAGTCTCATTTGGGAATTTTTTAAAGAGAAATGGCTTCAACAATATATTAAATGGAAGTGTCAAACAAATAGGCCGGAATAAAATAGCTCTGTCTTTTTCTGATTACTCAGATGCTAATTTATTTTTAAACCATAATAGCCTGCAAGCTGACAATTTAAAAGCACTTATCCCGACCTTTAATGTGACACGTATGGGGTTAGTGCGGGGAATACCAGCGGATTGGTCACCTGAAGAGATTGTTGCTAATATTAATGTGCCAGTTGGCTGTGGGGATGTACTAAAAGTTCGGAGGCTTAACTTCAAAACATTTATTAATAATACACCAGTATGGAAACCTTCTCAATCTGTGGTTTTGACCTTCGATGGTCAAATATTGCCCAAACGCATATTTGTTTGTTACAATGCCCTGTCTGTAGAACTATATATATTTCCCACTATACAGTGTTATAATTGCTGTCGATTTGGCCACACCAAGGTACAATGCAGGTCGAAACCACGCTGTTTTAAGTGTGGCCAAGACCATTCAGGTGATTCTTGTAATTTGGGTGAAGAGAATGGTTATTGTTGCCTATGTACTGGTGCTCATTTTGCTACCAGTAAAGCATGTCCAGAACTTGCACGACAGAAACAAATTAAACTTTATATGGCCAATAATTGTGTCTCGTATGCTGAGGCTTCTAAGCTGCATCCACCAGTGTCCAAGTCCTTTGCAGATGTTGTATCCACAGGTCCTGTAAATAAAAATAAAGAAAGCCTTCATCCAATAAATAATGTTACTCACCACAACACATCCAACTCATATAAAAAGACTGTGTTCCTAAAACCGCACTCCCCTCCACCCCCCACTAAGGGTTATAATAAACAAGCCCATCAGTCAATAATCAATGAATATGCCATCCCTTCTCCAGAGAACGGATGTGCTATTAAAAGTAACTCTGTTGGTCAATCTGGCCCTAATATCAAGCAAATTACAGATTTAATTGTTATTATAATTAATTTATTAACCCAGTTCAGTAATAGTTTACCGTCCAACGTAGCCCCTCTATTAGAGTCAATTATCAGTCAAATATCTAAAAACGAGTTCAGTGAAGGTTTTACAATGGAACAGTCGAAGTATAGTTAATAAGAAGAGTGAATTTATTCACTTACTTACTTCTCATGAGCCAGTAGTCTCTGCTGTGACAGAGACCTGGCTCAAACCATCAGTTTTTTTTAAAGTTAAAAATTACCATTGTCTGAGAGAGGACAGACCTGATGGATATGGTGGTGCTGCCTTGTTCATCAAGAACTCTGTTCCTTTCTCACCTGTAGTTTTTCCTGTACATAGTAGTGATGATTTCTGTATAGTTGGTTGTAATATATATAAAATATGTATAGTCTCTGTATATATCCCTTACCCCTCTATAGCTATTTTAAACAATATTCAACAAATTATTTCTTCCCTACCAAGACCATTTTTACTACTTGGTGATTTCAACTCCCATCATCGGACTTGGGGAAGTTCTAGTAGTGACAATTATGGTGAAGCTCTTCTTGACATTATTGAATGTCAGAACCTTTGCCTTCTAAATGATGGTTCTCCTACTCGCCGCACTGCACCAGACCAAAATTTAAGCGCTGTTGACCTCTTTATCTGTACACCAAATCTGGCATCAACTCTATCTTGGGATATACTTCCATCCTCTTATGGTAGTGACCATTATCCTATCATTATTTCTCTTCCATTTAATAAACCCTCTACCTATAAACATTCATCTCAATTAAAGCACAGATTACCTGATTCAACTAGTGATTGCTGGCAAAAATTTAAAAATTGTGTAAAAAGTATAAACACTTTACTTCCTGATTTTTCAGTTAATAATGAAACGGCTTGTGCTAATGCTTTAGCAAATATTCTGATTGAGGCTGCCAATGAAGTGTTTCCCCTCAAAAACACTTCCTCTCGATGCTTTCCTTCACCTCCCTGGTGGGATGCAGAATGTACACAGGCTGTAAAGCAAAGAAAGGAAGCCGAGAG
Source organism: Pyrausta nigrata (assembly GCA_949316185.1). NCBI lineage: Eukaryota > Metazoa > Arthropoda > Insecta > Lepidoptera > Crambidae > Pyrausta > Pyrausta nigrata. Next base: position 9,174,526 of record OX438957.1, on the reverse strand, counting down.
AATTTACAAAAATAATATGACAGTAGAGAACTTCGAGTTGGTACATCTGCTATAAAGAAGACTGATAAACTTCTAAAGAAAAAGAAATTTGAGAGTTGGAGAAATTTCTGTTCCTCCATCTCACCCAATACTCCTCCATCTGTAGTTTGGCGCAGTATTAAACGATTTAAATCAGCTTTTGTCGATACCACTAGCCCTGCCATCCCCTCAACTTTAGCCAATGACTTTCTAGATAGAATAGCGCCCCCTTGGGTCCCACTTAACTTAATTGAAGATTTTCCACTTAATGATAATACACATCATCATAACCTCAATACACTTGAATCCCCCTTTTCACTTTACGAGTTAAAAGGGGTAGTGTCTAACTTAAGGGATTCTGCACCAGGTCATGATGGGATTCCCTACTCTTTCTTTTCAAATCTATGTGACCAAACTCTAGCATATTATTTAGATATAGTAAACAGTATCATGATTTCGGGAAATATTCCGACACCTTGGAAAAGACAGGTAGTGTTGCCAGTACTAAAACCTAACAAGACCGCGTCAGAAGCTTCTGCTTATCGTCCGATAGCTTTGTCACCTGTTTTAATAAAAATAACTGAACATTTAATTAAAAACCGTCTAGAGTGGCATTTAGAGAGTAATGGCTTGTTAGCAGATAGTCAGTATGGGTTTAGAAAGGGGAAGTGTACTTTAGATAGCGTCAGCCTTTTTACATCAGACATTAGGCTAGCTTTCACTAAAAATGAATCTGTGCTAGCGGTTTTTCTTGACATTTCGGCAGCGTATGATAATGTTCTCTTAGATATTTTAAAACTTAAACTTCTAGCCCTCCGAGTACTTAATAAACTGACTAATTGTATTATAAATATATTACATGGACGAACTATTCAGTTATCTGGCTCCGGGAGAGATTTAGATAATCCTTGTGGCGACCCCGCTATACGGACTGTATGGAAAGGATTGCCACAAGGTTCGGCAATCAGTCCAATCCTATACAATATTTATACACATGATTTGGATTCCTTTGTAAACGATGATATAAAAATCTTGCAATATGCTGATGACCTTTTAATCTATACAATTAATAAATCAATAGCTGAAGCAAGTGGTTCCCTGACGGCTTCACTTTCTATGCTAAGGTATTGGATGGATCAAAATGGTCTTGAAATATCTGCCTCCAAGAGTGCCGCTGTGGTTTTTACAAGAATGAGAACTCTACTCCCGTTTCAAGTTTTATATGATGGAATCACAATTCCAGTTTAAACAGATCATAAATTCTTGGGTGTAGTCCTAGACAGAAAACTTTCTGGCAATCCGCATTGTGAATATATCGTTGTCAAATGTGAACGTCTTTTAAATATGTTGAGATGCTTGACGGGTGTGTGATGGGGTGCACACCCATATTCAATGAAACTGCTTTATAATGCCCTTATTAGGTCACTTTTAGATTACGGAACTTTTTTATTAGAACCTTGTAATATCACTAGCTTGAGAAAACTAGATTTGATTCAATCAAAAGCATTAAGAATAATAACTGGAGCTAAGAAGTCAAGCCCCATAAATGCTCTGCAAGTCGAGTGTTGTGATCCACCGCTAAAACTACGTCGACAACTTCTGTCAGATAGATTTCTGTTTCGTGTACTACAAATTTCAAAACATCCTTTAGTAACCAATCTCCGAATTCTTTCTAACATTATCGAAACATCTAGATATTGGGATAATAAATCATTGCCTTGCCTAGTTATTAGTTACCGGAAATACCGTTCGCTTAACGCCCCTACGCATCAATCTAACTATCTTCCTTTATTCAAATGCAGTTTAGAATCTCTATTAACTCCCCCTATAATCCAACACCTTCCTATTGATAAAGCTAACCGTAATGCTGCGATCACTTTCAAACACATTATTGATTCCGAGTTTGACGATTTTCACCACATATTTACAGATGCCTCGAAACATTTTAATTCTACGTGTACGGGAGTCGGTGTTTATCATTCACAATTCAAAATAGTACAGAAAATAAAACTAACTCCCGAATCTTCCATCTTTACTAGTGAATGTTTTGGAGTTTTAAAAGCTGTGGAGTACATTTTATTGATGAAATTGAGAAAATCTGTCATCTTCACGGATTCTCAAAGCACGTTACAATCACTCGAAAAGTTTCCTTTCAAAAATAAACGTCAATTCCCGGTAGTTTATCAGATAAGAAGTAAAGTTTATGAATGTATGTCTAGGGGATACACAGTGTATTTTACATGGCTTCCAGGTCATAGAAATGTAAGCGGTAATATAATATCCGATCGTCTAGCAAATGAGGCTGTGCATTGTGGAGATACGTTCCCGTACATAAATTATTGCCATGACTTGGCAAATCTTCCTAAATTGCACTTAATTGAGAAGTGGCAAGAAGAGTGGGAAAAGCCTACAGAAAGTAAAGGTCGATTTCTCTTTAAAATTCAACCAGTAATCCCTTCAAAGCCGTGGTTTTTTAAAATGCGATTTGGTAAAACAGAGACATCTATTATTTCTAGAATTAGATTGGGTCAAACGTGTTCGCGTTCACATCTTGTCAAATTCCATATTGTTGACGATGATTTGTGTGAGTGTGGTGAAGTCGAAGATCTAAATCATATTTTTTTCAATTGTCCACGATATGACCGCTCTGCCTTTATTGCCTCTTTGATTTCCTTTCGTATCCCTTTTCCATCCTCTATTAATTCCTTGATTTATTTAAAAAATGTTAATATATATAAATGTATAGTATCTTTTATTACATATAATAATTTAAAGCTTTGACCCATGTACATATTTTACTAGCAATATTGTATATTTTTGTTACTACTGTACAAAATGTATATATTTTATAAAATGTACTCCTTCCCTTCCTGATCCATCCTTTTCCTTAATCGGATCCGTAATTTTTAATTTTACCCCGTTTCCCCGCTTTTAACATGACACTGGCATGGCGCAACCCAAATGCGCAAGATTGCCATTAACAAAAAAAAAAAAAACAAGTTGAAATCCACTATATTTTAAAGAAAATGGAGTAATGTCGTTTATTTATGACAGCTAAACGGAAGAACATCATTTTCGTATAAAATGCAGGATTCATGAATACTTTGCATGTTTCATATGCCCGACACAAATGGTCAACCTGCACAAACATCATGTGCTTTACACGAAGCGATCGCAACAAGAGAAGAGGCTAATTACTCTAAATGTTGGCGTGGAAGGAAAACGACGGAATTCCTCCAATAACAGTGGTCAGAGATAGATCTTGGGTGAAGAGAACCGACAAAAGTGGATACAATACCCTCGAACAATTTTATATTAGGTGCAGGATTATGCTGCGTGTGTAGCACCTATAACAACGGATTCAGGGCTCTGCTTGGACTTTTTCATTACTGTAGCGCATCTGCGATGTTTGCGAAAATTAGAACTGATGATCTTTACTTAATCATTCGCAAGAAGACTCGCAGTCTGACCAGAATGATGTTGTTACAGTCTTAATATGTTCGTGGAACAACATTCATAGTTGTAATAATAAAAACGTTTTTCTTTTTTTGTTACTTACCTTAGTTTTAAAGATAATTTTAAATATCTACTAACAAGTGGTTCACAATTGGCGCAATAAAAACTATATTATGAAACAATTTGTTTAATTGCTTCGAAGCTGTAGAAAGTAAAAATAGGTATTTTTCTTATGAGATTTAGTAATCTGCATCTGCAGATTGTCTACAGTGTGCTTATAAACCATACAATAGATAATGTAATTTATTAGACGTCTTGGTGGATATTCAAACAATCCTTCACTCACCTAACCTATAAACATGTAGGTATATACAAATGAAAACTGACTTAATGACTGACTGACATATCAACCCACAGCCCAAACTGCTGGGTCTAGAGACTCCAAATCAAAGGTTCCATAAGAGGTCTAGGGGTGCACTAAGAAAGGTTTTTTGGAAATTCATTCCCTAACGGGATAAAAAAGGAGGGGCAAGTTTGTATGAAACTCCGGCAGTTATGGAGCTAAATCGATAAAATGATGTATTTAGCTTTTTGGTTAGAAATTAGGAAAGACGTAGGTAACAGGATTTTTGGAAACTCATCGCCTAAGGGCGGGAAAATGGGAGTAGAAGTTTGTATGGTAAATTCGACATGTGCACGGACGAAGACGTGGGCAATCGCTAGTAAAATCCATTTCTTATAATTAGCTTCCACCGACATTAGAAATCAGCTTGGCTGCAATCTATCAAATTAAAATGAATCAACTTACGTTACGTTCTCAGTAAGTGCTTACATGTATGTGCACAGTAATTCTAGGAGTCGGCAACGGAACTGCTTTTTTCTTCTATAAAATACCACTGAGGAGTAGGAGACCTTTAAAAGCCAAAGTGAAGAAAGCTAATGATATAAAATATTAAGACAAATTATCAAGACAATATAATAACCTAATGCATCGATGTCGATTAGGCCAACAATGGCATATCGATATAGTTATCGATTTTAAAGCATCACTGTACGTATACGTATTTGTTATGACATTACCCACCCCCCAAACCTCTCCTCTTAAAGCAAGAAAGGGACAAATGCAGCTCCGACCAAAATTCGCTTCATAAAACTGACCAAAACAGCATTTCGTAGTCCCCTGTTTTCTCGACGAAAACTTTACCAATGATAATATTGTTTACAAAAATAATTAAACAAAGGATGGGACTATGCTCCTATGTTTTAGTTTTTGTCTTAATGTGCGTAGATTTTATTTGGCGAGTGCCTAAAGTTTGAGGTTGAAATTTGGCAATTTTTCTAATGTTTGAAGGCTCATATTTCCTGTCTTAATTTGAATATTGAAAAAAACTAAACATAGGAGCATAGCCGTAGGAAATGCAGATATTAAAGCAAAAAAAGTTTTCAACCTAAGTCTATATATCCAGGGAGGAAACAGGGGACTACGTTTGTATAAAGAAATGGTGCTATTCTTTCGTCTTAACAGGGGAACCTGGCCACCTGGTATCATGGTTATACATTTAGTCGCCTGAATGTGCAGATTTCCTCACGATGTTTTCCCTAACCGTCGGTTAGGAAACAACAAATGGAAACTCAGAAAAAGTCATTTCTGGTACATGATATGGTGGCATGGGATCGAACCCGGTACCTTCCGCATGAGAGGCGCAAGCCCGCTAGCCACTACGCCACCGACGCTCGGTAGGGATACACGGCAGTAATCACTTCTGTGAGACGCGTATATTTATTTTTTATTTGGAGCTGGAAATATGAGATAACCCTAAAAAGTACAAATCCTTTATATCCTGCCAGCTTACCTATTTCACGTTCGCTATTTTTTAAATAAATGCTCAAACTAAATAACTTCTAATAAAAGTTAAATGCGCAATAATAGACACGAGGAGAAATATTTTAAAAATTTATAAAATATTCACTAAAATTCATAACTCTCATCACAGCTCTCGTGACAAAAACGATTTCGTCTGAGTGACCTTCAGGAATTTAATTTTGTTATAAACTTCGTGGTGCGTACATGTTTTCTATAATAGTACCTACTCAAGTAGAAAAATAAATCAAGTGACTTAGGATGACGTTGTCTCATAATATTTTACTATTTTATGCTGGAAGAAATATACATTATGGTATACATATTATTATTATTGGTATGGATATTAATAAATATCCATAGGTAACAATGCAAGTAATACTACAAGTTCAGTCAGAGGTATTAGTTGAGAATAACAATTATGCTGTACCCGAGATTGTTCTATGTAATAAATATTCCCTGCTGGACGTCAAATTACAATTTAGTCAAAATCGCTTAGCTCCATCGCGTACAGACAGTTACAAAAGCAGTTCACCAAATTATGCTAAATAAAAACGTTTAAGGAACACCGTTTTCAGTCAAAGCGAATTATTTTAAGGTAGGTAGGTACATATTAGGTACTGATAAAAAAACTGACTAATAAGTTTATCGCCACTGTTGAATCTCTAATTTAGATTTATAGATGTCATACTTATAAAAACAATTTTAAATGTTTTCCAAACAATAAATCACTGACTGACACTGACTCTTAAAAAAGGTACTCAAGGCGAATCGTCACATTCAGAAATCTAAAACACCGGAACTCATGGGCACAATTTGGTGTCATCAGTTGACATTGACTGTACATAAATTCAGAAGTTCCCCTAGTGGTAATATCGCTCCGAAGTTAGTTCGGCTGCACACGTAAAACAGCCAAATTGGCTTGCATAAGCAATTTTGTAGGCTACGTGTGAAACTCGCGCATAGGAAACAATTTACGTGAAGGAGCTGAGTGTTCTTTAGGTGAAAACTTTTATAGCGTCTTAAGACCGCGGCAAGAACATCATAAATGGAATATGCTTCCATACTTGACACTTACATTTTATACCACTTAAATTTTTCTGATGAATTGTAATAATAGGAGTGGCGTGTCAGAAAATGTTAAAAATGAATAATAACGATTATAATCTAAAACTTTATAGGATAAGGAAGTTTTACCGCCAAAGAGTTTTCTGTATGTTGAAGTGCAACAGAAGGTTTATATTTAAAATCTGTGAATTCAGCATAACTCATTTATAACTATTTCTTTAAATAAAATAGCATAATGATATTGAACCTATTTCTCAAATCATTCTTAACCCAGATAAACAAGGTCAACATGGATATTTTTATGACATCATAATCGTAAAATTGTGTTCCTACAACAATTTTTATGTGTTGTTTTAACCGTCCAAGTTCTCGCTTTAACTCAGTAACTTGAGCGTCGCAATTTCTAGCGGTCGGCGGTTGAATTATTCAATAACCTCCTTATGTTATTTAAACCTCATCAAAACTTTCCCACTCGTGTGAGGCATACTCAGTTAAGTAACATTTAATATTTACACTTTGATACACTTTGACAAGACAAGCTCATCTTGATGCTATCTGTAATTACTCTATTACGAACTAGACCGCGACTTCTTCCGCGCATATGTCGAATTTGCCATACAAAATTCTACCCCCTTTTTCACCCCCGTATAGGTAAAATTTTCGTAAATCCCGATACACATGATTACTCACATACTTACTATATTGTAACCAAATAGCTACCATCATACCTTTTGTATTGATTAAGCTTCAAAACTGAAGATTTTTTTTTATCTTCTATTATGTTATGTAGTTAATTTGTAACACAAATACAACAAAAACAATTTCAACAACCAATTTAATGTAACATTTATAGTAATTAAACTGGATTAACACCCAAATGTTTACCTCGCAATAAGATCGGTTTTTTTTCCAGATACTTTTGATCCTCGTTTCCGAAGTTCGTCTTTTAGTTCAGATAACTTCATTGACGAATACATAATGATGAAATAACATTAGATAGTCACGAAAAACTGTAAATTAGATACGAAAAAGCCCGACATAAACAATAGCAAAATGTTTGACATAGCCGTATCTATGCTACGCCATATGCATCAAGCTTTAAATATGTACAATGTATGTATTTTATTGAGTTTAAAATAAGAATCTATTGTTAAAAAACCGGCCAAGTGCGTGTCAGACCACGCATAAAGTAGGGTTCCGTAGTAATTTTTGGCACCGCGCTGTTTTGCCTGTTTACAGGGTGAAAGAAATTAGGTCTAAATTACCTAAATACCAGGTTAATAGTTTATACTGTTCTTTTGGAAAAAAAGTATACATTTTTATTTTATTTATAATTTCAAAAGTATTCATCAGAGGATACCCGAAACAATTTTAAATAAGAGTTTCCGCGCCTGTCTTTACGTGAGTAATTTAAAGTTAATAGGTCCAAGACTTTAGAAATAACAGGGGGGGGGGGGGGACACCGTGTAAACGACTTTGGCGGGCTCTCGCAAATGGTAAAGCTGATAAAAGTGTTGTATGGAAACCCTGCCTCATTTTCATAGTCCTTTTCAACGATACCCCACACAATCGGGTGCACTCAAAAAATAATTCACCCCCCCTTTACATGTATGGGGAGGTACCCTTAAAAAGGGGTAATTTTAATTTTTTGTATTTTTAAAAATGAGATCTATATGTGAAGTATCCCCGAACCAAGTTACATGCAAATCAGTCCATAAACGTAGAAGATATTCTGCTGTGACAGACTAGGACGGACGGACTGAACGATCTTATAAGGGTTCCTTGTCGGACTACGGAACCCTAAAAATATATAAAACTATTTCTGGCTTAGAAGTCGGGTTCCTTGACAGATACGTACTGCATTCGATTCCCATTTGAAACGTGTAAAAAGGTGAAAATAAAATCTATAAATATAGAACAATCTTAAAGCAATGCAAGACTATCAACTGGTCACAGTGTTTCAGTCTCCTAATAAACTGAGGTATGCAATAAAACCTAGTCGGGAATGAGAAAGATTAGAGTTTCTTCAGCTGGGAAAGTTTGTAGCTTTTAGGATTAGGTCGGCTAACTAGCTAGACTATTACTTTGAGATTCAGAGCACTGCGATACTGCAAAACCTTTTTTAAAGCATTGTTCTAATTAATACGAACATTCGCTTTTTTTCAAACGAATGTAAAAATATTTTAAGATAGATTTTTTTTTCTAAACTTAGATGTTAAAATTTCTACAACATTTTTTGCTATCCTTGATATATTTATCTAATCCAATAACTTTGTAAATCGGTTAGTTTATAGAGATTTGAAAAGTAATGAACTTTAAGAAGATATTTGTGATTGATTACATCCCACTAATCCCACTAATATTATAAATGCGAAAGTTTGTGAGTGTGTATGTTTGTTACTTCTTCACGCAAAAACTACTGAACGGATATGGATGAAATTTGGCACAGAGATAGTCTGGAATAACATATAGGCTATTTTTTATTCCGAAAAAAAACACAGTTCCTGTAGGATACGGAAATAGTAGTTTACGCGGGCGAAGTCGCGGGCAACAGCTAGTTATCTTATATTCCACAAAATATGAGAAACTTCAATCCACGCTCTCAAATTCATCTTAACCTTATTCGAACATTTACTTAACTCGGATCAATCTTCACATACTCACTCGTACCGTGCGAGTATTTACTGAACAGCACTCACCGCCCTGAGCGTAGCACGCGGAGGAACGTTTGAATTTATAATCCGCCGCCATCACTCAGTGTAATATCCTGCCATGCGATCGGTGCCGGATTTAATTGACGTCTCAATTTTCCGTTTGTCTCCGCCGAAACACAGAAACCGCTATTAATAAATAATTCGCTAATGCCTGAATTGTACGGAGCCGTAGATAAGTTTGCACGTAGATTCTACAAATTTATTACCAAGGTAATCAAGAGCTAGGCTTCTTTTGGCATATCTATTCAAAACCTAAAAACATACTGTTTTTTATGATACACGGTCCCTAGACGGTGTGTTCTACAATAGCCATATTTTTAGGACAATTTATTTTTGTAATTGTTAAACATTATACAATTATATTTGAGATCGAATCGGTTATGTCTAGCCATGCTATTCCAGTTCACCCAATCAGAGACTTGGTTGGCCTTTAAAATTCGACGTCTATTATAACCATTTGTCTGATGATATCGTACATGGTCCCGTTATTTTCAATTCACCTGTATCTGAGGCTGTGGGGTGATCCAATTATAACTTAAAATTGCTTTTTGTAAAACGTTTGTTTGAGTGGCACGTGCTCTACGTGATGTGTTGACGCTCCGAATTCATAACCGTCCGGGGAGATTTTTGTTTACGTAGGCGCAAAAGGGAAGCCATTGACTGACGTTTCTAATTATGAGAATAATAGCTATTGGTGATAAGTCTGTTAATGAATTTTCCAAAATTCATTCGAGGATATATAGGAGAATCGGTGGCAGGAAAAAGGTCGCCAGGCCCATAGTGCTTTCGACATTAGCTACCTACCACACTTGTCCCAACCGTATATAGTGCCTTACTTACTTTTAATACACACACACTAATAGAAAGAGTTAAGTGGTGTGAAATTGGTAGATAAATGATAATAAATAATATGAAAAGCGGGTTAAAACATATGCATTCACTGATTAAGTATACTTAATCGTGGCTTTACCGTAATCACCCTGAAAGATACAATTGAAATTTGAATAAATATGTACGGTTAGCGCAGAAAACCAATATTTATTTTATGTTCTTCGTTTTACAGGTTTTGCTCTAGCGATGTAAATGTTAAATATCATGAATTTAAAAAAAGGATATTTAAAAGCTTTCAGCTTTCCATGTACTAAGTAGAACACTTTCAGAACAATATGTTGGTATCTCGCAATATATTTCTTTTTTCGTATAAATGCGCTCGTTAGTATATAGGTACATACATAGTTTGGGAATTCGGGCTAATCGCAAAGGAAAAGTGAGCAAAGTTTGCGTGAAATAAAACCGAAAAGTGTGCAAACTTTACTCATATAGTAGGATGATGCAGTTGCAGCGCGAATGCGCCAAACGCAGTGAACTCGCCGACCTACTGGGCAAGGTTCAAGTCATGCTCGTTATGCTGTAGGTAAAATAAAAAACATAAAAAGGTTTTCAATTTTTTTTTTTTCAAAATTGCCTCTTACAAAAGCGTCATAAGATACCTAACATTAAAGGGTTAGTTAGACCACTTCTGAGTAAGTCATTAAGACTTTATATATTACTAAATAAGCAACTACTTCATCTTAGTCACTTTAAAAACATTTTAAGTTTTGTATTTGGTACAAACGCTGGGAAACCCTATAAAATATATTTTCCAAAATTTGATTCTACCACTTTGTCAGCGTAATTGGTATACATACCTACAAAACACCTATAAGAATAAGATTATAGCTTACTAGTACTAGTCGCTTAGCAAAACCTCGAACAGACAGACACACAGACGAACATGATGAAATTATAAGGGTCCTTTGTCAGGACTACGAAGCCCTAAAAACGGTTTATTTATGATAGCAATAACGCAATCATTTCATATGAGCAAGTAAACAAAGAAAAACTAGCAAGTTTGCCTATCACATGAATTGATAAGCACTGCAATAAAATTTAAGTTCGGTACTCGACTGAGGGTAAGGGCGAAGATTTCACGCATTCGGATACACCATAAATAATACCTGTCTACGGTAACATGAATATCCAGTTTAGTTACTACAATAGGATAACGGCAAGGTCGCATCCCTCGGGATTCGTTAGGGATGTTGTGAAATATGAGTATTGAGTCGAGGGTACTACGGACTGGGACTTAGGTAAATTACTTCAAAAACGAAATAGATCTGAACATTTTAAAGGGATGGAGGCTTTTGTTAAGGTTTTTTAACCAATCGGTACTTCTTTGGTGATAATTATTAGAGGTACCAAAAAGACCCCAAAAAAGTATCTACATCTCTCAGTCTACCTACATGAAAAACCCGCCGCCGTTATGTACACTATAAGAATACTATGTATAGTACAGTGTGTCCCGTTACCGGTGTCGGAGCCTTCAAGAGGTGATAGGTAAGTTCCCCTTCAACATTTTTCCCTATTACAAGAACACAAAAACAGACCAAAAAATGTTACCTTTCCATACAAATGTACCTAGCCGATTTACTAAATAATATGGGGAAGTGAAAAAATAATTTGAGATTTCAAAGTTGATCCTATTAAGAAAGTGGAGGCAATTTTGCTTCTTAATCACCGCATGAAGGCTCCGACACCGGTGCCGAGACACATTGTATATTATCTGTGACAATACTTAGCTCGTCGTAAACTAATCTCTGAGGTTTAACTATCACTAACCATTAGTGAAAACATAAAAGCGTCATGCCGAAGTCATGGTACGTTTTCTAAAACAAAGTTCTAACAATCCACAATGCTAGATTTGAAATTTGAGCAACCTCAACTGTAAGCAAGGCGTCTTGGTCAACAGCTGCTACATGAATAATCGCGCTATATTTCAAACCGTAGAACGTTGTCTGCTTAATAACTAAGTACCAGAGTGCATTCAGAGGAAACCACGACTCATTCGAGCCCGCTTAAAGTATACCTCATTATGTAAAAGTGGAACGAACTTCGCAACCTCTAAGGTAATAAAAGTTCATAGAAGTAAGTAACTGAGATTCTGGATGTGTACGGCTATGGCATTTTGATTCGTCTTTGGATAAAGTTATTTCTTCTAAGTAAGTATCATTAATATGTTGTGCCAGGTATGCTGCGTGTTAAAGTTTCAAGTTTCATGTGTAATTAAAAAATCTATATTTATTTATTCTACAAAATAATACAGAATATTACAGATATTTGAAATTGTTTATTTATAAAAATAGGTTATTGAAATTATTTGTGGATAGTGGCATCATCCTCGCAACTTTTTTACGGCAAAAAGTTTGTCAATAGTCGTGGGTAATAAATATCACACGCGTTGTTAACGCTGCGATTTTAGTGCGAAACGGAATGTGTCAGCGAAATCCCCTTACGAGTTGTGGGTCGAAAGTATCTCGCGTCGAATGTCACCCGTTCGACAGAGGCAATGGCTGCCTCTAGCTATCCTGAAAACAAGAAAACGTTCCTTGGGGATCCGTGTACATTTTTACTTTTCTTTAGCGTGCTTTAATAGACTATTTGGACTATAGGCATACAATAGTTATAAATTACTATTGCGGCAAGTTAAATATTGTATAGCCGTCATGACAGTTGGTTTCTTAATAAAGTGTTTTCAGCATCTTTAAAAACTTTCGATATCGTTTTGACTGGACTATGGAAGTTTCCAGTATGTATGACTTTAGGCAGAAAAGTTGCTTTTAGTTTCATCAGCATTGATTTATATAAATAAATTTTATATAAATCATTGATTTATATAAATAATTGATTTATATAAATAAATCAATGTTCATCAGAAACAATTATTATATTTCATAATCTTACATTACCTAGATAAGTACACTTTTTTTTCTTGAACACGAATCACTTCACGAGATGTAGGTATTAAAAAGGCTCTCGCCTAACAGGTATAACACAAATGGTTTTTCAGGGGTTTCGAGGAACTCTGAAGGAGGGATTTCTCGCACCTCAAATATTTCCGTTACCCAGGCGGGCAGGAGTAACACTTCTTTTTAGGTCAACGGCAGATGTTTTGCAATCTGTTTCATACTTCAACTGTATATTTTTCGAATTGTTTTTTTGTTCATGCCACGAGGCGTTTGATTGACATGCGTTAAACTCTTATCTTATACTCTTTGTGATTCTTCTTACCTGAGCTTAGCATTGAAACATTCATTTTAACTTAATGTTTCTTTATTGAAAACCATAATGGGGTTCGTGATTTTTCCGCTCTGTTTATAAATTGGTTTACAACAATATAAAATGTGTGCGTGCACTTTTAACCTACATAATTAATTTTACCTTTAGTTTTTGCTTTTACGAGCGTCTATTCTTATTGGGACGATCAATTGAAGAACCTTCAGGCAATTCGGGGACAATTATTTTGATTTATCTATTTAGAAGTTTTGTACTAGGAGTAAGTGGTTCTTGCCAAAATTAAATAAAAAGAGCAATGAATTAAGATTTTTCCATAGTGCGATAAGTCTGCCCGAATAAGAGCCAGTAAAGAGTGCCAAAAACGTTAATAGGAAATTACTTCGTAAAGTATTAGGTACAGCTGAGTCCAAGTATTTCACAAAGAAAATTGATGTTGTTGTTGTCGAAAATGATATAAAGTTAATAAAGTCGAATCTTATCTGTACGAAGTATGCTAATAAATATGCATTACGCCGCAAAGCCCGAGGATTGAATACCATTTCGAGGGAATAATTAAATTTGCTTCCAATGTATTTTGTCCGCAGTCGGGCTGTCCGGACCGTTGCATGGGCGTGATTAATCAGTTTTGAAGTAGTAGGTAATGGCCAATTATCGAGTTACAATCGCCTTTAATTCGAAATAAGCACCTTTGACTGTTGACTGAAAGTGATTTGCTGGACTAAAGCTATTAATCCTTAAGGTATCATGTTTCCAGACACAATAGACAATCAATTGTTTTCGGGACGCCCGCGGTCTTATCATCGTCGAGGCGTATCCATACTAATAATTTAAATGCGAAAGTGTGTCTGTCTGTTACCTCTTGACGCTTAAACTACTGAACCGATTGAGATGAAATTTGGTATGGAGACAGTTCGAGACCCTGGTAAGGACATAGGCTGCATTTTGTCGCGATATAAAAACATAAAGGGGATGAAATGAGGGATGAAAGTTTATATGGAAAATCCAACTCATACGGGCGAAGTCGCGGGGAACTACTAGTAATAAAATATTTGTTTAATCTTCTTAGCTTTATCCCGGTTGTGCACCGATTTGGACCGTGATCCAGGATATGACAGATCGGTAATTACAGTTGAGAGACTGCCAACTGAACCTCGCGACTCTTTTAACAGGGAAGAAAAGCTTTAGGATCATGGTTGCACATTTTCGTCTGGAAGTGCAGGTTTTCGATGTTTCCCTCACCATAAGAGCATCGGTTAGTGAAACAACTAATGTGCTATCTCAGAAAAGTCATTGGTACATGGCGACACGTATGGGATCGAACCCGGGTTCTCCCGCATGAGAGGCAACCCGCTAGCCAATACGCCACTGACGCGACGCTCTTTTATTATACCAAATTAAAAACTGTGCACTTATACCGACTTGAATTAAGTTTACTTTGAGGACATAACTTTGTTCTTATGTATATAGGCTCTTAGTAGGTATTAAGAAATCGACTTATATGCCGTGCGTACGATCCTATTTACTAGAATGCTGTAAGTAATTACAGTAACAATAGAATAAAATAATTGGTAAAGTAGGAATAAGAAAATAAAGCAGTGTGATAGAAGGAAGAATAAAGCGAGAAATAGGTATCATGAATAAGCTACATGCAGCAGCAGGAGAGGAATGGAAAAAACTAAATCTGAAATTTAATCTAAAATCTAAAGCTCTGAAATTGGATGATGATGATGTGATAAAATATAAAAGTTTTATTTAAGACCGTTGAACTTGCATTACACGTTTGATCCATAAAACGTCAGTCAATTCAGAAGAATTCAGTAAATTCAGTCTTCGAACCTAACCTATCAGTGCTGACTGGCCAATTTTACCAATATACGTGAACAACCCTCATGACACGTGAGATTTGTTCCCAGTGTTCAGGGGGAGTGACGGGACTCCTCCGAAGTGTCTCGGTCGCTAGTTTTATTGCGGGCAGACGGGGCGCAAACACTCCGCGGCCCGCCGAGCCTGCCAAAAATTCCGTAATCATCTTATTGTAAAGTTCACGAAACGGGTGAGCTTAATTTTAGCGGAATTATTCTTCATTAAAACACAATTTTACGGATTACTTCGCGATTTATTTACATTTTATTTTAAACCTGACGTTTCGAACACTTTACAGCGATCGTGGTCACAGGGAGACGATCGCTGTAAAGTGTTCGAAACGTCAGGTTTAAAATAAAATGTAAATAAATCGCGAAGTAATCCGTAAAATTGTGTTTTAATGAGTTCAACAATTCGCGTAAACGTAAGGAATTATTCTTGTTTTCTGTTTTTCAGTAGCATGAGACACTGTTTTTGTTTAATATCTGCATGTTTAGTCGTTTTTAAAAGTTTCTAGTTGTGGTTTGATTCAAGATTAGTGTAACATGTGTGTTGTCATATCACTAACAAATGTTATAAACGTTACACTAACAAGTGTTGAAATTGTATAGTAAACATACCAAACTTATTTATACTCAAAAATTACATCTAGCCGAGTTTCAACCACGGCGGTCAACCTCAACCGACTTTAGCCAACTGCACGGGCGAAATTATAGTGCACAAGCAGGTATGTGCGCAATACACAAGTGCACTCTTAGTTCCTTTGCTCGCAAAGTTCGGTAAGACGGCAATGCGACAAGACCGGCGAGATATCAGGACCAACTGCATAACGTGCTTTCCGAGGCACGGGGATGTTAACACCACCAATTTCATGACAGAAAAACCCAGAAACAAATTCCAGCCTGACCCACAATAGAACTCGGTACCTCTTGGTCCAGCCAGCATGCTGACCACTAGACTAACGAGGCAGTCTTATTTAATAAATAAATAATGTCCTCCTAGCCGAATTTCGACTACGGCGGCCTATCTCAACAGAGATTAGCCAACTGCGCGAGACAAATTATAGTGCATAAGTGAGTGCGCAATACACAGGTGCATTCTCTATTCCTTCACTTTCATAATTCGGTGAGACTGCAGTCCGACATGACCGTAGAGAGATCAGGCGCAGGACCAACGGCTTAACGTGCTTTTCGAGGGACGGGGGTGTTAACACCACCAACTTCCTGACTCCGGAGCTGTGTCTGAGTTTTTTCAAGACAGAAAAACCCAACACTCTCGGCCCGATCAGGGACCTCGTGGATAGTACCCAGCGTGCTGACCACTAGACCAACGAGTCAACGATTTAATAAAACGAAGGCATCAACTCACACGTTACCTCTTTGTATGAATACTAAATATAATCCAAGTATTTATCTGTAGGCACAAAATCTGTAGGTATAATGAAAATTTCATCCATTCGATATGAAAAATTCAAAATGTAAATACAATCGGCACTTACATTTGCATAAAGGAGAGCCTAAATGTATGTATTGGTTTTAAATTAAACCATTCATTACTTTTTCATTTATAAGTACTTCACTTTCATTTTTTTTATCACTTTTTTTGTAATGCGCGATTTCGCACGGGGATAAAAATAGGTATAGCCTATATCTAGTGGATTACTCGTAAAATATGTTCGTATATAAATAAAGCAAATATGTTTATATAAATACATAAATAGGTGCCTATTGATGTGATAATGACGAATTTCACATTCTTATCTTACAAGGTTCAGACAGTTGGAAGATATTAGCACCGGATAGACCCACAAGTAAATAATTAAAAAAAAGTTTTTCGTAACTGACGTGACCAATGAGATTTCAAACCCATCAATTGGTAGAACATCTCTAAAGTAAGTAGATCACAAACCTTTTTGTACCGTTTCATTGTTACTTTGCTCAGATGCATATTTGTTGAAAACATTTTGAGCTGTTCCCATCTACCTCAAACACTGAGGGACACAAAGCCCTCTTAACAGAATACGTCGATTCAAAACAACACAAAAAGCCTTAGAGAGATATAATAAAACTGCAGAGAGCAGGCACATGTTGCAAAAAAACAGACAGTTTACGCGTCAACGTTTTCCGTATTTTTATTTATTTTTCTCTAGCCACAGCGTTCATTCATTCTCACTCTGGTCATGTCGGATTGCCATCTCACCGAACTATAAATGAGCTTAAAGGAACAGAGAGTGCACCTGTGTGTGCACACACTTGTGCGCTATAAACAATATCTCCCGCGCTGATTCCCTGTTGCTAAGTTGAGATTGACCACCGTAGCCGAAACTCGGCTAAGAGGATATAATTATTTTCATCATGGGCGGTTCAGACTGGCAATGGCACAGTCTTTAAATATATTTTTTCAATCTTTCTATAGCGAACTTCACTATCGCCAACAATATGTATGCAAAAGTCACCTGATATTTTGATGGCTTATGTCAGTTTCATACATTTCAGGCTGAGGGCAATTAGAGTGAGAGAAATCGGCGGACGATTCGAGCGGTATCAAGCACCACCGCTTTCTGAATTTTAAAGCGAGCGAGAAATACACTTACAAAGCTGGAATTAACCCGTTTGCCTATAGAACAATAATAAGTATATTTTATTATAATATTATGATTCGTACTAACGAGTAACATTCAAACGACAGTACTAACAGTACTAACGAGTAAGCCTGAAATTATTTGACATATATTGTATGGGAATTCTGTCAAATTAACCGTCATTCGACGATTACCGGCTGTTTAAAGATTGGTGAACTGGGCTCTAAGATTGCCAGGGACGGCTGAAGTTGAAAACACGGACATCTTTTACAAAACAGGAACCACAGTAAGAGATAAGTAATTTGAATGCTTTTGGCGTGCCTATTTTGCACGCTGCTGTCGCGGTCCAACTAAGCTGACATGCTTATACCTGAATATGGCCACAGCGCGTTAAAATGTTGAACCATTCAGCTTCTATCTGAAATAAGAGGTAAGAAAACTTCTCGATTTCTAATATTTAAAAAAGATCTCATTTTTTGAAAATAAATTTAAATAGGCAGGAACATAGAATGCAGACATCAGTGTCCGTCGCGGCTTCTTTCTATCCCGCGCGCCGCGGAGGGAGAAGCTAGAGGTTGGTTTGGCCCAAAAATGAAGTTTTGAAATAAGAACAAAGTTAAGAAATCATTTAATAAAATTATTTAAATCATACTAATGGAAACAATCAATCAGGACAGAAACAAAAAACAGAGATGTGGTCAACATTTATAACACAAGTTGTGATGATTTCTACTGTGGGTACTTATCCCTATCTATGGACAGTTGTGGTTGCCAATATAATATGTTAATTTTGTTAATTTAACATCATTGGCAGGCTGACATTCTCGAGCTATATACTGTGGGAACAGTAGTGGCGCGAGCCGACAAGACGGGAAGTGTTCAACGATGCGGCGAAAGAAGTTTGCAGCATTGTGGGGGTAATGCGCCAACTTACAACGATAAAAACTCGATTGTTTGAGGCGGCCTCTACGTACGGAAGTTTGTCGTTCGCCGATTATCCTGAAGGAAGATCGATTCACAGGAATTGCACTTTTCATGGTCATAAGAATAGGTTCAATGAAGCTTCACGTCACTATAAAAATAAAACATTACAAGAAAGTTCATTTTAAGAAATCCGCGAGGCTTTTGTTAAGCTTGTTCATGGGACAGATCCTATTTTCATCTGTAGACTTACAGATACTTAATAACTGATTTAATTACACCCAACAAAGAGCTTCTACAAAATTTAAACGTGCTTATAAATTGCGCTGTATTAATAGACATGCTTTAAAATCTTATGAATCAAGTAATATAGCTCTATTTCCAGCGGCTCAGAGCCGGGAACAAAGCGGCGACGCTCCCGGCTCCTTACATCTCATTTAAAGACTGAAAAGGCTCACAAAATGACGAAGATTGAAACTGACACATAAAAGCCATCGCAAGGAGTTGGAGACTGGTTGGACATAATGTATTTATTTTCATGATAATATTGCCAAGTGTCTCAAGTTGTTAGGATTTTATTTTACTAAGTCTGACACCAATTTCGATAACCAAGATAACGAACATCTGCATTCAAATCAATTGGGATTTCTACCAAAACTAAACATCAGCGGGTGTGGAAATTAAAGATGACTTTGTTTTATCCGTAGGTTCTGCATTATCCGTATTTTTATAAAGAGTTGCTTGCCTGAATTATTCATAGTATTTATTTGTTTTGTTTCTTCCCGGTTATGCACATAAAATGATCCAGTACATTTAAGGATCGATAACCGGAGTTGAAGATGATTATGTAAACAGAGAACGCGCTGCGGAGATAACTCAGGTTCTAAGCTGTAATCCACGCATTGTCTGTCATTGGCTCACAATGGAACCCTTTCCACTCAGATTCACATTTTGGGCGAATCTTTAGTTATTTACTTATAACTTGATATAAAAGGGCATTTAACTTTCCTTTATTTTCTATTTATAATATTCAGGTGGTTTCTTGTAAGGTGTCGAGCCGATGCGTGGCGATAGGTGATCACCATACCTATCAATTAAACCCCCATGTATGTTGAGCGATTTTTTATAGTTATCGAGATATTTTTAATAAAAAAATGTATGAAATAATACATAATCAAAGTGCTTATAAATCGTTCGATTTATTTTGACTGTATATACTAGTTTCAGATTCAGTTTAAGCTACAATCAAGTGTATATTATGTACAAACAGCAATAAAATACTCTCTTTTGTTAAAATTTTGTACTTTTTTGATACATTTTGTAAGGAACTTTTGTTTACAAGTATCTCGAAAACTACCAAGAATGGCTGAACATACTTGAGTTCAATTGATAGGTATGGTGGTCACCAGTCATCATGCATCGGCTTGACACTTTACAAGAAACAATAGTTTCTTATTTTAGATGTAGGCCAATTAGGAAGACTAGTGCCAAAAGTATAATCACGCGTTAGCAAAGTATGTAAGTAACTAACATGCATGAATGTTATCGCAACACGTTATATTCGCAACAAATTGCAGAGTTGGTAATTGCACGACGATCTTTAAACAAAATAAAATCCATGCTACGGTCAAATTAATGGCTAAAAACAAAACAAAAAAGCCTGAAAACAAAGTTAAGGAAATCAATTAAGACAGTTACAAAGCAAGCAAATCACTTGCCCCTAATAAGATCATGCCCTAAATTCGTGTTTCATTACGTCTCTTAGCCGGATCAAAAATGTCCTTTTTCAGCGATTCTCCACTGAGCGAGGCCATTTTCAATTCTAATTTGGGGACAAACACGTCGATACGGGCGAGCGGCTTAAAACAAAGTGAAAATCATTTTTAATCATGGAGTTTAAAATTAGTTCTCTTTGAGCAGCGTGCCTTCGCCGGCTCGTTCAAAGAGAAACCGACAAAAAATCTGTAACAATTACCCGTAACAAAAAGGAAGAAAAACAATATTTAAACGAAGGCCATACCTTTGTGGGAGGGCGAGTAACAATAAAGTAACGATCCGAATAACGCTGCAGTGTCGGAATTCTTTACGATCCCGGCCATTTACTGAAGTGACTATCAATTTACGTACCGTTTTCTGGATTAACTTTTTTAAGAGGGCTTTTACAAAATTTTGACGGTAAAGCCGTGTGAAATAATCGCTATTAAAACAATTCGTCATTAAATCGAAAGCCGCTATGTCGTGGGAATCGTATTCTTATACCTAATTCGATCCTGTGTGCTGCTAAAAGCCAATTTATTATTGGAAAAATTCACCAAACCAGATTTTTACTTTGGTGCACTTTACTAGAAGACGGTGATGTTATTGCAGGTATGACTTAGAATTATTAAGCTTAGAATTATTAATTTCAACATAGTGACATCCGAATATTGATTTTGTTTAAGTAACGAATATTTTCTAAAAACAACACTTTACTAACGAGACAACAAACTTTTGTTTTTGATAAAATAATATATTTTTGGATAAATCAAAATACCTTTCAAATTAAGTGCAGCCTTCTTAGAGTTTAATTAGATTCTAGGTATGTTCAATCTTATACCCTTAAACAAGATATTCTTGTATATTTATTTATAAATATATATTTGTGATCTTGGAAACGGCTCTAACGATTACGCTGTTTAGTATGGGGGGGTGTTCGACGCAGATTAAATTCGCTAATTTCGTACCGGTAAGCATTAGCGTCGAGGCGGAGTGCATAAGACTTCGGACTGAAAAAATGTAGAAGACGTGGTTCGAATTTTGCTCGATGACGAAAAATGTTTTATCTTTGTTTTTTTTTATTTAATCAAGTTTATAGTTTTTGTTTGCTTTTTTAAATACGACTTACGAATTGTAAAGCTTTTTATTAAATAGAAGTAACCGAGCAAAACTCAGTCGCCCAGGTAATTCAATTTAAATTAAAGAACACACATTATTACCAACTTACCGTTTGATTTAAAAAAATAAAAGAACATCTCGCCGCTATCTACCTGTAGCTTCCATGGTTTTATATCACAATCTACTCACGAATCTAATCATTTGTTTCACTAGAAACCTCTACACGCCGCGCTGACTGCACACAGGAGTTTCTGGCAACTGTTCAGAAATATTCAGGATTCCAACGCGCCACCTCTCGTTGTAGTAAAATTTCTGCGCGAATTTTTATACGCAAACTTGATTTATTATATCCAGTATCCTACTGAAAAAATGTCTATTCTAGAATGAAGATTTGATATATTTGGCGTGCCAACTGCTAGTGTCGAATCGAATCAAACCTTTTTGGCACATTTTAATTTTATGGGTACATTATTTCCTTTTTTAAATATATACACTAAAAATAAACATTCAGAAAGTACGAACATTCTATCTTTATTTAATGTGTCTGTTATTGCCAAGATACAAACAATAGAAATCCTCAGATAGACGGCTTATCTAGTGCAGACTGTGTATACCAAGACTGTCTCCTTAACTTGTAAGATATTACAGAGTTAGAAAGCTACTCGTACCGAAAGAGTTAATTTTATCCAGTCAATGAATTAGGCTTGCATCCCTTTTCAGGCTTTGGACATACAAACATATAGAGTACCTTAATAAGAAATGAAGTGAAATCGCACCTATTTATCAGAACAGCTTTTGTTACAAGATTACTGACTTTTTTACGGCACGTCTCTTGCGGAGGTTATAAATCGAGGAAATCCCACGGAACCATCGCTATGCTCGTAAACTTTACTACGCTCCACAATGAATACTGGCATGATTTTTCCCCACAAATGTTGTTCCGCAGGGATCTCGAAAGCCTTCCTAAGGATCTTCTCCGCATCTCCGTTTTACTGGACACTTGCCCTAATCCGGCGAGTGTTCTCCGGAGTGCACTGAGCACTATCGACGCTGGGCGACGACAGCTTGATAGATACTCCGCCGTTAAGCACTCATTCCACCCGAATCGAAAATGGAATGGATTCCTTATTGTGCTAGACTGTACAAAAAATACGAAGTGAGTCTGTCTTTGCAGTTAATTTCGAAACTTTATTTTTTACCCATTCCGAAATTAGGATTTGTTAACGTTTTTGAGGCAATTTGTTCAATGTACGATATAACTGTTTGAGTAATGTTTGTATGTATACAGATACGTGTATTGTCTTTGACCAGAGTTGTCATATTTACAGACAAAAATGTATGAGCCAAAGTAGAGTCGGGAGGTTTTAATTTACGCTACTTATTTAAACGCTACATAACTTGAATGTAAATACGGTACAGTATAACGAGTTCGGCACGATGATTTCGTAATACGCATAACACTTTCCATTTACCTGCTGTAAAATTAAATTTTGACCTAGAGCAACTACATCGAATTGAATATTATATCTACTATTTAAAAAAAAAATCAAATTTCACTTACAAAAAATTAATCGACTGTGTCATCCGGTGGGACTCGAACCCTCGTCCCTTTACATTCCCCAAGTATTGATGAAATCTGATGAAATCGAACGCCGGCTCACTGGCGTAGCAAGCACTTGCAAAAATTCGTCGACTGACTAACGTCCTCCGTAGCTTAGTTGGTAAGAGCACTCGCCCGGATAGCGAAGGGACGTGGGTTCGAGTCCCATCGGATGACACAGTCGATTAATTTTTTGTAAGTGAAATTTGATTTAATTTCGTAAAAACATGCAAAATAATTGCTTAAATTATAAAAATATAATACTATTTTAAATCTTATTTTACCATTTAGCAAATTTTTTTTGTTTCATTCGAAAAAAAACAAACGACAGTACGTCTTGTATCAAACTAAACACAGTGGCATCAACTGTATTTGTACTTGAGATCATTTAAAAAAAATAAAACACATAATTCATATGCCTACTTTACCTACTTAGATGTGCTAGCGACTGCACGTTTTGTTTTTTTTTCCATTTGCCTCCGGTTGCTGGACACAATAGTAAGATTAGTTAGGAAAATAAGTCTCGGCGGTCGGGAGTGTACGCGGTCCGGTCAGAAGTGTTGAGTGTTGAGCTATTTTTCAGAAGCAATCACAAACTGCCGCTCGTTTATAAAACCCGCCATCGACACTGTTCAGTGCTAACGAGCATAAAAACGAAAATCACTGTTGGGACATGATGATGACCCCTACACCCTGTTATGTTAGATATTATGTGAGAATCGGTTACACTTTTAGAGAGACGTATGTCTGTATAACTCAATTTACGAACAATTTCAATCTAGAAGATTGAAATCTATAAATATTTTACTTAATTTTCCTACTACGTACCTAATTTGTTTAATCAAAGTTTTGTTTTATTACTGAAAACTTTTACGGTAAACTCAAACATCGTCGTCGCCGTGGATGTCGTGGTAGAAACCTCACAGGTACCCATGTCATCCAAATTTGTAACTATACCATGGGATTTAGTAACCATAATCTATGGTATTTTGTCGTTATTTTTCTTTTTAATTCGTATCATACAAAAGTTCGGCTGACCCGAAGTTACAAGTTCTTATAACATCGAGCACGTAACCTATAGAGGCGAAGTAAGAGCAATTTTTTTCCGAAACTTATCAATGCTTGGTACTGATACGAAAAGCATCAAATTAAGCGTGTATTTTATCTAAGATATTACGAAATATGTTATATTTCGATTTTGATTGTAAACAACAATATTTTATTTTAAAATATGTAAAGAAATAGGTGAATTTGTTTGACAAAATGAGATGAAGAAAAAACGGAGGCTTTCAGTGCCAAGGGATTTTGACGGAATTTTTCTTAAACAAAATTAATGACATTTCGTGTCTATAGGTAATGTACTCGGTGCCTAATAATAACAACAATCGGTCGCAGAATCGTAGTTCATTGTGAAAGGGACAAGTACTCCTTCAAGACTACTTGTCAGCTTTCGAGTTCCATCGGAGTCCAGGAGCCAATCGATGGATATGCCTAGGCACTTGTGACTCAGGTTCAAACTTTTAAAATAAGTAAAATTGTGCATTTTTTTCTGATTTTAAACAGGTCAGTAGTTAGTAACAAACACAAAAGATTTGACTATAATTTATTTTGGTTGCCGCAAAAGTACTTAAAGAAGCTAAAAATTGCTCCACCCTAGGTACATTATTTTTTACCTTGATTGTAATTTTACGTAATTTTAAGTTAGATATTTATTTACAGTATTTTAATACTCTAAATGGTAGTGAGGCTACCAGTATCCAGTTGTTTGTTTCAAAAATATTTTAATGGTCTGAAACAAAATATCTTCGTCAGAAATTTATTATTTTCGGATACCATTCCACAGCTCATCGCTTTCCTACTTTAGCTCGGCATAACGAAACTAATTATCGTCCGAAATCAAAGCAGGAAATGTATCGCAGAAACGAAACGCAATTACTACTGTCCAACCGCCCGGGGTCGCGCAACCTTAGGCTACTATGTACATACGTACAAAGTAGCCAGCACATTAGACTACCCATTTTCATTGCAAAATCGACCATAGGGTCGATTTTGCAATGTATATATAGATATACATTAGCATAAGATGACGCATTGTTTACCGTGCCGCAGTGACGTACTGTTTTTATTTTTTTTTTGGAATGCGTTTGCTCTTGACTCTAGCCTAAGCCAGACGTAGCGTAGACAGAATCGACCGTGGAGCAAGTTCACCCAAAAGGTTTTGGCACATCCACTCACCGACGGAACACAGCAAGCTGCTTAGTGCTGGGATCTGATGGGAGGGTGGTAAGCTACCAGGCGGCACCTGACCGAGTCTAACACCTCTGTTGGAATCGTTAAGCCGCCGTCAAAAACTGTCGTTGCCCAGGGTGGCCCACTAGGAGTTAAATCCTTCACCTCCCCGTTCGAACTTACGTACGACGTAAACTGCATCTTCGGCTCTAGCAGTCTCTGTCGCTAATGTCCGTGTAGAAAGAACTGCTAGTGAGCGGCATGGGTGATGGCTGGAGCCGAGTGGACTATGGACTAATAAGGAAATCACTTTACAGAGTAGGGCTTCTGAAACTTATACAGGGTGTCTAGTAATTCTATGTACATATTAGTTATAATGTGTATATAGGATGTCATGCTCTGCAATATGACTTTTTTTTAAATGAAGCCGAAGGTCTTCCCATGTTCTACAGTGTATATATTATCAGTCCCAGCGTGCTGACCACTTGACCAACGAGGCCATCACCTATATGTTGTGTGCAATAAAAGTTTATATATTATAAATTTTAGAAGAGACCTTAGTTGTGTATTGAGTCATATCGCTCAGGAAATTATCGATCTTCGTTCTAGCTAAGGTCTGCTGTGAAAATCGTTACGTCCAGTCGTCTGCGGTGTACACATGAAAATTATTATTGTGCGGTTTGTAATGCCTCGTAATATTTAATTATTCACGAAGCTGGACTGTAGGCCGCTAGGGGGACAAATGGGGTATTGTGTGTCGCTGTTTGTACGTTTGCAATCCTTTGAATGGGACTTAAACTGGAATTTCGACCGTTAGTAGGTTATTTACAGAGTTTGCGAGTGTGCTTATATTTTAAATAATAAATCACGTACTACATTATTAGTTTTATTCACTTGAAACATCACACATACCGGACTCTGCGTCGTAAAAATATAATGTTTATTTAACCGAACAACTTTCGTTATGTGTTTTAAGGACATTGTTAGGGCCCAAAGTCTCAAGAATGAATGGTGACCTGACTCAGCTTCACACTCGCGGTAAGTCTAATGAAATGATAGCCTTTGTCACTCAGAAATTGGTTCAGTAGCTCTAGAGATTACTTCTTACAACATAGAACAAACATTACCTTTAGTTAGATTAAATTCCCCACGCCCTTTGCTTTTGCTTTAGCTTATAGCTTCACTTCCATTAGACCAGAAATTTCGACTAGACGGTCCTCTTTACATTTTCACTAATTTAATTATATCTATCAGTAATAATTTCAGTTGTGTGACGTGTTAAAATAATTGTCAATGTTTAAAGGTCATATAAAAGCTCACTGCTCTTTTGTGGCGCACAGATAGTTACACTTTAAGTACGAATAAACGTACAAGTCGTAATCACACGTATTTTAAGGTATTTGGACTACATAATATTCGTGACGTATTTAAAAATGAAACATTTATCCACTTTTTTTTTATTGGTAACAAAAACAGACATTAATCGTATTATGAAAGTACAAAAAATATTAAAGACTAAGAGAAACTGGACTAATGCCCTTAAATGTTACACCTTTACGCTAAACACAAGTTGCGTAGGTAATCAAGGCTAAAATAAAAATACAAAATAAAATCAAAAATACGGATGAACAAAATGAGAAAAAAAAAAATTTTTTTTTTGTGTGCGCCTTAGCTGAGGTCATCTGTGACAACTTTCACTGCAGCCTTATACCGAGAAGAGCTTGCGTCGTATATATCAAGCCTGTCCTGCAATCGATTATCGATAGGCGACACATTCTTACGACAGGGTTGTGTCGTGAGACATTGTTCCTGTATCCAGGCAAAACAAAAGTAGGCAATGGACGCCTCATTAACATGAGGCGTCCATTGCCTACTTTTGTTTTAGGCTAGTGTTGAAGGCTAATGAGGAGGTAAGATCAGGGGATTCAAGTGTGTGATGCACTATTTTGTGTAGAACCATTAAATCGAGTTGCTGCCTTCGAATACTCAAGCTAGTCATATTAAGTTTCGTTAGCCCTTCCGTGTATGAACACGAGGAGCGCCCCAGGTTACAACGGAAGCAAACAATTTTAGTGAACTTTTTCTGCACTTTCTCTATATGTTTTGTGTGGACTTCGTAATACGGTGACCAATCGACTGACCCATACTCCAGTTTACTCCGAACTAGGGAATAGAACAAGGTGATCAGACTAGCCGGTTTTTTAAAGTCTTTCGTAACCTTAGTGAGGAACCCTAAAGCACAGATTATATAATAGTTACTACGTAACAGATAAATCACTCTATAGAAAATCGTCCATATCTACTTTTATAATAGCCTACAATTTATTGTAGCAGACCGCAGCGCACGAAAATGCACCCTAAGCATCGAACATTACGTTTTTATTCTTCTGCAGCTGCGCGCGGCCGGCGCGGCGTGTCGGTAATAATATTTAAGTCAGGGTTGCTTCCTTAGATAAAACGCCTTTTTATTTGTAGATTGGCTTAAAATGTTTTGCAATGATCTAGTGTTTTGCTAAATGTTTACCTGTTCGAAATTCCCGGTTGTCCCAAAGAAAAAACCGAAATAGTACAAACAGTTTTAATAAGTAAATAGTCATGCGGAAAACAAGGGCAAATATGGGATCAAATTTACTTTTTTATAAGATCAAAGACGTTATAATTATTTTTATAATTCAGCAATTTGTTTACAAGTTTTAACGAAATAAAATTATATTTCGCTCACAAAGATTGATCTACTGTGTCATCCGGTGAAATAGTTGTCCTGGGATAATTGATTTTCAAAAATACATACATAGTTATAAAAAGCATCTGAGGGAACTTTCAGCCTGCCGTAAAATTATGATGACTATAAAGAGATTTAAAAAGTGCAAACATTCGAGACTCTGATAAGTCCAGAATCTTATTTAAGTCTTAGACTAATTCCAGGACTTATATGCTTCTCGTTGCATTTGTACAGTAACAGTAAATATGTGTAAACCATATTACTTAATTAGTTCGCTTAAAAACGAATCGACCGTAACACAAATAATTCAACAGTGCGTACGGGCGCGCCCGGCGGTTGTTGGCAACCTACTGATTTACGCACCGACGTCGGTGCGCTCGAGAGTAGGCTATTATTGCGCGCAAGTACATCGAGTGAGAGATGCCTGCCTAAAGGTACAATAGGTATGTATACCATAAAAGTCCTTGTAGTAGAAGAATAAGGGGTCAATCTACTGGACAGAAAGGAAACACTTAAATGTTTAATAATCATACTTTATTTAATCACAACAACATTAATAAATCGATTGTGATGGTGGTAATTGACACTACCTACGAATGAAGATGTGCGTGAAGTGGCCCGTCGTTAAACACACATACAGGGTGTCAAGGTTTCGACTAGCCATAATTTAAGGGCGTTTTATTTATCACATTTTAAAGACATAATCCTTATGTGAATTCAGAAAATATGATTTTTTGGGTTTAGTTTTGTAATAGGTTTAAAAAAAAATAACTGTTTTAAATTTTTGGTAAGATTTATAAAAAAAAAAATTCCTCTATGACGGTTAATAATTTAGAATTGATCTTCATGTCACTTGATAGGCCATAGCGTTACCTTCCAAAAGAATCATTTTTATAACTTTTAGGACCTCCGGATCCATAAAAATAGCATTTTAAAAAAAAAATTAAAATGGTTGCCATTTCAATTTCTAACTCCCCCGAGTTAGACACCCAACATGGGAGTTTTGTTGTCGATAACATTTGATGATCTAATAGCCCATAAATTTACGCCAGTCGAAACCCGGACACAATGTATATGGATACGTAATTATTTCTGGAATCGTTTAAAAAACGAATGAGAAATCGATTAAGCACCCACTTATGTTTATTTATTCTATGTTTTTTTCACAATCATAATATTTTCGCATAATATCGCAAATATCTTTATATTTCTTACCATGAAGTATATATTTGATCCTTAATTTGATAATGAGAAAATGTGCCGTATAGTCTTTTCGCATGTGGTGGTTTTTTCCTACGAGTCGAGCCAAGAGCCAGCAGAATCTTGATCTTCTGTAAATATATCTAAAAGAATTTCAACACCAAACTATCGTTATTTTAATTAATAGTCCATAAAATCTGTTTGCCCCTTTGAGGCGTTGCGTTTGCAATATATCGGACCGTACTTTGTACAACTTTGTGTTCTAACTTCTAATTAAAAGACTAAATTCTTACTAATTCTTAAACTTATCTAAGAAAGCCTACTACGGAAGGTCTTGGATCTGTATGTCTAACTACTTCGCTCTAAATTGAACACGGACTTTGTCGTCTACTAAATAAAACTGTCCATCTGTATTTACAACGCTACGTTTGGCACGTAGTTTCAGTATCACAAATTTACGTGAATATACGAACTAAAAAGGCGATTGAATAAATTGAGTGCCTAAAATAAATCGATAGCTTAAGCAGAACGCGAATAAGAGCCATGTTCTAAGTGGTCTGAAATTAACAAACCATAACACCTAAATCGATTACAAAACGCTCTTATTTGATCCCAAAAGGTAATCACTACTTACTTAACTTATTTAAATTCACTGGGAATGTAGATACCTTTCATTTATAAATCTCTTACTGTTTAAACTAAAACAAAGATCTCTTACACTATGATGCACATTAAAATCGGTGTGGTTATTAAGAAAGTAGCAGCTAAAGGGGGTGCTTTGTTTCCGTGGGCTGGAAGGTAGGAGCTGGGAGCGGCGGGGGCAGAGGCCGGCTGACGTTGGCTCCTCGTCTCCTCGTAGGAGCCGCTTCCTTCTGACGCGTCCTCGTCGTCTTCCGAGAGGGCAGTCGGCTCGTGCTTAAAAGCTTCGGCGTGAGGCAGCGCTTCAACAGGATGACGCATGGTCGTGCTCGTGTGAACCGAAGTAGTTACTGGATGTGAAACATTTCGCAGCGGCAACTCCGTTGGCTTTGTTAACTCAACGGTAATCGTCTTGTAGAGTCTATCTTCAGTGACGTTGGCAAATGAGTAAAACTTGAAAAATGTTTCCGTGTAATCTGTTGCGTTATTGTTTGTGATATTGGTCTTTGAAAACTCGAGGAGATGGCTTTGCAGTTCTTTTGAGAATACAAAGTTGCACAAGTCACCTGCGCATACGCAGACCAACGTGAGTATAGCTGAAGACGCGGAAGTTCGCGTCAAGGTGCACGGTGACGTCGAGGCGGGCGCGCACTGAAGTGACGACAGGTAATCTGTGGAATGTAAAATAATTTCAGGTCAGCTTCTTTGAAGTGGTTTAATTTCTTTCAATACTTTGACAATCTCTCTACCTTGCTTAACGTGCGTATTGCGTGTCTAAGGGTACACTTCGGAGCAATGCGGCTTTTGGCTCCGATGACCTATATGGAACTATGGGAGTGTATAGAATGGCCGTGACGCATCGCTCGGAAAGGGTTTCATACACTTCCATAGTTCCATGACAGCCGCGCAGCTCCTCGGAGCCGCAAGAAGTGTACCTTAAGGCCCAGTTACACCACCTTACATTAACCGTGACAATAACTTTATATCCAGTGATTTTTGTACGTAGTTTGACTTTTAACGTTTGCCGCAGTCAAAGTTAGATGGTGCAGCCAAGGGTCGGTCTTGTCTATCTTTCTAAGTTTCTAAGAATGTTTTTTCATTATTATTAGCCTGTTGTTAGTTACTAACTATAGTCTTTTAAACACCCGACAGTCGCCAGAGCATTCGAACAGACAGTGACGTTATCGTATCAAAACAATACAATATCGACGAACTGTACTGTAACCTCATCAGCATCGCAGACAGAGCTATTATCCCGCTGTCAAAAGTGGATAAACGGGGCTATAGGCTATAGTAACTAACTGGGAGCGACAGCAGTGGTGGCACACAGGGGGCGGTCGGCGGGGCACTCAGCCGTCGCGAGGCAGGCGGCGGTGGCGTTGGCCGCGCAGTGGTAGCACCGGTGTAGTACTGGTTCTGCAAACAAAAAAATATATAAATCAAAAACTTCATAAAAATTAGGTCTGAAACTGACAATACTTAGTTTGTTAAAGATCAAACGGAGCGACACGACTTTTGAGAGCGTCTACCTACTGTTGATAAAGATTCCTTTGGAAAATCACTAGAAATGTCGAATGTTAAGATAACGTAATAATATAATGTCCTCCTAGTCCTAGCCGAGTTTTGACTACAGCGACCTATTTCAACAGAGATTAACCAACTGCGTGGGAGATTTATAGTGCACAAGTATGTGCGCAATACACAGCACTCTCTGTTCCTCCTTCTCTGAGTGAAGGAACTCACTCTTATAACTCGGTGAGACGGCAGTCCGACATGACCGTAGAGAGATCAGGCGCAGGACCAATGACTTAACGTGCTTTCCAAGGCTGCACCACCAACTTCCTGATTTCGGAGCAGTGTCTGAGTTATTTCAAGACAGAAAAACCCAACACTCTCGGCCCGATCCGGAATTCGTACTATAAATTCGGGACCTCGTGGATAGTACCCAGCGTGCTGACCACTAGACCAACGAGGCATTCAGTAATATTATAATGTGATGGATGCGGTGTAACAAAAGTTGCTTTAGCTTCACTGAAAAAATATAGCTTACCTGTTAAGGTGAACTACGTTAGACAAAAGTTATAGTTATCTATTTACTATAATAAAACTGTAAAACCGATGCGTCTGTACATTGAGTATTTTTACCAAAAACTAATTTAGGGTTATGTTAAAATAGTAACAGAAGAGGAATCTACAACTTTAATTTTTTTGTCTGTTTATCTGTTTGTCCGTTTGTCTGTTTGTCTGTTTTGTACACGCTAATCTCCGGAACTACTGAACGCATTTGAATGAAACTTTTTTTTATTATATAGCTATTGAGTCTGGGCAAATACTAGGCTATAACTTATTTTGAAGATCGATGTAACTGACGTGGAACCTTAGCAGTACACTTAAACTAAGAGAGATATGAAAGCAGCGCCTTAAGAAAAGTTAGTTAGCGTGATGAGCATTTTCTATTGACGTACACAAATTGAAGGTCTGGAGCAACTGATATGGAACCCTAGCAGTTCAGCTAAACTATAAGAGATATGAACAGAGCGCCTCAAGGAAAATTGTTCAGCGTGATATGCATTTTCTATTGACGTCCACAAATTGAAGGTCTTGAGCAACTGATATAGCACCCCAGCATCTCAGCTCAACTATAAGAGATATGAATAGAGCGCCTTAGGGAACATTATTAAGCGTGATGAGCACTTTCTATTGACGCACTCAAATTGAAGGTCTTGAGCTACTGATATAGCACCCCAGCATCTCAGCTTAACTATAAGAGATATGAAAAGAGCGCCTTAGGGAACATTGTTCAGCGTGATGAGCACTTTTTATTGACGTACACAAATTAAAGGTCTGGAGCAACTGATATAGGACCCTAGCAACTCGGCTCAACTATAAGAGATATAAATAGAGCACCTTAGGGAACATTGTTCAGCGTGATGAGCATTTTCTATTGACATACACAAATTGAAGTTCTTGAGCAACTGATATAAAACCCTAGCAGCTCAGCTCAACTTTATGAGATATGAATAGAGCGCCGTAGGGAACATTGTTCAGCGTGATGACCATTTTCTATTGACTTACACAAATTGCAGGTCTGGAGCAATTAAATTAAATTAAAAATCTTTTATTTTAGACCATAAATCCATAGTGGTGTTAGTAACAATTTGCTTATAAACTATGTTAGTAAAATTGATATGCTAAATTACTTTAAAGTAATCCTACTGTCTCCAAGTTACGATCTGGTGACGGAAACCTGGAGAAATCGAGAGAATCCTTCTGATTTTATAGGCATGTATACCGTATATGCTACAGCATGAAATTAGGTATTTAAGCGTTCACATTCAGGAGTCATAATTTGATGGTGCTGACCTTAACGCTAAGTAGTTCGTGGATACTTTCACCACAGACAGTTTGCCCAAATCTAAATAGTCTTACCTACTTACTTTACGATAGTAGTAACTTACAAACCGACCCTTGAGTAGGCTAGGGACACCACAGGAATACAAAAAGTAGATGCTAAACCACATCCATCTATTGTGGTAGGGAAGTTTGAGTCTGACTTTTTTGAACACTTAAACCTAAACATACATATATTTTATTACAAACGAATAAACTGCCTTCAATAAAGTAAACTAAAAAGTTAAAAAAATCCTTTCCACTTTTACTAAGAAAGATATCCGACAAAATTTAGTTTTGGAGTCGGTGTCACTGCCATGCGAAATTTTCTTACCAGAGGAGGATGGCGAGGTGAAAGTAACCTATCAAAAAGAAAGTGCCCGTTGACCTTGATTTTTAATTCCTCTCATCTCCTTACGACATGGTAGACTAAGAGATCATGATAGCTGGATGGCGGAGTACAGAATATTTTGTATCATGGAATCCACGCGTACGAAGTCGCGGGCAACAGCTAGTAACTAGTAGGCATGGAAATGATTGCTACTTTTAATTCATTTTCATTTCATGAAATGATGATTTTTTTTCATATGAAATCACATGTGAAATTTCATTGGCAATGATTTTTTTACGCAGTGTCATAATGTAACACTTTTTGCTATTTGCTACTTATAATGAAATATGAATTATTGTGAACGGTTGCTAATTTGCTACTGATATGAAATTTCATATTTAGGTTGTCATGAAAAATCATGGCAAACGAATCTTAACTTTATGTTCATAAGTTTAAAGTTCTTAAAATGCCCACCCAGTATTGATCGTCACCTATGATCGCATGACTAGTGTGTTTGTCTTTTTCTAACGCGCACCTAGGGCAAATCATTCCTACTCGCTCGCTTCGCTCTGCTACAAGCAGTCATCCAATAAATGAAATTCATTTCATGAGCATGATCTATGATTTCGCAGAGTGCGATTTGTAGCAGTCTATATGAAAAAAAATAGCAGGTGTGAACAATGAAATTCATTTCATATGATTTTTCATCTGCTATTCATGAAATCTTCCATGCCTAGTAACTAGTAATAGACACTATGGCTACGGTATATCCGGTATTGCCAAAACATATAATAATACATAACAGCAACATCCTAACATGCTGGTGCAGCACCTGATAGATGATGTATTTCCGATTGCTCGGAGAAGTACCACGTGATTTACTGCAATCAATAAATTATGAGGATATGTACCTAACGTACCTACTAGTGCGTCTATATCACAAAAATTGCTGAATGTCCACTAGACAGAATGAAGTTAATACTAATAAATATAAACAAATGACCACGGTAAGAAGAAGTTTCATATAGCACACTAACTTAGAAAACCTCTTTATTTATATTTGTTCTCTTAAAATATGTTTTGCTGCTTCAGTGCACCCCCTGATTGTGTTACTTATTAGACGTAGGACGTCCATAATGAGTTTCGATAAGTACAAAGTAACATACTGCGTTTACTGAAGTGTGTATTTCTCGTTAATTAGCAGCACAGTGGTACGAATAAACAAGCTGAGGAAACAGATTCGCGTAGTGCAGCCGCGACCAGCCAAATACATGAATAATGTAATCGAGAAGTCAAGAGTTCCCGAGCCGGTTCCTTCCGAAACATAATTATAGTTACACAGCGTCATGTAATTACAAAGATAGGAGGATCCTTAAAGTTTATTTAGTAGACGGGGGTAGGACAAACATGATATATTATATATTAGTTAAGTAATTGCTTGCAGGCTCGGCATAAGTTGGAAGGCCAGCTTTGACACAGCGCTTGTCAGGCGAACTGCGGTGTTTGTGTGGTGCGGTGTTAACCCTTCCCAACTTCCACAGGACTTGCCAACTTCGCAGGTATCGTATATTCGTGCAAGTTCGCGACGCCTTAATATCTTATTGTCCCGCTTCACCTTTGTACACCGTTGGAATTATACTTACCGAGCCAGACGGTTCAAACTTATGAAATTTGTTTTGTCTATTAAAATATGAATATAAATAATAAAGACAGTACAACTAAAAAGTCATTAGATAAATTCTATTCAATTGGAAAACAAAATACTAGACGCTACATCACCTAGCTAAAGGGTTCCTGCGGCTTTTCTCGCGTTAAATTAAGAGGTTAGGTAATAAGTTATTCAAACCCATGCATACTCATTTGTTTTTTTTTTCATTGTTCACTATTACATGCACTTAGCAAAACAAGACGGAAAGTATTTAGCTATCGTTTTTTACTTTTCTAACCCATACCTAAATCACTTTTATTAAAACGAAGATGCATTAATATTCTGATTTATCTGGGTACCGATTGCAAGCTATGAATAAAAAACTATTATACGAAGACATATAAATAGACTCTAATTTTATGATGCCTCCCTCTATAGGATGAACTCCCAAAATGCTGTGTTGGTTATCTGACTATGATATAATATATAAAAAGAAAACTCATCACTCCATATAGGTAGAACTTCCGCCTCTGGATATGAATAACTAACTGATTGAGTGAATGCGGTAGTTAGGGCATTTGTTTTCCTCTTACGTAATATATAAGTTAAGGAAATAAATAAACAAAATATAAACACATATTGCAATGAATCTTTAACTTTCACCGATCTCGTACCTACAGCTCAGTATTTCTATCTGAGCTTATGAAATAAGATTGCATTTATAAAACTTAACAGCGTATTGCCATTTCGCAAAACCTCTTTCCATGTCATTAGCACAATGGAGGTAAATATAATATAATTTGGGTATATTAACACACCCTCATCTGTGGAGGCATTTTCCACAATGGTTTGAACAATTAGTGGATTTATCAAGTTTGGAAAGTTACAGAAATTAGAGCATTTGCCCAACCAGCTTTAGTGTGATTTAAAGGTATTAAACCCTTCATTTTGCCAAAAATATTTATAGTAAAATATTTTCATCAAAATAATGTGCGTATTTTGTTCACTTTTTGTAATCCATTACGCATTTTTATTTAAGGTATTACAAAAGAATGAGTCTTGGTTGATACTACATAGAAACACTTATTTAATTAAGGGAAGTCAGCTTAGAAAAATCATTAAAGAAGAACGGCAAACTTCTTTGATGCTCAACCCCAAATGCTGCATGTTTTAGTCCTTCATAAAAAGCCGAAAACTGTATAGAAGAAAAAATAAATAAACTGACATTTAAACAATGTATGATCTGGTCAACATTGACGTTTAATATGAAACATATACTTCATGTTTGACTGATACGTCAAAGTTCACGTCGTTCGTCTTGTTTTTGCATCCTTAAAGACGTTTAGTTGTTATTACATAATTTGTACATTCTGAAAATAGTTACATTTTTAATTCCCTGCTTTATAAATTACCATAAAATCATAGAAAAGCCCGCTAATAAATTGATATTTATATTTCATGCGTCTCACTTAGTACGGTGTCTCTATCTATTGGGGTCGATTTATGCCAATCTTCTTTATCACGTCAAATCAAGTTTTCCCAGATACGGCAATGGTGGTGAGATTGGGTAGAGGCCACATATTTCAGACGCCAAGCAGCATTTTTACTCTCATCTGAAACGCCACTGAAAATACAGGGAGGCTTTCTCCCTTATTAATCTTCAGAAATGCCTACACTGTCGGACTTTTGTAAGGAACTGGGAGCTCCATCAAACATATGTCACGTTTTATGGTACACCTTTGAAGAAATCATGCCACTAAAGAGCAAACGCCAAAGAAACTAGGTATGTAACTTTACATAATGGAACAACTAATCACTCTAAACCCCCTACATTTGCAAATGAATCTTCATTATCTCGTAATCACAAAAAGTCAAAATTTGTTGCCTTCAAGTGATAAGTACAGAAAAACACTTAGTGGGCTACTTATCTGGTTATTTGAGCAAGACCTATTAGCGAAACACGTGATTATTATAAATAGGTACTATCAATCATTATCTCTGTCAACTGAAGCAAATAAACTCGCAGCTATAGATTTATATATATGAATACGTTAATTAAATATTCTTGGGAGCCTAAACCCAAAGATGTTACTAATTATACTCGTGCTTCGTTCTCGAGATGAGTAACCTGTAAAACTAATAAATATATTATTTATTTATTCAACTTGTAGTAGTAGATCCAGTTATCATCACTCCACTATATTTGAGGGTAGACATTTTTTTTTTTTTTCCGTCGCTGCCCTTAGTACCCGCTCAATGCCTCATTCGTGGTTTTAGTGTCAATCACTCCATACGTGCGCTCCTGGTTCATATTACAATTTAAAGGTCAAAATGCCTAAAAGGAAGCACGACAACGAGGATAAGGTTTCAAGGAAAATTAGGAAACTAGAAAAAATGCTGAAGAAGTGTAAACGGCGTCGCGGAAGGATTATTTCGTCATCTTCAGAGGACTCCCCGCGCTCCCATCATAACCAGAACGGTATGTACCTACCATTTACACTTATAAGTGACAGTGAAAAACAAGTGACAAACGTGACCCATATTTAAAGTTAACGCACAAGGACGCCTGCGGGGCTATCCGAGCGTAACCTATTATGACGTCATACGAAATAAATCTCGAGAATTACTCTCGACTATTTTTAACGCAAATGGACGCCTGCGGGGCTATCCGAGCGTACAAAATCTACCTCAGTCTGAATAATCATCGGCAATGAGGATGTACACCTAAGTGTCACGTATGATATACGTGCACATATGTATGCACAAGGACGTCTGTGGGACTATCCGAGCATAGTTTGAGTTACTGTAGCTTATCTTTTCTATTCCGAATACGAAAAATATGGCCTTAAAAATACTTTATTTTTTATTTGTAACGTGACGTACCTACTAAACGTTCGTTACAAGCACCCCCAATCAGACGGAATTTATAAGACCGGATAATAAGTTCTTTTTATCTGGCTGTTTCCAGGTGAGGAAATTCAGAGCCCTTCAGCAGATAATACGGATATAGATTCCATCATTCTCTCAGTAGAACGTCAGACAAATCACGTCACATTATCGCCAGTGCTACCAACACCATCATCATCCACTCTAGCACCGCAGCAGCCAGTGCCTTCAACTTCGCAGGAGGAACCAGCTGTATTAGTGGAAGACGATGGACTGCAACACCTTGAGGGTTTACCGCAAGAATCGAGACTCGATGACGATATCTTAGAAATCCTAGGCGATGACCCGACTACAACTGTAGAATACGGAAAGGACATACGCCAAGAGCTCGCTGCGCGTTTCAATCACATTGCCACAAACGGCATGAATAAAGAGAACCGTAAAGAACTCTGTGAGAAGTATCTTATACCCGGAAATTGCAAGCTGATTGGAGCTCCAGCTTTAAATGCTGAGGTCAAAGCCGCTTTGAACGAGACCACATTGAAGCGCGATAAGCTTATCGAATCTCGGCAAAAACGAATTGCTGCAGCTATTTCTTGTTTAGGGGAAGCACTCTCACATGCTCTGGAACTCAAGGATAAAGATAATGCGCAAATAAAGCGCCTTATGGATGCAGCTCGCCTTATATGTGATTCACAACACAACGACTCGGTATCACGCAGAAATCTTGCCGTCTATTCATTAAAAAAGGAAATGAAAGAGCCGTTGCTGAATACTAAAATTGATACTTCGTTATTTGGAGAGCAACTAACTGATTCATTGAAGGTAGCTAAAGCGGTGACGAAGTCCAGTTCAGAACTGAAATCTC
The DNA here is from genome assembly GCA_949316185.1 of Pyrausta nigrata. NCBI lineage: Eukaryota > Metazoa > Arthropoda > Insecta > Lepidoptera > Crambidae > Pyrausta > Pyrausta nigrata. The sequence goes on along the minus strand of OX438957.1, from coordinate 9,135,544 downwards.
AGTTTAAGCCACCGCCTTCAAAAAACTGGAAAGCCCCAGTCGCGGGTCGCTGGCCACCGGCGACATTCCGAAGGGCTCCACCTGCAGCACCGATGACCTCGGCGCAGTCAGCGTCCCGGCCCCCGCCCCCGCCCCCGCCGACTGCAGAGCCGCGCAACGCACGCGGTCCGTCGTCGCGCAGACCGCCGCCGCCGCCGCCGAGATCCGCGCGCAGGCGATATTAGACGAGGTAAAATATGCAGGACAACTCTCGCATTTTTACAAATCCTGGTCGATAATCACGGGTGACCGTATGTTGCTTTCTTGGATAGACCCGGGTTATAAAATTATATTCTCTAAGACTATAAAACAATTATACCCCCTACCGCCCCATAAATACTCCGAATCGGAGAAACTGTCAGTAATTGAATCTATTCAAGAACTCGAAGCATATGGTGCAATATCAACTTGTGACCCCTGTAAAAACCAATTTATTTCAAATATATTTTTACGCCCAAAACCAAACGGTAAAATGAGGCTAATACTGAACCTAAAACAATTGAATAAATTCATAGATACATCACATTTTAAAATTGAAGATTTTCGCACAACTCTAAAATTGATGTCTCGAGACTGTTTTATGGCAACACTTGATATTAAAAATGCCTATCATTTTGTAAAAATTCATCCTGACAGTAGAAAATACCTCAGATTTCAATGGGATGGTAAATTATACCAATTTAACGTTTTACCGTTTGGTTTGAGCACGGCTCCCTGTCTTCACAAAAATTACTAAACCCATTGTTAAAACTTTAAGATCGGGCGGTTTTCTATCAACTATTTATTTAGATGACTTGAATTTGATAGGGAATTCATACCAAGACTGCGTTAATAACATATTGATAACCAAAGAATTACTATGCTCATTAGGTTTTGTCATTAACAACGAAAAAAGTATGTTAGTACCATCTAATAAATGCAAATATTTGGGTTATATTCTTGACTCCAGCAGATTTGAAGTGTCACTGCCAAAAGAAAAAAGAAAACGTATTAAAGAAGAAGTTTTGAAATTCATTCATCTTGAAACTTGTACAGTGAGACAGTTTGCGCAACTTATTGGACTACTGGTCTCTGCTTGTCCAGCCATAGAGTACGGATGGCTGTATACCAAGGATTTAGAAAGATGAAAATACTTAAATTTAGCTCGTGATGATAATTATGAAAGATTAATGAATATTCCCAATTACTTACAAAGCGACTTAAGGTGGTGGCTTAACGCAATAGATAATTCAGTACATAGAATATTAGAAGACAGATACGAAATTGAAATATTTTCTGACGCCTCAACGACTGGGTGGGGCGCAGCATGCGGCAATGAGACAGCCAGTGGCCAGTGGTCCAATGAGGAGCGCAATAAACATATTAACTATCTAGAACTTCTTGCAGCCTTTATTGCTCTTAAGATATTTGCTAAAAACTACTCAAACTGTCAGATACTTCTTAGAATTGACAACTCAACAGCGGTGTCATACATCGATAGAATGGGCGGTGTGCAGTTTCCACACCTAACAGAAATAGCCAAAAGTATCTGGCAGTGGTGTGAGTCACGAAAAATTTTTATTTATGCGTCTTACATTCGATCAGAGGACAATACAATAGCTGACACTGAATCTAGACGAAATCATCCAGATATCGAGTGGGAGCTCTCGAATTCGGCTTATAATAAATTGACATCTGCTTTCGGTCAGCCACAGGTCGACCTATTTGCAAGTAGGATAAATAAAAAATGCCTGATGTACGTTTCATGGCACAAAGACCCTGACGCTTTCGCAATAAATGCTTTCACTCTCGACTGGTCCGTATTTTTCTTTTATGCGTTTCCTCCTATATCTGTTATTTTAAAAAACATTAAGAAAAATTATATTAAATAAGGCGACAGGTATCGTTGTTGTTCCCTTGTGGGAAACACAACCGTGGTTTCCAGTTTACTTGCGATTGCTTGTTAGTCATACTATAACCTTTAACTCCTGTGAAAACGCACTTATCTCTCATTCCAGCCGAGGCAACATCCAGTCGAGCCTTACCCTGGTTGCCGGGGTGCTCTGCGGGCGGCGTTATTGCGACGAGACGTACCCGCAGATGCCGTAGATATTATGCTGGAATCGTTATCCGGCAACTCCGTAAAACAGTACGATGTGTGTCTCAAACGTTGGTTCACCTATGCCAGGGAACATAGTCTCAACTTTTTTGAAGAGAATGTCCCGTCAATTTTATCTTTCTTTACCTATTTATTTAATTCAGGATCCCAATACGGGTCTCTTAACACCTATAGATCCGCATTAGCCTTGCTGATCGGTTCTCACGTGTCAAATGACGATAGGATGAAACGCTTTTTTAAAGGAGTATTTAGGTTAAAACCTCCTACCCCCAAATATGACGTGACCTGGGACACGTCTATTGTTTTAGAAGAGCTCTCGAAAAAGTACCCAAATAGTGACTTATCTTTAGAACAACTATCTAAAAAATGTGCGATGCTCCTAGCCTTGACAACAGCGCACAGAGTGCAGACGTTGTCAAAAATTGATATCAAAAATATAGTTGAAACTGACACGCAAATAACTATAAAAATCCCGGACCGTATAAAAACGTCGCGCATTGGCAGCAATCAGCCAATCTTATACCTCCCGTTTTTTAGACAGAAGCCAGAGATATGCCCGGCAACCACTCTTCTAGCGTACCTAAATAGGACGAGCGAAATAAGAGTATGTAACACTCTGTTTATCAGCCATAGGAAGCCTCATGCGATCGTAGGTTCCCAAACAATTAGTCGATGGATCAAATCGACATTAGACGAATGTGGAGTAGATGTATCGGTGTTCAGCGCGCACAGCACGCGCCACGCGAGTACGTCACGCGCACGCCGGCTTGGGCTCAGCGTTGACACAATCCGCAAAACCGCTGGCTGGAGCGGTACGTCATCCACATTCGCTAAATTCTATGATAGGACTATTCTCCGCAACGAAAATGGATCCCTCGCTAGACTGATTTTAAGTGACTCATAATAAAACGTGAATGAATATGTTAAAAAATTATTTACTATGTACCTACATAATTTAATTATTGTTAAAGGCAAGAATAAAACTTTATATGTTAAAAGTATAAGTCGTACTTAAGTTTATACCTACATGTTATGGTTTAAAATGTTAAAATAAATGTAGATTACAATTTAATCTCTGTATTTTACTGATATTTCCTATAAAATGATTCTCTCAAAGTCTACAAGTTGAATAAATAAATAATATATTTATTAGTTTTACAGGTTACTCATCTCGAGAACGAAGCACGAGTATAATTAATGATTAAACGAACTTACCTGTACGTGAAGTTCTATCATAATTATACGAAGTGCTTCGTTCGAAGAGATGAGTAACAAACTCCCGCCCATCCCAATACGTACGCGAATACGCACACGCATCCCAGTACCTATTATAGGAAATATCTTAAACTGGAGTGATTGTTGGCTCCAAACTAAATGAGGCATTGAGCGGGTACTAAGGGCAGCGACGGAAAAAAAAAAAAATGTCTACCCTCAAATATAGTGGAGTGATGATAACTGGATCTACTACTACAAGTTGAATAAATAAATAATATATTTATTAGTTTTACAGGTTACTCATCTCTTCGAACGAAGCACTTCGTATAATTATGATAGAACTTCACGTACAGGTAAGTTCGTTTAATCATTAAATATATTGGCATTTGGAATTTAATAAATAACTTAACCTAGCTTCTACCAACTTAGCCAAGTACTTACGTAAATAAATTCGAATAAAAAAAAGAAAATTAATTCACTTCAGAATTATCACGTTACAAACATGTGTTATATTATTTATTTAGTTATTATTTTCAGATATTTTAACACCTGACCTTATGGCACTAACAATAAAGGTGGCAGAAAAGCGCCGAGTATTTTTCTGTACTTATTACTAGACTTGACGACGCTAAGGGATTTCAAACCTCGAACTTTTGTAATAATATTCAGAGTTCCGGCGATATTACTCAACTTTGTGACGGTAGGCACGTTATTAAAAATATTTATAACGTAAATTCATCTTCATAAAGCAGCATATTACATGAAAGTAAGTGCAACTATATCCCGCAGAGAGAGTGTGCCTGTCCCTCTGTCTGGTGGGATTCGAACCCACGACCCCTCTATCCAGGCGATTACTAAACTCTCACTTAACACATCTAAAGCAATTCATTATTAGTAAATTGTATTTTTATACAATTGTTCTTACCTACTCGCTAGTTAGCAAGTCCATTAGATACCGTGATATTTTTAGTTAAATATGTTTATTATTACTTTAACCTGTCTGTGTACCAAAAATAAATAAATAAACAATTACGTGAGATACTCAGAAAGTTGTGCGACACGAAGAAAAATAGTTCTACAGTTACATATATTTTTATTAAATCTTTTCAAATTACACTCCACCAGCTTCTATATAAAGATTCATGCGTCTGAACCAGTTTTCAAAACACTTTTTCCAGTCCGCCGCAGACACCTCGTTTACAGCCTGCTCGAACGCAGCCAGCGCATCTTCCGGCGACGAAAATTGTATCCCTTTGAGCTGATTTTTTATTTTTGATAAAACATAGGAGTCACACGGTGCTAGATCAGGCTGTAAAGAGGGTGACCCAGGAGTTTGACTAGCGTGCTGTCTAGAAAGTCCCTCGTTTTGAGCGCGGTCTGTGCAGGCGCATTGTCGTGGTGGAGCAGTAGTCCGCGGAGCCCAGTGTTTGGTCGCTTGTTGCTCACAACAGAGCAAACTTCTGGTAAACATTTGGTACTCGTAGTATACCATTTGGCGTTGATGCTTCTTTGATGTCGTAAGGGAATCGACACCAAGTGGCCAGTCAAATTAAAAAAGCTGGCGATCAAAATCTTCCCCCCGCTCCGAGATCGCTTCACTTTGGTAGGCGTTGGTTCATTTTGAAACACCTAAACTGTCGACATGCGCTTGGTTTCTGGATCGTATTGATAAATCCAGGGCCCGTAGCCAAGTGGCAATTTATTCACAAGCGAAGTTCGTTATCGCTGTATAAATGGCAATCGTTTTGAAGCGAACTTCGCTATCGCCAATGAAATGTCAAAATATGTATGCAAAAGTCACGTGATGTTTCAATGGCTTATGTCAGTTTCATACATTTTGTAAGCGATGACGAACTTCGCTTGACAATGAATTGCCACTTGGCTACGGGCCCTGGACTCATCACCCGTAACGATGTCGTAAACACGCCGAGACGAGCTTCAAACTTGTTCAGCATCCACCCGGGCCTGCTTCTGAGCGTCAGTGAGGTAGTGCGGCCCCCAGCGTGATACTATCCTCCTCACGCGAAGATGCCCGTGTAGAATTTCGTGAACGCTTCTCGATCCAATCTTCAATATGTGCTGAATCTCCTGATATGTAATTCGTCTATTATCTTGGATTTAATTTTTCACTGCTAGCACGTTTTCTTCCGTAATAGCCGTCAAAGGGCGACCGCTTCGTTCTTCATCCCCCAAGGTTGGTCAACCGCGCTTAAATTCGTATAACCAACGATACCAGTGGCCTTGAAGGGGCCTTCATCCATTAATGCCATTTAAAGTCTATCGAACGATTCTTCCGGTTTCAGGCGACACTTGAAATCGTAAAAAATCTTAGCTCTAAAATGTTCCCGGCGCAGATTTATTTCTTTGTCAGACACGATACTTTGAATGGGGATCCACACTGCCAAATTCTCCCGGTAGGGGGCGCATTGTTGATGCGGCCAAAGCTATCTGTCATTCCAGTACAGAAGTTGAGACTTTTTAAGTATTTTTTTTGTGTTTTCAATCTACGAAAGCATAATGCCGTTATGTGCTGTGCCAGGTTGTTCCAAAAGACCCAGTTTTAAAAAAGAAGTGGGAAACAGCTTTAAGAAGAAAATTTATTAATTTTAGGTGTTTTACTAGAACTATTTACATCATGATAAGCTTCTGGATCGGGAACATTCATCGTATAACTAGATTGTGAAGCTACGACACCAAAATTCCCAGTATCATCGCGGTTCCGATCGTAGAATTCTAACCTAAAAAACAAACATGTACGTGTTTTATTATTTTAGTTATATTTATTAAAAACCTTGTTATGTAGTTAATTTGTAACACAAATACAACAAAGACAATTTCAACAAACAATTAAATGTAACATTTACAGTAATTAAACTGGATTAACACCCAAATTTTTAACTCGCAATAAGATCGGTTTTTTTACCAGATACTTTTGATCTTCGTTTCCGAAGTTTGTCTTTTAGTACAGATAATTTCATTGACGAATACATACTGATGAAATAATTAGATATTCACGAAAAACTGTAAATTAGATACGAAAAAGCCCGACATAAACAATAGCAAAATGTTTGACAAAGTCGTATCTATGCTACGCCATCTGCATCAAGCTTTGCATGTAGATCCTCATTGGCTCGCAAAAAATGTGAAGGGAAATTTTGAAAATGGAACACACCTATTTACTTATAAATATCATATTTTCGAAAAAGATTCTAACCGGCAAGTCTCCCATATGTAAAAACTTTTTTTCGCAATACTTTCTGAGTGGCCTTGTATGTATGGGAGTAGCTTAAGTATTTTTGCGTTTGAAGTTAAAAAAAAGCTTAACGTAAAACAGCGCTTTAAAACAGCAAATATTAATGGTAGGTAGATAGGTAAATAGTTATTTATTAGGCGTCTTCACACAGTCATAAACGTATGAGTCTTCTCATTTTATTCCAATGCTACGACACTACTTTAAACTAACTACGTCTGTTCCAGTATACGCTAGAAATGGTTGTTGCAAAATAAATAACATATTAACGCTTTTACGGGTTGGTATATAGCAAGCTTTATCTTTGATGGTTGGTTAACTATCAGGGATAAAATAGCAATAAACCGCGCAGAATATTGAAATTAAATAAACCATTCGTTTAATTAAGGCAATTTCTGACCACCAGCTTGCCACAACACTTGTCTAAAATATCGAAACTCTAAAATTGTATATTGTTGGATTCGATCACGTTCTCAATAGCCGAGAAATTCAGTCCAATAAAAGTAGTTTGGAGACGTTTACGGCGAGACGAAAAGTTTGTCGTACCTACAATATTTCTGTTCTGTAATACAGGGTACTTTTCTTGGTTGGTGGTACTGTTAAATTGAACCACAATTGAACTGAGGGCTAATTTTTAATAATCAGATAAGAATTATTCGTCGAAATAAATATACCCCGACTTATTTCAAAATGTCATCATCTCTTTTGTGACTTTTTCAGAACTTTGTTTTTTCTTATTTATTAACATTTTAAACAATACATACATGATATTAACCCATTATGTTTTGTGTGGCACCTCCTATTGTCAGGTGATATGTGCCTGTACACCTTTAACTAAATTATTTTGACCAGTAACTTTTATTTAAAAATTTAACAAACCATTAGGTAAATAAACCAAATTATTTATTTGCAAATAAGACTGTTAGAAGTTAAGAATGTTTTATAAATAGTTTGGTACTGCCAATAATTGACTCTTTTAAATGATTTATCTAAGACTATAATATTTACTTTAAGTATAATAAGTCTTCAGGAGCAAGACGTTCTGAATATTCTACTCCCATTTATAAAGTAGGTACTTGAGCTTGATATTTAACGGAAAAAGCGCGTGCCTAATTAGAGTGAATATTTGTATTTAATGTGCGTCTTCAAAATAATGGAGACTCGTATTTGAGCAACGAATATCATCCACTTAAGAAAAAATGCCAGTATAATTTGATGTGTTTTTGTAGCGCACCTCATAGTTGTGCTGAGTTCGAAAAGAATTCTTTAGAGATATCTACAAACTAAATAACTAACTTTAGTTTACTAGTGTATTTAGTTTAATTGTTTGTGTAAATGTGCCTAAATAAATGTAATAGTTATTAAAAAAAGGTAAATCTTGAATAATAAAATAGGAATAGAATAAAAAAAACTAAATTGTCTTATGTCAAAATTATGTAAGACTTTAAATTATGGCTAAAATAAATGAAGAGCTCATAAACGTAGGAGCTCTTGCTAGGCTACCCATATATTATCATAATACTTTGTCGATATTGTAATTACACGGAACCTTTCAGCATCTTTATCAGACTCGACGTGGCCATCACAGTTTATTGCCACGAGCGTAACTCAAGTTCTAAATCATTTTGACTCTGTAGTAAAGTTAATCCAACTTTCAGTTGATTCAGTCTCACATATTATTTTAATAAAAAATAAAGTATTTGTATAAGTTTAATTAAAATTACTTAATTGTAGCATTAAAAGTTGAACAGTACATAGATGGAAATAGAACGACGACAATGAATTTCACATTTTAAAGGCACACTTAAAGGACAAGTAATGAAAACGGCACAATGAGGACGAGTAAAAAAAATATTTAAAAAACAATAGCAAACTAACGCATTCATTTTACTCAACAAGGTGCAGAAGAAATAATTGTAGATGCGTAAAAATACTGAATAATTACTTAATTATAATTCACTCATTAATCCTCACCTTTTTGTTGCAAGGCTCCAGTCCGGACATCTACCACAAGAATAGCGATTATGCTCATGAACCACATTGAAGGAAGCATTGCTTTTAATTAAGTCTTTGTTTATATTACAATACAGTTCACTTTTTATTCTTGTTACCACAATCACCTACTAGTTATTTATATTATCTACCTGTTGTACACGTTCAAAACATTACAGAATTCGGATATAACTGTAATTTAAGAAAACAATAAGCCATTATCAAAACAAAACCTGAATTCACATACGTAATATAAGTTTGGTAACGCGTCTACTTATATTTGTACATATTGTATTTGGCTTTGTAAGTAAAAAGAACAATTAAAGCATAAACAAGTTATTTATAAATAGTTATAAAGTGTTCTTATTATCTGTGTGTTTGATTCGACACCGCGACGTCTGCGCCCATCGGGACTTCTGCGTGAAATTTATTCAAATTAATACCAAACACATAAATCACGACTCTATCGCAATCAGATTTGAACAAATCAAAGCCCTTTGTTTACATTTTAATTGAGCATTAAGTACTAGTTCAACATACAAAAATTTTCAGCAAATAAATATTATTAAGAGTTACTCAAACAATCTACCTGAACTTTTTAAAATACACGAGAAGTTGGCTAAAAACTCTTTGTAGTACTTATTATTTACTACAGTTGTAAAAAATTTGATTACATTTATTTCGCACACGTGTTTAACGGACCGCGCGTAGTTTTCGTAGCGGCGGCGTCTACACCGTAGCAGCCGCGTCTACGGCGCGTAGCAGACTGCCGTAGCCCGTAGCTCTACAGATTCCCGAACCGGGCTGAACCGGGATCGCGGCAAATAATTCATTGAATTTATGATGTATCGTTTATATTGCTGCTCCGGGATACCTACTAGTGTACGCGGTGGCATATACAACGAGCCGTGTACGCCTAACACGATTTAGAAGTCTCGTCGGCGCCTCGCCGCGGTTAGGGTATATCACGCTGGGAGAAGTCTGCTGTCAGTCAGTGGATTACCTGGCTATTGTGTAGATTAATGTGTCTATTGCTTTGTGCTTAATATGGCTCTCATTAATGCTGCATTGTGGAGCGCCATAAATCTTAAAAGCGGTGGTAATTACAGTAACTGTACAATTCGCGGTATTGTATATACAGCCAGACATAACAATTTGGTATAATGGTTAACAATTGCTTTAAATTTAATAAAGAAGAAGCACGTTTTAATGTTTCATTAGTAGCTTATGATGATACTAATTATTGAATTATTCAAGAAGCAGGCTTATATATACTTTTGATCGCTAAAACTTATTTTGCAAGGTTATTCCTTTATTGTGTCTCTAAGCGTATGCGTTGGTGAGTGTATATCTAAATTTACATCTTATGTTATTCAAAACAAAAATTCATTAAATTTAAAAAATATTACATTTATTAGGTAATGCCAAGTACTTATTCTGTGGTACAAGTACGTATTAATCAAGCTTATTATAACGGACACACACTTAAAGCTTGATTTGCAAATGTTCAAGTGATCTAATGCTTACATAAAAAAGTCACGAGCTCAGTCCCCCGGGCGGGCGGGGGTGGCAAGAGGAGTAATTATTTACAAATAAGAATAATGTATTCTGAGAACAGAAAAGAACAGAATAAATCTCCCGACCGAAGGTATCCAGGGATATTGTTAAAGCTGAGGTCGCATTGAATAAACTTATTCATTCAACAAAATGTATTCAATAGTGAGTTCAAAACTTTTCCATGAAATAAAAAGGTAAAAGAGAATCCTATTTAAAACTCGCGTTTTGTGCTCAAATTACGGTCTAACTTCAACTGATCTTAACTTATTCTTACTTCTCAGTAATTAATTTCACGTCATTTACTTTTGTCTTTGCACGTGGAAACTTTGGGTAACTTAATTAAACTTCTCAACGGAGAGCATCGTATTTTGTTCGAATGAAGTAACCTTTAGAAAATGCTGAAAGCGCATTAGCTAGGAAACGGATTTCGAGTTAATATGCACTAATTCTTTGGACATCAGAACATTAGTTAGCACTCCATTTACTGCAGGTGTAAAGGCAACTGAGTTCTAATAAATCATTCCTTTTGATGCAGGTTCAATTACAGGTGCTGCAGGCAGCAAAAACAAGAATGATACTTATTTTCTTTCTGCGAGTAAGAGATTAAAAAATAAAACACAGACGGTTTTTGCTTCCGTGTGCAGACAAAGAGGGGCCTGCTTTTGCGTTACTTTTGTAATGTGTTTAATGTACATTTTTGGACGTTGTTTTCTTTTAAGTGCTAACGGGTGACTCAGGTGTATAAGGACCGAGAAACAACACAAAATACCAGGGACGAATGAATGAGACACTTTTAAACAGGTAAAATAATAGCAAATAGCTGCTGTACTCACGTTTACGGAACTATTGCCAATTTTAACGAAATCCCATCTATTTCGAATTTGGTCTTTACAGTCAGCTTTACCTTTGATCGATTGGATGTGTATCCAAACGATTGGCGTCCCATTGCCATCCAATCGACTAGTGATCGAATAGAAGCAAAGGTATCCGAGTTTACGGTAACTCATTTCGGTGCGTAGGTTTTGGATCAAATAGAAACACGCATTTTAACTTTATTTCTCTTTAATTCTTATTCGTATTTTCAGTATTTTTACGCAATTTCAGTTGAATATTTTCTCATTTAGATCAAAGGAATGGTGTAGTTAAATATGTTTTGAATAAATAGATCAAAAAGGTGACTATTCTGCACAACACTTGCTTCATCTTCTGTAGGGACCTAATGTAGTATAATTTATTGTTTAGCCTAATTCCCTTACTGGACAAAGCCTTTCTTCCGCTCCTTGCGGTCGCTTACCGTAATATATTAAGGCATTATTGTGTCATATACAACAAACAACTGTAAATCTTGTCCCTTGGCCCCGTGTTTCCATTAAGTGAAGGATAGTTCTTAAGGTGAGGCTTAGTGGTCGGCGGGGGATGATGTAGGTGCGACTGCTTAGTTGCGGTGTTCAATATCGCGAACCAGAACCACATCGCATAGTGTGTCTTCACCCTAAGTCAACCTAGGCTGTAGAGTACAGCCAGCTCCTACATTAACGAATTCAGTGTTTTGCTGTCTAAAAATGAGAAGTTTGAGTCTTACCGTCCCGTCCACATACCTCCTCCTCTAAGTATTTGTACCTAAGTCCCAAGAAATTTAAGTTGGAACCGTCTGAGTCATGCATCCACTCGGTTGCAAACCTTGAAGATAAAGTCAGGTTAAAAATTGGTAAACGGGTTCTTATAATTTTTCAGGCTGTGGCCAAACGTGGCTATGAGGTGGGTGGCCCGGGCCGACACATTAATTGGCAATTTCCGCGGCCCACTGCCCACCGCGATTCGCCGTACATTACTCATCGCCACAGATATCAGATAATGACGTTGCCAGCCATCTTTAACTACAGCGGCTGAGGTATATATATATATATGTTATAACAAGTAACATTTTAATCAGCCAAACAAATGAGAGACTCCCTGTCACCTCCCTGTGACCACGAACGCTATAAAGTGTTCGAAACGTCAGGTTTAAATAAAATGTAAATAAATCGCGAAGTAATCCGTAAAATTGTGTTTTAATGAGTTCAACAATTCGCGTAAACGTAAGAAATAAATACAGCCAAACAAAGTCAAAACCTTTGGTAGTTTTAAAATATGGTCAAACAGTTTTAAGAATACAAATGAAATTCAATTTTTACAATGAAATGTTTAGCTCAATAGATGCACCTAGCTGTAAAATTATGAAGAGGGTATAAATATTCATAAAGTCCTTTGTCTGGCTAGAGTTAACACTTTTGAACTCTCGGCAATACGCGCTGTGAACTGTGACACAAATAAAATATTCGACCCTAGGGAAGAAAGTTGCGATATGTGTGTGCATTTTATTCTGTGGACTCATTCGCCGAAATAATTGCAACGGGTTGGAACGGCGTTAAAATTACATTGGACACTGCTGTGATACAAACTCCTCGTGTAATTCCCTAATTAAAAATACAATAATGCTTCATGTGTAGCATTTTTACTAGATACTTTTTGATAAGTAAAAAAAAACAGTATTGCCTAGTTATAGGGAAGTTTTTAATATTTTTTGTGTTGCATAATTAGTAGGTAATTGTACTCGTAAATAGGTAGGCATAATAAATTTATTATTATTACTATAAATTTATTCAATTAGTTAATTTAATCTAGTAATAATGACTATCACTTCCTAGATATTTAAGCTGTCAATTTTGCTAATTGATAAATGATCTCCAAGTGACTGATCACTTTGGTCCCGTCGTGGTTATGTAATTATACATATTGGTTGTTCTGAGGCAGGAATAAATTCATTAGGTACCTATTGATGGGTGTTCATTTAATATAAGTGGTAAGAATGCTTTTTTACATTACGTTACGACACAAGCCGAATTTACAATGAAATGTAATAATATGTTTTTACTTGGTACATCTAACTTAAACTGATGACAACTATTATGATGGTGGGTTAGGAAACGTATCAAACTTATTTTAACAAAACCGGCCAAGTGCGAGTCGGACTCGCGCACTAAGGGTTCCGTGCCTACTTTAACCGAATTAGATTCCACTTACTTCCACTTCGCAAAAATACCATATTTTGTTGACAGCAAATATAACTTTGTTTTTTATAGTGTTTGTATGAAGAACAAAGTTATTTTTGCGGGTGTAGAAAATGTGCTATATCTCAAAAACTACTAGTTCGATCTCGTTCAAACCAATTTTTACACTTGCTTAGTTCAAAAGTTAGATGGGGGAGACGCCAATTTTACCACTTTGGAAGCGTCTATCTCTCAAACCTCAATGTCTTTTTAAAAGACCTATTCATAGACACCCCACACGCATAGGTTTGACTAAAAAAAATTTTTTGTTTTAGTTTCATGTATGGGTGATTTTTTGTATGAGAATCGTAACGTGATACAGGATACATCTACCTACCAAGTTTCAACTGTGTAAATGCTAATAGTTTCAGAATAAAATGGCTGTGACATACGGACGGACAGACAGACAGACTTGACGAAACTATAAGGGTTCTGTTTTTTGCCATTCGGCTATGGAACCCTAAAAAGGCAAATTATTGTCGTTGCCCACCAAAATCACAAGCATAAATCAAAACAAAACACGAGCGCCACCGCAAACGTATTTATTGTTCCATAAATAAATTGTAATTCAATATATTTCGGGTGATATTTATCTATTTTCCGGGTTGTCCCATTTACTAAATCCCTGAGGATTTATTGGCGCATTTTTTCTAGTATGTACGTAATCTGTTCGGCGTCGTTTGGAATGGTTCCAAGGCTGATGCGTCCGCGACAGCCCCCAAGCTGCTAAGTGCCCCGAGACTTATATGATTCGGGAAATGACGCTTGGGCAGCCGACTCTGAATTAGACAACTCATAAATATCAGGCTTTCTTCCCTTCTTCGAACTCTTGAATGGCAACGACTATGTTATTTATGAAACGGTCATTTTGTTTTATTTTTTCCCTATTTCTATATGCGCATCATATACCTAATGCTTGATTACAATCTCTTACGTTAGTGTGGATTTTGTCATCTATGGTGTTTATCATGTATGTACTACATACCTACTTGGTGTAATTGTATGTATATACATATTTTCATATATTACATAAGTTATTGTATTTTTCATTTCAGTTAACTCTAAAACTGAAAAGGTTAGATTAGATAGGTTAAATAGAATGACAAGTCTTTAAAGGCTGCAAAATACATCTAATCCCGAATGGAATATACGATGGAAACTTTATTTTATCTATTCGAACTCTAGTAGCATACATGAAATATCTCAATAAAGATATGCTTATATAGATGTTCAGTTTATGAGACTTCTAAGTGTAAGTAGAAATTACAAAAAAAGGCAAAATCAAGTTTTGGACTTGGATTTGGAACATGCTCTACGTTCCAAGGAAGCACATTAAAACAAATCACTTCCAGCGCAAAATGTAAGTGCTTAATAAACTTTGCGACATCCTGTTTAATAATGAGGCATGTCGCAACCCAAAGGGCTCTGAGCATACCCACGGGCCTGCACACTAGGACACACATCCGTGTCCGGGAACCAACAAACGTATTACATGTCGCACACCATGACTCTGGCAAAGGTTCCCTTGATTGAATTGTATGAAATTTCGAGATTCCCTTCATACATATTTATTGCATGTTTTACCTCACATCTGTATTTTTAAATCATCTCTAACTCTGTTACTTATTTGTGCTCGCGATACGCTGTGCTCCGAGATTAATATTTAAGTTGTTCATCCATCAAATAATGTCGCTGCCAGAGCTCCTATTTCACTTTTTGAGCAATCTCGAAAGATGTGAGCGACGGCCTGCACTCTGGAATATTATCCGAGATTAAATCTTCATTGTGTTTTATCAGCAGTGGTTTTTAGGTCATAGCCTAATTTGCTTAATGCGGATCGTTTAATTTTAAACGAAGTCTCTATCCTTTTCAAATCTACAAAGTAGACAGGTGTCAAAATCAAATGACCTGTAAGACGTACAGTTAAGATTTATCATAGAATTAACAATCAATATATAGAAATCATAAGGCTCTAAGCTTTTACAAAAACTGATGCTGAAGGCATTGGAACCGTATTTTATGAATTTAAGTAAGGCTAACCAATTATTTCAACGTTATTTTTAAAAACTTTGAAACAACGCGCTTCTCTGTGTTGATTAAAGTACATCTCTGTGTTTTTCTTATGTATTTTCCTTCTTGATCTAATATTTTCATCTAATAGACATAAACTACTTAACCTGAGTATTGTTAAGTAACACAAAATAATACGGCAATGGTACTATAGTACTTGTATTGTATTCTATCTATTTTCGACAACGTATCGAATTCTAGCACCTCTACCTCACATTCCCGAAAATCATGATGATAACGCACAATCAAAAAAATAACAAACCATATGCATTCAAATCATTGAATAGCCTAACTAATTCATGAACTCTTGCGCTTCTATTTGTAAACATAAACCGTAGATCAACAAGCGAGTGTATATAACATATTCCGCTCACGCGCAGTTAACATTCGCCATTCGATTACCCAGCTTATACGTAGGGTAATTCCATTCGATTACCGTACCTATAAGCTGGGTAATCCGATTCGCAGAAAAAGCAATTTAGTGCAAATAAGGAAATGTAGCGGAGAGATGAAAATGAAATAGAGTCTCGAGGCAGTTTAATCAGGCGACAGACATGGCGGGCGGACGCTGGCTCCGACGACTAACGCAATTACACGCCGGGACATAGGGCACCAGGTGCAGAGGACAATAAAAGGGGTTTTTACCTCATAAAAAGGTCTGATTAACGTGTGGTGTAGTAGAGCAGCCGGAGGCGCTGCGCTACTTGTGGGTGTTCAATAACATCTAGCCACACTAGACAAGAATAGACTTTCTGGTTGTAATTTTCTACCACTGCAATAGACAACCCGTCACAAAGCTCAGCGGTTACGTCGAAGTTGTTTGTAGAAAGTGAATTATGGCCAGCAGTGAGCTATCGACCTATCAAATCACTCTTCAAATACTTCGCAATTACGATTAGTAATGATTTACGTAAGCATTTTTTCTTTTTTAACTTTTGCAGGATTCCAAAAAATAAAATTTAAGGTAACCTAACCTACTGCGAACTTCTGCCTCTTCTGTGCAACCTCCTTCCCGTTCCGCCCGGCCCCGGGACATTAGCAATACTCGCATACACACTCGAGCCGTATTAAGGTCTGCTTTAGTAGCCTGGCTTTGAGATTCGAAGCTACTTCCACAGCTATGTAGTCCTATCTAGCGATTTCATTAGATCTCTGAAAGACTACAAATAAACAAATTGTTTTTAAAAGCAATGCTTTACTCGCATTTTTTTTTAACAACCCATTGTTCCATTTAATACTGGACTAAATACATTGAAAGCCTGGGGAATAACTAGAATTTCAATTTAATGAACTGGATATTGAGTTTGTGTTATAAAGAGAATGTCATAGAAGGATAAAATAAAGTAAACAAGCTATTAACCTTTCAATAATTGAGGCTTGTGTGAATTTACGGTTGATCGAAGCATAAAGCTCGTACCGAGAGAGACATATTTAAATACCATTTTTTTGAGAATTGATAGTAACAGGTTAAGAAGGCATACATTTTGAAGCTGATAAACAATATACACTATTTGCTGTACCCAAACTTGAAATAATTATTAAAGTTTTTTCCACCGACACCTAAAGTAAAAGCAGATCTAGTAAAAGTTGGCGAGCTCGCAAGAAATAAAAGCGTGGTCATCACATCATTTGTAGAGCTAACGAAGTGAACCGCTTATCCCACTTACAAAATAAGCGTAAACGCGGCCTTTTACGCCAATATTTCGTTGCCATATCGAGTAATTTCACGATAAATTGCGCGATTTGTCAGTCAATTGGTCGCGCTAAATTCGCGCTGTCGCCCCGGCCGCGCGTCGCTCGCGCCGTGCATTTGTCATCTCGTCTCATAAATCGGGGAGGGATGGAATTATTGATGGTCGCACTTTAGTTGGTATGCGATTCAAATTACCATCGCACACTTATCGGATTTGCTTTAGATATTCATCACACATGATAACATCATGTCACCTACTATGTTACTTTGTATACTCGTAGGTCGATGGTATCATAATTTTTTGCTCATCTGCGAGCAGTTTTTTTTTAAATTTAATAGGCAAACATTTGACCGCAAACTTACCTGATGGTAAGCGACGATGCGGTCGATGATGTGTGATGGTGTGATGATGATGATTTTGTCCACTTTAAGCTGATTAGATGGGGGTTTTGACTTGTAGAGCGTGACTCCAGTAATAAAGTAATAATACACTTTAAAGAAACCTGCCTACAAAATCGATGACCAGAACAGGTTTTCCCTAACCTGTAGAACTAAGTAGGTACGTACGTACCTAGGTACTATTATTAGGTAAGAGTAAGAAATATTTTTTCCTACTGTTTCTGTTCAAACGCTGGCCCACGTCTGCCTCAGATTATCTCATCATGAGTAACTGCACAAAAACCATAACCACATCGATACTTTCGTCTAAAATAACAAATTAACTTACCTAAACAAAGACTGCAAACTTGGTTTCAAATTAACGGCCTCCTGCCAAAGACACAAACACAAGTTTAAGTAAATCCGCTTTTGTTTGAAAGTAGGTAGGTACTCCATCATACCAATACAGTTAATTGATTCCAACTTTTTGAAACTTGGAGATTCGCCCGACGAACAATCGAGATTATTTCATGTCATAATTATTGCAAAATGATGGCTTGCTGCAACCTGCCGCGAGAGAAGCTACTAAATAGGTTACTTATAAAATTAATATCATCATTTTGTTACGATAAATTCTACTGGTTCCCTGCGACTTAGCCCGCGCAAAACTTGAATTTTCCTAAATCTTTTATAACATGATATAAGGTAGCCTATGTCCTTTCCGGGGCCTCAAACTGACACCATACTAAATCCATCTAAATCTGTTCATCGGTTTAAGCTTCAAGAGATAACAAACAACACAGAACACATTTCAAAAATATTTGAAAACGTAATATTCAATCAACTACTAGCACATCTTTCTTTTAACCATCTACACGAAAAACAATTTGGTTTTACTAAAGGTAGAAGTACTGCTGATGTGGGAATTGCTCTATTAAAACATATCTTTGATGCCTATGTTAACAGACAAGATGCTTTAGGTATTTTCTGTGATCTTTTAAAAGCTTTTGATTGTGTAGAACATAAAACTTTATTGAAAAAATGAAGACATTGCTGGGCTTCAATTAATTAATTAAATCTACTTAAATCTTACCTAACAAGTTGAACACAAAAAGTATGCATCAATGGGGTTGAGTCTTCTGGAGCACCTCTGACCATGGGTGTGCCCCAAGGATCGATATTGGGACCATTGTTGTTTTTAATTTATATAAATAAATAAAATAAAATATATTTTAATTCAGACAAAAATAATCCATAGAATGTTAGTGAAATAAAGCATGACTTAGAAACTATGTTAGTATTTTATTTGAAGAGTTAAGTTTTTAATTTATTACAACTATTACAAAAAGGGGTACGTCCCCGTGTTTATCACCCTTTGCACAAAACATCTCCACATTGGCGATGTGAACCTATCCGCTAATGTCCTTAGGATGGTAATGGGACTGTTCCTCACTCTACTGATCAGGGAGCTTGTTTTTTTGCGAATAACGGCGTCGAAGCCATCAGTTTGGTACTCCGCAAACATACTTGATGCGCTGCAAAAACGTGGAAGACCCAACATCATCCTAAAGACATTATTATATTGGATTCGTAGGGTGTCTAGCGATTTTTTGGTGTGCTTGACCCATAAATTTCCCGTGTACATGCTTTGACAATACGCTTTAAATAGCGTCACTTTTACGTCCTCCGTACAACGAGAAAATCTGCGAGTCAGCATATTGCCTCTTACCGCCGGAGCCCTACGCTCCCTTTCAACGTCGTCATCGTCTTTGACTTTGTATATAAATGACCTTCCACACTTTGTGGAAGATCTTTATGATATAGTATTATTTGCTGATGGTACTTTACTTATATTCATAATTCCCTGGGAAAGATACTTTTGACGATGTGAATAATACTCTTTCACAAGTATTGCATTGCTTTACCGTTAACAACCTATTGCTTAGCGGGAATAAGACTAAATGTGTTAAGATTACGATGCCTAATATCAGACAGGCCTCAACAGATGTTTTGATAATAGACAAATTGCTAAATACTATAAATTCAACAACATTTTTAGGAATTACTTTAGATTCAAAACTACAATGGGGTCCTCATATCGTGGCCTTGTCAGAATGACTTAGTTTAGCTGCTTTTGCTGTAAAAAAGATACGGCGCTTGACTGATGTTGAAACGACCAGACTAGTCTATTTTAATTATTTTTACAGCTTGATGTCGTACGGTATTTTCCTATGGGTCTCAGCTGCTGATATAGAATAAATTTTTGTACTACAAAAAAGGGCCGTACGTGCTATTTATAACCTCAAACCTCAGGGTTCATTAAAAGATATTTTTTTTAAGAAAAAAGGATATTAACAGTAGCCTCTCTCAGTAAAATATTATGTATGTGCGTAAAAACTTGCATTTATTTACAAAGAAAAGTGATACGCATAATTTTAATACTAGAAATAAAAATAAACTTGCTATTCCACAATTCAGGCTTCAAAAAGTTGGTCATTCGTTCATGGGAAAATGTGTCAACTTCTTTAACAATTACCGAAAAATATTGTAGAATTACCAATTAACAAATTTAAATCATTTATTATGGATACCCTAATGACAAAAGGTTATTATAAAGTAGACGATTATTTGAATGATGTAAACGTGTAGACCAGCTCGCACTAGCACAATTTCTGTATTTAAACATTATTTATAAAAGAGGCTTTGACAACAGTTTCTTGCGCTGCTTCTTCTCAGCACTAGCGCACAATTTTCCCGGAGCAGTGATAGGGCTTAAAAAATACATGTTGGGATGTGTATAAGTAAGTGCCCCTGTGGGCCGACATACTGACCTCATAATAAGTAATAAACTTCATAAGTCATAAATGACTTTTACTTTTTTACAGACAGAAAGACAGACAGACACACATTTGCGTTTATCTTATACCTTTAAACTTTAAAAAAGCAATTCTTGTATATTATTTATTTATTTATTATATGTATATTCGTGATCTCGGAAAGGGCTCTAACGATTTCTTTGAAATGTTGTATGTGGAAGTTATCGGGGGTAAAAAATCAATCTAGATTAGTCTTATGTTTGGGAAAACGCGTGTTTTCAAGTTCTCGTGTGTTTTCCTTTTGCATTGATCGACGCAGAATACGGTCGCTAATTTCGCCTCTAATAAGACCTCTTTCCTTTTGTTTTTTTTATTTATTTATTAAAGTTTAATTATTAAATAGTAGTAACCGAGCTAAGCTCGCGGTCGTCCAGAAACTTCAAGCACTAAGCAGCAAACAGACAATTTTATGTGACCTACTAAAAAACTTTAAGATTAGATATAAGAAGATTAATTTGAGTTTTAATTTTAGTTTTCATTTACCCTATTTGTTTATTAGCAACAGTGCCTTACAGAAAGACAAAAAATATGTACCTACCTACGCTAAAATAATAAGGATCCAGTGACTGTTGGTAAATTAGATTAACTAATTATATCTCTTGTAATTGGCTAGGCAATAAAGCTGGCTAAGTCAAATAAGAGTTATCTTACGATAAGTAAACATAATTGCCGAAAAAAACAAAACACCCGACTGCAAAAAATTGTATATTTTTGAAATGGACTTTTTACTGGCTTTTATTTGATATCCATATTGCTATGGTAAGGAAAAAATCAATCCTCCCCCCTTTATTTCCATTTGCGGGCGTCATTTTTAAAATTTATATAGCCTCTCACAATTTTTACAAATTCAACGACACCTCATATGTCAAAAACGTTCCAGTCGTTTGGGCTGTAGGGCGTGCCAAACAATTATACATACAAATATACATACATACATACATACATACTCTCGAAAAACATAACCCTCCTTCCGCAGTCGGGTAAAAATAGATGGCGTAGTTGATTATATCATACTTATATTAAATATTTATTTAGCCGCTCGCCTACCGCTTATTACCCATTCGAAACAGGCAATTAGGCTTAGATTAGATAAACAAGTTTTTTTAAACTTATAGGTACTTATTCTATTAATAGTTATTACAAAGTAAAAGTATTCTTTTACGTCAGAAATATTGTTGAAGTATTTAATTTATGAAGAAAATACACTATAATTCCAATCATCACATCATTCCTATATGCCCCAGTCGTCCGTTAGCCACCAGTTATGCCTAGATACCACTATTTCTATAACCTTTAGGTACGTAGGTAACTGGGTCTCTGTTTAAAATAATGTCGATACCGTAAAATGGGGTGAGTAAAGCATCCTTAACTCTAAATGAAACTTTGACAATAACAAAAAATAAAATTAAGCAAATTCTGTGGACCTTATTAAGCTTATAGTTTTTTTTTATCTGGTTTTACTCAACACTTAAGTGTAAAAATGTCTCGATTTTCTGATTACTAATGCCATAATCAAGAAATAATTTAATATCAATAAAAATAACATGGATAACAACGTGGTTTTAGCAGGTGCTTCCATAACTGCAATGTAAAAACTTAAAAAGAAATATATAAAAAATACGTTTTTAAGAAATAAAAACATTACATTACAATAAACATTCAAATTCTGTTACAATTATCGCAAAAGTTAAAAATAAGCTTGGGATGAATTAAATCACAAGTTCGACAGTTTAATAACGGCCGGCCCTTTAACCCGCCTTTCATCTGGCCCTTATTAGGCTTTGGTAGTCACTTTACTAAATTTGATCTAAAATACACTTAAATAAAAAAATACATTGTAACTTTACCCTGCTTTAGCATCAATCAACTGTAAAGTTTAATTCGAAACAGCAAGATTAAAAGGAACAAATTCTTTCAACCACAATTTCGTTGTTTCCGGAAGAAAAAATACTATGAAGTGACGCAGATCAACACCCTGAACGGCTTTTAAGCTACTGACACGATGGAGTTTCGTGCGTGACTGCGCTGACGTATATTAGGTTTCCTATTGGTCCTTTATATGTGTGCGTAACAAGAATAAAATAAAACCGTTGGAAGTGCATTTTTGTAGTAGTGGCCCTAGATAAACACCGGCTCTTGATATCCGCAGGTACCTTATGGTTTACAAACATTTCTTTATTAACAGCACGAAAAATTATTTATCATGTGTCAAAAATTCTACTTAACCATAATTGAACTTTAGAGTAGGCATACTAAAAGTCAGCAAAGAAAAAAATCTGTTCCTACCTATCTACCCCTGGGACCATATTCACCCCATTTTACGGTACAAGTTACTACAGGTAGGCATACCTATTACCTAACTAAAGGCTAAATGTCAGTAACTTATTTAAAACCGCCTTAAGCATAGAAATAACTATAACTTACGGCGCTTAACCCCCAAAAAAATAAAGCGCACACTATTTTATTTTTATGACCTCAAAAAGTGTTATAGTTACGTCGCAGGGAGGTCAAGCTCGTGGTCAAGCTTGCAAATAAAATAACGTTTTATTATTATTGTTTTCCGTCTTGCTGGTGTAGTGATAGTGGTTCGCGCTCCGGACTACAAAACTAGAGGTTCCAGATTCGATTCCCGCAAGGGGCAAATGTCTGCGTGACGAGCATTTGTACCTAAGTCATGGATGTTAATAAACTTAGGTAATTATGTATTTCTTTCTATCCATTATTCTAACGCTAAAGCACAAGCTCACACTTAGTTCGGGGCACATTATTGGTGTAATTGTGGGAACTACTATTTATAATAATTATATTATGTTATTTTTAATCGTCGTCATCGCGATTTCGGATCGGTGAAGTATTATATACCGCGCATTGTATAATCTCTTTGAAACTACGCACAAGTTTCTAGTGTTGTTTTAGTCGTTCTTTTCGTAGGGTAAATGAATCATAGAAGGAACTGAGAAACGAATGTAGGGCTAAGTGCGAGTTTTTCACGAGCTCACTCACAGAACAGAAAAAACTAGAGCTCACTATCGACTATGTGACGAAAATACCTTTTCGCTATGGTACTTACTGCAAGGGACATTGACTAAATTCCAGTAAGCACATGAAAAACTCGCACTTCCCTCTGGTGAAAATCAGAAAATAAGCACATAAGAAAATGATGTAGAAAATCATCAAAGCCGAACCTCTAACATCAGAAACCGTCGCATTTGTTCGTTATTTATTCATTGTGACATGTCGTTCATCAGGGTTGTAAATAAGCGCAGCGCGATTACCGCGGGTCAGTGGTTCGTGCGAGCTGTGCGCGCTACGCTGCTGGGTACCGCCCAGTGCCGGAACAAGGGCCACCTTCAGTGAGTATCCAAAACAAAAACTTTTACAGCGGTGAGCCAACCTGGGCCTTCCTTCGTCGTTAATTTTGTGAATCAGTTAGATAATTTATTTTAGATGATTCCATTTATTCTTTGTCCAACACTAATGTTATAATAGTTATAGTTCCAAATATTTAATTATAAAACATTTATATAAAGAAGTGAATCAAGTTACAGAAAGTTCTCTCTGGCATGTATTAAGATAAATAGGTAGGTACTTCGTTTTATATTAAGAGTGGTTGGTTGAGGATTCCCAGACTATTGGAATTCATCGTGGAATGGTACTTTTACGCAAAAATCTCATTAACAAACCATAACTTGTCTTCTTAAAAGAATACTCAACAGGACGTAAATAGGTAAGTACATACTTACCTATTTATCTATACATGTAAAAAACTGTAAAACCGATGCGTCTGTACATTAAGTATTTTTACCAAAAACTAATTAAGGGTGATGTTAAAATAGTAACAGAATAGGAATCTACAATTTTAATTTTTTTGTCTGTTTGTCTGTATGTCTGTTTGTCTGTTTGTACACACCAATCTCCGAAACTACTAAACGGATTTGAATAAAACTTTTTTTACTGTCTAGCTATTGAGTCTGGGCAAATACTAGGCTATAACTTATTTTGAAGATCGGAGTACCTGACGTGGAACCTTAGCAGTACACTTTAACTAAGAGAGATTTGAAAGAAGCGCCTTTAGTAAAGTTATATAGTGTGATGAGAATTTTCTATTGACGCCCACAAATTGAAGGTCTGGAGCA
This sequence comes from Pyrausta nigrata, assembly GCA_949316185.1. Taxonomy (NCBI): domain Eukaryota; kingdom Metazoa; phylum Arthropoda; class Insecta; order Lepidoptera; family Crambidae; genus Pyrausta; species Pyrausta nigrata. Next base: position 9,111,151 of record OX438957.1, on the reverse strand, counting down.
ACTGATATGGAACCCTAGCAGCTCAGCTCAAATAGAAGATATGAATAGAACGCCTTAGAGAACATTGTTTAGCACGATGAGCATTTTCTATTGATGTACACAAATTAAAGATCTTGAGCAACTGATATACAACCCTAGCAATTCAGCTCAACTATGAGAGATATGAATAGAGCGCCTTAAGGAACATTGTTGAGCGTGATGAGCATTTTCTATTGACGTACACAAATTGAAGGTCTTGAGCAACTGACATAGAACTCTAGCAGCTCGGCTCAACTATAAGAGATATAAATAGAGCGCCTTAGGGAAAATTGTTCAGCGTGATGAGCATTTTCTATTGACGCACACAAATTGAAGGTCTGGAGCAACTGATATGCTTAATTACTTAAGACAGATTTTCAAACTCCCAAGGTAATCCTACTGTCTCCAAGTTACGATCTGGTGATTCACGCACTATTTTTATACTACTTATCACTAACTAACGGAAATTGAACTACGAGTATAAGAATAGTCTTACTTACTTTACGTTATAGGAGAAAGGGTAGGGAGGCCTTTGCCCTGCAGTGGGACACGACAGGCTCTTAATAATAATAATAACGATACGATAGTAGTAACTTACAAACCGACCTTTAAGAAGGCTAGGGACACAATAAATAAATTCTAAACCGCATTCATCTATTGCGGTAGGGAGGTTTGAGTCTGACTTTTTTCTGAACACTAAAACGAACCTTACCGATATATTTTTTACAAACGAATAAAACTGCCTTCAATAAAGTAAACTAAATAAGTAAAAAAAAACCTTTGCACTTTTACTAAGAAAGATATACGACAAAATTTAGTTTCGGAGTCAGTGTCACTGCCATGCGAAATATCCTTACCAGAGGAGGACGTCTCCTTACGACATGGTAGACTGAAAGATCATGATGATAGCTGGATGGCGACGGGAGTATAAAATATTTTGTATCATAGAGTCTACGCGTACGAAGTCGTGGGCAACAGCTAGTAGACTAATAAAAAAAACAATGAACTAAATATACCCGTATCTAAAACTTTTAGATTACAAAAACTGTAGATAAAATTAATTGTGAAAATACGGGACATGCCTGCCTAGATTTATTGAAGCTATTTTCCCATTGAGACATGACTTCATCATACTTCACATCATCCTTACATAAAACATCGTTTTCAGAATTCAAATAAACAAAGTGCATCGCGGTATGGGTCAAGTTTATCGTTCAGTGTTAGCCTGTTTGACTCGACTTCCAGATAATTAAGTGGCATATTAAGTGCAGTGCACAGGTGCGTACGCCTAAACCCTTTACGACACAATTCTTTTTGTTGTTGATGTAAGATGTTTTCTAAAAAATACGCCTGTATATTTACCAAATAAAAAGACTTCCACAAACATGAAGGTTTTAATTATATTAAAACAGTCCTAAGTAAGTAATTAGACACTTAGTAAGAAAACAAGGAAAAATAAACAAAAAATAATTGGAGTAGCAAAGTAATCAAACTGATTTCGAGAAAAACAACCCCACACTCATCTATCGACTGTCTAATAAGGCGGGCTTTGAAAGATGAACCCTGGCTGCAGTAGCGACGGGCCTGGGCGAATCTCCTTTAATTGATTCGACGCGGGATGGCTCTGCCCCACTGGCCAGAGATAAGCGGACATTTTTAACCAGTCCTTTGTTTAAAAAGTGAAGTCATAGTCCGCTGGTTGGGAACTCGGCAAACAGGCAACCCTTTTTTCAGAGAAGCTTTCAGGAGTGTTGTGAATAATTTGTTGGCTCCGGAAATTTTGAAATTTTAATGGGTATTTATTTTCATTTCAGAGGGCCTTGGGGCTGCAACGTTATCTGTTGTTATCCAATACTTTTATAGGATTCAAAATTTCAATGGAACCCGCTAAGCGAATCGTCTAAAATAAATTAGGGTTTGTTAATGTTACAATAGGTATCTACTATCCCTTTCAGACCGGCGGCCAAAGTACGCCGAATCGGTCCTTAGATTTCAAATCTGAGGTCCAATTTCCATTTTCCGGCCGCCATCTTGGAAAATTTTAGGGCCAACAATTGTATTGTGACGGGCCCAGGGTTCGTATCCCACCATGCTATGAATGCTAAAGATTATTTTTATTTTACCAAGAGAACAAATGGGTTTTTATAGCTTTGCCTTCTTTTATTGTCATATTTAATTTTGGTTTATTTACAGACCAAATTTTTCAAATAATTCTTCCATTTTTATGAAAGTAGTCGACAGGACTATGCTTTGGGTTTAGCTCTGGAGCTGTTTCCGTCGGATCTGCTTATTATTGAATTTCGTTATTTTTCATTCGGGCTTGCTTAACGGTAAGCTGTCAACCAGGTCATCTCCAGAGTCATCTTTCGACTCTGGGTGCGCAGAATTGGAATCTCCTGCCACCCCCGATGGCCCTGGGATGAGTTCTGCTCTCAGAACCTATTAATCTGTATCGCTATTCTCGTCTCAAGTCTCGTATGATATACTCGCCATCTTATCTTCCGATAAATAATAAATATTATTTATTGGAAAATGTTAAAAAAAAACTAGATAAAAAAAATAAAGACAACAGTTTCGGCCCCAGTAGATACGATTGTTTCAGTAAAGTTCGGTAACGTCTGTCGGCATCGTCAAATGCTATTTGAATGCAATTATTCACTAAAACCATAGATAATGTACTTAACATTATGATCATACGTAATCAATAACCATTTATTAAAAACAACACAAAAAAAATTGACTCGCAGTAGTAAAATGTGGCACTTTGAAATTACTCTCAACTTGACAGGTCCGTGACCTCTACTGCGACTGAACCCGCGCCAAATTTGTTTTAAATATGGTAGAACGATTCAAACGCAATCGTGCGATGCTGGGCCTGTCAACAAAACACAAATAGTTCTTAAGAAAAAAATTACTTTGTGAACTGCGCAATTGTATTGACCAGTTCTGAAAGGGCTATAGGTATACTTTAATATAAAGTCGTTACATTGAAGTTACCTACATGAAAGGGATCCGCCGCACTTACAATGTTATTGAGGCTCGTATCCTTCACAGTTTTATTGAAAAAGTCACAAAGTTTATCATGGCTGATAACATCAAAAATTTCAATGGGAACCATTCAAGAGGAACAGTCAAAGGACCTGTGAGCTGTAAACCTCTTTCAGGACTAAAATGTTGCACATTGTTTACGCCGAGCATCAACTGCGAGGGCTATTTACCTTTAATAGCTGCTATATTCAGCAAATGCGCACATTTTATGGCAGGTACTTCCTAAAGCTCCATTATTGTGGTACCAATCTGTAAAACAATTTCCAATTTGGAAGGGTAAAATTCGATTAAGGTGGGATAAACCGGTCGATGTAACCACCAGAGGGACAAAAAGCCAATTTGGGCAACACATTTGCGACAAAATATTGAGTTGCGATAATGAATATAACATCAATGATCTCTCCACACAAAAGACAATTACTTTTATGAACAAATACTAGGTAGGTATTTGTTACCTACCTACTTAGATCGTAGAAACTCTTGCAATAATAACTAAGGTGGTTGCGAGCTTTTTCGGATGAAGAGACAAGACACTAAATAGTAAGTAGAATAAATGTCGCAGCCATATATACTTACTTATTATCGTAAGTATTTCACGCCGTATTAGAAGTCGACGAACCGGATTGAAAGTTTAAAATAGTGTCACAACAACCGTCAACGCTTTTCAAAGTATATACACTATTGGCCCATGACCAAAATGGATGGGTCATATGAACTACCAGGTGACGTATATAGGACGATATAAAAGCATAAAATAATAAGATTCAGCACTATGCTGTCACTTGTAAGCTGTCCAACTGAGTTCTGGTGAGAATTTTAAAGTGCAGACCCATCCATTTTGGACATGGGCCCATAGTCTAATAGATTAGGTATGTAAATGCATTTCATGTTTTTTTAATAAACATGATACCAAATCAATAACTACATAACGTAGGTACAAAACATTAAACAGCGCTAATTCTAAAGTAGGTAAGCACATAATAATACATATATTAGGTTAATTTTCATACACAATGAAAGATAAAAGTAAAGCACTTATTACACCATCCAATTTGTAGCTTCCTCAGTAAGATCATTCTTGAAGGTAACTAGGAAGGTAGGATGGATAGGCAGGTGCTCTACTCGGATAACGCATTGTCCGTATTTTCGTAAGATAGTGTAGTATTGTCCTACTTACCACATTCAAATTCTAATGCAAAATGTTGCTAAGATAGTCTTTTTGGAGCCAACTCAATGAACGAATAATATGCAAATAAAACAAAATGTGCGGTTAGACGGTGAAGTTAACTTAAATGAACAAAAGGTATCCATAATATCTAACTAGTCTCTATGCAATATAGGACCTAGATTCTACTGTGTACATCTTCGTAGGTAGACGATTATTTTCTATCCTTAGCCATCAAATCCACCCTTAACCCCTATATATTAGAATCGCACTCGTAAAAAAGATATTTTGACAAGTTTTAAACATTTCGCGTGCGCTTGTAAAAATCTCTACGTCTCTCTGTATTCCCTGATAGATAACGTAACGCTGTCTTTATAGGGTCATAAAATAGTTATTGCTGCGAAACGATAACGGCGATTTATAACACTTAAGTTGGTTCTGGCGCTCGATCTGAGGGCTACTAACACACATCCCCGTCTTTCGGCCGTCCATTTTGTATGTACACCCTTGCTTATCTACATGGGTTCTAAAATACGGGCATAAACTGACGGCCATTCATAGAGGGTATAAAATAATTTTTCTGCGTGCGATCGCTCATACATTGTAATGGGATAGTGACTTGCATTAAATCGTAAATGTAGGTCAAATTGATGAGCATCTAACATGCATATTGCATGCTGTTTGAATTTGTAAACTGTAGCCTACTGTTGCAGGTCTTAGTATGATTAAATAACCACAATTAAATAAGTTATTGTTTGTATAATTCAAGCAATTTCATCGTTCCAAGTACTTAGGTAGGTAGGTACCTTACTAAGTGACTGAGATAGGTATACCGTACTCTAAGGCGATTAACACACTGCCACGCATCACGCAGCGTGGCGCGTGATTTTTTTTGTATTCTCCTGCGCGTTGCGGAAGAGAACAAAGAAATTCACCCGCTACGCCTGTGTGGTGCGCGTGGCAGTGTTGATCGCCTTCGCCTTAAGCATTGAAAAATATTATTTTAATTTTATATAAAATTATTTAAAAAAAAAAAAAAAACCGACTTCAAAACTGACTACAGTGCTAATTAAAACTTAATTTTTTTTTAAACAAATTTAAACTAAAAAGTACAAAATAATATTTAAATTACCTAACTGTTCTACGAAATTATACAAGAAACCTTTTTCCAATTTATTATCTGTTATTTTTGGAGTCGGTGCCAACCAAGCTAGATATTCTATCTACTCTAAGCAGCCAAGAGATAGTTTGATCCTGTCCTTACTTGCAAAAAACATTAGAATTAGAATTACTGGCACCGACTCCAAAAAAAATTACAGATAATAAATTGGAAATAGGTTTCTTGTATAATTTCGTAAAACAGTTAGGTAATTTAAGTATTATTTTGTACTTTTTAGTTTAAATTTGTTTATAAAATTTTAAGTTTTAATTAGCACTGTAGTCAAGTTTGAAGTCGGTTTTTGTTTTATTTTTTTAAATAATTTTATTTTTCTATTTTTAGTTGAAAGGGGAAGGGAGGAGGGGGGGGAGGGAAAGAGGAGGGAGCTGCGCCTTTGACTTTGTTTTGTTAGCATCCTATACAGTACCTGACTAAACATCTGGTGTTTTAATTACTAAACCCCTAATTTTTAAGGAGTTCCACCATCAGCTCAGCTCCACATAATGACTATCAGACGTAACAACATGTCCACATTAAGATACTAGTACAAAAACACTATACGTGCCTTCAAAATTTGAGGGTTTCCCTCGATTACACCAAGATCCCATCATCAGATCTCGACCGGGTCAAAATGGGACCAACTAGAAGGTATAGCCTCTAGGTAAACATTTTTTTTTTCAAATCGGTCCGCAACTGTCTGAGTTAGGCGGTAACATAGCCACAAAAAAATAAAAAAACATACAGTCGAATTAATAACCTCCTCCTTTTTTGAAGTCGGTTAAAGGGGAGGGGAGGAGGGGGGGGGGGGCAGGGAAAGAGGAGGGAGCTGCGCCTTTGACTTTGTTTTGTTAGCATCCTGTACAGTACCTGACATAACATCTGGTGTTTTAATTTCTAAACCCCTAATTTTTAAGGAGTACCACCATCAGCTCAGCTCCACATAATGACTATCAGACGTAACAACATGTCCACATTAAGATACTAGTACGAAAACACGTATAGTGTTTTCGTACTAGTATCTTAAAAATTTGAGGGTTTCCCTCGATTACACCAAGATACCATCATCAGATCTCGACCGGGTCAAAATGGGACCAACTAGAAGGTATAGCCTCTAGGTAAACATTTTTTTTTTCAAATCGGTCCGCAACTGACTGAGATATGCGGTAACATAGCCACAAAAAAATTAAAAAAAACATACAGTCGAATTGATAACCTCCTCCTTTTTTGAAGTCGGTTAAAAATTAACTGACAATTTCTGGCAAAACGGTAGGCGTTATAATTGCGAACATGGGTTGGCCGTATAGTACATTTTTAGCGGTGCGGTGACGTAAATATATAACGTCCGGCGAAATATGAGGGTCCACTGTGCTTTGCCCTCACTCTGAAAAATATCTTGCTTATAATACTTGCCCATTAACGCAGATCCCAAGTGATTGACTGGTAGAGAATACCCTGAGACAAGTAATTTAGTGCGATTAACTTTGAATAAAATCTATATAAGTACTATAGAGTGTCTATAGTAAATGAATAATAATAATAATCCTTTAAACAGATCAGTCATATTCTGATTTTACACAATAAACCTATTACCCTACTGCTCAACTATAAGCTTAACCGGTTACCTACCTAATAGTATTTAGTATTATACTATAAGATGTAAGCCAATTTTTACAGTTCCGTTGGTACATCAAACAAAAGGGATCCCAAATCTCATAAAAAATCACTTTGTTATCAGTCTGTTAATCCCTTTTTTCTTAGGAACACATGAAGGAATCAAGTTGAAATTAATATCAAATACTTATGTCTGCAGTCACCAGTCCCTAGTAGAAGCTTTAAAATATCTTGCTTCTAAGTTAATGCAATCCAAAGATACAGTTACTTGAGCTTTTTTTTTTTAACATTTCACAGGGGACTTACTCCATAGACCTAGCACCATGGAAAAGGATGATTTTACAGCACAAAGAAAAAAAAAATTGTTCTGTCATCACAAAAAACTTATAGGACAAGTTTGTATGTATGGACCTTTAGTGTGCGAATCCAACGCACACTTGTCTGGTTTATTTATATGAATTTACCACTACCCACTTACCAACCAATGCAAAACTTTAGGGGATAAATGAAAGTTACAAATATTTTAAAAATATTTTATATATATAAAACAATGATATTGCTAATATATATCTTTTGGAGGGGGTCTTCCAAAAAGAAGCCTCCAAGAGGCAGGTTGAACAAGTTGTGACATTAGATCAGATTTTTCTGAAAATAGTGGCAGTAGGTTTGCTAAGTAGTAAATCATGTCATATGCATCAGGTATATTATTTCCTTCAGAACAGTATTTATACAACATAAGACAAGGCAATGAATTCTCTCCACATATTTCATATAACAATGATGCAAATCCTCCTCCATATATTCTGAGCTCAGTGTCATGTGCTTCATGTTCCAACCAATTAAGAGTCTTTGCTTTAGACTTATAGGATGATATGTCATTGGCCACAAATCTAAATGGTGATGTTGAAATATATTTCTTTTCATGAGCGAAACTGCTACTCAATATCACAACATCTTTGACATTCCGCTCCTTGAATTTCTTTACAAGTTCGTCCAAAAAAGGTCGTGCATGTTTATAGAGCAGAGGAGCCCTGAGTTGTAAAACAACTAGATATCTAAGAGCACATTTGTAGATCTCACAAGTACTGGATAACTTAGAAGAATCCAGATCGTAGGGGTCGTATCCTACAACCGGAATCAGAGCCGTACTGTGTACAGAGGCGATTTTCACCATACCCAAGGATGAAATCAGCAAGTCACAAGCAAGTTGGCCAACATTTCCCACTGCTACACTTGGAATAATAAATGTATAACCAGACAAGTCCCCATCATCTATAAATTTCCAAATATTTGCTTCACACATATTTAAATCGTTATTATCTTGACAATTTTGTAAATATTTTTAGGTTATGTTTATGTTCGGCTATTATAAGCAATTTTTGCAGTTTTTGCTTGTTACTGTCACTGACATGACAACAAAAAAAGATGTACTTACCTATTTTATGGCCTTGGCTTTGGTCATCTAGCCATACAAAAGAAAAATGACAGCTAGTGATGTGCAGTGATATTTGCAGAAACCGATTTACACACAAGACACAATATATAGCTCACGCGAAAAGCTCACAATAAAATAAAAATTCAATAAAATTCATTTATTTCTGCTTATAGACCCAACTAGGGGCACTTATACACGTCCCAATCTTAACCCTACCACTGCTTCGGGACAATTTTGGGCTAGTGCTAAGAAGAAGCACCAAGAAACTCAGTCACTATTGTCATAGCCTCTTTTCAAAGTTTTATAGCCTGACCAAAGCCTGACCAAAGCCTGACCAAGAATATATGGGACCTCGCCATATTGCGGAAAACAACTGGAACTAATTTCTTTTACTGGCAACAGAAACCACAAATCGTCATTGTCATGTCATAATTTATTGTCATAATGATTAGTGTCAAAGAGGAAGCGTGATCTAATTTTCGAGTATGTGATATTTTTATGTGTTAAAAACGCCGAAAACTATTCGCTGTCGTAGAAGAAAAGTGGTTTAACATGTGTTCTAGTAATTTTCGACAGAACAATCTATGTAATCACCATAATTTCTGTATGTGAATTACCGATTTAGTTGTCATATCACAGTTTTTGGTACGTCATATAGTGCAAACAGTGAGAATTGGCTACTGATGGCAACGGAGAATATTTTAATAAAGTTTTTGAAAAATGACAATTATTGAAACTTGTTTTAAGAGTTTTTTTTTATTTTATGCTTAGATATTTTACTGAAATAGTTCGTAGAAATCCCGCCCCGAGACCCTCAGGGAAGAGGAGGTCCAGCATTGTTTTTGTTGTTGCTATTGTTTGCTATTGCTTATAAAAACGGTGTCTCCTAAAACTTTGCTAACGATAGTGCATGAGTGGATGGCTGCTTGTTTCTGGAGGATGTAAACGTTGATGTGTGAATCTAATTTGTCGCAGTATCGGTGTATGTTCGTGGCTACAATTCCGGTTGCTCCAATGACTATAGGTATGATTTCAGTAGAGGTGTTCCAGAGTCTGCTTATTTCAACTTTTAGGGGATGGTATTTACTAAGTTTTTCTATTTCTTTTGGTCCTATGTTATAGTCCGATGGTACTGTTATATCAATAAGGTAAGTTTTATTCTGTACTTTGTTTATGTAAATTATGTCAGGTCTATTATGTGATTCGGTGTTGTCAGTTTGCACTGGTATTTCCCACATTATTTTTGATTCTCTATTTTCTTTAACTTGGGGTTGTATAAGTTCCTGTTTCCACCAAAGTTTAGATGTCTCAAATTTATGTTTATTTAATAGTGTCCAGTATACGTATTTTACTATATTATTATGCCTATTTGTATAATATGTACCTGCTAATTTGTCACAACCTGAAATTATGTGCTTATAATATTAATAGTCTAATAACTTGATAAATTATATAATTTGGAAGAACAATAGGTACTTTCTTTTTCAACCGACTGTTGTGGTTCAGCAATTTGTCCAAATTTCAAGGTCAATATTACTGACTTTAAAAGAACCTAATTTGCGACTGTTTTGTCTTGTTCTTGTATCGTAGTATCTGTTACCATCAGACTTAGAAATGCAACATTAGATGCAAACATATTATAAAATATATATTTTTATGTTCAGCTGCCACTCTACACTGGTATGATTATATCAAGTGTTGTCATATAAAGAGGATTCGTAGCGCCCTTAATTCAGGTCCCATATATTCCTGGTCAGGCTATACAATTGTTTCGTACATACAAGTCATTCCATACATTTTTATCTTTTATATAGTCATCTATTTTATAATAACCTTTCGACATTAAAGTATTCTTAACAACTGATTAAAATTTATCTATATGAAAATATTGTTGAATTACCAACAATATTTTCAGGCAATTTTTAAAAAAAATGTGATACATCTTCCTATAAATGAATGACCAATCTTTTGACGCCTAAAGTTTGGAACGGCAAGTTTTTTTTTATGTCTTGTATTAAAATTATGTAAATCACTCTTTTTGGAGAACGAGTGCAAATTTCTTCGAACATACATCAGATTTTCATAAATAAATTGTGAATATACTGTAAGTATTTTTACATCTTTAAACACTTGTTTTAGTGACTCGTCAGATTTAAGATTGTAAATAGACCGCACGGCTCGCTTTTGCAGTACAAATATTGTTTCTATATCTGCGGCCGAGCCCCATAGCAAAATGCCGTATGACATGAGACTATGAAAATAACTAAAATAAACTAGTCTTGCCGTTTCAACGTCAGTCAAAAGCCTTATATTTCTCACAGCATAAGCAGCCGAACTGAGTCTCCCAGACAAGGTCTCGATATGAGGACCCCATTGAAGCATGTGATCTAGAGTAATTCCCAAAAATGTAGCAGTTTTTGTAGAATCTAGTGGCTCGAACTTTACAACGACCTGTGTAGTGACTTGTCGGACATTAGGCATTGTGAACTTAACGCATTTGGTTTTGGTAGCGTTGAGCAATAGATTATTACAAGTAAACCAATGTAATATCTGTGAGAGAGCACAATTTACATCGTCAAAAGTATCTTTACCCCTGGGGGTTTTAAAAATTAGTGACGTATCATCAGCAAATAGTACAATCTCACAAACACTATCCACGAAAAACGGAAGGTCATTAATGTATATCAAAAACAACAACGGTCCCAATATCGATCCTTGGGGCACTCCCATAGTCAAAGGTGCTCCTAAAGACTCAGTTCCAATAGTATATACGTTTTGGGTTCTTCCAGTAAGATAAGAATTAAATAGTCCCAATGCCCCAGCGGAGACCTCATAATGTCAAAGCTTATTTAATAGTGTCTTGTAATCTACACAATCGAAAGCCTTTGAGAGATCACAAAAGACACCTATAGCATCATGCTTAGTATCATATGCGTCAAACACATGTTTCAAGAGAGCGACTCCAGCATCAGCAGTATCTCGACCTTTTGTAAAACCAAATTGTTTATTATGCAATAACTTGTTTAATGTAAAATGGTATAAAAGCCGGTTAAATATATATTTTTCGAAAATCTTACTAAAGACTGGTAAAATGGATACTGGTCTAAAATTGGAAGGGTCACTTTTCTCACCAGATTTAAATAGTGGGACAATTTTGCTTAACTTCATTAAACTTGGGAATTTGCCCTCATCAATACATGTATTGAAAATAGTTGCCAATTGAGGTGTTACTAAATTAATAATTGTTTTAATAATGTATACAGAAAGTCCCCATAGGTCTTCGGTTTTTTTTTCATATTTAATTCGTTAAATGTTTTAATGATAACATCAGGGCTCACATGTCTGAAGTGCAGTGGAAAATCACACTCATTAGTATTAGATTTAAGAATGGACTTAGCTAGTTCTGGAGAGGAGGCAAGTTCTTAAGTTGTGCTAGGTGCAATATTAGAAAAGAATTTTTCGAAAACATTTGCAACTTCCGAGTTTGATTTTACTAGCCTACTCCCATCGTGCAATGAATATGTACGATCTTTTGATTTAATTTTACATGTTTCTCTGTTTATGATGTTCCATGTAGCCTTTGCTTTGTTTTTGGAACCTGCTACTATCCTGCGGAGATGGTTTGACTTAGCCTGGGCACAAACATTTTTAAATATTCTTGAATAATTTGTAACATATTCTATAAATCGTGGGTCCTGAGAATATTCCCTGATACTATACAGATCATATAACTTATTTCTACTTTTGTGAATACCTGGTGTAGCCCACTCATTAAATTTACTTATAAACTGATTGGATTTAACCTTTTTCTGAGTAATGGTTGAATTCTTTTGTTATTAAGTTAAAAAGTTCTTCATATAATTTGTCAACATCACTACTGCAGGTAGATAGTGCATTTACACCATGAAAAATTGAGTACAAGTCCTAATTTTAGGAATCAAACAATTAATATTATATGCTAACAAAGTAGCTACTCGTTTTTTTATATTTTAAAGAGCCGCCAGTCAATTTAAATTGATTGTTAATAAATTTGTTTGTGTCAAAAAACACAAACCTGTCACTATGACGTTCAGTTAAATTGAAAAGCAAAGTATTCAGTAAGCGAATACTGTTATTTTCTTGTGCCGTATTACTATTAGAAAATGGAAAGGCACAGAATATAATTTTTTGTACATTAAGCCTTGACAAAATCGTAAAATTTTGTATGATATTTGATTTTGTACGTTTTTTTGAGCTTTTGACTATTTCCTAACATTATAACGAGTATTGAGTTAGGGTTTAGTTTTCTAGTTAGGATATTATTTACAATTTGGTCAAGAGGAGCGTCAGGCATACAATAGTTTACAATATTACAATTTAACTTATAATTTAACAAGGAGCCGTAACCAACTCCCAGCCTATCTGAAAAAACCATAACATTTTCTGCCAATGTTTACACTTGCTGCAATTTGTTTACACTTTTTTCCGAACATATCGGCTGGGCGACATCTCTCTGTTGATTGGAGTCTTGCTCTGAGTACAGGTTAATATTTGGTAATGATTTATGGCATTCTGGGTTGGTGCTGCTACCCAGCTCCAAGAGTTTGTTAGCAGCCAGGATGTGCTCAGAAATTTGATCCTGGGCTGAGTTGTATTTGGATGTTATAGATTGCAAGGACTCCTGCAACTTTGAGATGTCAGCCTGCAGTCGCTTCATGTCCTGATCATATTTACATCTACTTTCATTTAATTTGCTACTATTAATTTCTAGGCTATCTATTAATTCTAACCGTTCCTTCCTTAATTGTACATTTTTGTAAAAACATTTAGGTTTTTTATCAATTTTCTTAGTTCTGTTAATAAATCTATTTATTTTTAAATATTTTTTAACTCTATTCCTACCTGACAATCTGATTTGTTTACCAATGTTTGTTGAGTGGTTCATATTTATTGGTTTAATATTTATGCCTAAGTCCGTAACTGCTGCCTGGCCATTTGGAGACCCAATCAACTCATCGTAAAGGTTCAAGGTCTGTGAGTGCGCTTGTGCCTTTATCTCTTCTTCCAAATGCAGTATTTTCTTATTGGCGTCCCGCAGCTCAGTCTCCAACTCATTATTGCGAATGAGTGTCTGCACAGTTTTTATGGCCACACCATATTATTGTCTTTGGTTCTTTTCTTTCATTCACTAATCAGTACACATTCATTCATTCGTTTGTCAATCAACGTCAAATGTGTCAATTTCCACTGCAAGCTGCAAGGACTTATTTCTCTCCATAATTTTCCTTTTCTTTCTCATAGTTTCGATTTTCCATTGCAAATATTGCTACATGTAACAAATACTTTTATGTTCATGAACAAATTCTTAGGATTTTTATCATTTAATGCATCGCGTGCCAAAATTGTATTGAACTGATTATGACCGAAAAGGAAAGTGTTGATCCGCAGTTACAAGATTTCATCCTTGCTGAAACGCACAAACAAAGATTTCAGGTAAATAAACATAAAATCGCAAGTTTTAATCGCATGGAATATTATGGTTTTATTTAGGTTTTTTATTTTAATTCGTAAGTTACTACCGCAAGCTACGATAAAATATAACCTCCTAGCTCCTGACCTTTGGCCTGTTTTAAAATGAACTTGTCGTGAATAATTTAATTGGATTTGCTTTGTTCGGTACACCGTATCCATGTAACAGTTCGTTATTATAATGTCATGCGCTATCTAATTTAAACAAAACTGTTTTAGATTTGAATTTTAATCATCATTTCAGGTACTTGTCCATGGTTTAACTGACACATGCTGGGACACATGCATGGGCCGGCCGGCTACGCGCCTCGACACTAAGACTGAGGTGTGCATAATGAACTGTGTTGAAAGGTTCATTGACGCCACTACCTTTATCACTAAACGTCTAATGAACACAACCAAATACCGTTCTGACTCTCCTCTGGAATTCCAGTAATTTAAGAAAAAGAGTATTGTAGAAAAAGTGTAAGTAAACAACCATGTTTTCCAGCATTAGAAATTTCTTACACCGTCACAAGAGGAAGTTCATAGTAACTGGTGCCGTTTTTGGTGGACTTTATCTGCTATCAAGTTATGCTCAGAAAAAACTGCGAGAATGGCAAGAAAAAGAAGCAAAAAGATTCTTTGAAATGACTCGCAAAAAACAACATTTTGAGAGTACTGAACGAACATGCAACCAAACAATACTTTCACTGTCAAAAATTGTTTCTGAAAGTATTCTTAGTGTATTAAATACTGAAGAAATTGTGCAAAAGTTGCAAGAAAATCCTGATAATAAGTTGGAACTATGGGAGCAATTAAAAATTATGATCTTCACAAGAATTTGTGTGATTGTTTATGCATTATGCATTTTACAAGTAACTCTTAGAGTCCAGTTGAATGTGATTGGTGGTTATCTCTACAGAGATTCAGTCCACGAGGATGAGCCATTGATTGACAGTGAACTGCAAGCAAAATATTTATCTCTGTGTCACCATTTTGTTGGTCGAGGTGTAGAAGATTTAGTCAAACAAATTGAAAAAGCTGTTAAAAGGGTTGTTGAGCCTATTTCTCTCAAAAAGAAAATTACACTACAAGAAGTGGAGCAGATGTTCTGGTCAGTGCAAACTATCTTGTGTACAGACACTACTGAGGGTGACCCTGTAAAGAAAATGGTACATTACTTGGTTGGACATGCTGAGATAAATGAAGCTAAATTAGATACTATAGTGAAGGAGACGATGGACGTTTTGGAGAGTGATGAAGTGACATCAATCACTATCTCATCTGTCAATCGTAGTTTTTCATCTATAATTGATGAGGTCGCTAATTTATTTGTGACCAAATCAACTCCCATGACAAAGAACCATTTAGAAGTGGATGAGCATGTAGTAACCAATGGAGCCTTAAAGCTAGGGGCAACCACAGAGCCATTTGTGGATGTGAATAAAGTGGAAATGTTCTTTGTGAAATTGCTGCCAGTGATGAATGACCTCATCACCAAGAACACTTGCAAAAGCAATAATAACATTCCAGATATGCTGACACAACAGCTCACTCTGAATGATAAGCTAAAATTATTGGGAGCTAATATTTATGAAGTATTCAGTGGTGCATAGATGATTTCAACTACATTATTTACTTTTAGACCCTGGCTAGGATAGCTTAGACTTTAAATATTCTGTGGTGATATGTTTAGCTTACAATTTAATGTGTTAAAGTGATTTTAACTTATTGTGATGATTTGTACCTAAACAGGGACATTATATTATTATTTTTAATACCACTTGTAACTTTAACTGATTCATGAAAATCTTGGCACATGTTATGTTTATCTAGCAAGACTAGAATAGTTGTTAAGTCATTTTCTATAATCATGCATTTTGGGGAAATTAAAGTTATAATATGACAACTCTTGGTTTTATGTCCTGGACGAATTATAATTTGTGCATACTTATAAGTATCTTTGTAATATTGAAATGTTCAACAGCAAGATTGTATTCATACCTACTCTGCAAATTCTATTGTTATATAGCTGTTGCCCGCGACTTCGTACGCGTGGACTAGATGATACAAAATATATTATACTCCCGCCGCCATCCAGCTATCATGATCTCTAAGTCTACCACGTCGTAAGGAGAAGAGAGGAATGACAAATCAAGGTCAATAGGCACTCTTTTTTAGACACGTTACTATCACCTCGCCATCCGCCTCTGGTAAGAAAATTTCGCATGGCAGTGACACCGACTCCAAAACGAAATATTGTCGTATATCTTTTGTTAGTAAAAGTGTAAAGGTAAATTTTTAGGTTACTTTATTGAAGGCAGTTTTATTCCTTCGTAAAAAAATATAGGTAACTTTAGGTTTTAGTGTTCAGGTCAGACTTAAAGCTCCCTATGTAATAGATGAATGTGGTTTAGCATCTATTTATTGTGTCCCTAGCCTACTCAAAGGTCGGTTTGTAAGTAACTACTATCGTAAAGTTATTATTATTACGAGGGTCAAACTGAAAGTTCTTAGAACTGGCCACTTATAAACAATATAATAAAAAAAATATTCTAAAATTTGAAAATAGAACTCTTTGCCAATATTACTGAGTATATATTTCATTCATTTGTCATTTGTTTTACGACTTGGCGGCAAATTGAAAATTGTCTGTGTCACGTCAAAATGAATTTAACACGAAAAAATTTTCGTGCAATGATTTTTTATGACTTTCGATGTCATTTAAGTCAACAAGAAAGTTATGATAGACTACGATTGGCCTTTCACGATGAAGCCCCATCTCGTGCGACTGTTTACAACTGGTTTAATGAGTTTAAACGTGGTCGCACTAATCTCACTGATGATGTACGTGAGGGACGGCCTTCTACGGCGACGACTGAAAATAACATCTGTGTTGTGCGGCGTATGATAGAGACTGACAAAAGAGTGACCTATCAGCAGATTCGGACAAGCTTAGGCATCGGTATGAGTCAAGTGCACAAAATCCTCCACGAACATTTAGCGGTCAGGAAGCTTTGCGCCCGGTGGATACCTCATAATTTGACTAAGGCTCAAAAACTCCATCGTGTGGATTGGTGCCGTAAAATGATTGAAAGATTTAACGGAGGTGACTCAAATGCTGTGTTCGACATACTAACAGGTGACGAAAGCTGGATTTACTGTTATGATCCTGAAACCAAAAGACAATCTGCTCAGTGGGTGTTTCCTTTCGAGGAGTTGCCAACTAAAGTGAAGAGAGATCGAAGTGCGGGAAAAAAAATGGTGGCCTCGTTCTTTGGAAGGATAGGTCATTTCGCAACAATTGTGTTAGAGGATCAAAAAACAGTTTCTGCAGAATGGTACACTACCAATTGTTTGCCACTTGTCTTGGAAAAAGTTCGAGAGAAACGACCTCGCAGTAGGATCCTCCTTCACCACGACAACGCCTCGTCGCACACCGCCAAGCGAACGATCGACTATTTGGCGACATCAAACGTTGAATTACTGGGTCACCCGCCGTATAGCCCCGACCTCGCGCCTTGTGATTTTTATTTATTTCCAAAAATTAAAGAAAAACTTAAAGGAAAGCGGTTTATGAATGCTGAAGAAGCGGTGGCTGCGTATCGCGATGCCATTGAAGAGACCCCTAAGGACGAGTGGGCAAAGTGCTTTTCCCAGTGGTTCCATCGCATGCAGCGGTGTATTGACGTCAATGGACAATATTTTGAAAAGATATAATAAAACTAATAACTGGCTAATGTAATCAGTTTTTGATTTTCTAAGAACTTTCAGTTTGACCCTCGTAGGAACCTGTCGTGTCCACTGCAGGGCAAAGGCCTACTTACCCTTTCCCCTATAACATATAGTAAGTACCTAATACTTTTCTTATATTTGTAGTTCAATTTCCGTTAGTTAGTTAGTGATTAGTAGTATAAAAAATAGTGCCAATTGACTTTGATCTTGCATTAATAATACAGTGATTCAACAAAATTTCGACAAACTGTCTGTGGTGAAAGTATCCACGAACTACTTAGCGTTAAGGTCAGCACCATCAACTCCTGAATGTAAACGCTATACCTATACCTAAATTAATGGTGTAGCATATATGGTATACATGCCTATAAAATCTGAAGGATTCTCTCGATTTCTTCAGGTTTCCGTCACCAGATCGTAACTTGGAGAGAGTAGGATTACCTTGGGAGTTTGAAAATCAGTCTAAAGTAATTTAGCATATCAATTGCTCCAGACCTTCAATTTGTGTACGTCAATAGAAAGTGCTCATCACGCTGAACAATGTTCCCTAAGGCGCTCTATTCATATCTTATAGTTGAGCTGAGCTGCTAGGGTTCTATATCAGTTGCTCCAGACCTTCAATTCGTGTACGTCAATAGAAAATGCTCATCACGCTAAATAACTTTTCTTAAGGCGCTGCTTTCATATCTCTCTTAGTTTAAGTGTACTGCTAAGGTTCCACGTCAGGTACTTCGATCTTCAAAATAAGTTATAGCCTAGTATTTGTCCAGACTCAATAGCTACACAATAAAAAAAGTTTCATTCAAATCCGTTCAGTAGTTCCGGAGATTAGCGTGTACAAACAGACACACAAACAAAAAAATTAAAAGTTGTAGATTCCTATTCTGATACTATTTAAACATCACCCTCAA
This sequence comes from Pyrausta nigrata, assembly GCA_949316185.1. NCBI lineage: Eukaryota > Metazoa > Arthropoda > Insecta > Lepidoptera > Crambidae > Pyrausta > Pyrausta nigrata. Next base: position 9,092,579 of record OX438957.1, on the reverse strand, counting down.
TTAGTTTTTGGTAAAAATACTCAATTTACAGACCCATCAATTTTACAGTTTTATTATTCTATATATTGTTATATGTACACTACTTAAACAGGATTAACAATGAAAAAACAATACACTACTTAGATAACTCAAACATTTATAATTAATTAAACAATCATGGCTGTACCAAATTCACCAAGAAAACCTAAAGTATGAAAAGGTGCACCTATGTAATTATAATAACGTCTCTTACCGAATTTCGGGTACCTACGGCGATCGACCCCACCCATTATATCAACCGGGTACACAGGAAATAGTGCGCAAGTGCACAAGCACATGCACTAACACTTTGTTCATTCACTTTCATAGTTCAGACTTGACCGAAGGGAGACAGATCAGGCGCAGGCTTAACGTCCGACTCCGACACTTCTTCGGAATTTCTTCAAAGACGAAAACCCAAAAAATAATTTTGAACCAAGGGACCTCGTATGTGGAGCCAGCGTGCCGACGACTAGACCAATGAGGCAGTAAGTAAATATTTATTTATATTTGATAGACTCGTACTGTCGTATTTCACTCATACTCGATACTGGTATATAATATTGTATAAGACTACCGGGACCATCTTAGAGGTATATTCGAGGAAATGCTCCGTCCAGACGACACATAAAAAATTAGACTGCACAAAAATAGCAATTCATTTTATGAAGTACCGTTGTTAGCAATGTAGTGTGTTACTCGTTCCTTCGTTTAACACCTAATTACTAGCAATACAGTTTATCGCAGTGCAACAAACTTTACCCGAATGTAGACAGGTACTTGTATTAAAGTTAACATGTCATCTAATGTCAACTCAGTGTGTCATATGAATCGTGGTTTCCGCTCCGTTAATGCCGCTTTTATTTATTTAGAGATTATATCTGAACATCTAACTGACCGTGTCGCTATATAGCGCAAATACTGTCCGAAGCACGCAATAAGTAATGTAAATATTGTCATAATTTATTCATCATTAACGATCAGTGTTTCAATTTTTTCCTATCATTCTGCCCCATAGGTTTGTAAGGAATCCTCTAAAAAACTTGTAATGGTCAACCCACCCCGTAGCGCAGTGTTCTTTGATTGTTAATAACGCCTTAAGGTGGTGACAAAAATCTCACAAAATATCAAAATGAAGACAGATCTATTATGGAAGTATAAGGTCTAACTTTATCAACTGTTATATTTCTTTTCGGGGGCGATTCTGCTGCCCTAATGCAACAACTTTTACTATGGAACCAACATCGAAATCTAAGAAAATATAAGTATGATGAAAAGACTAAAAGCTGATCAACGACGACCTCCGTAGCCGAGTCGGTCGGTCGGTTTTCAAGGTGTCGCCATCCGTTCGGGCTCAATCCCCGGTCGGGTCAGTATAGAAATTTTCTATATTGTCTCGGGTCTGGGTGTTGGAGTACCACTGTTGTTTCATATTCCCATAACGCAAGTGCTTAAGCTACTTACTGGTATGTAATTTGATGTTGTCCAATATTTATTATGATTAAAATGGTCTAAAATAAAAAATGGCCAAGTGCGAGTTGGACTTGCGCACAAAGTTTCCGTGCCATTAACTTACAACATTAAACAGTATAGGCAAAAAAACACGTTTGAATGGGAGCCCCCTTAAATGTATTTTTTTTATTTTAATTTAATTATTTATTTTTAAAGTGAAATACAACATTATATTCTGTGAATATTTAAAGCGTTTGCTTGTTGCCAATATAAATATCGAGCCAAAAATTCACATTTGTTGTATGTCATTATTATTTTAATTTAATTATTTATTTCTAAAGTGAATGTTAAACTTAATATTCTGTGAATATTTCGAGCGTCTACCTGTTGCCATTATCAATACCGAGCAAAAAAACGATAAAAAAATCACGTTTGTTGTATGGGAGCCCCCCTCGAATATTTGTTTTATTCTTTTTTTAGTATTTGTTGTTATAGCGGCAACAGAAATACATCATCTGTGAACATTTCAACTGTCTAGCTATAACGGTTCATGAGATACAGCCTGGTGACACACAGACAGCGGAGGAGCGTCCCGTTTTTACCCTTTGGGTACGGAACCCTAAAAAGTTGTATTGTTTGCTGATTTTGTGTTTTAAGGTGCTTGTACTTATCAAATTCAACAACTTGTAATATCGGTTCAACATCGAATACTGATACTTTTACCAACAAAACAATTTAAAGTAGTGATCAGCTGATCAAATTCAATAACAAACAAATAGGTAACGAAATTAATTATTTTAAAATGAGATAGACACAAAAATAACAATCTGCAAGTACCTATATAGTCGTAAACGATGCACTGGTGGCATGCGGATTTTGCTGAAGATTTTGTTTTGGTTACCGATGACAGTTTTAGGACGGATGCACAGCTGGAGTTAAAAATACCGACGAAGAATTTGTGTGACTTTTAAATATATTCGCCTTTATTGATGGTTAGCCCTACTTACTTCTGTTATCCTTAGTTATTTGCCAATAGAACTAAAGTAGGATGACCTCGGTACTTTTATATTATGGGTAAGAAAAATTGGTAGTCATTTAAGTTTAGTGAAAAATTGGTAGTAGGTATTTTTTTATAATTGGTTGACTCTAGACTTTGCCAGACGTGGCGTAGACAGAGTCGATGGTGGAGCGAGCTCACCCAGAAGGTTCTGGCACTTCCCACTCACCGACAGAACACAGCAAGCTGCTTGGCGCCTGGCTCCGGTGGGAGGGCGGTAGCTACGAGGCGGCACCTCACGGAACCTACCACGCACCGGTGTTAGGATGTAGGTAAGCAATTAACATAAAATCCATGAAGAGCTAGCAATTTAAATTATTGTAATTTTTACTTAGTAAAAATTATAAAAATTATAACCAGGTAAACATCGAAATCTTGCTCACCTATAATTGCAAACAAATAATCTATTTACGCAGTATAGAAATAGGTATATAAAGCTCTCATCCGTAATTTTCAAATTATATAAACTTACACTCTAACTACGAGTTAACGATAAGAAGTGCCTATATAATCTCTTTCATGACTAAAACTACTTTGAGAATTCTTTCCCAGTAAGTTAAAGTTTCATCTTAGATTAATCCTCTTTTTGATTTAATCTAAGAGTTTCATACATAAGTAATACTTTTTTTTTTTTTTTTTTGCAACCATGGATCAAGTCGAAGTCATTTTATTAGTTAGGTACTTACCACACATAGAGATAGAGACTTACAATTTGCATAACATAAATAATTATTTGCCTCTACCAAGACGTCTCTTGCGACAGTTCACTTATCGCATTTTTGTGATGAATAAAATAAACCACTGTTTATTGAACGTAGGTAAATTAATTATCTACTGATGTCTTTTAGATCACCCGTCGAGTGACCGGTGTTTGCTGCCCGCTGATTTCATAAACAAGATGTGTATTGAAACATCGAGAGCTGAAAGTATGACGCGGGTGTGTTGGTGTCGTGCCGGGCTACGTAGCATACCCGTCAATGCGGCTCGGATATGCGGCAGCGGCCTGCGCACGCAGCCTGCCTCTGCCCGCCAATACCGGTGGAACTACGCGACCGCGCGTCGCCTCTCTCGCCTTCACCGTCCATCGAAATATCGACGCGAAACGTGAACGCATATTTTATTAATTGTGAAATATCCAGTGATTCTGTGACTTCACCATCGACAGAATAATACTTACTCGACAAACAAGAAAACATCTGAAACCGGCGTCTGCAACGTTATCAGTTTATCACAGGACAGTCTGCGCGCATTTTCTTGTAAGTGAAGTCTACAGCTGTATTTAAGTACATAGTGTGCAGTGTGTGAATGATCGTTTGACTGTCTTACTGTAACTGATGTAGTAAGAAAATATTTTTTCGATGACAACAGACAAATACATACGGACATATTTTTGATAAAATTAAAACTAAAATGCTTTGTACACATAGGAGCGAGTTACATAAACATTACCTATTTATTTTTTTCATTGATATCAGATTCGAATCTGCTCACTAAATAACTTGAATATTATTAAGTATCAAAATAACGAAATGCTAGAGTACTTTACTCACCAGCTTTTTTTATTGCTATAGAACTCTACGCCTCTACCTTGAGCGCGAGTTTTATTTCACGTCTGTAGTTTCATGATATTACTTAGATGTAGGTAGTATATATTTACATGTTTTGTAATACAAAACTGTTCCAAATATTTTATACTATTATATTATATTAAATGAATGCAATACCTATATTAAGTTTCTACCTAGTCTAGATTGAGGAAGGAGTGGAGAGCGGTGTCAAAAGTAGGGTCTTTTTTGACCCTCAAGCAGAAAAGACGGTCAGACAGGGCGTTATCATTACTTATGTAACGTTCATCTTACGTTGCTGTAGGCCCATACTCTCAGTCCAAATCCACGCTGCATCTAATCGTATAATTGGCATATCTACGATAGTCTGATTACCGTGATTAATTTACATCTGTAAATAAGATCAACGCTACGCTTTGAACATCACATAAGTACCTACCTACGAGTACTTACCTAATCTACCTCTTTGGCGCGAAGAAATTGGCGTGACGATTTACTTACCTATCGATAGCATTGGCAATCTAAGTAAACGATGCTTAATATGCTTCGCCTATTTAACTTTTATATGGCATATTGTTACATTTTTAGTCAATCATACGCTTGTCTGATGGGCACGAGCATTTTTACCTAAGTTATGGTTGTTTATAATATATCTATCCGTTATCCTAGTTACCATAGCACAAGCTCACGCTTAGTTTGAGGGGTGTGTTTGTTAAATCTTTTTTTTTAACTAGAATTGTGTCAAGTTGTGAACCTATACTTGGTTACAGTGATCCGAACCTGTAGCATAGTAGGTACTCACAATGACTCAACCTACATTCAAATCTTTATTCATAGCATTGCCATTGATACGCAAAATGAATAAACAATAACCCGCTCATAGAGCCTATTTTCCAACTATCAGATTAAAAGTTATTAGTTGAATAATTTTTACATCGTTCTATTAAAAAACTTGGTAGTACTTACAATTATTAATGGTTCGTGTCACTACATTACAGATATAATTTTTTGTTAATGCCATACCGTAAGGGTTGATTCTGATGCTCAAATACAACAAATTTTACTGTAGAACCAATATCAAAATCGCAAAAAATGTTGACGTCGCCAATTCCATACAAACTAACGACAGTTGATCGGCGATTTTGTATAGGGAGGTGAAGCAGGATGCCAACTGCAGTACAGCTCAAATCCACGTCGACGGCCGTCTTATTGACGTAGACATTTAATACGCCTCCAGGAAACTAATTTTTCTGCCATATTATTTACTAGCTGTTGCCCGCGACTTCGCCCGCGTAAACTACTATTTCTGTATCCTACAGGAACTGTGTTTTTTTTCCGGGATAAAAAGTAGCCTATATGTTATTCCAGACTATAATCTATCTCTGTGCCAAATTTCATCTATATCCGTTCAGTAGTTTTGCGTGAAGAAGTAACGAACATACACACTCACAAACTTTCGCATTTATAATATTAGTTGGACGTAGAATTCATTTATACTTAATTGAACCAAAAAAACCAAGAAGAAAGTACAATTGGCGGACTTAATGCCTTAAAACATTATCTACCGGACAACCGCATGGGAATGAAGAAAATTTATAAGTGGCGGGACTTTAAGTAAACAATATAATTATCATAAATTAAGGTAAAGCTAAATCAGCTAAAAGTAGGTAACTACTTACCTACTAAGTATTAATTAAGTTCTGTTTGATCAATCGTGTCGGTGGGTGTCTTGTCCGATTTGCGCATGGAACCAATGAATTTTTAAGATTATGGCACAGACATGGTTCGGTGGAGAAGCCTCTCAAGTCAAGAATAAAACATGAAATCAGTCAGCAGAACTGAAAGGTAGGTGGTAAATTCTACGTCTCTACATTATTTCGGGGGTGTGGTACAGGAATCGCCACTTTAAACTGTAGCCTTTTAGTTTTTTTAGGGTTCCGTAACAGAAGAGTAAAAACGGGACCCTATTACTAAGCTTCCGCTGTCTGTCTATCTGTCACCAGGCTGTATCTCATGAACCGTAATAGCTAGACAATTGAAATTTTCACAGAACTGATGATGTATTTCAGTTGCAGCTATAACAACAAAGACGCTTGAAATATTCACAGAACTTTAGATTATATATTCACAAAATAAATAATTAAATTAAAATAGTAATAATATTTAAGGGGGGCTCCCATACAACAAACGTGAATTTTTTGCCATTTTTTGCTCGATATTTATAATGGCAACAGGTAGACGCTTAAAATATTCACAGAATATTATATATGTTGTATATCACTTTGAAAATAAATAATTAAAATATTTCTGGGGATCTCCAATACAAACGTGTTTTTTTTGCCTATACTGTCTAATGTTGTAAGTTATTGGTACGGAACCCTTCGTGCGCGAGTCTGACTCGCACTTGGCCGGTTTTTTTAAATATTAATTATCTTTGCTTTCATAGTTTTTAGGTACCTACTACTACTACTACTAACAACATGAGTCATTGTTACTGTAGTTAATAAAATTTTCCTATTTTTTACGCTACCTCACTCTTACTACTCTATGCCTACTATATCTACTTACTACAATATGCCCCATAAAGTTAATATTCCTAACGGAATAGAGGAACAAACACGAGCTGTCAAACGAAACCGAAATAGAATGACATTTGTGTGTGTAGAATTGTTCATGAATGTGTGTCAGTGATGTATGTTGTCGCTTGTTACATTAGTATCGATATCGATAAAATAATTTGTAACATTAATAGTAGGTTAATTAAATTGATAAAACAAAAATAGGATGGGATTTTTCATAGCTGAAACTATGCTTCTGGTTGTTTCAAAAATAATAAATGAAATGAAAAATGTTGTTGTTTAAATCGTTTATTTAAAAAACAAACTTATAGAGATGCAACTTAGTGCATTTATATTAGACATAAAGCTACTTTTTGGTGTCCAATATAGTTTGAGAGAGATCGATGGTGTGGACTGTTGCAATAGCGTTAACGATGATTCACATGTGAATGCCTCTGGTACAATATCTTTGTAAACATAAGACGAAACTGTGCGTCTAGGCTTTATCTTGACCTGTGAAAAAAGAAATATAGAACATGGTCTAGTCCCAAACCAAGCAAACCATATAATACGTAGACATAACCATAAGTAGGCATTGCTATCCAATAAAACATTAACAGAATAATAGTATTATTCTTATTTTGCTTCTCGCGTTTTGAATTTTTTTTGTTGTGAAGTGCTTACTGCACTTAAATTTTTTAAACTTGAATTTTTAGGCATGCTATTTTTTGACCAAGTTATTCGGAAAGTTAACTGATACATTTATTACTAATGTTAGTAACTATTATAACAGGTAAAAACTGCATGGATCGGCTAAGTATCTTAAATAGTAAATACATTCCCAGCTGGTTCATATCTAAATTTAGATACTTAAACAACAGTAATACATATTATTCGTTTATTACGTGATAGACAGTGGAAACGAAATATCGATAACTTGATACAGCCCTAGTGTAAACCGAAAATTATTTCTTTACACAAAATATTCGTAAATTCTGCATTATGTGTATTGGATATTTGCTTCTTTCATTAATAAATGTTTAAAGAAGAGAATTGTCACACTAAGCACTTAAAATTCGAAACGCATTGGCAAAAATAAACCTAAAATAGGTGGTGTCCATTTGGAACAATTTACCTGTGAAATGAACATTTCTCGGGGTTATTTCGCTGTGTCGTACAACAATTATTTACTGAACAAGTCACCATGTTTCACCTAGAAATATTTCAAAAAAATATCTACGATTTCATGTAATATTTAAAAAATTAAAATAGCTGAAATTCTCAGCGTGCCGATACGTGCCGACAAACTGTTTGACAGTTTCAAAAACGGTTCTGTTACATCGCATCACACATCTCTTTTTATCATACAGTTTTGCTGATAGAGACATCTCACTCGCTCAGCCCTTTGTTCCTCTATTCCGCTAGGAATATTAACTTTATGATATGCCCTAAGTAGGAAAATGTATTCGATTGTAACCGCGTTACATAACGTACCAAAGACTTGACCTCAGTTCTACTGGGAATTGCTTTTCCCATAGGTTATTGACAAACAAGATAATGTTTCAGGGTTCCGCTTTTGGCGTCTTTGAACCAATTTAAGATATAATTTAACACAGGTAAAGTAAGTCTAGTATTAGCATTAAACTTAGGTTTGAGTATACTTACCTACTAGGAAAATATTTTTGCTACTTTTTCCGTTTTTTGGTATTCATTTCAAAGTCGACTATTAATTGAATAACCAATCCTCATCAGAAACAGAATCGATTACACCATCAAAAGGTTTTGGCGATTTTCTTTCTAACTTTAAATTTATTCCGAAAACTATAAACGCCATTAAAATTTATCCAAAAAGTAATTTATTTTACTTAGAAGCTTTTCCTATAGCAATAGTTAGTAATTAAAGGTTTAAAACAATAGTTAGTAAACTGACATACTCTAAAATTCAACCCTGTAATATCATACTATGTACTTAGGGACAGAAATTTAGTCTAGTGTCAAGATAATGCCATGGACCTCCCGAACAATTGGCTCCATGCCTAATTATGGTTGAAGCCTACTAAAGCAACGGAAAAAGACCAGTTAGATTGTGTTGGGTAGTTATTATGAATGAAAACCACTAACAGTTTAAAAGTAACTTACACAGTGCTAGGTTCCTTTCTAAATATTATTGTACGGCCATTACTGGAACAGTTACTAGCCCTATTTATTATTCTATGAAATGCGTCATCGTCAGTTCAATTCAACTTACCTACCCAATCATAACAATAACTAAGGGAACTTATAGATTTCAAACATTGCTACAAACTATTACCAAGTACCTATTAGATAAGTACATGCTGCTATTATGTTTTAAGTTTAAATGTACAGTACTGTTTTTAATTTTAAGTTTACAATGTACGATTGCAAATATGTTTAGGTTCTCAAATAAGTGACATGTATTTGTCTTTCCTGAAAATAAAGTTCTATAAACTGATGTTTGTTATTATAGAAATATAATACTTATTGTTTCGTTTAGGTTTTGAAGTATGTTGTAATAGGTGAAATTCTCCTTGTACGAGTACAGTAGATGGCTTGCTGTAAAACTTTTGCGTGCCATAATAATATAAGTATAATATTTGACAAGTTTGATTAGTTTTGAAATAATCATGATGCCCAAAAACATCGGATCACTGATTTTTTTACAACTTGTCAGGTCTTAGGACCCTTATCAACTTAAGTAGGTACCTAATATATGTTACTGTGTGCGATGTGCATTATAGATATCTAGGCCTACCCATCTACTTATCTATGTGTCCAAAGTAATATTTGAGTAGTTTGAATATTAACACCATATGGATTGGTATGGCATTTGGTTAGATAATACTTACTAATGGGTTGTTTTTAGCGTTTGCTATCAATAATTAATATAGAAACTGTTTTAAACTGTAACTGATATGTAGACAGATAGGTAGGAGGTACTTTTGATATCACAATATGTGGATGATGTGAATTGAACGCGAGGTTCTGTGGCGAGTAATATCACTGAATTCAGTGAAAGCATAATAATCTAAATTGTTTTGTATGATCGCTTTACGTGTAGGTAGATACGTGATTGCTTTACTTGTCAATAAAGAATCTATGTAATATATAATAAGCTCACTTAATAGACTTATACAGGGTGTCCCAAAAGTCGACGTCAAGCCGAAATCGCATGATAGGTGAGGTCATAACAGTTATCAGAAAAAATAAATGATTGTATTTTAAAAATTATAGCAAAAAAAAATTATTCGGGAAAATGTACACCCTGTAACAGTTTTTACTTTCCTGCTGCTACAAATCTTTCCTTTTTTCAATTGTTTTTTTACTTATCCTGAATGTTCTGTAATTAGTAACCTTATCGGAGTAAATGCTCCAGCTTAAAGAAGATGTCATGTTTTGCAGAACCACGCTTGAAAATCAGTTTTTCGCCCTACTTTAACTGACAGTCCTGAAAAAAAATTATACCACGCAAGCCTGGCAAGTAACTTTAAAAGTTAGCGCATTTAATAAAGATTCTAAAATGATAAAAGACTTATTATATTATTTCTTAGATCGGGTACAAAAATGTTTTTCAAGGAAAGTCGGTTTTGATAACTTCTTTAATTTTACTAAAAGTGATTCTAGTGAACTCAAAGCGTTCCTTAAGACCTCAAATTTCAAATTCTCATTTGAACGAGTCATTCCAGAAAGGGTAAGAGAGAAAGATAGAGAGTAGAGACGCTTATGAGTCACAGAAGCAAATAAGGATCCAATTACATAGTAATATTTTTCTGATAACTGTTATGACCTCACCTATCATCCTATCATGCGATATCGGCTTGACTTCGACTTTTGGGACACTATCATATACAATATACGTATTGTATATGATGGTAAAATATATAAAATGCTTCCTTCAGCAATTCAACTAACGTAGTTGAGAAATGTTGAACAAAGGCAAAAAACAAGTGTTTTAATCAAACACAGAAATATGTTATGTAATCGTAATAAAAGTAAACTCTTGGTTGTGTTCGCGATAAGACTGGCCTTAAATTAATTAGCAAATCTATGACGTCAAACGTTTCAGGTAATATAAGTACCTACCTACCTTGGGAGGAGAGTACCTAGGTAATTTCGTTCGTAATTTAAAGTTTTTAATGCGAGCGTTTTTTAATAGGCAAAATACACGATAACCACCATTACTATATATTACCATTGATAACAACAACTGTCTGTGAAAAGATAGCTTATTAATGTTTCCTGTACAAGTGATGTTTTATCTAATAGGACTTATTCCCATGTACATACATACTTACTATCAATCAATCCAATCCAATCTACGAAATTTTGACGACCTCCGTAGCCGAGTGGCCTAGCACACCGGTTTTCAAGGTGTCGGCATCTCTGAGGTCCTGGGATCGATCACCGGTCGGGTCAATATAGAAATTCATATTTTCTGTATTGTCTCGGGTCTGGGTGTTGTGGTACTACCGTTGTTTCAGATTTCCATTACACAATTACTTTAGCTACACTTTTCACAATAAAATATAGGGTATATACATTTAGTGATACAGGAAGGATGACCATGTCTCTCATTTGTACTCCGTCGTATTGTGATGGGACAACACCATACGACAGAGTACAAATGAGGGACCCCGATTTACATGAGTATGAGTCAATTTGTATCATCAAGTCCACCCACGCAGACGAAGTCGCAGGCAACCACTAGCTATGTAAATAAAAAAAATGAATCTCTAAATGTGTTGCTAAGCGCAAAACTCGAAAACAGCAAGCCTGTTTAAATATATTGTCTGAGGAAGGTTTTAATGGAGGAGAAAAATGGATTTCTAACAAAACATTTAAATACTGCAATTCTGTCCTAATGCGTTAGGAAGTATACGGAATCAGCTGCTACTATGAATACATGCCATAAATATTAATTACTAATTATGTCATCTAGTTAAGTATTTACTGAAAAAGCAGCAGTAGGTAGCTAGGTACGTATGTATTACTACATACCAACTACCAACTTACACTACCTAACCTACCTACAGTTAAAGTGTACTTAGGGCTCTTATTAACTTTCAGACTACTAAGTACTATGGTATTAGGTATGTAATGTATAGGCACGAAGGTAGACTACCTAGCTGATACCTATTGCTTTGTTATGCATTTCTCTCAGAGAATTCATGAGTGTATGTTTGGGAAAACAGATGATCGTATGCGGACAGCAATCGAATAAGGCCAGCGTTGTTGTGTTTACGAGTAGGTATGTACTTAGATATCAGGCCGACACACACCGTTAGGAAGTCTTGATCACCGTACCATAAATCGATATAATTGCGCTTTATTTATTTGTAAACTACGTATTGTTGTTATTTGATTATGATACTACGTCGTATGTAGGAAGGAACATAAGAAAGAAGGGCACAAAAATTAGTAAGCAATTTATATAAGTTTAAAAAAGAAACCAAAAATTCTTATTAAAACTTATATAAATAAAAAAGAATACTGTGAGCGTTAAAAATTATTAAAAACTAAAAACTATCAGTATTTCTTACGTATTACGGACGTTTAAAGTGCAGTGTGGCACTGATTGAGTTATGATTATGCACAATCGGTATAGGTTATTGTGATCAAATTAAAAATTGCAGCCACAATATTACATTGCAATAAAGTGACTCGACTTATTAAAATGACAATATCAAAACTACCCTCATGTCTAAAGGGTATAATAAAAATCAAGACTATCTTGATGACGAGAATGTATGGACAGTCCAGCCTGCACCAAACTGATGTACCCCTTTTTATTGTAACTTTTTTCACTTTTTTATGGCAGCTAGTGGTGACTGAGTTTGTTCCGGTGCTTCTTCTCAGCACTTGCCTGATCGTCTGTGTCTTGTGTCGAAGCACTAGTAGGGCCCAAAAGATAAGGAGACATGTTCGGGTCCCCTAAGGGCCAATATTACTGATTTTTATAGTTATGACGTTCATAAGTGGCATTTTCTGTCCTAAATTGAATAAATTATTTTTGACTTTGACTTTGACATCGCATCGCTATTAATAAGGTAGGCTACACTATAGGACTTCCATCAAACAGTAATAAGTAGAGTAGTTAATAGATGTTCCAAGGAGAAACTAACATTATTTTAAATCACTTTCGTCATCCTGAGTCTGTCCAACCGTCCACTGCCTACCAATACTTACATTTCTTTTGTAGTCTAGCTAGAGTTCAAACTCGATCGATCCTTAGCTATTAAGCTCGCTATCAAGGTTAAAAATAAAAGAATCGTTTTTACTCTTTGATCGTCACAAACCGTAACGGTTTCCTACGATTACTACGAATACGATAGATACGAATACAATAAAGGTAGAAAATCTTATTTCATTTTATTAGATTCGGAGTTCGATGGGTATTTTCACTATGTAAATACTACGATTCCAAATTAGGTAGTCATTATTAAAACTATTTTGCTTTGTTTTTAATTTTGTCAAATAAAAAATTTGTTAGGTATTACTTACTAGTACTTATTCAGTGGTTTATTAAGGCATTGTTTAAAATTAACGCACGTAGGCTAAAATTAGGTACTAATTTACAAATTTTCGTTCTCTACACTCTACATGTTGTTTCCGCGAAGTAATCTTCAAAAAGACACTGTTGTCTTCAGGAAACCAAACCACTCAATGCAGTTTTATACAGAGTTAGATATGCAAGTTTTAAAACTAAGTTAAAGGTAGTAAATATCGTGTTGACACAGTACCTACGTAAGTAGATAATATTGATGCGACAAAGGTTGCCTCCGATAAAATCATTTAACCGAGAATTTGGTCAAAGCAAATTAAATATAGAAGAGACCATCGCACCCAGGTTTAAAGGCCTGTAAGCATTGAAATTATGAGATCATATTAACGTAGTTACTTTACACTTTATCATTTAGTTCCATTTAGGTTTCAGTAACTAAAATCTTTGTGAAAAACCGTCTAAGTACCTAAGAAACTACTTCACTCACGGTAGGTAATAAATAGCTACAACAGTTTAATCGATATGCGCAGGGATTTTGTCAAAGACGTGATATTATAATTTTACTGGTGAAATTATAATTACACTAATTATTGTCAATGACGACTGGTTTGTATAACCTAACGGGCTCTTTTCAGTGATATTGTTATTTCACTGGGCTGCAATAGTGATATTATAATAAATCTAGGTTTTTTAAGAGTTGAGTTTGTAATGGAAGCCTCGCGTGTTCTGATTGGTCAATTGAGTTAATCAGTCGCAATACACATTTATAAACATTGGAGCGTGCCTTTTTAAATATCAGTTCATTACATATCTTTGGTGTTTTTATGAGGTATTTAGTTGATCATTCTAGTCAATATATTCAAAATGAGTGATCGTGAGCATTTGGAAGTGTTCAATACTTGTAGTTCAGTTGGTAAAGAAAATAGACCAATCAGCGATCGCTTTGATAATCTAACGGCTTTCTTAAACCAGTGTAATTGTTAAAATATCACTGCCTTACAATGTCACTGTATCGGTCTAGTGAAATTATAATGGCACTGAAACTAGCCATTTAAATTGTAATTAATGCAAACGATTGACAATAAATCAGTGTAATTATAATGTCACTAGTGAAATTATAATATCATGGATTTTATAATATCCCTGCGACAGATATACACTTACACTCAAGAAAAAATCTCTCGTTGACAACTTTTTAGGTTTCTGTAAACTTCTGTATTAAACAAGGAACCCTTATTATAGATTCGCCATGTCCGTCTGTCGGTCTGTCCGTGGCCTATCGTAGAGAACCTCAATAATTTATATCTGTAATTTATCACAAACTACGTGTAAGTAGTCCTATATCGCAATAACAACCTCGCCCAATGGTTGGCTGGTAGAGAATGCCTTAATACGAAATTCAATTAAATTTCGCTCACAAAAATTAATCGACTGTGTCATCCGGTGGGGGGACTCGAACCCACGTCTCTTCGCTATCCGGGCGAGTGCTCTTACCAACTGAACTACGGAGGACGTTAGTCAGCCGACGAATTTTTGTAAGTGCTTGCTACGCCAGTGAACCGGCGTTCGATTTCATCAATACTTTAATAACGTCCTCCGTAGCTCAGTTGGTAAGAGCACTCGCCCGGATAGCGAAGGGACGTGGGTTCGAGTCCCACCGGATGACACAGTCGATTAATTTTTGTGAGCGAAATTTAATTGAATTTCGTAAAAACTTGCAAAGTAATTGCTTATGTTAATACGAGGGTCAAACTGAAAGTTCTTAGAACTGGCCACTTATAAACAATATAATAAAAAAAATATTCTAAAATTTGAAAATAGAACTCTTTGCCAATATTACTGAGTATATATTTCATTCATTTGTCATTTGTTTTACGACTTGGCGGCAAATTGAAAATTGTCTGTGTCACGTCAAAATGAATTTAACACGAGAAAATTTTCGTGCAATGATTTTTTATGACTTTCGATGTCATTTAAGTCAACAAGAAAGTTATGATAGACTACGATTGGCCTTTCACGATGAAGCCCCATCTCGTGCGACTGTTTACAACTGGTTTAATGAGTTTAAACGTGGTCGCACTAATCTCACTGATGATGTACGTGAGGGACGGCCTTCTACGGCGACGACTGAAAATAACATCTGTGTTGTGCGGCGTATGATAGAGACTGACAAAAGAGTGACCTATCAGCAGATTCGGACAAGCTTAGGCATCGGTATGAGTCAAGTGCACAAAATCCTCCACGAACATTTAGCGGTCAGGAAGCTTTGCGCCCGGTGGATACCTCATAATTTGACTAAGGCTCAAAAACTCCATCGTGTGGATTGGTGCCGTAAAATGATTGAAAGATTTAACGGAGGTGACTCAAATGCTGTGTTCGACATACTAACAGGTGACGAAAGCTGGATTTACTGTTATGATCCTGAAACCAAAAGACAATCTGCTCAGTGGGTGTTTCCTTTCGAGGAGTTGCCAACTAAAGTGAAGAGAGATCGAAGTGCGGGAAAAAAAATGGTGACCTCGTTCTTTGGAAGGATAGGTCATTTCGCAACAATTGTGTTAGAGGATCAAAAAACAGTTTCTGCAGAATGGTACACTACCAATTGTTTGCCACTTGTCTTGGAAAAAGTTCGAGAGAAACGACCTCGCAGTAGGATCCTCCTTCACCACGACAACGCCTCGTCGCACACCGCCAAGCGAACGATCGACTATTTGGCGACATCAAACGTTGAATTACTGGGTCACCCGCCGTATAGCCCCGACCTCGCGCCTTGTGATTTTTATTTATTTCCAAAAATTAAAGAAAAACTTAAAGGAAAGCGGTTTATGAATGCTGAAGAAGCGGTGGCTGCGTATCGCGATGCCATTGAAGAGACCCCTAAGGACGAGTGGGCAAAGTGCTTTTCCCAGTGGTTCCATCGCATGCAGCGGTGTATTGACGTCAATGGACAATATTTTGAAAAGATATAATAAAACGAATAACTGGCTAATGTAATCAGTTTTTGATTTTCTAAGAACTTTCAGTTTGACCCTCGTAATGTAATACAAATAATTATGCCTTAATACATTTTAAGTCCGCTATTTGTAGGTACTTCTTTGTGCAATAAAGAATAAATAAATAAAAACATAAAAAATAAGGTAAGTACGGGTAAAGTGGGGATCTTGTATCATTGAAAAGGTTTTAAAAAAAAGATTGTAGGAGCGACTCATTCTCGATTTTCAGATCTGTTTTCTGAATATACGAGTAAAGATAAACTTTGAGACAAACGGCCACTTCTAGATGCGCAAAAAAACATATATAAGTCTCGGTACCTAATGATAAATGTAAAAAAAATATTACTAATAACTCCGTAGAAAACAACTGGTATTATAATATTTGTGCTACAGCATAGTACACATCAGTAACTTTGTATTTTACTAGTTACTTAGGTGAATTACCGGCAAGCTACTTGGTCGTGGTTTGACACCATTCGACACGCACTTGGCCAATATTAATAATTACTTACATTATAGAAACAATTACTTACCTATATTTACATATAAATATCATTACTGATATTTAACAGCATGGGAAGTGAAGTGTGATGATTATAAACAATTATCTGCTGAGAACGAAAGGATAATTGATAAGAAATAAAACAGATAACATATTAAAATATCGAGAAGGCTAGAACATGTGACTACGTTTTGCTATAATCACAATAATGCGTTTATTCCAGATCTTAAAACTATGGAATTTAACACTTGTATGGACAAGTGTTAGTAACATAGGTAACTTATTATAATGTTAGTTAATAGGCAATTATTTAAAACTATTACCGAACTATCTTGACTTATCTTTAAGAATCTCAAAACTCTACCTGCATTTAAACGAAAATAATCAGAATCCACCTATATTGTGCTAGATTTATGTCTTATCATTATATAAATATGTTGCCATTTTATTTAGGTACTGCGTTTCACGCTTCGTCAGGTTGGCAACATTATTTAAATTCACATTATTTCGCTTTATTACCTACGATGTTGACCACACAAAAAGTAATGACAATAACAAAATGTCCGTGTGGTAATACGGAAAACACTATTGTGTGTTTATTACTCTCAAACAATTTGCATGTTGCCAAATAATAACACACAGATTTTTGTTAAAATAAATTGTATCTAGATGTGGAATGAATGAGCGATAGTTATCTTCCTTGAATTAATAGTAGGTAGCTAAAGCTTTATTCTGTTTGAACTGATCATCAAATCAGCCTATTGCAGTCCACTGCTGGACATAGACCTCTCCAAGACGGCGCCAACTTTCACGGTCCTCCGCTTCTCGCGTACAGCCACCGCCGGCAACCTTCCTCAGGTAATCGATCCACCTAGCAGGGGGGCGTCCAACACCACGTTTCCCGAGACGTGGTCTCCATTCGAGAACCTTCCTACTCCAACGCCCGTCGGTTCTGCGACAGACATGACCAGCCCACTGCCACTGCAGCTTACTGCACCTCTGAACGATATCTATGAATCTTGGAGATAGGTCTTTTGGTGGATGATCTCGTTTCGGATTCTATACCTTAGCGAGATCTCCAGCATAGACCGTTCCATAGCTCACTGAGCGACATGCAGTCGGTGGGCTAGCTTGACTATCAAGTTCCACGTCTCGGCCCCAAAGGTCATGCCGCACTGATTATATACCCTGCTCTTCAGGCAATGCGGTAGTGGCGACGAGAAGATGTGACGCAACTTCCCAAATGCTGCCCAACCTAGCTGCACCCTTCTGGCGATTTCGCGGTCGAAATTGTGTCTTTACCCAGTTTCAACACTTGCCCGAGGTAAACGTATTCCTGGACAACTTCGAGCGTCTCGCGGCTGACTGCTATTGGTTCCGGGGCATTATGTTCGTTGAACATGACCTTAGAATGCTGTTTGAACTGATACTATGTAGCAAGTAGCTGCTACATAAGACTTGTTATGAGAAAATTACATTTTGTTTAGGAATGAACCTTAGCTATAAGAAAAACTGAATAAATCTTAAACACTAGCAGTTCCCACTAACGCCACTACCAACGACAGTTATACGCATCTCAGACTCAGACCTCACTGCCCCAGTGAGGTCACATGAATAGGTGGTCCTTTTGGAAAATAAAGCTAAGAATAACATCAAATAAAAAACTGATTCGTTTAGCTACTATTTTTACAACTTGTAGCGCTCATTGCTGGCATATTTCTGACCCTGAAATGCGATGTCCGTAAAGGCTTTGATCTTAGATCGTAGAT
The DNA here is from genome assembly GCA_949316185.1 of Pyrausta nigrata. Taxonomy (NCBI): domain Eukaryota; kingdom Metazoa; phylum Arthropoda; class Insecta; order Lepidoptera; family Crambidae; genus Pyrausta; species Pyrausta nigrata. The sequence goes on along the minus strand of OX438957.1, from coordinate 9,074,145 downwards.
AATACATCGATGATCTAGGCTTTGAAACAGGCCATAAGGGCACGAGACGTTAAGAGTCGACGGCTAGCTGCATCCGCCATTTTTACAATCAACTGCAGTACAGTAGCCTATAGTCCGACCGCTTATCTGATACCTACCTCGCCTGCGGGGTACAGGGGTGCAGGAGTAGACAAGAACGGAGGTCCTGAGCGGTGCGGGCGGCGGGCCCTTGTGTTTTGATTGAGAGAAATTCGAAATTTGCATTCTTTTCAAAATTCAAATCAGCCAATCAAATCCCTGTTCTCGTCTACCCCCGCACCCATGTAACGCCGCAGTTGAGGTCTCAAATAACCGGTCGGATTATAGGACTAATGTCGGCTGCAGTTACATACGTCGACAGCAAACTGCTGCTCGTGTTTTAGAGCCCTAAGACTGAAAATTCTGAAAAAAGATTTTATGTTATAAAAGAGCATTGCATTGCTATGGATGTCATGTAAAAAAAAGCCCCCCAAATATACAGCATAACACTGCAGTTTAGCTGGATGTGTGCCGTGACGGTATATAAGGAAGACTCTTTAAACGGCTTATAGATTTCTAATTGCCTTTCAAAGGTACGAAAAGATACTTTTTGTCACGATATGAAATCATCATTCATCAGGGACCCCCAGTACGCTTAAGATGATTTTATTTTAAATGGAGGATAAAAGTTTGTATGGGAAATCTGACATTTAGCGCGGGCGAAGTCACGGGGAACTGCTAGTTATTTATAAGCGAGGTTTTGACAAAAGACATGGTACGCTCAGATTACAGAAAAAAGAATGGTACGGTTTTTTCAACTGATGTATTTTTTTAACGTTTGACTGAAATGTTCCGGTATTTTTACCGACTTTTACTGGGTTTAACCTAATGTTTAACCAACTAGTCTAACAAGTTAACTTGTCAATAAAATTTTCTATACGTTACTTTTTAACATGTGGATGCGCAATGCGACACAACGGTAAATAATTAGCATTATCTACAGAGGTTCAGTTACCCTACCAAATATGTAAAGCACGTTTATGTAGTACATGGTAGTACTTTAGTAGTACACTGTGCAGAACTCAGACAAACAAAAATTTCACCTTAAAAGAAGCTTATCTACGAGTAATGTGCCCTGTATATATATTTAAAAATCCTTACTTAATATCATGAATGCGAAACTAGGTAACTCTGTCTAATTGTCTGTCTGTCTGCTGCGTCTTCAAGCTGCTGAACCGATTACCGTGAAATTGAGTATAGAGATAGGTAGTATAAGAATCTTGGAGATAGGTTTTATCTAGGGCAGGGCTGGGCAGGGTATTCAAAATGAGAATTTGCAGAAGGAAGGTAAACTCCACCTAGATGCAAATGTTGTATCTTGAATATCATCTAAGCTTGAAATCACATACAAGGTGTCCCAAAACGAGCGTGCCAGAAGACAATGGGGATAGTGCCTAGACATTTTAACCATTTACAGCATAGACCTTTCACATTGCTTATAACAATAGACCTTTTTAATAAAAATATCATGAAGTGTCATAGTTTGGGGGATAATGCCTAAAAAGCGGCAATATCTTCCAAACTATGAGACTTTTATTAAAGACACGTTATTTTTATTTAAAAGTCAAATGGCTAAGCTACCTTCAGTCTGGAACGCACTTTTTGGGACATCCTGTGTACATATACACGCTGAAATTTTAATGGTTGTTTTCCCGCAGTTAAATTAGTGCAGTTTATGCTGTATTGCTTATTGCGTAGAGCTTCTTTTGCTTAAACATTAATTTCGTGCGGCAAGCAGTACCCAAATACGTCAATCCTATTAAAATAAACTATCGTTTCTCACGCTTTCGAGTTGATGTTTTTTTTTTATTAATTGAGAACAGAAATATTTTTAGTTTAAAAAAATATTTTCTCGCATGATTCGATAGGTAGTAATACTAAAGGTAAATTCGTTCTGCTGCGGGAAAGCAACCACTAAAATTTCAGCGTGTATATTGGTATAATGCATAGTAGCACTTACGACACTACATCTAAGTAAGTATAATAATATAATAAAATGGTATTGCTCAGATAAAATAAAACGCACTCGTACTTTTTGTTAAAAAAACTAGTTTTTGACATATTTGGTAATAATCTTTGAATGCGAAATGTCAAATACATCAGTTTTTAATGTTTTGAGTTGTTGACCACTTCGTTGACTTGACATGCAGTAGGTTACATGATCGGTGTAGATTATTTACAAATAAAACTTTGGAATTCATTGTACGATTTTAGAATGTATATCTGAAATATTTTAAAAGAATCTTCTTTATAAGTAACTTTAATATGTCGAGTAAATGGTCGAGTGGGTTATAGCACATTAACTATTAATGATTTCATGTGTCACGTTCATCGTGACACATGAAATCACGAGTACAAGAAATACCTTGTTTGATGTGCCAAGGGCACAGTAACAGCAAATATACTTACCTAATCCTTATCTCGTAATAATAAGAGTCTTATTGGTCGCTTTGGTTAAGGTAATTTTCTTGATATTTTACTTTCTTGGCTACTGAGCCTGGCTAGAAAAAACTTTAAAAACATGTACTAGCTAGACTCATTAAATCTATATAGGAACTATAGGAAATAAGGGAATTCTGTGTAGTCTAGTCAACTAGACAGACGACCTATACAGGATGTATCAAAAAGAGCGTGCTAAACAAAGAAAAGGCGACTAATGGATGTGGATGATAATCTAAACAACGCATTTTTCTTTGTCTAGATGGGTATCCATTAATAGTCATTCTTCTCCTTAAGTTTGGCACGCTGTTTTTATGAAGCCCTGATAATCTATTACCATGCTAAGACATTGTAATAATATTGTTTCATGTCTATTCCAGATGTCCACGACAAACAGTAACGTCCTACGATAGTGGGGCGATGGGCGGAACGGAGGGCGGCTACTCTCTCGGCTCGGGCGGGTAGCGAGGGTCAATGCGGGTGGCGGCGCGCGCACTGCGGGCGCTCCGGCGCGTGGCGCTTGTTGTGCCGCTGGCGCTGACGGCGCTAGCGCTGCTGCTGCTGCCGCGCCCGCCGCCCGTCGCGCCGCCCCGCGCTGTGTCCACGCCGCCGCCGCCGCCGCCTCCGCCTAGAGACGATCCGCCAGTCCAAGTAAGTCTCCCTGTTTGTTGTTGTCTGTTCTACCAAACACCGGTATGGTATCACCATTAGAGACAATCCGCCGGTCCATGTAAGTCTTTGTTTGTTGTTGTCTGTTCTGCCAATGCCAATGGTGAAACCGGTATGGTAACGGCGCTGGCGCTGCTGTTGCTGCCGCGCCCGCCGGCGGTCGTGCCGCTTCGCGCCGTGTCCACGCCGCCGCCGCCGCCGCCGTCTCTTTGTTGCTGTTCTACCAAACACCGGTATGGCGTCACCAGTAGAGACGATCCACCGGTCAAGTCTTTGTTTGTTGTTGTCTGTTCTACCAATCAAATGTCAATGGTGACACCGGTATGGTGTCACTATTAGAGACAATCCGCCGGTCCAAGTAAGTATCTTTGTTTGTTGTTGTCTATTATGCCAATGCCAATAGTGACACCGGTATGGCGTCACCATTAGAGACGATCCGTCGGTCCAAGTAAGTCTTTGTTTTTTGCTGTCTGTTTTGCCTTTGCCAATGGTGACATCGGTATGGTGTCACTATTAAGGACAATCCACCGGTCCAAGTAAGCCTTTGTTTGTCGTTGTCTGTTCTGCCAGTGCCAATGATGACACCGGTTTGGCGACACCATTAAAGACGATCCACCGGTCCAAGTAAATTTTTGTTTGTTGTTGTTGTCTGATCTGTCAATACTAATGGTGACACCATACCTACCACGGGTTTATCAACATTGTTCAAATTACAAAGTAAGTAGCTGAAGCACTTGTGTTACGGAAATCTGAATGAACGGTGGTACCACAGCACCCAGACCCCAGACAATACAGAAAATATGAATTTCAATATTGACCTGAAACCCTGAGTTGAATATTGACGAATCCGGGGCCACAAAGATGGCGACACCTTAAATACCGCGGTATACCGGTGTGCGAGCCACTCTGCTACGGAGGTATGATCGTTACGAAAAATCTTGCTACCTCGATATACCGCCAGAGCATTTCAGAATTGGATGACAAATGATAGGTATCTTTTATTTTTTTACATTTCAAATGTACCTATACACGTCAAACTTAAACACCACTTTTTGCGGGGTAATAAAAAGGAACAACGGCGATTTTCATGTGGGATTTTTGCGTTTCCAAATGTTCCGTGTTGAAACTTAATTTGGGACTTTGGCGCCCAACACGCACTGGTGCGTGTGAAAAGTCTATAAAACCTACTAACATAATATCGTAACTAGCAGATACTTATTAAAAGTGATGATATCATAGTGTACAAAACAAGTACACCAGAAAAGTGCGCTCGTCTTTGCGGTCGCCACCCGATGTTTTAACTCAACTCATTTCTTGAAGATCCGATTATTTTTAGTTGTCGATTACTAACGTTGCTCCATTTCTTTTGTCTCAATTTCATGTCGAATCCCCTGGTGATGGTGCTGTATGTAGGGCTCAATATATTTTTAGACGTCGTGAAATAGGATCGGCTCTTTTCATGTCGCAATCAAAGTTAATTAATACCGAGACAGTCTGGGTTATTAGTTGTCTTCCGCACTCTCGCGTGAGGTAATTTTAGTGCTACTTTTCGGTAATGTTATGATAAAAGTTGAAAGGTATAAAATAATGTAAGATGCAGGTGTACACTCCTTAGTAGCGCAAACCTGTTTTTTCGGAAGTTTTTTATCATACCAAAATCCTATAACATGTCTGATATGCTGGGAGCCGGTGAATTGATGCAAAGCAGTGCTATCACTAACATTGTTTATTTTGTTAGTTTCAGAATTCAATAACAGAAAACAACGACGTTGTCGTAAATGATGTGGATGAAATTGCGGCAAGGCCGTGGTTCATGCGTGGCGGCGAGAGGCGGCCGACGTCGACCGATCCGCACGATGGCATGTTCCCGGAGGATGCGCCAGGAGACGACAGGTATGTAGCAACCACCAGACACATATAGGTACACACAGCCGCACGTTAAGACTACACCTACTATTTAATTTCTTCTCATGTCCACTATACCTAGTGGAAAAAAGACTACTTATACTTTTATTTTATTTTAGGATTATCCAGCAGTTAATGTATACACTGCCGAAGAACGAGGATGTACCGGTTAAGAGGATACTCCTTGCAAACGGACTTGGAGCGTGGGGTGTGCCAGCTGGCCGAACAGAATTTATCCGAAACAAGTGCCCAGTGGACCGGTGCTCGCTGACAGCCGACGCGAGGGAGGCGGGAAACGCTGACGCCATATTGTTCAAAGATCACCACACACCGTTCAACGTTAAACGCCCGATAAACCAGGTGATTTATTGACAATAAACGCCCTCATTGATTAACGCCCGCTTATCGACACGCCTACAGCAGACACTGTTTTCAATTAATAGCAAGCACCATTTAACTTCCCAGTGTCATTACATAATCTCTCTCTCTCTCTCTCTCTCTCTTATTGTAATAAATCGCCAGTAAACCGACTGAAGAGTATGCAGATCCTTCTCTTATTGCAAATCCTTATCTATTTCTCGATCTGATATTTATGGATAGGTTTTATTCGCGTTTATTTTTTATATATAAGTTAGTGCATTATTTTTTCCCTTTACATAAGTGTTTGCGTGCCATTATTTCAGATTTGGATCTTGTATTACCTAGAGTGCCCATACCATACAGCCTCATTGCGGCCGACGTCTCTAGACGTGTTCAATTGGACGTCGACATACCGACGCGATTCGGACATCGTCGCACCTTACGAAAAATTTGTCTACCATGATTCGCTCATCACGGGGAAAGATCTAGATAGAAACTACGCAGCTAACAAAACCAAGAAAGTAAGTTGAAATAACAGAAAGTGATCAGAATGTGGACAGGGTTCGGATTTATTCGATATCATATTCGCATTACATTTTTATAATTAAAAATGTGGGTGCTAAAGCAACTGTAGTGTGCACGTCCAGTAGCACAGATTATATAATAGTGCCAGTAGCCTACGGACTGTCACTTCAAATAAGCACAAATAGCACCTTGAGTGAATTGATAACAATTACTGCCCATATAATTATGTTGTTTTATCCCAAATATGTATTATGCCATTGGCAATTCGTAGTCTATAAAAAAACTCCTTCAACTTGGATTTCTACAATGTTCTTCCTTATCCTTAGGTTGCATGGTTCGTATCGAACTGCCACGCCCGGAACCGTCGTCTGCAATACGCACGCCAACTCTCAAAATATATATCCGTGGACATCTACGGAGCCTGCGGGTCGCACCACTGCCCGCGCACCGACCCCAACTGTTTGGAAATGTTGGATAAGGATTACAAATTCTATCTAGCTTTTGAGAACTCTAATTGCCGGGATTATATCACGGAGAAATTCTTTGTCAACGGCTTGCAGTGAGTATAGTATTCGTTAATTTGAGCTAATTTTGCGAATTGTATCCTTAAACTATCCATGTCTATATTTTTGACTGCCTCGTTGATCTAGTGGTCAGCACGCTGGGTACTATCCACGCGGTCCCGAGTTAGAATCCCGGGTCGGGCCGAAAGTGTTAAGTTTATCTGTCTTGAAATAACTCCAAAGACACAGCTCCGGGATCAGGAAGTTGGTGGTGTTAAGACCCCCGTGCCTCGGAAAGCACGTTAAGCCGTTGGTCCTGCGACGAATCTCTCTACGGTCATGTCGGACTGCCGTCGCACCCAATTATGAGAGTGAAGGAATACAGAGGGCCCCTGATTGAGATTGGCCACTGTAGTCGAAATTCGTCTAGGTGGACATTATTATATCAGTATTCGCTTTCCATACAGTATTCATAAGCAGATCCTCATAGCCGGTTGGGTGTTCCATGAATGTTTGCATATGACAATTAAAAAGCAAATCTGCTTGCTGTTCAACGTTTTTTTCTTTCGGCTACAGCTATTGCTTTTCTATTCCAGGCACAATGTCCTTCCCATAGTAATGGGTGCAAAAGCGTCCGAGTACGCGGCAGCCGCACCGCACAACTCGTATATCCACGTCGAGGAGTTCGCGGGGGCAGAGGAACTGGCTGCCTACTTGCATAGGCTTGACAATGACGATAATCTGTACAACTCCTATTTCAAATGGAAGGTGAGGCTTTGATTGGCGTTTTGTTATGAGAATAGAACATCCATGAGGCAGTTATTAGACTAGGCGGTATTCAGACAGGTTAACTAAGACTCAGCGTAGTGTAATAAGAGTTAGCCTGTAAGTCTGTCAGCCCTATCTCGCTCTTTCATACTGCTGTGAAAGAGCGAGATGGAAGATAGACAGTCTCAGTAAGACCACATAAGACTGTCTGAATACCGCGTAGTCTAATAACTGCACGAATACATTCTGCCAGGAGCCAGGACATGACGAAATATCTATCATGGTATCTGTACCTAGTCAGGTCATAAGTTCTGTCACATGTGTAATATGAAATAATTTAGACATGTTTATTATTTAGGTAACCATTTATATAGCAAAATGAACTTAAATGGTAATAAAGTTTATTCAAAATGACCCCCGCGATTTTGAATACAGGCCTTCAATCTGCGCGGCCAGTCGTCTATCGCAGCACGAACGAGGTCCATGTCAATATCGGCGGATGCCTTAATCAAGGATGCATTGAGTGGCTCCAAATCAAGATGACGCTTTGAGCAGGCCCCTCCAAGTGTTGCCATATCTTGTAATCTAACGGACTCAAATCTGGACTAGAGGAGGGCCAGTCTTCGTGCCGGATGAAGTCGATTTCACGCGCAGCCAGCCAGTCTTGTGTGCTTTTCGCTCTATGAGCTGGCGCAGAATCTTGTTGGAATACCCAGTGCCTGCTATTAAACATGGTATGACAAAACAGGTTCCACAAGGTTCTTGAGGACTGTATTTTGTTACACAACTGCATTCGTTTTTACGCCTTCCTCACAAAAATGTACCTCAGTTAAGCCCCAATAGACTCCCAACCAAACCATGAGCGAGGATAGAAAATGACCTCGTTGGACACGCGGAATGCAATCGCTCGCTTCTTTACTGCTGTGTGCGTACACCTTATCATTTTGTTTGTTGTAGCTCTCTTCCACGGTGAAATTTTTTTCATTCGAAAAAAGAATTTCCCGATGCTTTTTTTCCGCGTACCGCTTCAACAAAGCGCGGCATCTATGCAGGCTCAGGTCCATTAAACGAGCGTCCAAACGATGTCCTGTTTTTCTTCGATATGCCTTAAGCCCTAAGTCTTCATTTAACACCCTTTTCACCGTGGTCCTGCTTAACCCCATCTGAAGGGCCAACAGTTTCTGCTTACGTATGGGATTTCTTTGAATTCGCGCCTTCACAGCTTTTATCACTGCTGGAGTCCTAACAGAGCGAGGGCGACCACTTCTTGACCTGTCATCTACACTAGTCTTCATTGTATCGTTTTACGAGTATGGTACGATAAACGAATCTTTTGGTTATATTCAAATTTTTCAGTATGTCGACAATCTGAATTGGCGCGTAACCGCAACGATGCAACGCAATAACCGCGACACGGTCTTCTTAAAGTGTCCACTCCATATTTAAAAATGAGGAAAATTCTAAAAAGTACACATTTTTATTTTCATGAAAAATTCGAAATTCGAATTCAATAAACTTTTTTGTGGCCAGCATTCTAAATTCAAAAGTTTTTATTGTGTGACAGATTTTTTGACCTGACTATGTGGATAATAATTATTTTTACTAAGCAATTATTTTGCAAATTTTTACGAAATTAATTTAAATTTCGCTTACAAAAATTAATCGACTGTGTCATCCGGTGGGACTCGAACCCACATCCCTTCGCTATCCGGGCGAATACTCTTACAAACTGAGCTACGGAGGACATTAGTCGGTCAACGAATTTTTGTAGGTGCTTGCTACGCCAGTGAGCCGGCTTTCGATTTCATCAATACTTGGGGAATGTATCTATAGATAATTCAGACGGTTCGATATATCTCCAACGGATCTTAAACCTTCACGTATCATGTTTCCAGACACAATATAAAATTGTTATCGGCCCGCTCGCGTCGGGACTTATGGGGTTTGACAGGTTAAGAGTAACCTCAAGAGTATTTGTGCTTTTTGCAAGGCTCTTCGTGCTGCGCTTTGGGCTTTTCGTGATCTTTTTTTCATGTCCATGTAATTGCAGGGCACAGGTGAGTTCATAAACACGTACTTCTTCTGCCGAGTGTGCGCGATGGTGCACGCCAACGACCGGCGCCAGCGCACCGGGCACTACACCGACGTGCAGTCGTGGTGGCGCGAGGGCGCCTGTACGCGCGGGGACTGGCGCGCCACTGAGCGGGACAACGGGTAACCCGACCACTACGAGTCCAGACTGAATTAGAGAGGCTAACACACTGATGACGCAATATCGCGATGCCAGTGATCGCAGCATATGTTAGGACTTTCATTGTAGGAAGAGCTCACCGTTTTAAAATCTCATCATCGCTTGCAAGTGCGCCAATCCAATCGCAAAACAGTCGCGATTGTTTGCCGTTTGTGGAGATCATAATTATGTCAGTGCAATACGAAAATTCCTGTTGATGGTTTATTGTCAACGTTTCAGCAGCACAATTTACGAACTGTATTTTGTATCGCGTCCATTACATAAATATCTATAAATATATGTACTTAAATTATGTATAGTTACTTTTATAAAGTGACCATGGGACGATTCGTTTTTTTTAAATTACTTAAGATAAGTGAACATGCCAGACACGTTGAAGTGATAGGGTTGATAAACCGAATATGAGTAAATCAGTAATGGTCCCTAGGTGGTCGTAGATAATAATTCGGGACATACCTATATGATGTTACAATTAAGCATAACGTTCATTACTGAAAGAGAAAGGAAAATTTTATTTGGTTACTTAAAGTATTACCTACCAGATCTACCAGAATTGGTGGCACCTGAAGAGAGGCTTGAAATCTCATCCATTTATGAAATGTAAATTAATAAAATGAAAATGTATTTATTTATAACATAGAATAAAATTAAATGTGAATGAACGAGACCTGATCCGTGTTTATAGACTTATGAAACATCTTTTTAATCCTAAAATCGTTAATCAATACTTTTGTCTTTACGAACTTTTCATTGCTATTTAGCCCTTTTTCAACACTGCTAGATTAAGTTCAATTTGCAAACGACAAAGTTTTAAAAACGTGTCTAAAAGACTGTTAAGTTACTATTAAATTATTAATAATTAATGCGAAATATTTAATACTTTGTTTCAAAAACGCGTCATTGTTGCACATACGGAATCCCTAGGTAAAGTTAACTTTGGTGTTTAATATTAGAGCTCAAATTAAGTCTAGTCATGATGGCATTGATTGAGAATCACGAAAGTAGCACAAAATACCAGTGCTGACATATTTTTCCATTAAAGCACAATATGCACAAATTCGCTAAAAGCTTCTTTTTTAGGAATGATTAATCGTCTTTTTAGGGGTTTTCAACTTCTGTTAGAGGTATTGTAGTAATAATTCTTATTGTACCTACCATGTATTTTGCTGTTATGTTTGTGATAAATAATTATTATTTGCTGGAGGAGATACATACGAGATGATGAAATAATTCATGTTTAAGGGGTCTTAATATTGTTTCTGGCAATCATTAATTGTTAATTCATTACAAGTGTTGATTTAAGACAAATTATTTTTATTGTGTAGAGTTTATTTTGCACTTAAATATGTATTATTTACATTTTATCTGTGGTTTTGTTAACTTTTACTTTGTTATCTTAATACTGACTGTAGTGTTACTTAGTAGATTGTTTATCAGGGTATATTACTGTACTCTTGACAAACCTTTAAATATAATAGACTAGCGAGACCCCGCGACTTCGCCCACGCCGATAGTCGGATTTTCCATATAAAATCTCACCCCCCATTTCAACCGCGACAAAAAGTAGCATATGTCCTTTCCAGCGTCAGAAACTGTCTCTATACCAAACTTAATCTAGTTTATCTAGAAATTTGTTTTTTGGTTTTTCTGTCTTGAAATAGCTCAGAAACAGCTTAAAGTCAGAAAGTTGGTAATGTTAACACTCCAGTGTCTCGGAAAGCACGTTAACCCGTGGTCCTGCGCCTGATCTCTCTCCGGTCGTATCGGATTGCTGTCTTACCAGACTATGAGAGTGAAGGAACAGAGAGTGGACCTGTGTATTGTGTACGCACTTGTGCACTTTATCTCCCGCACAGTTGGCTAAACCCTGTTGAGATAGACCGCCGAAGTCGAAATTTGGCTAGGAGGACATTATTAGTATAGCGAACTTTATCTAAATCAGTTAAGCGATTTAGGTGTCAAGATATATATTTCTTTACTTCCGGAAAAGGGACAAAAACTAAACCTAGCACAAAACCTATGACAAAAACAAGAGTATGTGCATTTAATATGTAAAATTAAGTTATATGTATTAAATATTCCAAGTTTATTAAAGTTTCAGTTTTACAATTTGCATTATAGTTCAATTCAGTATGTTTTCTGAGTCATAATGAACTGAGTATATGTTTCTCCAAGAAATTGTAACAAATATTATAAAGAAGTTAAGGATCAATCATAGAATCCATTATGCAAATTGTGCCATTGCATGAAAATGCTAAAAATCTTTCAAATACTTTTGAAATAGGCATTTAGAATACTACCAAATACATAATTAGAAAATGTATAAGCATGCATGTTATCACATTTATCCAACTACCCGTTCAGTATAATATTTAACAAAACTTCAACTGTTGATAAACAACAACTTTATTCAGTATCGACAAAACACCAATCTTAATAAATTAGTATGTAAATATAATTGTCAGTTTTGTAACAAAACATTAACTATACATGTGTTAAATAATATGAGTGTCCAAGACAGAGTATGCTAATAAGCTAGAAAATGCCTTTAGTATTAAATTAGTAAATCATCAAACATTAAAGGCAGGCTTTTGTATCTGATAATCAATCAAAAGATGTAAACCTATGATCATGCTTTTGCAGTACAATGGAACATTGTTAATTTACTACATAGTTATTTATTTGATACCTAGTGATAAATCACCTCACTGTTATTAATAAACAATTGAATTAACTCTGTGTTTTTTTAAATACTTGTGTATACAAGGTGTATTTTTCATCATAATGCAAAACCAATCTCAGCCCGATTAGGATTCACACCTGGGACCTCATGGATAGCCAGCATGCCAACCAATGAGGCAGAGTACTAATGAAATAGCAATGCAAACATTTTACAAATATCTTGATACAAATATATTGAAAATGGTAAGGCTTTCACTTCAAAAAATTGGTTATAGTAGGACATGTGACTAAGCTTCCTATACAACAAAAATCATTATACACATTACAGTGAACAAAATACAGTCTTCATTTAGTTATCTTTACTTAAGTATTTTTTTAAAATGTCTATCTTTTTCATGTTGTCCAGGATTTGCAATTGTACATTTACACATTCAACAACAAAATTGATTGCATTTTGGAAAATACCTTGAGCTCTGTGCAAATTTTGAGGAACCAAAACTCCGAACCAGCGCAAAGGATTAACTGTGTTTTCAGTCTTACTTTCTGCCACCTTGAATTGTGTGACCCCATCCTCGTAATTTGTCTGACACACAGCTGATGCTGCAAATTCGGGACTGGTCTCCATTGGCAACCTGGCAGTACTCACTGAACTCTGGCCCATAATGTATCTTGACTTAGCCAAGTGAATACTACCGTTATTAATACTACTCTCTATATTCATCTCACATCGCAATTTGTCTTCAATCAAATTTAACTGACGTATCGTAAGTTTATCCAGTAAATCGTTGACGACTGTGTTATCTGCAAAGATTTAGAAAATTGTTTCAAAAGGCGGACTGGAGACAGTTTCACAAAACTTTAGAAATGATACCATAAATTGTCCATACCTATCTTATTGATCATTTTTATAAAATTCACTGAAGTATTTAACGTTTGAAGACTCAAAGTTACGGTAACTCAATGCTATACACTATTTAATTAGAAAACCAACATTACCTAACGAGAAAAACACCTTACACGGAAATTCTGAATTATTTTGACTTATCAAGGAAAACTGAAACAGAATGAATGAATGTCCATGTCGTCGCCTGACATGACTTTATAATCTCTATGACCCAAGTTTTGATTTCGTCAAAAATGAGCTCAAAAATGCGCATCACTAACTACACAAACAACACTTGGAGCCTTACCATCATCACAAACAACAATGCAATTTCTAAATTAGGATATGTAGTTTCATTAAGGCCTCTGCCTCGAATTTTGCGGGCAGCGGGGTGGCGGCGGCGGCGGCGCGAGAGCGGCAGGAACTTATGCGTAAAATCCATTGATAAATAATAAATCAATGGTAAAATGAAATGGACCAGTTCTCGAAGACAACAGCGTGGCGGCGGCGCCCCGCCATAGCCATCTTAAAGTTGAGTAGTTTTCTGATTGCTGGCAATTTAAAGGATAGGTATTTTGCGGATAGTACGGGCCTTAAGTGAAGTTAAACAGATGCAGGCTACATAGGTAGGTAACGTTTAAAATGTGACAGAATCAGAATGAAAAAGCCAGATGGGGTTGTAAATTCCCGATATATCTATTTCGTTGGATTGATCGGTGACAGGTTAACATAAATTGCCCTGCTGCCGGCCTACTAATTGCGGGGGTCATGGTACAAACTAAGAGAACATGCCTGGTTTAGAAACAGCATTGTTGTTTCTGATGCCAAGTAGTGCCAAGGTATGACTTGGCCATCTGGGTAGTTTTCAGGATTGTACTGGCCCTAAAGACTTGGCTGTATACACCTGACCCTTTGCCTACCTAGAATGGGTGAATTAAAAAAAAAGAATGCCAAGATTGCCGGCCAAGCGGCAAGCCAAGTTTGCCAAGAGGACGCCATTTTGGTTGACATTTTGTGAATACACTCGTGGGATTTAGGCTGGAAGAATTTTTAATTTTGTGTTAATAATAGAAACGTCTCAAAATAACTTTAAGCGATGTCCGATAGAAAACGTTTACTCAACGACCTTAGAGTGATAGACTTGCGCGCTGAATTAGAGAAGCGTAACCTAGATAAAAGTGGTGTACGCGGCGTGCTTCTCCAGCGTTTATCAAATGTAATTTCTTCTTCTATTGTTTTAGAATAATCGGTTAAATCTATGATTAATAAATTATGCTAATTGTATTTTACAGCATTTAGAGGCAGAGGGCCTTGATCCAGCTACATTCCAGTTTGAGTTGACTACTCCTGAAGGTAAAACGCCATCTAAAAGAACTCGTCGGTCAGAGAGTACCGTGGAGCAGGAGCCGGAGGCTGAAGAGCCTGCTCCTGCTATGGAAGATATGATAGTACAAGACGACGCAGGCGAAGAAGAAGAAAGTGAACAAGTTGAAGAGGAAAATAGCGCCACTGAAGACCAAACAAAAACAGAAGAGAGTTCTGAAGAAAAAATGGAAATTGATGAAAAAGCAAACCGCAAACGCGAAAGCAAAGAGGAACCTGAAGCTACTCAGGCTAAAAAACCATGCCTTGACACTGATAGCAAGAGTGAAGATGACCATAAAGTTGAAAATAATACAGATGCAGAGGACAGCATCAACTTAGACTTAGGGGAAGATGAATTACTAAATGAAGAGGTATGTTTCTATTTCTTCCGAGTTACTGTAAAGCTGCCTACGGTTGTCTCCAAAATGACTAATGGATATTTGATGGATGTAGATTAGAAGATCTCTTGTAGTATATTTTGGTTTTATAGTTTTGTTTTTAGAAATACATGTTGATTTAAAAGTTATTTTTGTATGTTTAGTTTTTAATAACATTCAGATGTATATCTAACTTGCATGCAAAGATTGCATGTGTTATAGTTTTAATAGGTTTTGTAGCACTATTTTTATTAGTCATTATGGACTGTCTTGGAAGTTTGCCAGTAGGCAGTAGTTATTTTGCTAAATAACATGTTTACTTCTTACAGACTGATAACACTGAGAAAAACGACAACAAAGGTAAGATTCTTTTTTTATTCACACACAACATACTTAAAGTATGAAATCAAAGATCCTGAAATAAAAAATAACATGTGCCTAAGTTTAATTAAATTTAGAAATTGTTTGTAATTCATATTAAATGTTTAATTATGAAATCAATAATTGTGAAGTGATCCTGCAACAACACTGGAAATAATAAAATTGATCAGAAGAAATTAATATGATGGCATGGCACCACACTACCCTTGACAAAAGTTGTGTCGGCTGCAACACAGAAAAAATTGAGAGGATATCTGCTGAAATGCAACATTATGCAGAAAACAACTACATACACACACTGAAAGCCAAGGTTGATGTATTAGAGTTGTGAGATATTTTTGGTAGCTCTGTGAACTACAGGTGTTCAACAAACATGGTAAACTATAGTCCATAAGTCACATGGACATGGTGGCTCTGAGCCGCTGCTGCTCCATAACCAGAAAGTGGTGCTAATATCCAATCAAGTTTCCAGGTTAAGATGTAACTATATTTTCAACATGCAAGTGAGACATTTGAAGAGAAGATTGATCACTGTGCTCAAAGAAGATGATGAGAGGCAGGGCAGGCCGCCGTCGAGGCGCCGTCCAGGCTCGACGAGCGACCTGCGCTGACTCGGCTGATAACTGCTACTGACTTAGATGATGCTGCTATCGAAGATTCGGCCGAGACTACGGGCGGCGACTCGGCGCCTGCTGACGCCGCGGCACCCTCGGACGACGCCCCTGCTGACGACCAACAAGTAAACAACGAAGCTCCTGCCAATAGGTTGGTGAACGTCGCACGGCCGTCGCGACGCCGCTACGCGCAACTTTATTCTGCTCCGAAATACCGTCATTTCTGTTTCGTTTTCACTACAAAGTTTTGCACCAAGTCGTCTGGAGGAAAGAAGTCTACGCCAGCCATTTCGATCGCAGTTTCTTCAAAGAAGAAAAGCCTCTACATGTCTGGAAGTTGCAAGTTCCTGTTCCCAGATTAAGATTGACTCCGTGGTACGCCGTGATTGAAGATTGGCCCAGCGCGCCGTCTCCGGCTACACTCTTGCGGCCACCCGATTTCTTCATGCGGAGCTCAGTTCATCGCCCCATCACCCTTGCTGGTTCCGTGGAGTACTGGTGCAAAACTTTGTAGTGTCGTATGCGTTTATGATCTATATCATACAGAGAGTCACAAATAAATTAAAAACTATTCAAAGATGCCATGCTAACACAACGATAATAATAATCTTCCTTTTTTGTCCCTTCATTACTACAATTTATCATTCTTATTTCAGCAATGATGGTGAAAAAGCTGACAAAGATGAAAAAGGTACAAGATTATGACTTTTTTTAAATTCCCATTATAATGTAAGTCCAACAATGCTAAAAAAAACTTTTCTACAGATGAGAACGACAAGGAGGGCGAAACTGATAAAAAGGAAAAGAAAGATGACAGTAAGGAAGGTGGTGCCCGTAACCTATGGGTCAGCGGGCTGTCAGGTGATACTCGCGCTAAGGATTTGAAGCAGCTATGTAGCAAACATGGCAAGGTAAATAAAATTAATAAACACTTATATCCCATTGCCCATCTATATGAACTCATATAATTAATTTGTTGTACAGGTTATTGGTGCTAAAGTCGTAACTAATGCGAGGACACCTGGATCTCGGTGCTATGGCTATGTTACAATGGCTAGTGCACAAGATGCAGAGAACTGTATCAAAAACTTGCATAGGACTGGTAAGATATTCTTATTAATATGATATATTGCTTTGTTTTACATTGTAAAGTTACTGGCTATACTTTCATATGATGATGATGTCCTCCTAGTCGAATTTCGGCTACAGCGGCCTGTCTCAACAGATATTAGCCAACTGCGCGGGAGATATTATAGTGCACAAGTGTGTGCAAATATGTGTGTGTGTGTGTGTTAGTGATGTACAAGCCTTGAGGCATCTGAGTCCTTTTGCCTAGAGCTCGGTTTCGTTTACAAGGCTCGTCCGTTTGTATGGCGCCCGACGACTCGGAAGTCTTTTTCAGAGCTCGAGCCCTTTTTGAAGGTTTGATCTCTTTTGAAGGCTCGAGACCTTATAAAAAAGCTCGAGTTCATGCGTAGCACCTCATTCAATGTACTATTTAGTTTGCCATCAAATTAAATTCAACGCAACTATAATGTGATTTCTTGCAATAAATAATAATATTATACAGGACAAATTTTAAACATGTATTATTTGAACAATCAGTAGAAAAAAACAACTCTGCACCTTTTCTGTCTTAGGTGGGAATCGAACCCACGACCTTATGCAATCCGGGATACTTTCCGCGATCAGGCGACTGCTCTGACTTCAAAAGGCTCGGCTCTTTTGAAGGCTCGAGCTCTTTTGATAGGTTAAAGCTCTTTTGAAGGCTTGAGGCATGGCTCAAAGAGTTCGCGGCTCGGCTAGGCTCGGGACTTCGAGCCTCCCGAGCTCACAGCCTTGCCATTCCGCCTCGAGGCTTCAAAAATAACCTGGACGCTTCGAGCCTTGTACATCACTAGTGTGTGTTCATATATCACATTTATCGCCTTTCAATCCACTAACCAAATCAAGTAAAATAGCCCCCAAAATTTAGGTACACTTAAACTCCCATTGACATTGGAACGATAAATTAACAGAACTCCACGGCCGCTTGATATCTGTGGAAAAAGCCAAGTCTGAGTCTGAGTCGTCGTCTCGACGCCAGCCGTCTCGCCCGAGCAACGAACGCAAAGAGGAGGGCAAGGAAAATGAGGTTAGTTGTAAAAGTAATTTACCCTGGACATGAGGAAATTTTGTAATGCATAGACTTCTATGGTGAAGGATTTACTCAATTATTTGTCAGCATATTATCAGGTAGTTTGGAGTTTACCAATACATGTTTAATTTTTAATCAGCCAATTTAGCATGTAAAATTAACCGTCAATCGAAGTTTACTGGCTGTTTAAAGATTGGTAAATTCAGGTCTTAGTTGTATAATATTGTAGTTTAAATTGTTACTAATAATGAAATGATAATTAGTTATGGTCTTCTACTTAATTTTTGAAAACAAATTAAAACAATGCTTATTTATCAGGAGGGCAAAGAAGGTGAAAGTACAGAATCAAAACCAAAGAAGGATGGCGAACAATCGGGCGAGGAGGGAACGCGTTCCACTTCGCGAACGCGAGAGAAGTCACATCGCTCCGACCGGGTAAGTCCCCATGTCATGTAGAGATTGCATATTCGGAAGCACATTACCTAAACTTGAGCACATTGTGGCCCTGGGCTCGTAGCCAAATGGCTATCTTTCTGGAGCGAACTTCGCTATCGCCAACGAAATGTCAAAATATGTATGCCATAGTTACGTGATATTCCGATGGCTTATGTTTCATACATTTTGTTAGCGATAACGACCACTTTAGTACACTTTCTCAGTTTTATATTTTATTTTCGGTATTATTTTCGTCAGTTGTCTTTTTTTCTTTACTGTTTTGTGTTTTGTGCCAAATAAATGTTTCATATTGTATTCTAACTTTGCTTGATATCAAACCGCCATTTGTCTACGGACCCAGTTCTTTAAGGGTATAGCACACATATCAACTCGGAAAGGGATCGTCACCGTATCGCCTTTCGCCTCGCTGTCAAATAGGCGTCAACCTAACGTAAGCACGTAACCAAAGCGGGTCAGCAGCTCCGGTACGTCGACTCGGCTACGGCAAGGCGACGCCGCGCTTACGGCTCGCCGACCGCTGGTTGACATGGCAGGCACCAGGGCCCGTAGCCAAGTTTAGCGATGGGCGATTGTTCGAAAAAAAAATCGAATAATAATCGACAATCGAACGATAATCTATACTCGGCCCTTCGATGCATTCGATTGAATTGCCGCGACAGGACAGGCAGCGAACGAATGATTAATCGACGCGACGAATGACGATTCATTCGTTAGTAGTACGGCCTGCGCACCACACGCTCCGGTATTGCTCGCCGCATAATCGAAGGATAATCGAATGACTGCGGTTGCTTATCGAATACATTCGATTACAGGGACCATTCGAATAATCCGATTAATTTAGTAATAATCGCCAATCGCTAGCCAAGTGGCAATTTATTCACATGCTAAATTCGTTATCGCTAACAAAATGTACGAAACTAACATAAGCCATCGAAACATCACGTGACTTTTGCATACATATATTTACATTTCGTTGACGATAGCTAAGTTCGCTGCAGAAAGATTGCCATTTGGCTACGAGCCCTGATCAGTTTGAATGACGTAAACGCACGGACGACGAGCCGTAAGCGCGGGGACCGCTAGTGACCGACCCGCAAAGTGGTTCGTAAGTTGGTCCCGAGGCGAGGCGATTTCGTTACGATTTGGATAAGTGTGCGTTGCAGTACGTAGTTTCATACAAATAATACTGAACGGCTCGAGTTGATACGTTTACGTTCCGTTTACGAGTTGATAAGTGTTCTGTGACCCTAAGTCCGGAGGCGCAATCGCACCAAACGACTGCTAGTTACCCGCTTTTGTGGCAATGTCCTCCCGCTTCGGTATAAGATAAGGAAGACAGGCTTAATTCGCACTGAAATAGGAACTGTAAGCAGCGACGCGACAATCAGTTTTAGTGTCAAAGCATTGTAAACTGTATGTGCAATATAAGATACCTACGCTTAATATAATATATATTAGAAAGTGCTCGAGCAGCATGTGGCGGCGCTAGCCAACTTGCCGGCTGTAAAGTTATTATTTTTTTTGTACATACAGTTCGTGGCTGCCGGCTGATGCCATTCAGTATGAATTAATTAAGCCAGTTAGTAAACATGCATCAAAATATCTTATCCCTACATATAAGGTTTGTTGACACAAACAATAATGGATAAACAAACACCGCAATGTAATTATTATGTTAATCATCGCAGGACAAGGGCAAACGCAGCACAAGGAGCCGTGAACGTAAACGTTCACCAAGAGAAGTCCTGTCGTTTACTAAAATATGGGTAAGTTAGCTCTTTTGCGACTCGGTCAGACCGTATAATTGGTATACTGCTGTAGGATGTGTAATAATGATGATACTTTTTTCCAATTCGTTTTCACAGATTAAGAACTTATATTTTCACAACAATTATCTATTTAATTGAAGTCTTATATGAAAGATAAATATAGTATTTTGTAGCGTACCTAATACACAAATGCTATTAGACATAAGTCTGCTAGATGACACTAGTAAAACAGTAACATAATCATAGTTGTATAGTAAGATTTTGACAGTTCTAGTGTAAGTTATTTCATTTATGACTATATATTTTCCAATGGTTTTACTTATTCTATATTTTTCTTTAAATACAAAGTTACTGACTTCCATGAAAATATTTATCCATTCTTTATTATTTCTTCTGTATAAGAACCCGACCAAATCGCTATCACAGCAATACCTTTTGTTTGCACGGCGAAAACACTACAATTGTCACGCAAAACAAACACAGCTCCGACCTCATGTCAAGAATTCCCGACAATTTCTACAAATTATGTCGAGTTGTAAAAATATTACTGTTTCACAACTGTACTGATACTGACAATTGTCACATAAATGCTAGGAATGTTTACAATTTTTAGCTGACATATGTCACTGACATACAGGGTCTAACGAAATTAGTTATCAACCGACAAAGGGGGGTATCTATACACCATACTGGATACGATAGCAAAAAATGAACCATAGTTTTATAGTAATTTTTCAAAGTTATGTTTTCTAACAAAATAATTCAATTAAAATACTGCAAATGATTAAGCACGCTGTATCTTTACTTTTACGCATACAATTGCATCAATTCACAGATAGTGTAGTTACACGAACACAATTCAAAACGCATTGTACGAAAATCACACACACACAGCTGTAAATAGTGTTTTTTCAAAACTGAGAAGTGCGAATATCTCGGTAACTAGTCTGAATTTTTGGCCCAAATTTGGTGAGCTTGATCAGTGTGATGTATAAATATCCCCCTTTGCCGGTTGATAACTAATTTCGTTAGACCCTATATATCGGTTTGGTGAAATAGGGCCCAGGTCGTAATCTTTAGGAAATATATCATCAGCAGGCAGCGAGTTCCAGTACGTAGCTGTTTGCAAATTTTGCGCAATTTAACAGATTTGAGGCCCTTGTATTATCATTATTGTATTCGTCCCACGAACAGAAGGAGCGCGACCTGGCGCGGTCCCGCGAGCGATCGCGGGCGGCGCGCGAGGAGGAGCGACGACGACGAGCGGCCGAAGAGCTGCTCCGCGAGCGCGAGCGCCGCCAGCGCCTCGAGAAGAACCGCCTCGCGCTCGAGCGGGAGAAGCTGCGCGCTGAGAGGTACGCACGCGCTCGTACCACAATAGAAAGATTTGTTTTCAGAACAGTAGTGTGACTCAGCCGTATTTTTGAAATTAGAACCTACGAATGGGCGGAGCGCTAGGGTTGGTACACAAAAAGTAAAAAATGACTAGATTTTTATTCTTCATATGTGTATTGTTTTAGGTTTAGGAATGAGTCATATTTTTATTAAAGATTATTTTATCATATCCACAGACAGTGGTCTTCTAGTAAAACTGGCCCGTTTTTACATTGTCAGTTCGATGAGACCAGGTACAATTTACGAGTTTGCTCCTACACATCATTGAGTCTTAAAAAATATATTTAAATCCTATGTGTATGAAAAATATCCACAGACCCTGCAGTTCCCGCAATCTTCGGAGGCATTGAAAATTTTGCGAAAATATTTTTTATTTTTTTAACATGCACACCAGTTGTCTATGGTGGGTGGTTTCCAAGTTATGGCTGTTTCAATTTTAACAGCTGTCATCTGAAATAAAGATCTCGTCGAGCCCTACGATTTGTCCCTACACACCCGTAGTCTTGGGTGGATAGTTTCCGAGATATTTCCGTTTCAATTTTGACAGCTGTATTCCGAAATGAAGATCTCGTCGAGCCCTAAAATCTGTCCCTACACACCAGTAGTCTGAGGTGGGTAGTTTCCGAGATATGACAGTTTCAATTTTGACAGCTGTCATCCGAAATAAAGATGATTACATGTTTCATATAACCTACTTTGTTCAATGATATCTATCTGCATTTCGAAAGTGAGTCTTTGACAGCAAACCGGCTCGCGCCCCGCGTGTCACTTCGTGGGTTTGTCTGCCCAAGTTTGCTCAACGGGCCGTGTAATTGTCGCGTATGCATGTGTGTGTCGATACGGGTGCTCTAGTATGTAGATAAAATACTGTATATCTATATACCGTGCTCGTACCACACACTAGCGCCTCGAGAAACTGAACGTCACCGAGTCGCCTTTCTCCTTGCCGGCAAATATCCGCCACCTTACGCACGACGTAACCAAAGCGAATTGACAGCTTCGGTATGTCGACCCGTACAGTCAGATATGCGGAGGGCAAGGAAGCGCCATTCTCTTATGTCATAATAAATCCCCTTATCCGCAACCGCTAACATCTATATGCTAAATCCCGGCGGAACCTTTCTACAAATCAAGAATACCTGTTGACTTTTGCTACTCACCTTACGCCGTATAATTTCATATAAAACTTTGTTTCAGGGAGAAAATTGAGAGAGAAAAGAATGAACTGCTTCGACTAGAACGCGAGAGACACAGGCTCGAGAGGGAGAAGCTGGAGCTCGAAAGATTAGAACTCAAGAGGGCACAACTGAGGTATGATTTTCATAATTCGATGAATACTGTTGCCCTGTATCACACAATCTATACTACTAGCTATGTGCGCGATGACAGCGCCCCTAGTGACCTCAAATACTGTGGACTTGAGATTTTTCAAACTATGGCAACTGGATATTTTGATAACAATTTCAAATTGTTTTGCAGCGAAATTAAATCTAGATTATTTATTATCTAGCAGTGATCTTAAAATGGGCAATGTTCTTACACTGATATACTGAAGGCAATATTGTCGGAACATAGCTAAGGCTCGCATCAGCATCACTTTTTGCCTCCAGTAAAATGTTCACTGCATCACAAAGTCAAACTTCTGTACGAAGTAATAGTACTTGTTCTGTGATTAGGTACATACCTATTTCAAATTACATAGATAAATAAATACGATTACTTGAATATCTTTCTATAGACTCTCAATAGGCAACACTAGTATGATTTATTGTGTGCCTCTTTATATTCAAATCTGTTACATTGGGAAGACGGTCGGAAAAGTATTTCAAAAGATGTAATCCACCTCCACAATAAAACATAAAGCGAAACGTCAGTTGTTCTAGCACATGTCAGTTGTGCCACAAGGGACTTGCGTCAAAACAGGCAGTTCTGCTTGGACAATTACTATTCCGTAAAGTTTAAAAGCGAGTTATGGGTAAACCTTATAATCTCGTCTTCGTCTGCGTGGAGGTAGTACGAGAAAGGAGAGTGGGCTCTGTACGGGTGGCAAGCGCATTATTGTCCAAATTTAAATCTCGCTATATGGTTGTTTTAGTCGTGTGCACGTGCTTACGCGCAGAATTTAGATACGTAGCAGCCGGGAAAGCACAATGACATATGGAATGTTCTTTGACATCACAGATTTATTAATCTAAAGACTGTATATGTAATTAAATCCGCATGACTCCTAAGCGCCCGCCGCCCCTTCGCTGTACCTGTTCTTGTCTTACCCCGCAGGCCAGGATCAATTACGCGGTCTACTCAATCATAAAAAGATAAAAAGAAGAGATATGTATTTACTTGGTTATCATTTGCGAACCTGTGTCGCCAAAAACTTTTATGTGTGCGTTATGACTACTAGAAGACTCTTGTAAGCATAAGCATAAGGAGCACAGTAATTCAATTCTCGATGCGCGCAGTGCACGCACACAAATGGCTGTGAAATGTGACCAATCTGCAGCGAATATAGCTATAGTCCGACTGCTTACCTAACTGAGCTCTCGCCTGCGGGGTAGACGAGAACAAGCATTAAATTTTTGGATTTCAAAATTCAAATCACAAGCATCCTCACCGCTCATAGACCCCGTTCTCGTCTACCCCGCAGGCGAGGTCTCAGATAAGCGGCGTTGGCCAGGTCACGTTCGCGCGGGTCACGCCCCCAATTCGACTCTTCTGTCTATGAGCTGACACAGTCTACCTGCATTTATAGGTGCATTTGTTTAACAATTTTGTAACAATCTCACCACCTCCTCAATGTCTTACCCGCCTTGCGGCATACAGACCGAATATTGGGAGACGCACCCGGTACTTGCTCAGGGCTCTTTCGCGGGTCGCGTTTCTTGATACTCCCTACAAATTCTACATCCGTCCCACTACAATATCACTTCTCCCCCTTCTGGGGCGTGACACCACAGTAAATGTGACTTCGCGTCGGGCTGCTCTTCTTGTTGTTCTACCTGAAACTCACTCTTCGAATATACGTCTAGTACGATAGTTGTGTAACGTGTTGTTTTACGTTGTAGACTAGAGGAGGAGCGACGCAAGCGCGGCTACGAAAGCAGCGCAGCGTACCGCAAGGCCGCCAGCCCGCCGCCCGAGCCCGCCTACGAGCGCGACCAGCGCCACAAGCGCGCGCCGCCGCCGCCTATGGTAACTATCACTACACTACTTTCACCCTTAACGGAAAAGACGAGAAGAGATAATGGCTGAAGGCAAAACTTTTTTTTACCATAAAATCTACACTTACCACAGCTATGCTCATATTTTTCTTATATTCAAATTAACATAGGAAATATGAACCTTCATAAACTAAGAAAATTGCCAAATTTCAACCTCAACTATCAGACGCTCGCCAAAAAAATTAATACTAAAACAAAGGAGCATAGTCCTTTTGATAAATTATTTCAGAAGAAAATATTATCATTTGTTAAATTTTGGACGAGGTAATAGGGGACTACGAAATGCTGTTTAAGAAGGATTTATCAGTCCCTTTCTTGCTTGGGCGGCTACCAGAGATCGCATCGAGACAGCAACATTTTATTCAAATACCTATTCTTCAAAACCCACGTGATGCGTTGTCCCGTGATGGTATGGATGGTACCGTCAAATCTAGCGCCGCGTACTACTAGCTAGCGCGCTTTTTGACGATAAACTACCGTTACAGTACAACAAAATTCAACGCTATAGAACGCACCGGTCGCACTTTACATTACTCTTACCCTTAGTTTAAATCTAGGCAAGTGCGAGTCGGACTTGCGTGGGTTCCATACAAACAAAGGTTTTTTTATAAGATGTAATCACAAATTCGCGGTTTCCGAACTTTTTCCTTTACCTGTACTGTGAGACCTTTCTTGCCATGGTTCTAGGTCCATTGGAAGTACCCCATAGGTTTTGATTCTTTTGATTGCGTTGAGTTAAAAGTTTGATTTTTGTACAGCTTCAAGCTTCAACGGACCATAGACATAAGTATTTGATGTTTATTTTAACTTTATACCTCCACACGTTCCTGAGAAAAAGGTTCTTGACAAACGGACAACAAAGTGTTCCTTGTGAGGTACGAAACCATAAAAATACCTTATTTGCAAAGTAATTTGCATTCAACAGACGTCCACATTTTTTGCATCTCAATTCTACAAAGTGCCTGAAGCACGACATTGCTGATTACAACATAGCGTCCATTGCAGTCGTCGAGCCGCGCGCAGTTCGAGGCACCGCCGCCGCCGCGCTTCGAGCTGGCGGCGAGCTACGACCGCGGCGACAAGCGCGACCGCGAGCGCGACTACAAGCGGGACTACCCCAGGCACGTCTCTTGTGAGTATCTTAAATCTCGGTACTTTTGACATCATGTACATTTTTTTTATACGCAATCCTCTGTAACATATCTTAGAGTAGATGGTAGGTAGGAGACAGAGTAGGGCTTCAGAAATGAACTTTCTACATCATCAAACACCCAGTTAATTTGTGTGATTCACGTCAATAGCATCCCGCCTAAGAAGCTTTTTTAAACATCTTTATTTACTTTATATCGCCACTTAAATCTATGGTAATTTTTCATAATTATAGTTTTTATCTTGCACAGCTGGAAGCATGAAGTATCCTAGTAACGGCAGTTCCAACGATGACTCACGGCAGCCGATGCCTCCCGGTACAAGGCCCAAAGAACCTGGGTAAGTAGTTTACTATGTCATGTCTTTGTCTAACAGGTCAAAAAGCTTAAAAGTTAATGTACCCACCCAGAATATGTACTTACCCCCAGTAAGTTCATTAAAGTCCGTTTTTTAATGAACTTTAAAACGGACGTTGCTTGTCTAACATTGTAAACAATCTTGACATTCTTTTTTAACGAAATTATTCATTTAAAAATAATATAGACACAAAAATTACATCCTAATATGGTAGTTTATCGTTTAATATATGCAGCTTTTTAGAACTATTAGTAAATATATTTTTTCAACAATATTAGTTTTAAAAGTCATAAAAAGATTGTTTACAATGTATGACATGCAAAGAAAAACTGACTTTACATAACCACTATTTTAAAAAGTTAGGGTCGAGTCGCTAAATCACGACATGTTAGTTTTTAAACAGCTTTTATAATTTGATAGATTTTTTATGGTCAATATATGATTCTAATTAACAGTATATTAAGGTTTTACGGCTGTTTAAAAAATGCTGAACAAAGGTCTAAAAAAAAATCACTCTTCTTAATTGGTTACATGTGATGTTAAGTGCACTATTTAAACATTCTCTTTGTAGTTTCCTGAATAGGATCCATAGGTTCCTAACTTCCTTAAGGAATCTTATATTTTTATAACTTAAGCAATTATTTTGCAAGTTTTTACGAAATTAAATCAAATTTCACTTACAAAAATTAATCGACTGTGTCATCCGGTGGGACTCGAACCCACGTCCCTTCGCTATCCGGGCGAGTGCTCTTACCAACTAAGCTACGGAGGACGTTAGTCAGTCGACGAATTTTTGCAAGTGCTTGCTACGCCAGTGAGCCGGCGTTCGATTTCATCAATCTTGGGGAATGTACCCTCATGTATCCAATGGAAATATTTAACCATCAGTTAAGATGAAATCAGCTTAACTTAATTATATTTTTATAACTTAAGGAATCTTTAGTAGGACCATAGATAGGATGCTAATAACATAGTCTAATAAAGTGCTTAACCTTTCTTTGTATGGTGATCGGAATTTCCGTCAAGCTATTTAAAAGAAAAAAAATACAAAAGTCCCACGGTTCGGTCAATATTTTTCATGGTTATTACAATTTTGACTATTAGAATAGTGCAATAAGTGCTTAACTGGAGTGTGTAAACTTGTTAACATTTCCCAGTCGTTCGTACGAGTCCCGCGACGCGCGCTCGTACCGGCCGTCGCCGCCCGGCAAGCCCGAGCCGCGCAGCTGGAGCGCGTCCAGTCGCTACCCCGACGCGGCCGCGGCCTCTAAGGGTATGTACATACTTATAGAAATATTCAATTGTTTCAACAAACACACCAACATTTCTTAGCTCCAAACTACGCGGAGATTGTGCTATGGCAACTATAATAGAATTGTAATAGTTGTAATTGAATAGCAAAGATTTGACAGTTCTACTCCATAGTAGAACTGTCAAATCTTGGCTCATGCCAAGTGTTAAAGTCTAAGTTATTCTAATTATGATTTTTTAACAATTTAGCAGACTTGGGCATCAGGGCCCAAGTTAGCTACATTCATATTAACATAAAATTGTAATTCAATCGTAATTGAATATCGAGATCTTGATAGTTTTAGTACGTGCCAAATGTTGAATTCAATTATGATTATATTACAATTTTGCTACTTTAATTTAGCAGACTTTACGGCTCTATTTTTGAATCACTCGCGTGACATTCTTATGGGGAATGCGACTTATTTTTCATTTAATACAGACATTTTAGCGTTTATTCTATCGTTCGCCTTCTGTGACGAGTGGGTAGAGGCATTCGTTGCGGTTTCGAGCGATCGAGTGCAGTCGATCGAGTTTTTTGAAGATGCGGAGTTTTAGATGACGAACGAAAATCAGTAGACATCTGCACGCGAGTGATACAAAAGCTCCAGGGGCTCTATTTTTGAATTTCTACTGATTTTCGTTCGTCATTTAAAACTCCGCATCTTTGAAACACTCGATTGACTGCAATCGACTGCTCAAAAACGCAACGAGTGCCCCTACCTACTCATCATAGAGGCGAGCGGTAGAATAAACGCTAAAATTAAAGTATTTATGTGAAAACTCTGTCGCATTCACCAATTCCTGGGGCTCTATTTTATTGTATGATATTCTGTTTCGACATAATTTTCTGTTTTTGTTTCTAAACATTTCCTCCTTACGTCTCGCAGGCAGCAGCAGCGGCGCCGGCGGCGAGACCTGGGCGTCGTCGGAGTCGCGCTACGGCAGCGGCGGCGGCGGCGGCGGCGGCGGCGCGTACGAGGCGCGCTACCCGCCGCAGTACCAGCCGCCGCCGCCCGGCGCGCCCTACCCTGACCGCTACGCGCCGCCCGCGCGCGACTACCCGCGCAAGTACTAGCCGATACGTGCACTACCACCGACTCGAGGGTAATTATCTTTAAACGAGCGATTCTTGCATATTTCTTTATTTATATTTTTATGTGATCTCTGAAATTTGGTGAAAAATCGATGCAGAATATGGTCGCACGCACCAGTTAGCATGAACGTCATGGCCGAATGCATGATAATAATATGTGTATCTGAGGCTGGGGTTGAGATGAAAAAAATGAAACTTGTTTTTATTCAAGTTTATACCTTTTTTTTGGTTTCTAAATTACTAACAAATTATAAAGCTATTCCCACCGGATGACACAGTCGATAAAAAAATTTGTGAAATTTGATTTGATTTCGTAAAAACTTGCAAAATAATTGCTTAAGTTATAAAAATATAATATAAAGCTTTTTTATAAAATAGTACTTACCGAGCATCGCCCACGTACAGCAGCAAGAAGTATCTTGAAAACACCGAGCACGTGACCTATAAAGACGAAGTAAGGGGTCGTTTACATACCACTGATACGCACCGAACGATTTAAATCTGCTGAAAATCTGTATCGTGACGAGTCGGTAATTTTTCGGTTTTCGAATATCAAAACTGTAGATAACCTTCTATACATATAATAAAACTGTAGAAGGTCGAATTCTGTAAATTAATTTAAAAATACCATACGACAGAGTACAAATGAGAGACCACGATTACTGGACGGCGATAAGAGTATGAGTCAATTTGTATCATCGAGTCCAGGCAGACAAAGTTCCAAACAACTATAAGTATTTAATAAAACTAAAATATGTAGACTGAACAAGGTCTGGGATATTTTTGTTAACGAAAACGTAGTTTTTGAATTTTTTTTCGTTATGCATCGACTCCTGAATAATTTTGGTGCGCGCGTGGCTAGTTAGCTTTTATGTCATTGTCAATACATAATTATATATTTTTGTTTCAGATTAACTGTCTATGCGTCGAGATGTTTTGAGTTAAGAAAATAGAATATTTAAATTCAACAATAAACTGTTAAAGCATACATGAATGGGGTCTACTTATGCCTCAGCTATGTAATCATTCCATGTAATATTGATTTTGCTACCTAACCTAATTTCAAAACTGCAATAATTGTGTGATTCATCAAATCGAGAATATCTAAATCTGTCTAAAACTCTAAACTAGGTAGTCATAACTGAACAGTCATTTAATTTTGTAATGCTACAAAATACTTATTAGTAAGTTGATGTTTTGTGTAATATAATTATTTAGGTAAAATATTATCTATAGTTTAATTGTATGGTAAAAATAAAAAATATGAAATTACCTTATGTTTTTATTTATTGTTTTAAACATTTAAAACAGAATACAAACCATTGTTTTGATCTTAACACCCTGTAATTTTTAGGGTTTGTCCTAGATTTTGATATAATAAGCCCATCCCAAGCTTTATACGCAGATAATTGCTGGCTGACACAGACAATCCTACCTACTTAATAAGTAGGTACTCTCTTTAAATAAAGTAGGAAATGTTGGTATGGTATTGACTTATTCATCGAAACAATCTTAATAATTACACACACAAATATACACAATATAATAATCGATAAACAAATAGGTCCATTGAATAGTCACAACAATACAATTTTTTTAATACTAAGTACATGACAATCACAAGAAAATAAAAAAAGAAATAAGCAAGTAACATGATGTACTCTAAATCATTTCATTTTGGTTGTTCTTAAGTTTGATTTGAAACTTATGATATAAAATAAAAAAACGATGTCACTCATATTTTGATCTACATGTTATATTTGTTGTTTAGTTTCAGTACACACTTGCATCATAATTTTGTGGAGGACAATAGTTGATATTTTCCATGAAAAGTGCGGTTGTTGTGGGTATAATGCTATTAGCAGCAACTTGATGGTTGAATAGCGGAGACCAAGTATCCATGGCATTTTTGTGCTGAGGTTCAGGGTCCAAGTCGAGCGACTTCAAAGCATCAATGGCGTCTTGTTGGCCCTGGACTGCAGCTAGACGTAAGAGTCGCGTAGCAGTGTCGGTATCCCGAATTAGGCCTCCTCGCCCTTGTCCATAGTAGATACCAAGATTATATAGTGCACCAGGATGCTCCAACGCAGCAGCTGAACAATACATTTCCATAGCCTGTATCAAGCAATTATCAGAGAAAAAAGTAAGAAGGGCCATGACACTCCATTTATATCAAAATTTATTTATGATTATCTAATTGTAGGTACCTATCCAACAGTTCTTTACCTAATCTCATTATCTGTGTTATGAAGTACATAATGTTTATAAACAAAAATGGATGCAGCAGATAACTACATTCTTATCTACTATACAAAATATAGATAAAAATAAAGCAAGTTGATGTTAATCCTGTAAAAAGCTAAGGAAGTATTTATATTTACTTACCACTTTCTCATCAACATTTACTCCTAAACCTATTTCGTAGCAAAGGCCTAGGTTATAGAGTGCAGGAGCATGGTTGCGATTTGCAGCAGATCTAAAATATTATAATTTATAATTCTCCATTAGCAACAAATACTCAATCAATTTATACATGGGTATCCCAAAAATGGCATACCAGACTTTCATTGGAGATAGCCATAAACCTTTTAGACTAACTCTATTTAAGTTGTACCTATTTGGGTTGGGATATAATTCCACTTTTTGTCCCTGAATTGGCACTTATCCTTTAAACCATGAAACTAATGTTAGAGTTGTGTTATTTTTATTGAAAAAGTCTGACTAAGCTATCTTTAATGTCAATCTGGTGTGCCATGATTTGGACACCTTGAAAGTATTTAATATTTTATAATACCTCAACAGGTTAAGACCATCTTGCAGCTGTCCATTTTCTATAGCAGCTAAGCCCAACTTATTCTCTATAGAATTTAAGACATCCCCCAGTGCATCATCAGATGAATCAGGGCTAGTTGAGCTACTGCTTGTGCTTTTAATTCTTTCTTTTTTATTGCCATCCTGATCATTGGATACCAGATGCACAGTAGGTGTAAAATGTTTTAGTATATGTTCAAATTGTGAAGCTGAATTCAAGTATGCCGGATTTTTATTCACTGATTTTATATATGGAGACAGTGATAAAAGCAGTTCAGTGGGACATTTCTCACGGAGCTTCCTGGCTTGGTACTTGTATTTCAGATGGATAAGCTGACTAGTATACCATCCAATAACTAAGGCACTGCTCTGTAATGAAAAATCACTGATTATATTGTGCTTGTATTATATAGTATTTGCTTGATTTGTAGTAGCAATTTAAACTAAGAAGCATGAAAGAAGTTTTTGATTACCCAGGTAATGGCACCTATCCAACTTGAAGTTAGATGTTCAAAGTTCCATTTGTAGTTATTGTTGGTGTTATTGCCCTGTTGCGAAGAATTCCAACATCTGCGTGGTGTGAACCAGCAACACGGAGTTGATCGTTTGTTTTTCTCTTCGCTTACATTCCCAGAAGCATTCACTACCCCAGTGGTTCCACGTATGTCAAAATGGTTAGCACTTCTTTCAAAAGTGTCTCGTATGCGGCGTGACACATATTTCCACATATTTATATCAAATCAGCTTAAAAACCAAATAAAGTTAGTTTATTTCCATTTTTACAAAATCTTTTTAGACGCAATTTTTGTGCCATTTGACTGACATTATCTGTCATTTGTTTGACAGCTTTGACACTTTTTATTTTAAATAGGTTTTACGGCTTTAGACGGTACAAAGTCGAATGAAATGACATCTATCGATAGTTTAACGATAGGCGGCACTAGTTGGTAAAACAGGGGGCTCAATTCTAATATCGTAAAAGGAAGTGGCTTAACATGTGTTTCAGTCATTTTGGACAAGGAAATCTATGTAATCAACATTATTCCCATTAATGAATTACCGATTTAGTTGTCATGCCACAATTTTTGGTACATCATATAGTACGAACAGAGAGAATTAGCTATTCATGGTAACGGAGAATATTTTAAATTATTCAGACTATACCAATAAAAAACCTTGTATTGTAAAAGGCAACTCTGACTTTGTTAGTATAACTCCATGGGCGCGTGGCCGCGCGCAGCTGCAGAGAAATAAATAATGTAATGTTCGAAACTAAACGTACATTTTTGTGTGTAGTGGTTTGCGAGAGAAAACTGTAGGCTATTATAAAAGTTTGTGTGTACTGTTTTCTACGGAGTGATTTATCTATTACGTAGTAACTATTATATTATATGTGCTGTTAGTACGAGTGAGTCAATACATTTTAACATAATAAAGGCTAAAACCAGCCTTTTTCTTA
Organism: Pyrausta nigrata; assembly: GCA_949316185.1. Lineage (NCBI taxonomy): Eukaryota > Metazoa > Arthropoda > Insecta > Lepidoptera > Crambidae > Pyrausta > Pyrausta nigrata. The sequence continues at coordinate 9,041,229 of OX438957.1, read as the reverse complement.
AAAAAAAAATCTACCTGACTTAGTTTCGTCAACGCCATCAAGTGGATTTTTAAGTACTGATTTTTGACCCTACGAAAATCCCTCATTGATGAAATCGAACGCAGACTCACTGGCGCGATGGCGTAGCAACGAAAAGAGACAGACTATATTAATTTCGAAACGTCAGACTAAACAGCTGTTCGTTGCTAAGGAAATTAGAGAACCCATAGACAATGGGCTCAATTCCAATGCGCCCTGTCTAAGAATTAATTTAGATTCAGTCTCTCTCTTTCTCTATTAAACAAACGAAAAGAGATAGACTACAATAATTTAGAAACGTCAAATTAAGTGCTGCGGTTTCTAACGTATTTGTACGTTTTTGCGAGTTTTCGTCTAACTTTAGTCGTCATCGAATGACATCCCTACTAGATTGTCTTTGGGTGCTTTAATTTCCTTCCTTAGCAACGGACAGCTGTTTAGTCCGACGTTAAAAAATAATATATTCTGTCTCTTTTCGTTTGTTTGGCAAAGAAAAAGAGAGACTGAACCTAAATATAACCTTAGACAGGGTGCATGTGAATTTGGGATTGTCGTGACGTCGTGAATCGTGAGCGTAGTTTCTACCAACCTAACCTAAAGAAAATTACCACCAACCAACATAAGCAAGAAAATTTGGGAACTGTCAAACTAATAGTGATGTACCTCGTTAACTTGAACATGATATTGATAAAATATATAGCCTGACCAGGAATATATAGGACCTGAATTAAGGGCACTATGAATCCACTTTATATGACAACACTCGGTATAATCATACCAGCGTAGATTGGCAACTGAACATAAAAACATTCCTGTATTTTTTTAAGCCTGCTGCTTAATGATAACAGATTCTACGATAAAATAACATAACAAAACACTTGCAAATTGAGTACTTATTAAATTCAGTAACTCTTTGTAATATTGGCCTTGAATTTTGGACCAAAACACAATTATTTTTGCAAAACCACTAACGGATAAAAGAAACATTAATCCATTGTTTCTCTCAATGATATTATTTATAATTTTATATAATTTATAGAAAATCTTGGACAACTCTACGAACTATTTTTGTTATAATTTCCAAGTAGGGTTGAAATAAAGAAAATAAAGCTCAGTATTTATTATAATCATTTTTCTAAATCGTTATTAAAATGTTCTCCGTAGCCACCAGTAACCAATTTTTACTATTCGCACTATACGTACGTACCAAAAATTCGTGATGACAACTATATCAGTAATTAATTTAAAGAAACCGTGATGATCACACAGACTTTCTGGTAGAATTATACTACAACACATGTTAAACCACTTTTCTTTTACGAAAACGAATAGTTCTCGGTATTTTTATCACATGAAAATTGCACTTGGTCAAAAATTAGATTACGCGTCCACATTGACACTAATCATTATGACAACTGATGACATGTCAATGACGATTTGAGGTTTCTGTTGCCAGTAAAAGAAATTAGTTCCAGTTGTTTTCCGCAATATGGCGAGGTCCCATATATTCCTGGTCAGGCTATTTTTTCTTTACCGTAGGTACCTCTTATGTATTTCTACTATTTGATTTTTGAAATTAAAAGCAGGCGATAAATACTAAAAGTACGTCATATTTAATTGTCAATATAAAACAATCTATTTATCTCCAAATAACATGCTTTATGGATTATCGCGGACTTTTTAGAAATAAAAAAGTGCTAATAAGTTCATTCAAATAATTTACATATTATGTACACAGCAAATTAATTTCATCAGTAACTTATGATGGATGGATGCTGAAACAAAAAAACACTTAATAACAGTCCGAAAATGTACATTAATTTTACTAATTGCACATTAAAATGACCCAGGTGCACATATAATACATGTCGCCTTAACCAATAAACGGCATCTAAAATAAACAAAAAATATTCATTATTAAGTTTGGCTTGGTACTTGTGATTTTTAAATAAATAACTATACCTTTATTTTATTGATTGATTAGGTATAGTTATTTTCAATACAATTGATTAGGTATAGTTATTTTAAATAACAAGTAGTAATTCTGCGGCGAAGAAATCAGTCGTCAAAAACATCGATATCAAATCATCTACGGGCACCGCACTATTACTGGTAATGTTTTTCAATATAGATTTCTCAGATAATTTGGCTGTTCTATTCAAGATCTGGCTGTATGGCTATGTACCATTGCCTTTCCCCTGGTGGGTGGATGAATAAATACTACTAACTACTACCTGGGCGTTTTTCAAATAAAATGGCCCGTTACTTATGTGGAACTATAATTTCCAATTAACTCAATTTGTATGAAATGGTTAATAAACCCGTAGATACTTAAATAAATAACTTTGTTTTATAAAAATTATCGATATATATGAAAATAAACACCAATAAAACCTATCTCTTCTCAAAAGTAAAACACTTTGCATTCCATTACATAACATTTTAATTTGGCATTTACACAAATAAAACTATTTGTTTATAGTCACTTATTACTTTATTAAACTAATAAAATATTCTTCTACAAAAAATCAACAATAAACTGAAAGATTATTCATAAATCGCCGAGAATTTATCGGTGAAACATCCATTACGTAACTTTTGTGCCAGTACAAAATATCTTATAAATAACATCACATTAGAGTTAACACAATTTGAAGGAAACACAATTTGAAGGAAATACAAAATAAATCTAAGAGAAGTAAAACAATATTGTATTGTTAAGACAGCTCTAAGTTATTAGAATTTAACGAAATATTGAATTTTAAATCACATTTTTATAGTACAGTTACTCAGGCGGAACACAATGTTACTTATGGGATAAAATAAGGCTACGTGTACAATTGTACTTAATATTCATTAATCTTAATCAGTCATTAGAATCAGTCTTCGTTTTTCATTTATTTACTTTCAAGAAATCCTACATCATCACAATACCAGAGTAGGTATATGGGAAACGTATGCCATCGATTCGGGAACCAATTCTGGACAACGCGGCGGGGACGTTGGAATTTATTTTTGCTCTTCTCACAAATTCAATAAAAAAACTACGGATTATGGTACAAGTGTCTGTGTCTCAATTTTCAGCCAAATCCGTTCAGCCGTTTTGGCATGATTGAGTAACAAACATCCAAACATCTAAACTTTCACATTTATAATATTAGTAGGAAGTCACTTCCCCTTACAAGTAGTAAGGATCGTAAAACCATCACCCCTCTTCTTTCAGCAGTCGGGTAATTCATAAAAAATCTATGCAAACACGTCCTTATAATTCCATTAAGTAACGTTTGCGGTCCGCCTATACGTAACGTTACTTAATAATGGATGTTACGAATCATAACCTCAAACTATTGGTGGTAATGATTTTGTATGAAATATCGTAAATATTCTTAGTTTGTGTCAAGAAAATTACTAACGGATAATTAAAAAGCAACTACAGCAAAAATTCACAATAATAAACTCTTTGTTTACCAGTTAATGAGCCGTACTTAGTGGAACAATTTTTTAGCACCATGTAACCTCTCAACACAACGTAACGGAATGCGTCTAAAACAAGCGGGAAAGAGAGGACAGAGTATGTGGGATGAAACTAATGTGGCCAAGACTAAAAAATGACACAGAATATAGGGTAATTTTTCGTTTTCTAGTCCTAGTTCTTGTCGTTACTTAAGTGGATATTCCACAACTTCCGATTTTTGACGACAAACTTTAAACTTATTTTATTAATTCAAAATCCTTTTTAAAGTTTTATATTAACTTATGATCAAAAAAGTGACAATTATGCTTCGATTGCACGCAATTTAATATAAATAAATGTAATTTGGGAGTATTTTAATAAACTGTAAAGTTAACATGGTGTATGGTGGACATATTAAATTGTGCTTTTTTGCAATACATTTTTGCCAATATTTTAATTTTTACAATGAATTTCACTGATTTATTTTAACTAAACATAATTATTAATTATTTTTGTAGCAGAAATATTACTTTTGCTAGTGAAATTTTATAAGGTTGCTGAGAAATTTACTGTCGATTTGGGTGGACAACCAAATATCGGGGGTAACCTTTTTTTTTTTAAAAACACCCACCTACTACTTTACTTGGCTGTTTTAACCAAGTGCGCGGTAAATTAACATCATAATTGCATTCACTGCCGGATAGGTACCAATTTGGCGTAGTGTATACGACTCCAGTTAAAATTGCGCTATACATACATTTAGTCTTCGCACTAACGCGAAGCCCAATAATAATTAGGTTATTTATTGAAAAATGTGTGGGCGAACCGGTTTGTAAGTTATCTCTCTCTGACCAATTATTTTTATACCTACCTACTTGGTTCCCAGCAGACCCAGCTGTGATATTTTGATGTTTTTCAGGTCTTTAAGTAAAGCACAATTACAATGTGCTTGTAGCTATAAGCCTGAAGGAGCATCCTCCTACATTAAACCAGACTGGTTACCTGAGCACAATGACGGAAAGGAATATACTCCCTCTTACAATATTGTACCTACAGATGTCACACCAGTTCTGGTATCTGCTAGTAAATACAAAAATGCTACAAAATGTTCCCGTGTGTTAAAACCAATGATGTGGGGAATAATACCTCCTTGGCATAAGGTTGGAATAAGATTATCTTTTCAAATCAAATACATTACTTAAATAAATTGTGAAAAGTACATAAATAACTTTACTACCTTACAGGGCGACTATAAAACACATAAGCTTAGCACAAACAACTGTAGAATAGAAAATATACTTTCTTCTAAACTTTACAGTCCTATTCTGAAACTAGGAGGTAGATGTGTAATTGTTGCTGAAGGCTTTTATGAATGGCAAACAACAAACAAAAGGACAAAAACAAAGCAACCTTATTATATTTATGCTCCACAGGAAGACAATCTAAAGGTAGACTGCCAGATCACAATCACCTACATACCATAAATAGAAATAATTAATTTAAAAAAATTGTTACTACATTACCCAGTGTTATGATATTCAATTAATTAATTAATTGCAGGTGGAAGATCCTCTAACATGGAGTAATGATTATGATGAAGAGCATGGATGGAAGGGCATACACCTTTTACATATGGCTGGACTATTTAACATATGGCAAAATGAAGGAAAAATTATCTATGCATACTCTGTGATTACAATGGAATCAAATAATACACTTAATTGGTTACATCACAGAATGCCAGCAATTTTAAATGGAGAGCATCAAATCAAGGTCATTGTTTTATCACCAATAAATTTATTGATGTTTTAATACATCAATATTTAAATGTGTGCACAGTGCAGAATTGTAGACATTAGTATTATAATATTACCTTTTAATATTTCAGGCTTGGCTGGATATAGATGATGTATCAGCAGAAATGGCTCTGTCTCTTTTAAAACCTGTGACAGTATTGTCTTGGCATCCTGTTTCCACACTAGTAAATAACTCGAAAAATAAATCTGGTGAATGCAACAACAGGCTATTACAAGAAAACAAAAACAAACAAAAGACTTTAACTTCATGGTTCCATAAAGCAGACAAGAGTAAAAATGAGGAAGAACAAGTGCCTGCTTTCAAAAAGATGAAACGTGATGGTTCAGAATTAATTTAATAAAAAAAATACTACTGTGTATGTCATGTTCCATCCTTGAAAAATGATTAAATAAAAACTAATGAATAATAGACATAATGATTTGGATATTTACTCACAAAGTCACGACTAATCAATAACACAAGTGATTTATTGATCCCAGACAAATGGGTATTTGGTAAAAATAGAAAGTTTACAGTAATTTGTAATCTACAAAAGATAATCACAAATTTTCAATTCTAAATTGCTTGAAATCAGCTTCACATCTTATCATTTTATGATTCTCAAGAAAGTCTGAAACAAAACTCTTGACTTCATATTCATCTGAAATTTGAAAAAGAAGACATAATAATGGTGATTTCTTCAAGACAGATAGGTAAATAAATACCTTTATCAAATTAAGGCAAACTTCATTATGAACTTACGTGGATACCGGCTACATTGATATATCAATCTGATCAGGTGTTTGGCTAATGCTTTGAAGAGTGCCTTGCCTCTTATTCGTCCTTTTATGTAGTAGGGTGTGAGCAGTTTTACAACCCAAGGTGCAATGCGCTCTTTGCAACTGATGACAAATTCAGGGGTTTCTTCTAGAGGAGACATTACCCCTTCATCATCACTATCATCACCAAACAAACTTGCCAACATTTCTTTAATCTGAAATTTTAGTGTGATTAAGTGATAGAAAAATATTCAAGCCATGTTTCACTGTTTCTGAGCAAGTTCCTGATGATTATGACTTGATGGATACTCAATCTAAATTCATGAAGAAAAAATGAAAATTTATCATTTAATTATCTATGAATAAAAGGAACTTATTCAGAGACGTATTGATGAAACAGGCAGGATGAAAATTTTGTTGAATAATTGATTTTAAAAGTTAGTCTCAAAATGCTAACCCTGGCTAGCCTTTTTCTGTTGCTGTCGCCTATTTCATCCAACAATTCAAATAACTTAGATTTGAGAAAGTATTCCTCACAAACCCATTTGCTGGAGTTATGTTTCCTAATAGGCTTAGGGGTGTCTTCTGGTTTTTCCAGTGGAACATTATTATCATTGTTATTTACTAAAAGACCAGCTAGAGATGCCAATCTTTCATCCAATGATTTTATCTGTGCCGCATGATTTTCTATTACTGACTCTGTGATTGGGGCAGATGGTATTTCTTTAGTTGTATTTTTTTTGCCACCATCATCATGTATAATAGAATCATAAGCATCACATAATCCTCCATCAAAAATATCATCCTCCTGAGAATCACCTTGAAATAACTTTTCTAATTGAAGCATTAGTTCATCTGGATCTTGTGAATCAATGGACATTCTTGTGCTCTGCTTGGTTGACGAAATATTTTGTTCATTCATCAAAAGCGGCATGGTGTAAGTACATGGATTTAAGTCATCAGAAAAACATTTTTCCTTAGCCATTTGAGGACTATCCACATGTAGATTCTCAATCACAGGTATGTTGAATATGGGTTGATTCATTTTCAAATGATTTTCAGGATTTTTTTGAGTGTTTTGCTTTTCACTCTGACTTAAATTAAGGATACCAGAAATTTTGCGGCGCTTTTTACGAGAGTTGCAGGCACACTGACACATACAATCATTTGTATTTACTGATTCAGTTTGAGTTTTCTTCTCATTTTCTGGTGGTCTTCTAAGACAGTTGTACAACTTGTGATATAGCTTTCCATTCTTAGTATCGTTTTTTAATTCTTTTATCTGCAATAAAATATAATAAATAATCATAAATACAATTACATTATATGATAATCATCTTTCACTAATCCTAAATAGAAAATATTATGCATCCAATGTTACAAACCTGATCATTTAACTAATAATCATATTATTTATATAAAAAATGGACTAGATTTTACTTAGTTAAAGATTAAAGAAATAAGTTAATTATCAATAGTGCCAGTACCAGGAATAAATATAGACTTACCTCAGTAACAATACTTTTCCTGTAAAGTTGTACAGCCATACATGTCTGTGCAGCATTCATTTCAATCAATTTCGCGCATCTCCAAATAGCGCTAGGTAAATAAATGCTTTTATTGACGAGTTTTTGATTGTTTTCATAATTAACGGAGAGTAATTTAATCACGTATTCTAAATAATGTTTACGAACCTGAAATGCAGACGGTGATCATTTTAATGAAACGAATAGCATATAGCTAAGTATTGCAAAGAAATATAGTAATCTTACTTTGGATATTAGCAGATGAGGTTCACCATCAATATCCGGTAAAGGCATAATAGAATCGTCATAATCACATAATAACTTATCTATTAAACGATCGGAGTCAATATCCATCGTTATTTTGTTAAGTAATAAGATATTTTAGGAGAATCAAGCTGAATCGGCTTTTTGAAAACAATCACGACACGAGCGAACAAAATATCTAGGTACTTCTTGCTAGAAATAGACGTCAGTGTCAGATTGATTGACATTTTACTTTTTTCAGTTTTTTTTACAGCGCTTACGGACGGCCCTAGAACAGGGTATATTTATACAGCCAATTCTTGAGTATTAAATACCTGTAAGTTAGGTTTTTTCTATAAGTAGAGTTCTACAGAAAAAAATGATGATAGTTAAATATTTGCAAAAATATTTCCATTGCATACATGCGGGTACATTCCCCAAGTATTGATAAAATCGAACGCCGGCTCACTGGCGTAGCAAGCACTTGCGAAAATTCGTCGACTGACTACGTCCTCCGTAGCTTAGTTGGTAAGAGCACTCACCTGGATAACGAAGGGACGTGGGTTCGAGTACCACCGGATGACACAGTCGATTAATTTTTGTAAGTGAAATTTGATTTTATTTTACAGATATAGTGTATTATAGCCTGAGAATATATGGGACCTGAATTAAGGGCGCTTTGAATCCTCTTTATATGACAACACTCGGTATAATCATACCGAGTGTTGTCATATAAAGAGGATTCATATAAAGAGGAGGACAGTCCGAGTATTGTATTGTATTTTATTTTATTGGAGTATCCTATTGGTTTTATAGCACTAATGCAAACCCGGCGCACACACCCTTTCCACACACACACACACACACACACAAACACACACACACACACACAATCATATACATACACTTACACACAGCACACGCACTTAAATACACTTGCACACACTTAGGCCAGTATTTTATTTAAACTAGTTCTTATTTCTCATTTTCATATTGATCCCTAGTTATACACTTCTAATCTCCCCCACGTTTTCTGTATCTACGGGCGGGGCCTGGCGACCTGTATCACCGGTTTTTTCAGACCTATCTCAGGCGCCAGTCGCTCGCACGTTAGGAACCTTTAAAACTGTTAATTGCTAATTATGTACTTACTATTTACCTAATGTGCTAGAGAGAAATAAATGAATTTATTATTATTATAGATAAAAGGTAACTGTCATTTTGACATTGACATTTGACACTGACACTATGATGAGTGAGTGAGATGGGAGATAATGGTAGTGTTGTTCTGTAGAAGTGATGTCCATCTAGTTATCGATAGTTTTAGTATAGTATTAAGTATATTTAGGATTGCTAAAAATACACATGCATTTAAATGATTATGTAGTTTGGCGACGAAATCATAAAAGTTCATTTAATCATATTAATAGGTAATATGATAGACCTACATAGACCTACGGGGCCGAGACGTGGAACTTGACAGTCAAGCTGGCCCACCGACTGCATGTCGCTCAGCGAGCAATGGAACGGTCTATGCTGGGGATATCGCTAAGGGCTATCCCGGATTCTATAATCCGGAACGAGATCATCCGCCAAAAGACGAAAGTCATAGATATTGTTTAGAGGTGCAGTAAGCTAAAGTGGCAGTGGGCTGGTCATGTCTGTCGCAGAACCGACGAGCGTTGGAGTAGGAAGGTTCTCGAATGGAGACCACGTCACGGGAAACGTAGTGTTGGACGCCCCCTGCTAGTTGGAACGACGACCTGAGGAAGGTGGCCGGTGGTGGCTGGATGCGAGAAGCGGAGGACCGTGAAAGTTGGCGCCGTCTTGGAGAGGCTTATGTCCAGCAGTGGACTGCAATAGGCTGATATGATAATCATATTATTGATGTTTCATTTGATTTAAAAACCATAAAAGTATTTTAATCAGGAAAATTGCAACGTAAGCTAGCTTTCTTTGGATAAACATACTAATATTATTTATCTACTTCTTCATTTAGACTTCTTGTATTTTGATATACGTGCGTGCTGTCGATGTCGATATCTAACTGCTACAAATAACAACACTATAGACGTCAGTTATTATTTAAATTTAAAATATGGCAAAGGCGTGAAGTCGTCACATCCTTACTCTTGTACAGGATGTTTGGTGGCAGATTTATGTTTTGAAATTCGAATATTTCAAAAAGTAATTAGCGGTGCGGGGGGAGGGTGATGTTGTTGGAATCAGTGTTCGTGCGAATTTTGTAGTCACGATAGCGCAGTGAGCATCGCGCGTTCGCCATCGAGGCATTTTTCAAGCATAATGATTCGTGCGTAATTGCTTGTCGCCAATTTTGTTCACACTACGATATTCGTGGAATAAGTGATGGACTGAGCGTGAACTAAATTCGTTCCTGGGTGCAGAGGTTCCGCGCAACTGCTATGGCTATGAACACCCCACGGCTAGGGCCTAGTCGATCTTCAAGGACTTCCGAAAACATTGAACTGGTGAAAGAAAGCTTACGTGAAAATCCACGACTCGCGATACGGAAAAGAGCAGCCTCACTGGGACTTCCAAGAGCGATTATCCATGAAATTTTAAAAAAGGATCTAAAGTTCCACCCACTCAAAATTCAAATCGTTCAAGAACTTAAAGAAAGTGACTGTTTCACGCAAAAAAAAATTGTGAAACAATGTTGAAGCGTTTACGAACTGTGAATACCATTTATTGGAGCGACGAGGCTCATTTCCATTTAAAAGGGCATGTTAACAAGCAAAACTGCCGTTACTGGTCTCCAAGAACCCATAATCCTCGATTGAAACACTAAAAACCATTGCATTGACCCAGGGTAACTGTTTGGTGCGCCTTATCCACGAATGGGATAATTGGACTATTTTTTTTCGAAAATGCTAGGGACCATGCGACAAATGTCAATAGTGAAAATTATCGACGGATTTCTTTTTGCCGAACCTGCGAGCGCATACACCGTTCTCCTCGCACACGTGGTTTCAACAGGATGGTGCAACTGCACACATAGCAAGAGCTTCGATGAATTTGCTTCGAGAAGTTTTCCCTCAAAAACTGATCAGTCGCTTTGGGGACACCCGTAGACACCAAGGTCCCCCGAGTTAACCCCTATGGATTTTTTTTATGAGGATACCTCAAAGAAAGAGGTTACATCTCGGGGATTTAACATCGGGGACTGTTAAATCCCCGAACTCTTGGGACCTTAAAAAATAATATTCGTCGACAAATCAGCACAATTAAACCAAGTTTACTGCAGAGTTTTTACTGCAAAAACGACGGGGTGTTATAAGTTTGACGTGTCTGTGTGTGTGTCTGTCTGTGGCATCGTAGCTCCCGAACGGATGAACCGATTTTGATTTAGTTTTTTTCATTTTAATGATTAATAAGTCGGAAGTGTCTTTAGCTATGTTTGATGAAAATCGGTCCAAGATGGCCACCGTAACAAAATGGCGGATTACATATTTTTTAAAACTCTTTCAATATAGGTATCAAATGAAAGGGCGTGACTAGTAGAAGACTGGTATACACTAAGACAAATTTTAAATCCAAGATGGCCGCCGTAACAAAATGGCGGATTACATATTTTTTTAAACTCCTTCAACATGGGTATCCAATGAAAGGGCTGACTAGTAGAATACTATAATACACTATGCTAAATTTCAAATCCAAGATGGTCGCTATCACCAAATTGCGAACTGCATTTTATTTCACAACTTTTTCAATATGGGTTTTAAATGAAAGAGCTTGGCTGTTTACTACAATATTTTGATTTGTTTGTGTACCCTATAAAATCATCTTAATTCTGTAGTGACCTCATTGACAAACCGAGCCTATGATCTGTGTGATGTAGAACATCTAAACCAAGAGCTAGAACATGTTCGGCGGGTCTTACAGAACAATGGATATAAAGGGAAGCTTCCACCTTTACTTACAGCTTGAACTTTACAGCGTTCGTGGTCACAGGGAGACTAAGGTATTATTTGTCAATTACAAAGTTTTGAAAAATTAAACTACCTTCACTCATTAATATTAATTTACGGTCCTATTTACGCAGAAAGAGCTAACCGTGTCTTGAGATCTTGCACTGCGAGGTGTTGTTTTGGTTTTTCCTAGAATAGGATCCCATGCCGGTGGAACTTTCCAATCTATATCTATCTTCTCTATTGAAACTTGGATGTTTTCTAATTTCAATGGCTTCACGTAGCATTCGAGGAATAAAACGCCGTTCTTTTGCCAGTATTTTTGGTTGGTCGAAACGAATGAAGTGGTTGGGTTTGTCTAAGGCATGTTCACACACTGCAGATGTCGTGTTTCAAAATTTAAATAAAATTTAAATAAATCGCGAAGTAAAATTGTGTTTAATAATGAGTTCGACAATTCGCGAAAACGTAAGAAACAAATATCGTTTTCCGTGGTCATTGTTGTGATTGTGTGTTGGAATAATCTTAATAATGTGCTCCAAAGGAGAACTAACGAAGTAAAAGTGAGAAACAAAGTAAGGCGCTCCTATCTGAGCCGGTTCGATTTCCCGCTCAAAATTTCCGTGAGAGCATTGAAATGTGAACCATGTTGTCGCCACGGTTATTTTTAAGTGTAAAATAAATAATTATTATAGAATTTGTCATTAATAACTCAAGTGATTTAATGAAACAGTATGATTTAAAAACATTTATGTCGCAATATCCGTTTCCGTCAGAAAATTAATATAAAATTAAAATAGCTGTAACTTCCGTTTCTGTTGTGATCATGATTTATTTAATTTAATACAAATGTTATATCCGTTTCCGGCTGTAGTGATATTTTGATAAATAAATAAATTTGACTTCAGTTTCCGGTTCAGTGCCGCCACCTTAGTGTTCCGTTTTGATATGCGGAAACAGTCGCTCATCTAGTACTACAAAGACGGAATTGTCTTTATAGTTTTTAATTGATATTTTTAAATATTTTTGTTATTATACCTTTATAATTAAACATCTGAAATAACCTGGTTTCAGTTGTAAATACATACTCGTACAACTGAAACCAGGTTATTTCAGATGTTTAATTATAAAAGTAGAGTATAATAACAAAAATATTTAAAAATATCAATTAAAAACTACAAAGACAATTCCGTCTTTGTAGTACTAGATGAGCGCAGTAGTAGAGGCGGCATCGAGGTGGGAACCTAATACCACTATTAAATAATCTGTGCTAATATTTAAAATTAGTTAGTTAATTGATAAACTTAGAACGAATAACATCTCCAATGGTATCATTGTGTCAAGTACGGATTGTCAGTAAAGTATGTGTTAAGTGCTGTGATTATGAAAGAGTAAATGCTAAGTACTGTAAAAGTGTCTGTTTAATTTAGTAAAATATATCTCTGGTGTTAATTACTGTTTTATTTTAATAAAGTTAATATCAGAAGTGTTGCGCAACTTACGCCCAATGCCGCGGAGTACAAAACGGACGCGAGGAAAAAGGAGTAGACGTAAAGAGTCTTCTTCAGACTCTTCGTCTAGCTCAAGGTCGTCATCAACGAGCAGCAGTAGTTCCGAGGACCAAAGGAGGAGAAAATCGAGACACACAAGAGCTGCGTCTTCCGCAGTAAGCCAAAACGTTGTATTATCATCAGTGATTCCCGAGTTTGACGAGTTTTCTAGTGGACGATATTCAAATGTGGATTAATGTGGTTGAAGCCAATGCTCACGCTTTCAGCTGGTCCGACCGTGTTTTACAGTATCAGGCCTTACAAAAATTACGTAATACAGCAAAAACATGGTATGATTCCCTTCAAAAAAATAAAACACGTTGGACTACCTGGAAATATATTAACAATCCTTCCGGATTGGCGAAATACTCTTTTAGATACTTTTCAAATTAAGCGTAATATGTACAGTTTGTTAAAAGATTTAGTACAAACTAAACCTAAAGATGGCCAGTCATTGTATGAATTCTATTTTCAACAACGGGGTAAAATTGATAAGATGAGGTTATCATTCTCGGAACAGGATATTATTTCAGTAATTGTGGGGTCCATTGGTGATAAAAATATTAGTACAGCAGCCGAAGCCGGAAATTTCAAATATTGTGATGATTTGGCTTCGTTTTTGCATGGGAAAATTCATTGTGATTCTGAACAAAAGCCTGTGCAAAAGCAAAATAATATACAAAATAAAAATTCATCCCGTTTGCCCATTAACGTCAGTCACAGAGATAAAAAGCCAGAAAATTTGTCGCAAATGAATATGTCGAATAATAGTTTATATACAAATATAAATCCAAATATTACGTGCTTTCGCTGTGGTGAACAGGGTCACAAAAAGACACACTGTAATCACAAAGATAATGTTAAATGCAATTCATGCAATAGATTTGGTCATCTGGAACTTAGATAAAAAGCCAGAAAATTTGTCGCAAATGAATATGTCGAATAATAGTTTATATACAAATATAAATCCAAATATTACGTGCTTTCGCTGTGGTGAACAGGGTCACAAAAAGACACACTGTAATCACAAAGATAATGTTAAATGCAATTCATGCAATAGATTTGGTCATCTAGAACTTGCGTGTAGAACGAAACTCAAAACTAAATTAGAAAAAGATACTGAAGTGAAGTTTATTGTAGAGCCTAACTCGAAAGATAAGTTTTATAAAGACGTTGAACTAAATGAATGTAAACAACATGCTTTCATTGACATGGGTAGTAGTTGCTCACTAATGACGAGCACTTTGGCAAGTGAACTTAACCTAAAACCATTTCGGTTAGATACGCCGGTCTTATTGAATGGATTTAAAGTGGATTCTTTTCAACCGTTACTCAAGGCGTACAAGTTGACTTAAAGGTTGATGGAACAAATCTGAATGTTACATTTTACCTCTGTGATGAATTGTTTGGTAGCGCTATACGAATAGGAAGGAACTTTACTGAGGACAAGCGAATAATGTACTCATATATAGGGAGTAACTTATCCTTTTGCCCAGTCGTTAATGAACAAATAGCTTTGATAGACGCTTGTGCATTCAATACAGACTGTAGACCACAAGTCCTTATTGAAAGAAATATTTTCAAAATATCCCAAAGTTGTGTCTGAAGACTTACAATCTTTAGGGCAAGCTTCTTGCGTGGAGTTAGATATTGAACTAACTACTAACAAACCTGTTTGTCACCGACCGTATCGTATGTCTGTGTCTGAAAAATTAGCAACTCGTGAAATTGTTGACGAGCTTTTGAAAAATGACATTATACAAGAAAGCAATTCTGCGTACGCTAGTCCGGTTTTGTTAGTTGACAAGCCATCTGGAGAAAAACGAATGTGTGTCGATTATAGATCTCTTAATAAAATTACTGTAAAAGAAAAATATCCTATGCCCATAGTTGAGGATCTTATAGATAAATTAAAAGGATGTAAGTACTACACATCCCTCGATTTAAAAAGTGGTTATTATCAGATTAATGTACCTAAAAACTCTATTGGCAAAACAGCGTTCATAACGCCCGACGGCCATTATGAATTTAAAAGAATGCCATTTGGGCTCTGTAATGGACCGTCTGTTTTCCAAAGGCTTATGAATACTGTACTGGGAAAGCTTAGATTCGATAAAGTAATTTGTTACATGGATGATTTATTAATAGCAACAGATTCAATAGAGGAGAACGTTAAACAGCTAGAAGAGGTGTTACAAGTTCTACAAGACAATGGTTTAGCAATAAATATAGAGAAATGTCATTTTTTCCAAAGCTCTGTTAACTTTCTTGGGTATGAGATTTCAGAAGAAGGCATACGCCCTGGTAAAAAGAAGCTTAAAGCTGTAGAAGAGTACCCAGAACCTAAAAATGTTCATCAAGTGCGACAATTTTTAGGTCTCATCAACTACTTTCGCAAATTCATAAAGAATTGTGCTGTTATATCAAAACTATTAGTAAAACTTTTAAAAAAAGAAGCTTCATGGGAGTGGGGTTTAGAGCAAGTTCAAGCGGTTGATAAATTAAAACATGAGTTGATGCACAAAGCATTATTGACAATATTTGACCCGAAACTTCCCACGATTTTGTATACAGATGCTAGTCGATACGGGGTTGGTTGCATTTTGACTCAAATGACAGATTCGGGGGAAAATCCAATTCAGTTCTACAGTAGACAGACTACAAACGAAGAAAAGAAGTACCATTCATTTGAATTAGAGTTTTTAGCTATTATTGTGGGTCTGCAAAAGTTTCGACACTATCTGTTAGGGTCAAATTTCAAAATTTTCACTATGAATAAACAAGAAATTAATTCTAGAATAGGTAGATGGGTACTTTTGACACAGGAATTCACGTTTGAAATCATCCATAAGCCGGGGACGCAAATGCAACATGTAGATGCATTAAGTCGTAACCCAGTTGTCCACGATAATTCGACTCCCATTTGTAATGAAAGCGTGTTGGCTATAACAGAGGGCGACTGGTTACTATCTGTTCAATTGTAAGACCCTAACATTTGCGCTATTAGGGAAATACTTGAGTCAGGAGAAGCCAAGCTTAACAAAAATATATTTAATGATTATGAACTGTTGGGCAACAAAGTCTATCGTAGAACAGAATATGGTCGACCAATCATGATGAAGTAGGTCATTTTGCCGTGGACAAGTCAATGGAAAGAATCAAATCACTCTATTGGTTCCCAAAAATGAAAAAAATTGTGTCAAAATATATAAAAAACTGCCTTAACTGTATTTACTCGAAGACTGTCCACGGCAAAAAGGAAGGAAAACTGTTTTCTATACCTAAATATGCAAGGCCTTTCCATACACTACATATTGACCATTTAGGCCCTTTTGTAAAGACCACACGTCAAAATACTTACCTCTTAGTAACTGTCGATTCATTCACGAAATTTGTGTTTATTTCACCTGTAAAAAACACTAAAAGTAAAGTGGTGATAAATGAGTTAGACAACATATTTAATGTATTTGGAAACCCGAAACGTATAATTTGTGATGCAGGTAGTTCTTTCACGTCCAAGTTATTTGTAAAATATTGTAATGACAAAAATATACGACAACATATTATTGCCACTGCTGTTCCACGTTCCAATGGACAGGTGGAACGTTACAATCGCACCATCCTTGACGCACTACGAGCTATGGGGGCAAGCTCAGATAGAAATAAATGGGATACAGACATCTCAAGGATACAACAAGGAATTAATAGTACCATCAATAAGACTACATCTGCTATTCCAAGCGAGGTCTTCTTTGGTTATAGACTGCATACAGACACTGATAAGTTGGTTAATAATAAAGATGAACTAGCACCGATCGACATCGCTTCTTTAAGAAATTCTGTTAGCAGCAGGATTCAAGAAAATGCAGATAAGCAGAAGCAGGCTTTTGATTCTAAACGAAAAGCACCATGTATGTACAATATAAATGATTTGGTTGTCATTAAAATTCCAAGTCAATCCAATGAAGGTCAAAGCACAAAGCTGTTACCGTTGTTCACGGGGCCTTTTCAGGTATCTGAAGTATTAGGCCACGACAGATATAAAGTTAAAGATATGCGAGGCGCAGAAAGGACCTGTAAGCGTTACGAAGGGACCACTTTTGCCGAGAATATGAAACCATGGGTCAGACTAGAAGAACTAGACGAAAATAAGTTGCTAACTAAATCTAAATATTAATACTCGTAACTAGATCTTAATAACTAGACGAAAAATCGCCAGGAGTGATGAATATAAATATTTAGGCACCATGTTACATTGCTCTGGAAACCAAGATGTAAACATTCAGCATCGGATTGCGGCGGCCTGGCTTAAGTGGCGGGAAGTAACTGGCGTAACCTGTGACAAACGAATGCCTATTAAGCTGAAGGGATTGGTTTATAAGAGCATTATCAGGCCGGTCCTAACATATGGCAACGAAACGTGGGCTATAACAAAGCGCCAAGTCCATTCCATTCAAGGGGCCGAAATGAAGATGCTTCGGTGGATGTGCGGGGTGACGAGACTCGACAAAATTCGCAATGAATATATCCGCGACAGTCTCGGTGTACGCGACATTGCCGATAAGCTCCAAGAGAGTAGGCTGCGCTGGTTTGGGCACGTAGCAAGAAGACCTCCCGAGTACGTTGGAAATGTTACGGCCAATCTGAACATCCCAGGGCCCAGACCCAGAGGGTGACCAAAAACAAGATGGGCAGATGTGGTGAAGAAAGACCTGAGACTCTGCAATGTCCGTAGACGATGCGTCCGATAGGGCAAAGTGAAAAAAAAAATTGAGAAGTCAGACCCCACCATCACATGGGATTAATAATGCCCAGAAGAGAGAGAGAGAGTTGCAATATGAATTGTGGCGGCCACAGATGCAGGTGCTTGCAGTGGCAACATAAGTGCATGGAGTCGAGCGATTCCGAGGGCAAATGTACATAAGAGACAGTATATAAATATATATGGGTGTTTTAAGCACATATCTATTTAAGGCAGCCGACATTGTCACGAAATCTAGTTGAGCAATAAGTTTTTAAATACGACGGTAAACCTATACACAGGGTTCATATAATATATTTTTATCAAAATAACATTAAAATTACGTCTTATTCTATAAACACCATATTCTATTCTCACTAGTTACAGGCAGGTCCTTAGCAACATATAAAAGTTGTTTTTTGCTGTCCTGTATGAATGCGGCTATTTACCTATATTTTTTTAAAGAAGATATTCGTACACGTTTAAAGTTTATGGCCATTACCAAAAAAAAATATTGATTTTTTTTTTGGCCATAATTCCATTTTTTCTTATGAAAATGCTTGGTTTTTGTTTCAAAAATCAATTGGCCATCTTTGATTTAGCTGAAAACGATACTAAACTTGCCCTAGTAGGTATAAATTAGCAGTTATGAGGAGTCACAGTGCGTGCGGAGTAAGGGAACTTCACCCCCTCCCCCAGCCCCCCAGCGGGGTGTGAGCCGCTGACTCCCGGGGGCTTTTCCACACTAGTCTACCTAAGGAATAAGTATGCCAAGGCATGAGCCTTGGCATACTTATTCCTTGAGAATTCCTAGAGCCAAGGATGACCTTTGATCCGAAAAATATTGGTTCCCATACATTGAATGCGTATAATGACTCCGCTATTATGAGGAAGTATACTGATGAAAATAAAGAAAAGATACAAATAAAATACTGAAGACGAGGCTGTATGGATTTGATCCTTTGCCTACTCAGAATGGGTGAATTTTGCCTTGATCTGGTAAGTTCCTTTGCTTATTTTTGGCTGCATGAGCAACTCAGACGAGCCTGGGGGGCTTTCAGTCCCCCAGGTTTCGTACAATGTTACAATTAAGAACAATTACTCTGGTTTAGATACAGAAGGATCATATACGGAAGGATCCTGCACGGACGGTTCTGAGTTCCCTGCAAACAATAAAGCAAAACGTAAACGATCTGGTCCTAAGTATTGTAAACATTGTAATAAAAAGAGGAGGCGTCATCACAAAACTTCTAATGGAATAACCAACAATAACGAGTTTGAGTGCCAGTGTGTTAAACAACCCAATATTTTCATTCATCCACAGTCTGATAACCTCAAACCTAACTTTATCAATGAACAACCTATTCCAGTACCTAGTTCATTAAAAACAAAACCTGTTGATGTTGAATTTACGTCTGAAAATACTTCTCGCAATCAAATTGGGCGAAATCTTTACCAGGCTTCAGATGCTTCTCCCCATATTATTCACATATCAAAGGAACAGAATACCAATGACAACAATACATCTATCCATCCAGTTACGCTGGGGCTTTTCTTAAAACGAAATGGGTTTAAAAACATAATTAATGGCAGCTTAAAACGCATTGGCAGAAACCGGGCATCCATTTCTTTTTCAAATTATGAAGATGCCAATTCATTTTTGAGTGACAGTAGATTGGCTTGCAATAAATACAAAGCTTTTATTCCTACTTCAAATGTGACTCGCATGGGGGTAGTGAGGGGTATACCTGCCACTTGGACCGATGAGGAGGTATTGCAGAATATTTCAGTTCCCATAGGGTGTGGTAATATCATAAAGGTGAGACGGTTAAAGCGGAAAACTACTGTAAATGATAAAACTGAGTATGTTCCAATAGAGACTGTGGTCCTTACATTTGGTGGTCAAGTTCTTCCCAAGCGAGTATTTATGTGCTACAATTCTCTACCTGTACATATAACCAACTATACAGTGCTATAATTGTTGCAAATATGGCCATATTAAAACTCAGTGTTGGTCCACCCCCAAATGTTTTAAATGTAGCCAAGATCATTCTGGAGACAAGTGTTCAATAGATGAAGATTTTATTAAATGTGTTTTGTGTTCTGGCCAACACTTTGCAACTAGCAAAAAATGTCCTGAGTTTTCTCGACAAAAATTGATTAAAGAGTCCATGGCTAAGAACTGCATTTCCTACTCTGAAGCCTTGAAACTGCACCCACCAATTGGCAAATCATATGCAGATGTTCTTACTTCTGTCCCTGTGCGATCTAATGCTACAGTTTTGAACTCCCAGCCTAATAGTATGAATTATAATCATTCTTATAAAAAAACGGTATTCTTAAAACCTAAGCCTCGTTCCTCATTAAGTCCTGGGTATGATAGGGCTGCTCATCATGCCCTTACTAAAGACTTAAATTTAAATTTTACATCTACTGGTACTGCATATAAGGAGAATGATTCAAGTAAAGACTATTTACTTTCTGATATTATGACTGATAAGGAACTTATTATTACCCTCATCAATTCACTGTCTCATTATAACTCAAACGTTGTACCGCCCAACGCTGCCCCATCCCAGAATGTTTCGAATAATTTATTAAATATTTGTGATAGTAGTAAAAGTATTTTAAATAAAAATGAGCTCAGTGGTAATTCAGTGGAATTGCCGCAGCATTCTCAGCAAGAAATCTGATTTATTTCATCTGATTAATAAACACAACCCGTTAGCCATTTCTCTCCAAGAGACTTGGCTCATGCCTGGTGGCTGTTTTAAAGTGGCAGGTTATGCCTGCCTTAGAGAGGATCGCTCTGATGGTTATAGTGGGGTTGCCCTGCTAATCAAACATTATATGCCTTTTCAGCATATTCCTATTCCTGTTCATAACAGTGAGTATTCTATCATTGCAGCTATTATTAATGGTATTTGCTTTGTTTCTATTTATATACCGCATCCATCTACTGTACTATATAATGAAATACTAGACTGTATCATTCCATCTCTACCTAAACCTATTCTTATTATGGGAGACTTTAATGCCCAGCATGTGTCTTGGGGTAGCAATCCTTCTAATCATTATGGATCTAGAATTTTAGATTTCTTGGATACTAATAATTTCTGTTTTCTGAATTCTGGGACACCTACACGCCGTACTTCCAGTAGTGAAGGTAATAGTGCTCCTGATTTATCAATATGTTCTCCTTCTCTAGCTTCTTCTTTAACCTGGCATACTCTTGACTCATCATATGGAAGTGACCACTATCATATTATAATTACCTTACCTAACAATGACAAAGCGACGTCAGTTCGCTGTCCTCGCATGAAATATCGACTTGAAAATGCTGATTGGAATCTTTATAGGGAAAAAGTAGATGACAGAATTTCATCGCTTCCTCCCTTAGAAAATGGGAACAATATTGACTGTGCAGAAACTCTTACTCAAGTATTACTGGACGTTGCTGATCACGTTTTTCCTGTTAAAAAGTCACGTAGCAGATATATTCCTCCTCCCCCGTGGTGGGATGAAGAATGTGCTGAGGCCATCACCAAGAGAAAACAGGCTGAACGCGCCTTTAGAGCATTCTCAAGTACAGAAAACTTAGATGTTTTATCACAGCATATTACTTCTACCCGTGAATTATTTAAGAAGAAGAAATAGGAATCATGGAAAACTTTTTGTTCCTCAATTTCTCCTGATGTGTGCCCGTCTGAAGTATGGCAAAAGATTCGTAGATACAGGTCTTGTTTTCGCGAAAGTTCTCCACCTTTTAAATAATTCTGTAGCTGACAGGTTTTTAGATAAATTAGCCCCGCCTTCTGCTCCTCCTATGGCCATAGCATTACATCATTTAAATTATCCCATTACTGAAAATCTTACTGATCTTAATTCTCCTTTTACTCTTCTTGAATTAAAGGGTATTTTGACTTATGTTAAAGATTCTGCCCCAGGCATCGATGGAATACCGTATTCTTTTTTCATCCATTTAAGTGATTCCTGTCTCTCTTATTTTTTATCTATAATCAATTCTATAATGATCAATGGCAAAATTCCTCCTTCATGGAAATCTCAAGAAATAATTCCGATCCTTAAACCAAACACTTCTTCGGGTGTTGCTTCTTCATACCGTCCCATTGCCTTATCTTCAGTTCTTCTGAAAATTTCAGAACATCTAGTGAAAAACAGACTAGAGTGGTTCTTAGAGAACAAAGTGCTATTAGCTCCTAGCCAATATGGCTTTCGAAAAGGTAAAAAAACAATGGACAGTTTAGGGATATTCACTACAGATATTCGTCTAGCTTTTTCTGTAAACCAAAACCTTCTTGCGGCCTTTTTAGACATCACAGCAGCTTATGATGGGGTGGATATATCCATACTTAAAACAAAACTTTTAAAATTACAAATTCCTCTTATATTAGTAAATTTTGTTATTAATATTTTGTTAGAAAGGTCCATTAGCATTGTCACACAAGATTCAAATACATTATCTCGAGTGCTATGGAGAGGAATTCCTCAAAGTTCTGTTTTAAGCCCATTACTCTATAATATATACACACATGATCTTGAATCAGTTTTTCCGCATAAAATTAGTGTTTTGCAATACGCTGACGACCTTCTTTTGTATGTTTCTGGGTTTTCAGTCGACGAATTATGCAGTGATTTAACGTCAGCTCTAAGTTCTCTTAAAATGTATTTAGACGATAATGGCTTATCATTATCTGTCCCCAAAAGCACTGTTGTACTTTTTAGTAGGATGCGGATGCCTCCTCCAGTTTTTGTTTATTATGTCCATATTAATATTAGAGCAAAGAAAGAAGCTAAGTTTTTAGGCGTAATTTTAGATGATAAACTTTCAGGTCTCTCCCATTGTTACTACGTTACAGCCAAATGTGAACGATTATTGAATATTCTGCGATGCCTCTCTGGAGTCTGGTGGGGCGCTCATCCTGCCTCTTTAAAACTGCTTTACAATGCTTTAATTCATAGTGTTCTTGATTATGGATCGTATTTCTTGGAACCCTGTAATTTGATCAGTTTGAAAAAGTTTGATAATATTCAATCAAAAGCTCTCCGCATAATAACTGGCACCATGAGATCAAGCCCTATTAATGCTTTACAAATTGAATGCGTTGAACCGCCACTAAGGCTACGTCGACAACTTCTATGTGATAAATTCTTGTTTCGAGTTTTACAATTTTCAAGGCATCCCCTCTTCCACAAATTACAGCTGCTTTCCAATTTAATAGACACCAGTTCTTATTGGGCCCGAAAACGAGTACCGTGTTTAGTTATTAGTTTTCGTAAATTTACTGCTCTTCAGGCGCCTACTCATAGATCTTCTATTCTCCCTATGTTCTCAGCATCCTTTGGTTCATTAGTTTTTTCTCCTGATATTTTGTATGATTTAGATATCCCTAAAAATTCTCCTGGTGCTAATAGTAAGTTTAACTCCATTGTTGAAAATAAATTTTCCAACTGGCATCATATTTACTGCGATGCCTCTAAGCACTCTGATGATGGTATGGTAGGAGTAGGTATTTATCACCACCAATTTAATATTGTAGAAAAAATAAAACTACCTCCTGAAACATCTGTTTTTACAGGTGAGTGTTATGGCATGTTTAAGGCAGTAGAATATGTTCATATCATGAAACTGAGTAACACAGTTATATTTGTAGATTCGAAGAGTGCTTTACAAGCCTTGCAGAAGTTTCCATTTAAGTGCAATATTCAATACCCTGCTATTATTCAATGTAGAGACTTACTTTATAAATGTTTTAATTTGGGCCTTAAAATAGTTTTTGCTTGGATACCGAGTCACAGTAGTATTATGGGAAATGAAAAAGCAGATAGTTTAGCGAATGAAGCAGTACATAACGGTGAGTTATATCCTTTCAAGAACTATTGTCATGATCTCGTTGCACTTCCCAGGAGTCATCTGTGTGACTCTTGGAAAGCCGATTGGGAACACAGTAGTTTATCTAAGGGAAAGTGGTATAAGGATATTCAATCTTGTATTCCATTAAAACCATGGTTTACAAAGATGTTGCTTGGAAAGATTACAACGACCAATTTGATTCGCATGAGGATAGGGCATGTCTGTTTACCTTCACATCTCTATAGATTAAAGATTGTAAATAGTGATTAGTGTGAATGCGGTACTGATGTAGGAAATTTAAACCATACCTTTTTTAGATGCCCTAAATATGATCATTCCTCCTTTTTTGAATCTTTAAGATCCCTCTGTGTCCCTTTCCCAACTTCCATAGTTTGCCTTTTGGCTATGAATAGTATTGATATTTATAATGTTATATCAATATTTTTGATTCATAATAATATAAAAATATAATTTATTTTTAAAACTTATTTATGTCTATGTAAGTTCATAATTTGTTTACTACAAACTTTCCTGATCCTTTTCCCAAAATTCCGTTTCACTCTATCCTTTATAAAGAAGCCTTACGATTCCTTACCTTTTAATTTTATTGTCGTGGCTGACGCACTAGCCGTACATGCCAAAAACAGAATAAAAAAAAAATAAAAAAAAGTGTTTATACTGTCAAATTGCGGCATTGAACGAAAGCGGGTTGTGTATAATTGTTTCTGTGTTTTCATCATTCATATTCTCATTAGTTTGGTAACAAACCCAATATTCACAAATACCCTATTTAAAAACGAGCTATGGCCGATTCTACAGTAACTGATGTGTCCAAAATGAAAGTAGTTGATTTACGGAAGGAGCTAAAGTCACGAGGTTTGTCATATGCAGGAGACAAGGCTGAACTGGTTGCAAGACTTCAAGCAGCTATGTCTCAAGATGATCACGGCGACATTAATCTTGACTCAGATGAAATAGATTCTGATGGAGTGCTTGAAGACGAAGATGATAAAAGCCAGACCGATATTCTTGATGATTCAGCAGTTGAAACTATAAACGAGGAATTAGCGTTAGCTGATAACCCGCCACCTGTAAAATCGGTCACTGAAACCAAGCACAGAGTTTTGAAGAGGAAGATAACTATGTCAGAAACTGACAAAGACAAGGCAGGAGAAAATAAAGACCCTGGGTCAAAGAAAATTGTTCTAAATCGATCAGCTTCAATCACATCTGCTCAGGCAAAGCCAGTAGTAGAAGAAGCGGCAGAAAATAGACCAGAAGAAGACAGTAAACCATCTGATACTAATAAAATTCGTATAACCGCTGAAATTGATACTAAAACAAGGTTAGAAATGAGAGCAAAGAGATTTGGATTGCCTGTTACGATGAGTGAAGCGGAAAGGAAAGAAGCAAGGAAACAACGGTTTGGACAGATTGCTACAACTGCGAGCAGTGGGGCTATCAGTACTGGTATCACAGGATCTTTATCAGAAAATTTAGACAAATTAAAGAAAAGAGCAGAGAGGTTTGGACAATCTGTATCAAAAATAATGACAGATATAGAGAATAAAGAGAAGCTTGAAAAGCGCAAAGCCAAGTTTGGCACTGTTAAATAAAAAGTTGACCGATTGAATGAGGAACTTTCATTATGTATTTGTTCAGTTAGCATAAGTGTACTACCTACATTAAAACATTTTTCAATATTGTAATATGGTTTTCCATTTGCCATTTAAAATTCAATAAAAATAATAATCATAATATATTATTTTATTCTTCAACATTAGTAAAAAAAGGTAGTTCTTGAAAATCTTCAACATTTATTATCAACTTATTTACTGATATGTTATCCAGGTCCTCCTCATAAAAATCTTGTGGGATGTGTATAGCATATTCCATATAAGGCTCTTTGTGCAGTATAGCCCATCTGACTGCAATATCTTTGTGCAGTGTTTTTCTGAATGCCATACAATGCATGTGTTTAAATTTTTCATATTTGATTCTATTAAATCCTATACATGCCAAAGTATATCTCCAGCATTTCATAAGTTTAGAATTAGCACCAATATGTTTAGAATCTGGTGTACTTATTATCAATAACCCTCCTGCTTTCAGAAGGCTATATGCCTTTTCACATGCTAATATCCTTAGATTGGAATCTGGAATGTATTCTAACAAAAAGCAGAATGCAACAACATCAAACACTGATTGTCCTAATTGTTTCACCTCAGAATCATTGAAAATGGTCTCTGAACCTACTGGAACATGCAGAAAATCACACTGAAGAACATTATTGTTCGCAGGACATAAATCAATAGGTAACAACTTCAAGTATTCATATACTCTAAATGGATTGTAGCAACTTCCTACATCTAGGAAATAGACATGGTCTGAAAAGTATTCTTCTTTAAGAGTAACATTGATTTTTTCAGCTATAGCTTGCTCTTTCGCAGTATATTCAAGGTGTTGCTTCTTCACGAAATAATTATAACAAAAATCTGCAGTCCACTGAATTCTTGAAGTAGCTTTGCTGGTCTCATTAGCGCAATTTGCTTCCCAATGCGTAGTTGCTAATTTCTCCATACAACGAGCGTAATCAGCTAAAACGACTTTATTTGCACAGTGCTCCAGCCAGGCCTTCTTAGAGTCGTTTTTGGCAGATTTCCTGAGCGTAGAATGTACGTTTTTCAAAAAACTTGCAAGCGTTTTTTGTTCTTCACTCGCCATCGCATTTAATTCTCCTATACGTAACTATTTAGCCCCAAGTGATTAGATTTTTTTAGTTAAGCTCTGTCTGAATAATTTAATAGGTTTTTTTTAAATATATGTTTAACGGCCTTGGACAGTGTCCATACAGCCAGATCTTCATTTTAGTGTTTCTATATGTCATGAAGTCCTCTAATCATGGGAATCATTATCTTCCTGTCGGAGCTTGGAATGTCAGGAGCCTTACCATCAGAAACAATGCAATCGCAAAACCATGATAGTTCCCTTATTTCGTACATGACGACAAAAATTAGCAGGCCCACAGCGAGGATGTTTGTTTATCCTGTCACCTTTTTTCTTGTATGAACTTTCGTACAGTCTGTCAAAAAAGTCGTGAAAAGAATATTCAAGGAACTAAACATTTTCTGTATATCTGGCAACATCAATCATACATGTCAAGTCATTTCTGTCAGTATATCAGCTGTCAATGCGTCTTTTTGCTTCGTGTTTGCTCGTCATATTTTTAAATATTCCTAATAAAACGGCTTAAAAGTCAATTTAAATTATAAATAATCATAATAGCTATGAATAAAACAAATCGAAGTGGAACTCGTAAAGTGATTTTTAAAGTATTTCAGCGATGTTTCATGGAATATCAAGCTGGGTGCATTTTATCTAATTTGGAGGATGTTTATGGTCGAACAGCGGCTATGACGGGTATATGATCATGTTTATTGTTCATAATAATCAGCTTGTAGGCAATACATTTAGAAAACAAAAAATTTCCAGTCTAAAAATCAATTGTTTACATTGAAAATGTTAGAGGTTATATTAGGCATGAGCCCAAAATTATAGCGCGACCAAAGCAAATCGGTACTTTGTATTGCAAATATTAGCATTCAAAAAACTATACATAACATTGTACGACAACGTAATCCTACTATAGTAATATCTACTGGATGTTAACTTGTTCATTTATTTTAATTGTTTTTAGGAAAATCGGAGATCACAGTCAGGCGGATTGTGGATGAAGGCTTTAAAAACGGTGGGAAATTCAGCACTCCTGGTAAACACAGATCTGGCCGTCCTAGTAAGGAAATGGATGACTTTACCATATGCTCATTACGTCAAAAAATACAGTTTTTTTATTCAGTTTGAAAAGAGGTACCTACTCTAAGGAAGTTGCAAATGGTTGCCAAAAATGAACTTGGGTTTGACTGCAGCCTTGAGCATTTGCGTAAAATATTGAAAGCTATTGGGTTTTCATTTAAGAAATGCCAAAGCAACAGAAAATCATTAATCGAAAAACCTGATATTGCAGCAAAAAGAGAGGAATATTTGAGTATTATTATGAAAAATCGAGACTTGCCAGAAGAACTGCAAAAGAATATTATTTATTTAGACGAGAGCTATGTACATTCATCATACAAAGTAAAAAAGTATTGGCAGTCAATTGGTATTGAAGGTGTAACACAAAGTGTGTCAAAAGGCAAACGATATACAGGGTGTGGCGTAAATAGTGGTCCAAAGCAAAGGTGTGGATACACTGTACACTGAAGCACCACATACCAGTATTAAAAAAAAAATTATGTACAGGGTTTTCAAAAAAAAAAATATTTTTTAATTTTTTTAGAAATCGTTACCTTGCCTTACAAATTTGGTTATAATTTCCAAAAATGACGGTTTATTATTATTGCTGATCACTTGTACTTAGTACTCCATTCGTTATTTTTTTTTACAAACTGAATTTAATAAAAAAAATTAAGTTTCGTTCAAAATTCAATACTCACTGCTAGCAAATCGTTTGAATTTCAAGGCTTTTGGTGCAAAAAAAATGTACCACACTGTCAGTGCCCATTGTTTAAAAAAAATGCCCATCTTTTGCAGATTCTAAAATGGTGCAACAATAAGTGTTACGACTTACAGGAAAAAAGTTATTGCTTTTCGAAACAAAAAGGAGCCCAATTCAGAAAAACAATTTATTTGAAGTTCAAGGGTTTACAAGGGTTGTAATTTTTTTCTAACCAATCATTTAGTTTTTCTTTAATTTTGGTTATTCAAACGGCGTTTAAAATTTTTAGAACGTGGATCCATAAAAATGTTCTAAGCATTTTCAAAATTACCACGACGACTTGTGTCAGGTTATGAAATTTTTGTGGTAATTTGTCGTCGCGTGGTAATTTTTCCTTTCATTTAAAGTAAAAGGAATGCGACGGGACCTTACAGTTCAATTCGGGGTGTAAGCAGCGCCGGCGCACCAATCAATCATCCGGTGGTACACTCGGATAGTAAAATAACTGCTTCACGCGCTCGCATGTCAGCAGTCGTTTTCTATCAACATGACTCATCAATGTAAAGACTCACGGAACAAGAGCAATAAGCGGAAGCGAGACAGAAACACTCGCTATGAATTTATGACCCTAACCCGACTGAGACGACGGTACTGCTTTTATTGTTTGAGTTGCTGTCTCTTTCCTTTTTAAACTCGACCTTGAATTGAACTGTAAGGTCCCGTCGCATTCCTTTTACTTTAAATGAAAGGAAAAATTACCACGCGACGACAAATTACCACAAAAATTTCATAACCTGACACAAGTCGTCGTGGTAATTTTGAAAATGCTTAGAACATTTTTATGGATCCACGTTCTAAAAATTTTAAACGCCGTTTGAATAACCAAAATTAAAGAAAAACTAAATGATTGGTTAGAAAAAAATTACAACCCTTGTAAACCCTTGAACTTCAAATAAATTGTTTTTCTGAATTGGGCTCCTTTTTGTTTCGAAAAGCAATAACTTTTTTCCCTTAAGTCGTAACACTTATTGTTGCACCATTTTAGAATCTGCAAAAGATGGGCATTTTTTTTAAACAATGGGCACTGACAGTGTGGTACATTTTTTTTGCACCAAAAGCATTGAAAGTCAAACGATTTGCTAGCAGTGAGTATTGAATTTTGAAAGAAATTTAATTTTTTTTATTAAATTCAGTTTGTAAAAAAAAAAAAACGAATGGAGTACTAAGTACAAGTGATCAGCAATAATAATAAAAAAATGGATAAAAAAAAACCGTCATTTTTGGAAATTATAACCAAATTTGTAAGGCAAGGTAATGATTTCTAAAAAAATTAAAAAAATTTTTTTTTTTTGAAAACCCTGTACATATTTTTTTTTTAAATACTGGTATGTGGTGCTTCAGTGTACAGTGTATCCACACCTTTGCTTTGGACCACTATTTACGCCACACCCTGTATATTAGTTCATGCTCGCAGCGAACAGGGATTTGTATCAAACTGCTTGTTAATCTTCAGTGGTAAAAATAAAATGTACTATGACACTCCATCTGAGTTCAATCTAGTGTCAGTTTGCACGCCTTATATGTCAGATAAGCTATCATAAAAAAGTTACTCATCGAGTAGCTTTTTGAAAATTGTTTAGCAATAATCTTGTTTGATAATTTAATTATAGGACCCATTTACGAAATGTGTAATGTTAAAAATCCAACGAATAACTAATGTGAGATTTTCAGATGCGGAATTGAAGAAATATCTACGAGATGTGCACATTAATCTTATAAAGTCCGATTTCTTGGTTTCTCCGTAGAAGCATAATGACTATTTTAAAATCCCTTTGATAAAGTGACTTCATTGTGTAATTACAGGTAAAATTATTCAGGTGACGTAAATTGCAATGAAACCATTATATAGGCTACACCTGCAGCTTAGGGTTCTAAGATGTATTCATGTTCATTTTCCTAAGCAGTAGCTACTAGGTTCTTTATGCGAGAACTTTGTCCCAACCAGCAGAAATTATTACTGATAAAACTTTCAATCTATCCACTTTAATAGTTTATTTAATGCATCAGCACAAATATCTAGTCTTAGCTACCCTACCTACCTACACATATTTAGGTACTTCATAATGATGTTATGTATTCAATTCTTCTTAAGACTTTAATGTAGGATTTTATCTACCTAATGTACCAAGTTATAAATTCTTTTCCCTTTCTTCCTAATGCTATAGAACTATTTAGTCGCATGAAAAACCAGCAAAGCATAGGTATACTATTTCCAAGTAGAATGTATTGGTTGCACTACTGAAAATTACTTACCTACATTGAATATGTCAAAACAAGTTTTTATTGGAGGAAGGCTAAAAAATTAACAAGAAACACATCACATATATAGTAGGTATAGCATAGCATAGGTAAAGTAACAAAGCATCTTACAAATTGTTGTATATTTTTTCAGGATAAGAAAACATTTATGGCACTAAAGAAAACACAATAACACAACTAAATATTCTCCAGAGAGATACAGAAACGGGTGAAGATCTTGAGTTTCGCCTGTGAGAGCTCCGGTAGATTCTGTAATAATGTCTATTTTATAAATATATTATTGCACTTGGAAAAAAAAAAAAAAAAAACGACCACCAGAGGCGGGAATCGAACCTGCGTTCCTCGCATACCGGGCGATTGCCTAACCTCTCGGCCACCCTGGCGTTGGCAGAGCCTGTCGAAATTTTCAAGTGCTTCTTTACGCTGTAATGCCGCGTTGCTTTCATCAATGTTATTAGGATTGTACCCTCAACACTCGAAAGAAATACTATTGCAAGTATTTAACAATCGAAAGATGAAGCTTGCAAATAAGATAATTATTGTTTTTTAAGTGATAAGCATTCACTATGCAATCGAAATATATTATTGCACTTGAAAAAAAAACGACCACCAGAGGCGGGAATCGAACCCGCGTTCCTCGCATACCGGGCGATTGCCTAACCTCTCGGCCACCCTGGCGTTGGCAGAGCCTGTCGAAATTTTCAAGTGCTTCTTAACGCTGTAATGCCGCGTTGCTTTCATCAATGTTATTAGGATTGTACTCTCAACACTCTATATTTAGATTGCATAGTGAATGCTTATCACTTAAAAAACAATAATTATCTTATTTGCAAGCTTCATCTTTCGATTGTTAAATACTTGCAATAGTATTTCTTTCGAGTGTTGAGGGTACAATCCTAATAACATTGATGAAAGTAACGCGGCATTACAGCGTTAAGAAGCACTTGAAAATTTCGACAGGCTCTGCCAACGCCAGGGTGGCCGAGAGGTTAGGCAATCGCCCGGTATGCGAGGAACGCGGGTTCGATTCCCGCCTCTGGTGGTCGTTTTTTTTTCAAGTGCAATAATATATTTAGATTGCATAGTGAATGCTTATCACTTAAAAAACAGTAATTATCTTATTTGCAAGCTTCATCTTTCGATTGTTAAATACTTGCAATAGTATTTCTTTCGAGTGTTGAGGGTACAACCCTAATAACATTGATGAAAGCAACGCGGCATTACAGCGTTAAGAAGCACTTGAAAATTTCGACAGGCTCTGCCAACGCCAGGGTGGCCGAGAGGTTAGGCAATCGCCCGGTATGCGAGGAACGCGGGTTCGATTCCCGCCTCTGGTGGTCGTTTTTTTTTCAAGTGCAATAATATATTTAGATTGCATAGTGAATGCTTATCACTTAAAAAACAATAATTATCTTATAGTCTATTTTATAATTAAATATAGCTTATTGTTGAACATTCAGTCAGTCTTTTTTATTTTTCCCTCTCAAATATACGTTCCGCAAGAGATAGACATACGTTTTTCTCCCTCCTATTTTTTTATTTCATCCTCCTTCTGAGTCGGCAAAGAAATCAAAAATACACAGCCACGTCTAATTTAGTTTTACTTTTATTTGTACAATAGCCCTAGTAAAAACCGGCCAAGTGCGAGTTGGACTCGCACACGAAGAGTTCCGTACCATTATCTACTTCATCTTAGTTAGTCACTTTAAGAATTTGTAAGAATTTTGTAATTGGTACAAAATTATCCAACAACAACAAGTTCTACCAATTAATTTAGTTTTACTGCTAAACTAATAAGGTTATCTTAACCGCTATGGTTTTTACGAAATCGAATTGAATTTCGCTCACGAATATCGACTGTGTCATCCGGTGAGACTCTAACCCACGTCCCTTCGCTATCCGTATATATAGTTTTCTTTTTAAGTTTATGAAATGCACTATCATCATGTTTTTTTTAGATTTTTTTGGGCCAGTAGTTAAGCTTTCAGAGGGAGGACTACTACTACTGGACCAAAATTGCACTTTAAAGTTTAATATTTCGTAAATTGAGCAATAAATAAATAAAAATTGTAGAAACCACTAAATCATTTTAAAAGACATACTCAACGATACCCCACACGATGGCTACCCCATCGCGTCATGAAGAAAAAAACATTCCCTATTTTTATTGCTTATATATTCTTATGTGCAAAAAAATATATATATTAGACCTCCTTACTCCATACTCCTTACATATCTACACCTCATAAATAATTATTATCTGTGTCTCTACGTTTGACATCTTAACAATCAAACGAAATAGACATATGTAAATGTATAGCCCCATCTCGCTCTTTCATCCTGTCACCATGAGGCCTTTTCATGAGAGCTCATGGTACGAGTTTTAGCTATCCTAAAGCAGGATGTTTATCGGGTTGTTAGCAATTTAAAGGATAGTTATTTTGCTGATAGTACGGGCCCTGGTCAATACTATTAGTCTAGATGAAATCTTCAAGATCTTCACTTTTTTCATATTTCTTCAAAGGTGGAATTTATGTATTCATACATGCATGTGTAAGTGTCTTCATTTTCGAGTAAAGATGGCAAGAGGCGGGGAATTTCCTTATCTTTATATAACTTTAGTAGGCCATCCCATCCACTAACAAAAGCCGCTGTATGCTATAGGCAGGACAGTGTAGAATAAGATGATCCAGCGAAGCCACATCCGAGTCACAGAATACACATAAATCAGAAGAAGCTAACTGAATACGCTTCAAGTGGGCTGGGAATTTTCCATGACCAAGCCGTAAACGATTAATAGTTGTAATGAATCTTCTAGAAAGAGGTTTCTTGGATTTGAAATACCACGGCTTGTTAGGAATATGTTTCTGAATTTGGGCGTACCATTTCCCCTTAATCATTTTGGTGTCTTCCCAGCCAATGTTCGAACATACGTTGCCTTAATTTTGAATTATAATCGGTAATAGGCACTGATGGAGCAGGATATGGAGTAGTATCAATTTCAGGATGTTGTACTTTCATAAGCTTGTCGACAGTTTCATTTCCAGTTATTCCAGAATGAGACGGGACCCACATAAATTCAATTTCTTTGCCTTCAGTTTCCAATAGAATCTGTCTGATTTTTGTTATGTAAAGATTCGTTTTGCAAGAAATGTGCACATTCTGGAGACAAGTGAGAACGCTCAAAGAATCAGTCACTATCAAGAAATTTCTGACGCGTGTCATTGCTCTAATGTATTGCAGTGCGGCATATATGGCATGGGCCTCAGCTGTAAATATAGAAGCATTCTGATCCAATGTGAAACAACGTCCGAATTTTGCCAAAGAATCATAGTAAGCTGCTTTAGTCTTCGATTCCGTTTTGGACCCATCCGTATAGATCTTCCGATATCCTGGCTTTTCACTATTTACAAATTGTACAAACTCAAAGTTATTTGAAATCTTCTTTAGGAGGATATTAGGAGTCGTGGTCTGAATCTCTATAGTACTTAAATCCCAGTTTTCTTTATGGTCTATACATTTACATATTTGTTTTAATTCAATTACGTGTTCACACTGTAAAAGACTATTGTGTTGGTGTAACGCGAGAAACATTTTATTACCTAAAATCTTAACATACAGCTATTCAGTAAGATATCTGAGCCTTACAAAAATAGGGGGAATTCCTGCCTCTATCTCTAATGAATTAATGGGAGTAGAGCAAAAGGCTCCTGTTATAACAGGAGCCTTTCTCGAAGGAGCCTAGTCTCAAACCCTTATTTTGCATAACTTCTAGCTTCCTGTACAAAGAATTATTGATATATTTCCCATAAATAATTAATTCATAATCATAGTGACTTCTAACTATGGCTTTAAATAAAATATTTAGTATTTTTGGGTCCATGCCCTAAGAAACACTTGCCAAATGTCGCATCAAATTTACAGATTTTTGCATCTTATCAACAATCTTTAAGACATGTGAATAAAAAGTTAACTTATTATCAAAAAATAAACCTAAAAATTTATTTTCTTCTACTATAGGAATATTTACATTATTTACACAATCATAAGAATCAATCTTATTTCCAAATATAATGGTAGAACTTTTGCTTGGGTTAACATCTAATTTGAGCTTAAATTTATAATACAAATAGAGTTGTTGTAAGGCTTCATTAAGAATGAACTCAGCTTGTAACAAATTTCTACTAGAAGTGTACAACACAATATCGTCCGCGTATTGCAGGACTGACAAATTGGAACTGAAACATAATTGTGCAATTGAGAGGTGTACAAAAGATACATTAAAGGAGATAAAGCTGCCCCCTGAGGGGCGCTCTTATAAGCAAATTTCGGACCGTATAAAGTATTATTAAACTTAATGAAAACATTGCGGGCATAGAAGAGGTCATAAATCCATTTTGTAACTTTCCCAGGAATATTATAATCGTAAAGAATCTTTACTAAAGTAGGCAAGTCAATATTATCAAAGGCCCCACTAACGTCTAAAAATGTACTAACAAGATAAGAATTACTATTACGGGACTCCTGAATATCACCAGTAAATTTTAAAAGACTGTCAACAGTACCTCGACCCTTACGGAAACCAAACTGATCGTGTGGAATAATCGATCTAGATTCAGCGTATAACTCTAATCTTGTCTTTAGCATACTCTCGAAAATTTTACCAACGCAAGAGGATAGGGAATTGGTCTGTAGGAATCTGCAGACTAAGGGTCTTTGTCTGGTTTCAAAATGGGAACAATAGCAACTGTTTTCCAAGTGGTAGGAATAGAACCAGTTGACCAAAGATCATTGAAAATTTTAAGTAAAACCAACTTAGCTGAAGAGTCTAGTCGTTTAATTAAAATATACGGTATGTTGTCAAGGCCTGGACAACATACCGTATATTTTAATTAAACGACTAGACTCTCTCTTACTATTCAAAGAAAAATTAAATTCTGCTGCCGAAAATGGTAAGTTCAGGTGCGTATTCAGATCATTAAATCTAAAAAAGCAATCAAGATTATTCACATTTAAATCTACTTGATCAGGAGCAATTTTATTTAGAAACCCTGCTAAAAATTTATCATCTTTAGATTTGGGAGCACTATTTTTCCTGTTGAAAATTTTAATAAATTTCCATATATTGCCAATGGGGGTGTTTCTATCAAAGCTAAAACACAAGTTTTTCCAACTCAATGTCCTTTGTTGTTTAATAATTAATTTCTTAGACGCTTCAAGCTTTTTATACAAGATAGCGGTCCCCCGCGACTTCGTTCGCGTAAATTTAGGATTTCCTGTGGGCATTGTTAGGAGCGGAGTATTTTTTAAAACTGTGATATCTTTTAAGATAAGAATCAAAACGCGTGTAAATAATATGAACATATTAATTATAACGGTCCCCCGCGACTTCGTCCGTGCTTTTTGATTTAACTGCTTCCCCGTTGATTTCTAGGTAGGTATTATGCATTTTATAGCTCATACAAAGCGTTCCCCGAGAAATAAGCTATCTAACACAAAATATTTTTTTCAAATCGGCTCAGCAGTTCCTGTGATTAGCATGTTTAAACAAAAAAAATTTTTTTTCCGTTTTTTCAGTGTGAGATATGGTGCAACCGACCCTAACCTCTTTATAATATTAGTATAGAAAAAATAGCAGTCCCCGAGTACTTCATGCGCACCTATTGATTTTACTTCATTCCTGAAATACATAACGTGATTTATTTGTTTCTTACGTTTACGCGAATTGTTGAACTCATTAAAACACAATTTTACGGATTACTTCGCGATTTATTTACATTTTATTTTAAACCTGACGTTTCGAACACTTTACAGCGATCGTGGTCACAGGGAGACTAAGGTATTATTTGTCATTACAAAGTTTTGAAAAAATTTTAACTACCGTCACTCAATAATATTAATTTACGTTCCTATTTACGCAGAAGGAGCTAACCGTGTCTTGAGATCTTGCAGTGCTAGGTGTTGCTTTGGTTTTTGCTAGAATAGGATCCCATGCCGGTGAAACTTTCCAACCATCTTCTCTATTGAAATTTGGATGTTTTCTAATTTCAATGGCTTAATTGGTGTGTTTGTTGAAATAATTTAATTAATTTATTTATTTTATTGGTTGATATTGAACAAATAACATTTTCAGTATGCAATTTTGAGTTTAAAGACTTAATTTTCTTTGTGATTTATAGAACGTAATTCTTAAACATACTCATGAAATGAATATTTAGTAAAACGTAAAAAGCAGGGTAACTGGAACTGAACCCGCCATTCTTTCTTTGTGGTTTATAGAACGTAATTCTTAAACATACTCATGAAGTAAATATTCACTGAAACGTAAAAAACGGCACGTTCACTATTTTTGATCGATGAAAAGATGAACAACAAACAGGCAGTAATTCGACCAAAATCATTAGTTCATCGTAATTTTTGCTTTTGATGCCTTAATTTCCGTAAATTTGCAAATTATTCTTTTCAAAATTAGCTTAATCCCTTCGTTGGCAAGTTTACTATTTTTGATAAAAATTACTTTGGTTGACCGAAAAATCCTTCCAAAGACTAGCTAATCAAACTTTTTGATGCAAATTTAGTCCCATTGGAAAGGTTAAAAACTAGATTACAGACAGTTTCGGTGACCTTTTCAGGTAATGTCCTTCCAAAACATGTTAATTATGGTCTATGCATTGTTCCTGTTGATGAATATGTAAAACCAGTCATTCAATGTTACAAATGTATGGCATTTGGTCACACCACAAAATTTTGTAAGCACAACATTGAATGTTCAATTTGTTCTCAAGCTCACTCATACAAAGAATGTACTAATACCAATAAACCTTTTTGTGTAAATTGCAAAGGGGATCACATTGCTGTGGCAAGAGTTTGTCCTGTTAAGCAACAGAAGATTAATGAAAACAGAAATAAAATAATGAATAAAGCAACTTTGGGCTCCTTCTTCCCAAGCCTGGACAAATCTTTTGCCAAAGCAATTGGTTCCCGACCTCAACATAATAACACGTTAAAACCAAAAATCACTGAAACTAAAAATGTTACCAACAAAAATCTGTTATCAGATGTTATCAATAATGAACTGATCATTAAAGTCATTGTAGATACATTAATAACTTTATCTAGCAAGGATAATAGCTTGCCAATTAACTCTGCCTCAATTAAAGAATTGTTTTTAAAAAAGGCTTGCCAAGATGGATAGAGAGTTAGTGATTGTACAACACAATATCCAGAGTTTTAAACCTAAGACTCCTTTTATCTGTGAGCTGTTAAATTCCCTTAATATTGATATGTTAATTCTAAATGAAACCTGGTTAAAACCTACAGACATTGTAAATATTTTTTTTTTTTTTTTCCTTTTAATGGCAATCTGCGTGTTTCGCCTTGCCAGTGTCGAGTTAAAAACGGGGAAACGGGATAAGGAATAAAATTATATACAACGGAAAAATACGAGAGATAAGAAAAAGGATCAGGAAAGGAGAGGATATTAATAAAATAAATAAATTTTAAATAGTATTTACATATTTATACATATCATATTTTTATATTATTGGTCATCAAATAGGAAACTATACATTTATATACATCAAGTCTGTTTGTATGTAGTAGGGATATTATTGACGTTGGGAAAGGAATTTGAAGGGTTATCAGGGCTGCAATAAACGAAGTACGGTCGAAAAG
Organism: Pyrausta nigrata; assembly: GCA_949316185.1. NCBI lineage: Eukaryota > Metazoa > Arthropoda > Insecta > Lepidoptera > Crambidae > Pyrausta > Pyrausta nigrata. Next base: position 9,002,829 of record OX438957.1, on the reverse strand, counting down.
AGAGCAGGAAAAAAGAACGTGATTAATGGTTTCAGAGTCCTCACCACACTCACAAGTATCATCATCATAAATTTTAAGCTTAGCAAGATGAGCGCGTATGCAAGTATGTCCTATACGTATTCTTGAAATAATTGATGTTTCTGTCTTGCTAAACTTTGCTTTAAAAAACCAAGGTTTTATTGGTATTTTCGGCTGAATTTTGAAAAAGTATCTACCTTTAGTTTCACCTGGATCCTCCCATTCTTCTTGCCACTTTTGAATTTGGTGCGTTTTGGGAACTGTGGCCAAGTCATGGCAGTAATTCATATAAGGAAACATGTCTCCACAATGCACAGCCTCGTTTGCTAACCGATCAGCTACCTCATTGCCTTTAATGTTTCTGTGACTTGGAATCCACGCAAACTGTACTGTATATCCTCTCGAGATGCATACATGAACTGCATTTTTTATTTGGAATACAACTGGATATTGATGAGCTTTAAAGGCAAACCTTTCTAAGGCCTGTAAAGCGCTTTTTGAGTCACAAAAGATAACGGATTTTGTTAACCTCATCAAAAGAATATATTCTACCGCTTTCAAAAGCCCTAAGCACTCGCCGGTAAAGACTGTTGCTTCGGGAGGGAGTTTAATTTTTTGCACAATCTTATATTGAGAATGGAATACTCCTACTCCAGTACAGGTAGATTCACCGTGTTTGGAAGCGTCTGAATATATATGATGGAAGTTATCAAAGTCGGTATCTAGGATTAAATTAAAGCTTGTTACTGCATTACAATCATCTTTATCAATGGGAAGGTACCGTATTGTAGGTTGGTATATTAGAGCTTCAAAGTTACATTTAAATAATGGTAAAGAAATTGAACGGTGAGTTGGGGAACTTAATGAAATAAATTTTCGAAAACTGATTATTAAACAGGGTAGAGACTTATTGGACCAATAACTTGAGTCCGGAATTATGTTTGATAAAGTTTGAAGTTTTTCAATGAGTGGATGGTTGGAAAATTGTAGTGCGCGATATAAAAATTTGTCCGATTGAAGTTGTCTGCGCAATTTGAGAGGTGAATCACAGCACTCTACTTGTAATGTATTTACAGGGCTAGATTTCATAGCACCTATAACTATACGTAGGGCTTTAGATTGGATACGATCCAATAATTTAAAACTTGTCACGTTACCGGGCTCTAAAAGAAAAGTTCCATAATCCAACACAGACCTTATAAGGGCATTGTAAATTAGTTTCATAGAGAAGGGGTGAGCACCCCACCACACACCGGACAGACATCTGAGCATATTCAATTGGCGTTCACACTTAGTTAGAATATATTCACAATGCTTGTTACCAGAAAGCTTACTGTCAAGGACTACACCTAAAAATTTAAACTCAGTTTTAATGGGGATTGGAGTATCATTATATGTTAAAAGAATCGAGGGCGGGGATCTCATTCTGGTAAAAAGGACAGCGGCACTTTTTGATGCGGATACTTCTAAGCCGTTCTGATTCATCCATAATTTTAAAGAAGCCAATGCAGACGTTATATTACTGCAGGCAGTATTTACAGATTTATTAGAGGTATAAATTAAAAGGTCGTCCGCATATTGCAAGATTTTTATGTCATTGTTCGAAAATAAATCTAAATCATAAGTATATATGTTATATAGCAAAGGGCTAAGAATCGAGCCTTGGGGAATACCTTTCCATACAGATCTTACAACAGTTTCCGAATCAGAAAGGTGAATGGTTCGATTATGTAAAATAGTTAAGATAAAATTCATTAAATTTCGGGGAACTCCAAGTGCACAAAGTTTATTTTTAAGGATATCCAAAAGAACATTATCGTATGCGGCTGAGATGTCTAAGAAAGTTGCTAATACAGATTCGTTAACGGAAAAAGCTAATCGTATATCTGAAACAAGAATACTGACACTATCAAGAGTACATTTTCCCTTTCTAAACCCATATTGGCTGTCTGCTAATAGCCCGTTACTTTCTATATGCCATTCTAGGCGGTTTTTTATTAAATGCTCAGCAAGTTTGACTAAGACAGAAGATAAAGCTATTGGGCGGAAAGCTGACGCGTCAATAGGGGACTTATTGGGTTTTAAAACTGGCAACACCGTTTGGGTTTTCCAAATTGACGGAACTTGCCCTGTAAACATTATATTATTTACAAGACCTAAATAATAAGATAATACATTGTCGCTTAAGTTAGAAAAGAATGCGTAGGGTATTCCATCAGCACCTGGAGCTGAATTTTTAGTATTGGAAACAATTCCTTTTAGTTCATACAGAGAGAAGGGTGAATCTAATTTTGAGAGGTTATGTGTTGAATTTGTGGGTATAGCTTCAATTAAATTTAGAGGGACCCACGGTGGTGCCAGTTTATCTAGAAGATCTTCAGCAAGAGTTGACGGTATTGCTGGGCTAGAGACATCATTAAAAACAGATTTAAATCTCTTAATACTACGCCATACTATAGATGGTGGAGTATTAGGAGAAATGGATAGGCAGAAGTTTTTCCAGCTCTCTGATTTCTTTTTTTTAAGGAGTTTTCTTGTATTTTTACCAACCAATATTACTAAGTCAAAGTTTGCCTGGGTCATGTTAAATTTATATTGACGTTCAACTTTCTTTCTCTGATTTACTGCCTCTGCACATTCTGCATCCCACCAAGGTGGAATGGGTATTTTATTAGATGGTCTATTTTTAATAGGAAATACCTCATTCGCAGCCTGAATAAGAATACCGGCAAGAGCATTAGCACATTCTATTTCATTACCTGATGATAAGTCCGGTAGTGAAGTAAATTTACTTTCTACACAATTTTTATATTTTTTCCATTCATCACTTGTACTATCTGGCAGTTTATGTTTTAATTTAGAAGTGTGTTTTAGAGCCACTGGCTTGCTAAATGGGAGTGAAATTAAAATTGGAAAATGATCACTACCATGAGAATATGGAAGTGTATCAAAAGACAGAGAAGCTGCCAAATTTGGTGAACAAATTGAGAGATCAACTGCACTTATAATTTGATCTGGTGATGTACGGCGAGTGGGAGCACCATTATTTAAAACGCAAAAGTTCTGATTTTCAATAATTTCAAGAAAAGCTTCCCCATAACTATTAGTTATAGAGCTGCCCCATGCCTGGTGATGAGCATTAAAATCACCTAATAACAAAACTGGTCTAGGTAAAGATGAGATAATTTGTTCTAGATTGTGAAAAATAGATAAAGAAGGATAAGGTATATAAACTGACACTATACAAATATTATTTACATTGCAGGCAACTATAGTAAAATCATCATTATTATGTACAGGTAAATTTACAGGGTAGAAAGGTACAGTGTTCCTGATAAGTAAAGCGACTCCGCCATACCCATCAGGTCTGTCCTCCCTAAGGCAGTGGTAGTCTTTTATTTTAAAAACACTGCTTGGTTTGAGCCAGGTCTCTGACAAAGCAGAAACCATTGGCTCGTGACTATTGAGCAAGTTTATTAACTCACTCTTTTTACTAGCAACACTTCGACAGTTCCACTGGAGAACCTTTGCTTGAACTATCTTGAACAATTTGACTTACTATTGTATTTATTAAAGGGGCCACGTTGGACGGTGAATTATTATTAAATTGTGACAGTAAATTAATTAAGACAATAATTAAATCTGTAATTTGTTTAACATTAGAGTTGGAATTTTCCTCTGAGTTATTCTTTAAAGCACATCCATTACTAGGAGATGGGATTGTGTATTTGTTAATAATATTTTGGTGAGCATGTTGATCATAGCCTTTGCTAGGTGGTGGATGGGAACGTGGTTTTAAAAATACTGTCTTTTTATGTGAATTTGATGTAGGATGATGAGAGACTTTATTTACATAAGAATAATCTTCTTTTGTTTTGTTAACAAGACCTGAAGAGACGACATCTGCAAAAGACTTTGTTACCGGCGGGTGCAACTTGGATGCTTCTGCATATGAGACACAATTATTTGCCATATAAAGTTTGATTTGTTTTTGACGTGCAAGTTCTGGACACCCTTTACTAGTGGCAAAATGGGCACCAGTGCAAACGCAGCAATAACCATTGTCTTCATCCAAGTTACATGAATCACCAGAATGATCTTGACCACACTTGTAACAGCGTGGTTTCGACCTGCATTGAACCTTGGTGTGGCCAAATCGACAGCAGTTATAACATTGTATAGTAGGGAATATATACAGATCTACTGACAAGGAATTAAAGCAAACAAATATGCGTTTGGGCAGTATTTGGCCATCGAAAGTCAATACAACAGATTGGGATGGTTTCCATACTGGTGTATTGTTAATAAAGGTTTTGAAATTAAGCCTTCGTACTTTTAATATATCTCCACATCCAATCGGTACATTGATATTAGCTATAATCTCTTCAGGAGACCAATCTGCTGGTATACCCCGTACTAACCCCATTCTTGTTACATTGAAGGTCGGAATAAATGCTTTCAAGCTCTCAGCTTGGAGACTATCGTGATTAAGGAATAGATTGGCATCTGTGTAGTCTGAAAAGGATAAAGCTATTTTATTCCGACCAATCTGTTTCACACTCCCATCAATAATATTTTTGAAACCATTTCTTTTCAAAAATTTACCAAAAGAGACTGAATGCATTGTGGAGCCATCGTTTGGTGATTGTTGTATTCTCTGTACATGTAAAATGTATGGAGACACATCAGTATTATTGTAAACTTTTCTACTTACATCAAGAGTGGCAGAAGGTGGGGCTTGTGAGTCTCTTACTAGGTTTGGTACAGTAGCTGGTACATCTTTTCTAGTAGATACTTTTTCTCTGGCAGATGTTTCTTCACGAAAGTTTTTCGTTGAAGGACTGGAAGGAGAAGACAAATTAGATTCCACAGGTGAGTGCTGTGAGTCGCAGGCACAATCATGCTCCTTGATTTCCGCTCCACGATGTTTGCGCTTTCGCTTATTACAATTCTTGCACCTATGCACACGAGCGCGCTTGCGACCCTGTGACGAGGGTGCACCGTCTGTATCCATAGCAGACTCTTGTGATATTGGTGCCATTGGGCCTACCAGAGGGGCAAAACTGTTAGGTTGTGCAATTGTCACGAATTCCGCTACCTGGGGAACCTCCCCAGGATCCGGCGGTTCATTCATCCTTACAAAGTGAAAAAAGAGTTTAACTTACCAATATACAGCTACTATTATACACTTATTCAACTAATATATACACAAACTACAATAAAATAACGATAGAATTCCTTTCCTGATCAAGTTAACCAGATATTTGTAAATTAAAAGTTAGAGAAACAAAAAACACGCCCGTCAGGTTGAACGTTTCCCGCGCTTTTCATTGTAAATATTAGAGGTTAGAGGTTATAAAATATATCGAAATGACAGTGACACTGGCTATGGTGGTGTGGCTATCATTTGTAAAAATTCCCTTATTTGTTCAAAAGTAGACTCCCCCAGTTCGAATAGAATTCAGACATTAAGTATTAGCGTTAAAATTAATCAAAGTAGTTCACTTACAATTTTAGGCGTTTATTGTCCTCCTCGAGCTGGTCGCTTTCCTGTAATTTTTTTGAAGAATATTGTTATTTCCTTGCCATTACCAGTCCTGGCTATGGGTGATTTTAATGCCCATCATACTGCATTTGGTTCTACTACCAATAAGCCTAGAGGCATTCAAATTTATGACATGTTGGACGAAATTGATATGTATATATTAAATGACGGTCAGAGTACTACTCTCGCTCGTCCTAATCAATCAGCGTCAGCAATTGATATAGCATTTGTTTCTCCTTTCTTAGTTTCATCATTTGAATGGTCTGTCTACTCTGAAGACACACTCGGAAGTTATCATTTTCCTACTGTTGTTCATTTTAATTATTCTAGTGAAGTGTATGAAAATTCATGTCCTGTTCCTGTTGCCAAATTTTTGTACAATAAAGCTGATTGGTTAGGTTATGCAATAAAGTCTAGAAGTATGTTTAATCATCTACGTTATAATTCTGATCCATTATCTGCGTACGAAGAATTTTGTGAACTACTTTTCAGTCTCAGAACCGAATTCATCCCTATACATAACGCTGGTAGTACCAAAAAACGTATCCACAAGCCTATGCCCTGGTGGAATGAAGTTTGCTCCAAAGCAGTTAAGGAATGCAAACTAGCCCTACATATGTACAGGCGTTATCCTACAACAGAAAATTTTATCTATACTAATATTATAAAGAGGAAAGATTTGTTTGTTTGTTTGTTTATTTGAACTGAACCGATTTGAAAAATTCTTTCACCATTAGAATGCTGCATTATCTGCGATGGACATAGGCTATATTACATTATCAAAAAAGTTAGGGTTCCGTACGAAAATTTCGATTATGTAACCAAAGGTGTAAAAGGAAAATCATTAAATTGCGAACGCTGCGAAAACTATTGACAATAGAGCCAAGTAATGTTCTACAGTTTTGTAGAGGACATCAATATCTACAATAAAGTCGGCGATAACATATGTCTAACTATAACAGTTAAGTCACAATAACTCCTTTTTTGGGTAAAAATATGAAATTTTTGCGGTGGCAAAAAGAAAGCCACAGTTTCAGTATGTCGGTATTATTCCTTATCCAAATAAATCACGTCATATTCAAGGCTATATCAGTACCTGTAAATAACTTTTTGAATTATTCAAATCGGACATACCATTAAAAATTATCACGAGTAGTATAATATTGTATCGAAGTTAGGACGGCAGCAAAGTTGACCTTTTGCTATATCGTCAATAGATTTATTTCTTATTTAAAAACTTTATTGCACTTAGAACAGTGTCACAGATTGTATAATAGTTACAACGTAACAGATAAATCACTCAAAGGAAAATCGTCCATACCTACTCTTAAATAGCCTACAATTTTTTGTCGCAGACCGCTGCGCCCGAAAATGTGCCTTAAGTTTCGAAGATTACGTTATTATTCCACTGTAGCTACGCGACTTTGGAGTAAAACTAATAATGTTAGGGTTGTCTCTTTCGATACAAGTCCTATTTTATTTGTAGCTTGGATTGGAATGTTTTATAATGATATAATGTTTTAAAAAATGTTTACCTGTGCAAAATTTTCGGTTATCTCGAAAAACAAATCGGATTCGTACAAACAGTTTTAATAAGTAGTAATGGGGAAAACAAGATCTAAGATGTTGTTCTGTGCTAAATTATTGTCAAAAATGTATTCATATATAGTTATAAAAAGCATCTGTGGGAACTTTCAGTCTGCCGTAAAATTATGATGACTTATTAAAAGATTTAAAAAGTTCATACATTCGAGACTCTGATAAGTTCAGAGTTTTATTTAAATCTGAGACTAATTCAGGACATATTATGCTTCTGGTTGCATTTGTAGAGTAATTACCAGATGTATAAATCATATTACTTAATTAGTTTGCATAGAAACGAATCGACCGTAACACAAATAATTCAACAGTGCGTACGCGCGCGCCCGTCGGTTGTTGGCAGCCTACTGATTTACGCACCGCCGGCAGTGCGCTCGAGAGTAGGCTATTAACGCGCGCAAGTACATTGAGTGAGAGATGCCTGACAGTGTACAAAAGGTGGACTCAATGCTTCAAGTATTCTCCCCCAGTCATACCTTTAAGTCATGCCGAAAAATTGTAATGGGTGCAGGATAATGTAGTCGAATAGAAATTAAAAGACGCAACAAAATATTATAATGTAGATATAGATGGCGCTGTATGTATTTAACTCGCGGGTCAGCTTGAGTTTTTCCCAATAACTTAATAAGTAAGTAGGTAATTACTAGAACGTACGATTTGTTGAATTGCAGTTCAAGCAAAGAGGTCTCTGCCGCCTGCCTTAACTACACTTACCTATTGTCGCTTGCACACACAATACGACTAGACGCAATGCTCTTTCTTTGGCCATCGTGGTAAGGCTGTGGTGACCAGGGATAGAACTTTAATATTGCTGATTCCTTCTTGACTTTTGTCTAATTGATTGTTTGAATGCACTTATCCTAGATCAGAATTACCTATTCATGGTCCGATTTTAAAAAAAAACCTTTGTGTAAGGTACAACGTATCTAGCAAGGCTATAAGATAGGTAATTTAAAAAAATCACGTTATAACCGACACCTTGCTGCTGAGCTTCAGCATGTAAGGAAGGTACTTCGGGACAACCAGCTTCCAGTACCACGTCGTTGCAGACCCCGTGCCAAGCCTACGACAGTTGAACGCCAACCTGCAGTACTACCATACATGAAGGGAGTCACTGACAAGATTGGGAATATCTTGAAGCGTGCTTCAATCAAAACTTACTTCAAGCCGCAAAAGAAGATTAACCTATTCCTATCACCTGTCAAGTGCAACATACCTCTTCAAGATGCAGGGGTGTACAAGCTGGAGTGTGACTGTGGCCTCTCCTACATCGGGCAAACAAAGCGAAGTATAGGCGTGCGGATGAAAGAACACATAGCTGACGTAAAACATAGACGGAACACGAAATCTGCAGTGTGTGAACATGCCTTAGACAAACCCAACCACTTCATTCGTTTTGACCAACCTAAAATACTTGCCAAAGAACGGCGTTTTATTCCTCGAATGCTACGTGAAGCCATTGAAATTAGAAAACATCCAAATTTCAATAGAGAAGATGGTTGGAAAGTTCCACCGGCATGGGATCCTATTCTAGCAAAAACCAAAGCAACACCTAGCACTGCAAGATCTCAAGACACGGTTAGCTCCTTATGCGTAAATAGGAACGTAAATTAATATTATTGAGTGACGGTAGTTAAAATTTTTTCAAATCTTTGTAATGACAAATAATACCTTAGTCTCCCTGTGACCACGATCGCTGTAAAGTGTTCGAAACGTCAGGTTTAAAATAAAATGTAAATAAATCGCGAAGTAATCCGTAAAATTGTGTTTTAATGAGTTCAACAATTCGCGTAAACGTAAGAAACAAATAAATCACGTTATGTATTTCAGGAATGGAGTAAAATCAATAGGTGCGCATGAAGTACTCGGGGACTGCTATTTTTTCTATACTAATATTATAAAGAGGTTAGGGTCGGTTGCACCATATCTCACATTATAACTGGAAAAACGGAAAAAAATTTTTTTTTGTTTAAACATGCTAATCACAGGAACTGCTGAGCCGATTTGAAAAAATATTTTGTGTTAGATAGCTTATTTCTCGGGGAACGCTTTGTATGAGCTATAAAATGCATAATACCTACCTAGAAATCAACGGGGAAGCAGTTAAATCAAAAAGCACGGACGAAGTCGCGGGGGACCGTTATAATTAATATGTTCATATTATTCACACGCGTTTTGATTCTTATCTTAAAAGATATCATAGTTTTAAAAAATACTCCGCTCCTAACAATGCCCACAGGAAATCCTAAATTTACGCGAACGAAGTCGCGGGGGACCGCTATCTTGTATAAAAAGCTTGAAGCGTCTAAGAAATTAATTATTAAACAACAAAAGACATTGAGTTGGAAAAACTTGTGTTTTAGCTTTGATAGAAACACCCCCATTGGCAATATATGGAAATTTATTAAAATCTTTAACAGGAAAAATAGTGCTCCCAAATCTAAAGATGATGAATTTTTAGCAGGGTTTCTAAATAAAATTGCTCCTGATCAAGTAGATTTAAATGTGAATAATCTTGATTGCTTTTTTAGATTTATTGATCTGAATACGCACCTGAACTTACCATTTTCTGCAGCAGAATTTTATTTTTCTTTGAATAGTAAGAGAGATACCTCTCCAGGCCTTGACAACATACCGTATATTTTAATTAAACGACTAAACTCTTCAGCTAAGTTGGTTTTACTTAAAATTTTCAATGATCTTTGGTCAACTGGTTCTATTCCTACCACTTGGAAAACAGTTGCTATTGTTCCCATTTTGAAACCAGACAAAGACCCTAAGTCTGCAGATTCCTATAGACCAATTCCCTATCCTCTTGCGTTGGTAAAATTTTCGAGAGTATGCTAAAGACAAGATTAGAGTTATACGCTGAATCTAGATCGATTATTCCACACGATCAGTTTGGTTTCCGTAAGGGTCGAGGTACTGTTGACAGTCTTTTAAAATTTACTGGTGATATTCAGGAGTCCCGTAATAGTAATTCTTATCTAGTTAGTACATTTTTAGACGTTAGTGGGGCCTTTGATAGTATTGACTTGCCTACTTTAGTAAAGATTCTTTACGATTATAACATTCCTGGGAAAGTTACAAAATGGATTTATGACCTCTTCTATGCCCGCAATGTTTTCATTAAGTTTAATAATACTTTATACGGTCCGAAATTTGCTTATAAGAGCGCCCCTCAGGGGGCAGCTTTATCTCCTTTAAGTTATCTTTTGTACACCTCTCAATTGCACAATTATGTTTCAGTTCCGAATTTGTCAGTCCTGCAATACGCGGACGATATTGTGTTGTACACTTCTAGTAGAAATTTGTTACAAGCTGAGTTCATTCTTAATGAAGCCTTACAACAACTCTATTTGTATTATAAATTTAAGCTCAAATTAGATGTTAACCCGAGCAAAAATTCTACCATTATATTTGGAAATAAGATTGATTCTTATGATTGTGTAAATATTGTATATAATTATGTAAATATTCCTATAGTAGAAGAAAATAACTTTTTATTCACATGTCTTAAAGATTGTTGATAAGATGCAAAAATCTGTAAATTTGATGCGACATTTGGCAAGTGTTTCTTGGGGCATGGACCCAAAAATACTAAATATTTTATTTAAAGCCATAGTTAGAAGTCACTATGATTATGGATTAATTATTTATGGGAAATATATCAATAATTCTTTGTACAGGAAGCTAGAAGTTATGCAAAATAAGGGTTTGAGACTTATAACAGGAGCCTTTTGCTCTACTCCCATTAATTCATTAGAGATAGAGGCAGGAATTCCCCCTATTTTTGTAAGGCTCAGATATCTTACTGAATAGCTGTATGTTAAGATTTTAGGTAATAAAATGTTTCTCGCGTTACACCAACACAATAGTCTTTTACAGTGTGAACACGTAATTGAATTAAAACAAATATGTAAATGTATAGACCATAAAGAAAACTGGGATTTAAGTACTATAGAGATTCAGACCAAGTACGCTGGACTAAACATTCTCTAAGAAATGTCAGATAATTTTGTGCCGAATCAAAGCGCACCCACCGAGTGTCCAGGGAACTAAAATAGAGTAATTTGCATATGTTTATGTAAACTCTCATTCATTAGTTCCGTGGAAGGTCACCACACGCTCACTACAGCCGTCAACGTCAAAATGGCGATAATCAAATGGCTTTATTTACAGGTTGACAGTATGCAGTCCAGCGTACTTGTATTAAAGGTCAGTGCTCCGCATACACTGCTACGTTCTTTGATAACTCTTAGCTGTCAAACTGAACCTATTAGATTATTCAGACTTCCTCTGGCACAAAATACAAAATTAGCCACTATAGCATACTATAGTCTGACAAACTCGTGCACCACCTTCCTGCAGTCACAGAGGTGCGGGGGTGGGTGAGGCATTCTAAATGTCAGCGGGGACGAGCGGTATTTCGGGGAAGGGTACGGACTACGCGGAATTCAGACGGATTTACTAAAACTCAGCGTAGTAATAATAAGAGTTAGCCTGTAAGTCTGTGACTGTCTTAGAAAGACTGTCTGAATAATCTAATAGTGACTCTTACTATAGTGACAGTCGCGTGCGAATAGCTCTCCTTCACCCAGGGGCACGTCATGCGGGGCGCAGATAGGTCGCCTATGACCATATATATAGTTTGAGTGCTTATATATATAAAACTACTTGGTCGTGACCGTTTAACAGAATCTATCGCGACTTGTCGCAACAAACATCTCCGTGTAGGTAGAGGATTGAAAATGGTAAATTGTGCCGTTTTCTGACCCAAAAACCGCTCATCATTAGTAAATTTTCGGTTTCATGGCGTGAATAACCATTTTTGAGTACAAATACTTTTATTTACAACAGTATTTCGAAAATCATCGTTCTTTACTTTGTGGTTATTTCGACAAGTTAGCGATACATACGTTGAGTTTTAGTAGTAGCTTCATAGTGTGGGGACTACAACGGTAACTTCTAAATATTTAAACATACCATAGACATGTAGGATGATAAAAGTAAGTTGTTTTTTTAAATTTCCGATAGATCCCTTGAATGGTTTGTGGTCGACAAATACTGGCTTTCTTCTCACACAAGTGTGATTTATTCAGCATCAGCACACTTTGAGTCAAGATGTTTCAGAGAATGTTCGAAGGGAAAAATAATTTTGTCCGTGCAGCAGCAGCAGTGCCTAGGTACTTTGAAACTACTTAGCCAAGTGTGAAGTTTTTAGGGTTTCTTACGGGTAAAAACGGGACTTATTAAGACTCCGACGTCCGTTCTGTCTGTCACCAGGCTGTACCTCAAAAACCGTGATTGCTGGACTTGAGTTTTTTGCTCGATAATAAGAACGGCAACAGGTAGACGCTTAAAATACTTGCAGAATATTAAGTTGTATAATCACTTCAAAAATAGATTATGTCTTATATTCTTATATCTATATAATTATGTAAGTAAGTCTTGTTAGTTACATCACTCCACGTATAACACAAGAACGGTTGAAACAATTATTATGATTTTTGCGTTTTTTAATTTGCCTTCGTCTGGAATAGGATAATAAGTATTAAAATATGATATTCTTAAAAAAATATATGGCCTTATACATAATAATTAAGAATAATTTTTCCCGTAACATCATAATGAATATTCTCTTATATACCGATTAGAGTTGTAAATTAAACATCTTTAATATACTTTTCAATAAATAAGCAGTAGTATTGTGGTGCTAAATACACACACAAACAACATTCTAGATACTACTTTGACTAAGACTTGGTCGTATTATCGTAATAAAGAACATATTCTCTTATATTCCAATTAGAGTTGTAAATTACACATCTTTAATATACTTTTCAATAAATAAGCAGTAGTATTGTAGGCATGGAAATGATTGCTACTTTTAATTCATTTTCATTTCATGAAATGATGTTTTTTTTTCATATGAAATCACATGTGAAATTTCATTGGCAATGATTTTTTTACGCAGTGTTATAATGTAACACTTTTTGCTATTTGCTACTTATAATGAAATATGAATTATTGTGAACGGTTGCTAATTTGCTACTGATATAAATTTCATATTTAGGTTGTCATGAAAAATCATGGCAAACGAATCGTAACTTTATGTTCATAAGTTTAAAGTTCTTAAAATGCCCACCCAGTATCGATCGTGACCTATGATCGCATGACTAGTGTGTTTGTCTTTTTCTAACGCGCACCTAGGGCAAATCATTCCTACTCGCTCGCTCGCGATTCGCTCTGCTACAAGCAGTCATCCAATGAATGAAATGAAATGAGCATGATCTATGATTTCGCAGAGTGCGATTTGTAGCAGTCTATATGAAAAAAAATTGCAGGTGTGAACAATGAAATTCATTTCATATGATTTTTTATCTGCTATTCATGAAATCTTCCATGCCTATAGTATTGTGCTAAATACACACACAAACACAAAACTTGGTCGTATTATCGTAATAAAGAACATAATAGGCAATTAAAGCTCTAAAAATCAACAAAGTTAAATAACTTTGTTGTTAATAAACTTATGTAAAATAAGAAATAACATTATGAACACTCATAGTGTTATTTCTTATTTACATAAGTTTATTAACAACTAAGTTAAACTTAGTCTTTCTCTTTTTCCTTCAACCTTACCATCTATTGTGTTGTTTAAAAAACTGCCAAGGTGTCCTATCATATTTCCACGTCTATTCTCGATCGTCTTCAAAATGTTTCGCTTATACAGCCATAATATTAGTAGTATAGGATAAGTGCATTTAGTTAGTGAGGTAACGAATTAGTTAGCCATGTCCCGTCCTTAGCAGAAAATGGAAGGGGCAATAAATGTCTAAATTTTTGCAGTGTGCTGTACGTGTGCTTCCTCCCTTTCAGTCCAGAATGTCAAATTCCCAAAATGTCAAGCGGTTTCAAAATGTCAAGTTCCCGGAAAGTCAAGTTCCCGAAAAGTCAAGTTCTCGGAAAGTCAAGTTCCCAAAATGTCAAGTTCCCAAAATGTCAAGTTTTCAGATAGTCCATGAAGATAAGAAAGTTCTCGTTTAATAATAAAAAAATCCATCCATAAATCATATTTTTTTTTAATTATATGTAATCTAACAATAACACATTTAAACTTACTATGCAAAAAAAAACATATTTTTTAACGAAGCTATTACTTATTTGAATAATCTAAGTCACAGTTTTTTTTTTCAAAAACTCCCCGACACAAAAAAATTAAGCGTAGTTGTACGAGCTACGTACATTATTTCATAACCACAGCGCATCGACGCGCCGTCAACATTTTACGCGGCCTCGATCACTAACCATTTTTTAGGTAAATAATCCATATTCAACCAGTACTCGACGAATCACCAAACATATCGCGCGTGCTCACTCATACCATCACCATTCAACCATTTTAGCGTAGTTATTATCTTGAATAGAACTTTGTCTGTCGTGCCAGTGACTTTTATTTATCTACCATTCTTTAGATGTAATTACCATACATCTAAATGGTCCTTCGATTCGTAAAGGAACCATCCGCGAGTGAAAAGTGACTCAAACCATAGTGATTAACCATTAGCTCGAGGAGTGTTCTGTTAAACCAGTACCATTGGATTTTACCAGTTCTCTTACCACAACAAGTAGACCAACGGCAGTGGGTCAGGCAGACTCGCTGCAGCAGTACCAGCGGTGGGTCAACCAGACTCGCTTCACCAGTGCCAACATTGGGTCAACCAGACTCGCTTCACCAGTACCAACATTGGGTCAACCAGACTCGCCCCACCAGTACCAGCTGTGAGTCAGGCAGACTTGCTCCAGCCGTAACCAGTCATCGTAAACAGTAAGATCTTTCTAGTTTACTTTTCTTTATACCAATTACCTTCGGCAACATGGAGGCGTTGTTAGAGACGCAAAGACAGTTAATGGTGGGCATGGACCAACTTTTAACCAACTTCAAAAAAGATGGCCACGATCGTAAAACACCAGATAAGATCAAGAGAAAGTTAGAAACTTTAGACTCGTACTGGCAAGACTTTCATACCAACCACGTAACTTTGTGTGCGCACGGGGACACGAATTGTGAGTACTTTCAGGACATCGATTATGAAAAAACCAAAGATTTTTATAATCGGGCAAGGCAAACTATTATGACATACCAAGCAGATACTTCTCAATCGTCGTCATCCGTTTTTATGAAACCAGCAACACCGACACCGCAAGCAGACACTAGTAGACCGGCGACACCGGTGTACCTAAAACCAGCAACACCATTACCAATCACCAATCAACCACCAACACCTGCTCTCAAGACGGAGGGTACCAGCAGCAAGCTGGACGAAATGCTACGAAAGCAGACGAGCAACTTCAAGGCTTTTTCTCGGACCGTATCCAACATCAATCTTTCTACGCTTACTGAAAAATGGGAATTCGAAGATACTTTAAAAACATTACAAACAAGATGAGCGGTAATCGATTCACTTCATTGGGAAATAGACAGTGAGTTAGACGGCGAAAATCCGAGATACGAAACAGCATTTTCGCAACACGAAAAAACTTTCAATCACATCAAGAAACCAGTTTTACCAGTTTTCACCGGCAGCTACCGACAATGGACAGGATTCAAGGACCTTTTCCAAGAAACTATCCACAACAACCCGTCTCTATCTAGTGCGCAAAAACTTCAATTCCTAAAAAGCAAGATTAAGGGAGAAGCCGAGAAGCTTGTGCAACATTTAAACATAAGCTCAGAAAACTACCAAATCGCATGGGAAATACTTAATCATCTCTTCAATAATACCAAATTGATATTTACTTCGCATGTTAACACTCTTTTAAATATACCAATCATGCAGACTCAGTCATCCTCACAAATTAAGAGACTTCACGACACTACTAATGAATGCCTACATGCAATTCAAAAGTTAGGGGTTGATATATCGTCATGGGGTTCACTTTTGGTACACTTACTAGCTCAAAAGTTGGACTCTGAGTCCCACAATGAGTATATCGAGTCACTGCAAAACCCAAGAGATCTACCAACTATAGAAGACTTTTTAAGCTTTCTTGAATCCAAGTTCACAGCTTTAGAAGCCTTTCGACGAAAGCAAGATACCACCAAGCCTACCATGATACCAGATGGAAATCGCTTCAAAAAGTCAAACTATCATCAAACTACACAAAACCATTCCAATAAACAAGCATTTAAACCATCATCGCCATTTAAAACTTTCCACGTAGAAACGCCCAAATGTGTATTTTGCAACCAAAATCATCCACTTTACTTTTGCAAGTCGTTCCGTGATTCTAGGTCGGACGCAAAACGGAAGACGGTTGCGAAATTCAATTTGTGCAAAAACTGTCTTTTCAATCACCAAGGAAAGGAATGCACGTCAACAAAAACGTGTCGTTAGTGCAACGCAAAACACAACACACTATTGCACGATGCACTTATGACGTCAAAAGAAATACCTACCAATGTACCAAATTCTGACTCCGTCCAACGGAAATGTAATGTATCGCAGGATAATATAGCTGAAATCCTTCTAGCAATCTTCTTCTTACCATAAAATGCGAGCACTCATAGACCAGGGGTCACAAACCTCAATAATAACTGAAAACGCCGCTCAAATTCTAAAACTACCACGTCAGAGATGCAAGGGAGTCATACTCGGAGTACGAGTTAATGAGAACAGCTGCAAGGGAGTTCTAAACATAACCATGTCCTCTCTTCATAACGACTTTACCATGTCAACCAATGTTTTCATTATGAACACACTCACAAACAAATTACAACATCCTGGCCTTATTTAGATAACATTGAACTTGCCGATTCCGAATTCTATACCAGTCGACCTGTTGACTTGTTACTTGGAGCTGTACCGTTACCATGAGTTTACGGTGGTTTTACTCGCTAGCACGACGTAAAAAAAGTGTATGGAGAATTTTAGTTCTCCAAGTAACGGGTTATTCCCAGTCGCCCCCACCGGCATCGCCCCCACTGGGGGCAACTGGGAATTCGTAAAACATAATGTCCCAGTTGCCCCCGGTGCCTCGTTTGGAGGGGCAACTGGGAATATATTTTTTAAATTTTGAAACGTCCCAGTCTCCCCCACTTAAGACAGTAAAGTATACCTACATATTTTTTCCATATGTTGCTAGAAGTCAAGTGAGTAATGTAGCAACTGTTTAATAATTGAATAAGTGGTTCTGAATGCTTCGTGAAAAAATAATGTTTGAGTATAAAAAATCAAATTTTATCGTGACAGTATAACGGGGCATTAGTACTATTGTGTAAAATAAAACATACATGTTCTTTAATGTTTTATTTACAAATCAACAACATCCAAAAGTAAACTCTCATAAACATTTTACCTTGCACTAAGAGTGACTGTTTAATCATTGAATAAGTGGTTCTGAATGCTTCTTGAAAAAAATAATGTCGGAGTATAAAAATCTAATCTAAGCTTATCATGACAGTATTACGGAGTATGTACTAAAATATTTTTATGAAAAATTTAAGGCCCTCTTGCGCCGGACTTCTTAACCCAGTGTTAGCTTAGTACTGGTTTAAAACATAGTTCTGTCTATTTCAGTTATTATGGCGATTATAGGGATGGAATGATGTTTTATTCCTTTACCAAACTAACACTGAGTTAAGAAGTCCGGCGCAAGTCCGCCTAATAATGTTCAATAAATAAACTAATTTTTTAGGGTTCCGTAGTCCGATAAGGAACCCTTATTTATAAGATAGTTCAGTCCGTCCGTTCTGTCCGTCCTAGTCTGTCACAGCAGAATATCTTCTACGTTTATGGACTGATTTGCATGTAA
This sequence comes from Pyrausta nigrata, assembly GCA_949316185.1. Classification (NCBI taxonomy): domain Eukaryota; kingdom Metazoa; phylum Arthropoda; class Insecta; order Lepidoptera; family Crambidae; genus Pyrausta; species Pyrausta nigrata. The sequence goes on along the minus strand of OX438957.1, from coordinate 8,984,849 downwards.
CTTGGTTCGAGGATACTTCACATATAGATCTAATTTTTAAAAATACGAAAAATTAAAATTACCCCTTTTTAAGGGTACCTCCCTATACATGTAAAGGGGGGGGGGGTGAATTATTTTTTTGAGTGCACCCCCTTGTGTGGGGTATCGTTGAAAAGGACTATGAAAATAGGATAGGGTTTTCATACAACACTTTTTTATCAGCTTTACCATTTGCGAGATATAGCCCGCCAAAGTCGTTTACAAGGTGACCCCCCCCTGTAATTTCTAAAGTATTGGACCTATAAACTTCAAATCACTCACGTAAAGAAACAGGCACGTTAACTCTTATTTAAAATTGTTTTGGGTATCCTGTGATGAACACTTTCGAAATTATAAATAAAATAAAAATATATACTTTTTTCCAAAAGAAAAAGCTAGGGAGATGATGATAATGCAAGAAATGCAAAACAGCGCGGTGCCAAAAATGACTACGGAACCCTACTTTATGCGTGGTCCGACACGCACTTGGCCGGTTTTTTCATAAATGCCGTATATGTTAAAGTTGCTACATTATTCACTTGACTTCTTGGAAAAAATATGTAGGTATACTTTACGGTGCGTCTCAAGTGGAGGAGACTGGGACGTTTCAAAATTTAAAAATTATATTCCCAATTGCCCCTCCAAACGAGGCACCGGGGGAAACTGGGACATTATTTTTTACGAATTCCCAGTTGCCCCCAGTGGGGGCGATGCCGGTGGGGGCGACTGGGAATAACCCCAAGTAACCGCTAGAGGCGCTGTGCAGTTTTCCATACAATTTTTTTACGTCGTCGCTAGCGAGTAAAACCGCCGTAAACTCATGGTAACGGTACCGATGTATATTCGTCGATCATCTTGAGTGGTATAATAAAACTCGATCCCCAATATCCTGTCGCACAGGAAACTCAATTTGGGTGGATTTTGTGCGGCAATGTTAAGACTTTCCAATGCAACGTCGTCATAAACAATACTGAAGACCTTCAAAAATTTCGGAAAATCGAGGATATAACACCTGACACGCATATCTCAGCTGCCGACGACCAATGCCTAAAATTTTATTCATCAACCACAGAAAGAAACCAAGATGGAAGATACACAGTGGGGCTACCACTTAAGTCTAATTTAAAAGAAAAATTAGGGACCTCTAAGCCAATGGCGATCGCACAATTTCGACAATTAGAGAGGAAACTTACTAAAAATAAGGCTACAGCAAAAGATTATCATTCGTTTATTAATGAATACCGGGAATAAGGTCATATGATTCAAACACCACGCGCCACGGTCGGTAATAAGACACTCGATTATTATTTACCGCATCACGGAGTTTTTCGACCCGACTCTATGACTACCAAACTTAGAGTCGTTTTTAATGCGTCTGCGAAAACCTCAAGCGGTCGTAGCTTAAACGACCTTATGGAAGCGGGACCAAATTTACAACAGGATGTACAGACTTTAATCCTTAAGTGGAGACAATATCAATACGCTTTCGTTGCGGACATCGAAAAAATGTTCCGTCAAATTTGGATCCATCCAGATGATCAGAAATACCAGAAGATTATTTGGTGAGATTCACCTCATGAACCACTAAAGGAATACCAGCTCACGACCGTCACATACGGCACGAAAGCGGCCCCATTCCTTGCAATGATGACTCTAAAACAGCTGGCCTTAGATGAAAAACCAAATTACCCTAACAGCAAGGCGCCAACGGTTTTAGATAATTCATTTTATATGGATGACCTCTTGTATGGCAGCGATTCTATCCCGGCAGCAAAACAAATACAATCAGATTTGATACAAATTTTAAAATCAGGAGGGTCAATTTACGAAAATGGTGCTCAAACACACCAGAACTAATACCAGAACAAGAACAATACCGCGAAAGCTTTGACTTTAAACAACCAGAAACCACCAAAACTTTGAGCCTACGTTGGGATCCTCAAGCTGACGTATTTACATTCGAGTCAACAATAACATCTACCAATGCTCACCCTACTAAACGTTCACTACTATCGGATATATCTAAAGTATTCGATCCATTAGGTTGGTTGTCGCCACTTACTACCAAATTAAAGCTTGTGTTTCAAAACGTGTGGCAATTAAACCTCGAATGGGATGATGGATTACCAGAAAACATCTGTGCCGAGTGGAGAAAGATATTAGATAACATCAACCAGATTGACCAGATTAGATTACCAAGGTGGCTGGGCACGCGACAAAAGGAATCGTTAAAATTACATGGCTTCTGTGACGCATCTACGAAAGCATATGCCGCAGTTGTTTATTGTGTATTTAATAAAAATGAGTCATCGTCCGTCATTCTAGTAGCAGGAAAGGCGAGACTTGTACCTACCAGCAAAAATATTACATTACCAAGACTAGAGCTTTGTGGCGCCGTCCTTTTGTCTAAACTCATGGACAAGGTCAAAGGATGCCTTCATGACTACCACATTGAAACTTATGGCTGGATCGACTCCAAAGTCGTTTTGGGATGGCTTCACGGGGAACCAAATCGCTGGAAACCATTTGTTGCTAACAGAGTAAGCCAAGTGACTGAGGTCATGCCATCCAGCTGTTGGCAATACATCAAATCCGAAGAAAACCCCGCAGATTGCGCAAGCCGAGGCCTTAGTGCAGAACATCTACACCAATACCAACTATGGTGGCACGGGCCAAGGTGGCTACCAACACACTCCGACCATGAACAAAAACCAATCTATACGACAGACGAAGAAGTCAAAAAATCAGCGCAAATTAACGTGGTCACAAAACCCAATGACGACATCATTCAACAGATTATTAACAAACATAGTACACTTACACGGGCTGTGCGTGTTCTATCGTGGATATTGCGAGCTTTACCAAGCAATCAAAACCGAACACCATACTTAACTCTACCAGAATTACAAAAAGCGAAAGAAATGATTGTTAAAAATACACAGTTATAAGAGTTTTCCTATGAAATAAATAAGTTGCAAAACGGAGGTTTTGTAGAAAAGAAAAGCAAAATTCGCAACCTTAAACCATACTTAGATGAATCTGGCATTTTGCGCGTGGGAGGCAGACTCGAAAAAGCGTACATCGACGAGGAAACCAAGCACCCTGCCATTTTACCCCGCAATAGCAAGTTAACTGAACTGTTGATCGACCATGCGCACAAATGTACCAATCACGGAGGAGCCAGGGTTACACTAGCGTACCTCAGGCAAAAATATTGGATCGTGGGTGGAAATAGAGCTACCAAAAAACAGCTTCGCCTTTGTGTTAAATGCCGACGCACGGATCCCGAAAAACAACAGCAGTTGATGGGAGATTTACCAGCATCCAGAAGCAACCCATCTCGACCCTTTAACCATACAGGGGTTGATTTTACGGGTACTGTTCTTATAAAAACCAATAAGGGACGCGGGGTCAAAACCACTAAAGGCTATGTGGCCGTGTTCGTGTGTATGGCGACCAAAGCCGTACACTTAGAACTTGTGTCGGACCTGACCTCGTCGTCATTCCTAGCTGCGCTTAGACGAATGGCCGCCAGGAGAGGCATACCACACCATCTCTACAGCGACAATGGGACTAATTTTGTAGGAGCTAGTCGCATTTTGAACAGAAATTTTGAGGAATTAAAACACATCTAATTACCAACGATTTCCTGTCAGAGGTTACTGAAATGGGTATACAGTGGCACTTCAATGCGGCATCGTGGCCCTCAGCGGGAGGCATCTGGGAAGCTGCTGTACGAAGCCTTAAGCACCACTTAAAACGCGTCATCGGGGAACAGAGACTTACTTACGAAGAGTACACCACCATTTTGTCCCAAATAGAGGCTTGCCTTAATTCCAGACCACTGTGCCCACTAACCGAAGACCCTGAGGACCTAGATTACTTAACACCAGCACACTTCCTCAGTAGCGGACCAGTGCTCACTATTTTTGAGACGGAAAGAGACGAGCGAACGAGGTGGCAGCTCACCCAAAAGATATTTGTTGATATTTGGAAGCGATGGCAGGCGGAATATCTAACTCAACTTACCATTAGAACCAAGTGGTTAGAGCCTAAGAAAAATATCAACCTAAATGACGTAATCCATGAAGACAACTTACCAGCAGGACGATGGGCGTTAGGAAGAGTTATAGAGCTCCACCCAGGCAAGGACGGTTACGTGCGAGTAGTGACTTTAAAAACCAAGAACGGAACTATGAAACGACCAATAGTAAAACTATCCGTCTTGCCTACAAATTCGAACTATACTACGGCAGAACAAAAACCATTACCGGATCCTAAACCAGACGAAGCGACCAGCGTCCATACTACAGATAAGAAAAAACGGACTAGGAAGTCTTGCAACCTCTTATCATTCTTGCTTATGACGTTTATGTTACTATGGACGCCTATAAGTGGAAGTTATCACATAACCAGTCTCCAAAACAACAGCAACATGTTTTATTTTGACCAAATTTCAACTATGTACCTTGTTCGGGACGAATGGAAACTAATCGTCTACTACAATTTACAACCATACCGACAAAGGAACACACTGTTTAATAAATATCTCGATCATTTGCAAACCATGTGTTTAAGCTCAAAAATAAAGGCGCAATGCGATGTAATACTATCCCAATTACGTCACGGATACTCAGAGTACGAGTACTATAACACCTTGTTGCTAAATCAGCGACTTGCACCTTCGTCTAGACAGCGTCGCGGGCTAATAAACGGTATTGGCTCGATTGCCCACACGTTATTCGGGGTCCTAGATGAAGAATTTGCGGAACAATATAAAAAGGATATTGATTACAAACAAACCAACAACATCTTGCTACGTTGTGGAAGAACCAGACGTCTGTTGTCGAAGCAGAGTATAATTTATTAAAGAGAACAGAAACCACCATGGATAAGCAGTACAAGATTTTCAACCATCACTTAAATTCGCTGGAAAGAGCCGCTAATGATTATAAGACGGGACTTCAAAGCGTTATTAATAGTAATGATTTTACTATGTCTTCAATAATTGCAACCAATATTTTAAACAATTTGAGGTACCTTCAAGACACTTTGTAAGAAACCGTTACGAATATTTTCCACGGGAACTTCAACATTCACCTTCTGAAACCAGAACAACTGCTTCGAGAGCTTAACATCATCTCTGGACACCTCACCAAGGATTTGTCATTACCAATAGATGACATACAGAATAACTTAGCGAAAATGTATCATCTAATGAAGATCAAAGCAAGAGTTACAAACGAGTATGTTATATTTGAAATAAAGATACCACTAGTAAGCCGAGATCACTACGACATTTACAAAGCCATACCAATATACCGAGAAACCAACGGAAGCATGGTCACCCTCGTGCCGATCGCTACTCATATTGCAATGAATATACAGAAGGATATGTACTTGCCCTTGTCTGATAACGATTTTCAAATGTGTGTTAGCCTTGATGAGACCATTAATCTTTGCTACTTACACAGCCCCATATACCATTTGGATAACGACCAGTCCCTATGTATCAAAGATTCAACCACGCAAGCATGTAAGTCAAATAAGCATGTTTGTAAACAATCGTGTACTCAGCTGCACAAAGTAAATACCTACCTATTCTCCTGTTGTGGTCAGTGCCAGATAAGAACCATATGCGGAAATATGATCGTGAGCGAACGACTCAGCAAGGTCGGGATTATCTATCTCGATGAAGACTGCGTCATCAAGGGCGACTCGTTTACTATATTGTCACACAAGCAGTTTAGTAACCGCCTCGATACCGTACCAGACATTATGACGCATGCCATACCGCCAGTCAACAACATTGTATGGGTTCTTGTCGCCCATACACTTTCTTGACGGTAGTGAAAGCAGAAAAACACTTCTTGATTCTTGATTATTTATTCTTGCTAATGATGTGTGCACACAATGAAAATTGAACGTGAACTAATAAAAGCATTGAATACAATAAGCGCCTTAAACTAACTATGTACTAAGTAAGCAAAAATGATGTGTCGCAATGTGCGATGTAATCGTACATATTGCCCAGGACGAAAAGGGGGAGAAGTTAATTTAAAACAATATTGTCAAAATGGGGGGATGTGCTTCTGTGTAGTCGCGGAGGTGGGGCGCGCGGGGTCTCGCAGGCGGGCGCGCGCGCCGGCAACTCCGTGTCCACGGGTGCAGGCGTCGCCGGGGGGCTCGCAGGTACGCGCCAGCGGCAATGTGCTCTCCTTGCAGCGATGATTATGCCGATGATAGCCATGACGCCCAAGAGCACGTAGATCATAGTGTAGTGATGGACGTCGTGGTATGAGATTTTCTCTGATATGACGTCTGCTTTCTTAAGCTTGTTTATTTGTTGCCCGATTGCGGTTATTTCTTGTTGCTGTGTTTCATTATAAGTTGTGAGCTTCGGTATCGTGATATTAATAATATGGTTGATGGAGGCGATGTGTGGGACATAAAGATCAGGATTCATGTTGATTTCCGTCAGATGAGGTTTGTGCGGAAGAATTGTAAAGTCGTCCGTCTTGATAATGCATTCATAATTTACGTGCATTAGGCCGGCACGAGTCAAATGATGAGCGGTAACTTGATCGCCGCATACAGTTTTGACTTGACACTCGCCACAACAAAAGAATAGGTAGGTATTGAGGTTATTCACATTTGCCCAGCTGTTTTTACACGACCTTGTTGTCGTTCTACATTCTGTGTTTTCTTTTTCGCAAAAGCTTTTATCTCCCTTGACTTGATATTCGGGTTTCCTAATGTAGCAGAAGTTGATTTCTGACAGCAATGAGCATGATGATCTCAAGTCGTCTTCTGATAGTACGATAAAAGTGTCTTTCTTCATGTTTATGGAGATGTAGTCTGATATTGGAACGACACTGATAGCTTGATCTTGATCTGTTTCAGGAACGGGTAGTAGTTTCAAGATTTCGTACGTATCTCGACTGATGAGAGGCAGCTTGATCTCAAATAACAAAATATCATCCAGCATCCTTGTTTTGACACGCAGTAACTCGTAGATTTTTCTTAGATCGGTATGGATATTATCGACTGGCAGTGAAACATCTTTGTTTAATTGCGTTGATATTAAACTTAATTCCTTGATAAGTTGTTCGGGTGGCAACAAATGAAAGTTGAAACGACCATGATAAATGTCGGTCACCGTGTCTAATATCGTGTTCTGTGTTGTTTTGAGACTGTTGAGCATCTGATTTGCGATAATGGCTCCCGTGTTGAAGTCATTAACGATATTTCTAGCGTTCACTTCGTCCTTGAGTTTATTGAAGGCTTGTTCTAGTGCATTCATGTGAAGATTTATCAACTTGTGTTGTTTGTTCATAGTGTCTTCTGTGCGTTTTAGGATGTTGTATTCGGCTTCAATGACTGTTGTTTGATTTTTCCACAGAGATGCTATGTGTTTTTGGTTCTCTCGTACTAAAGATATGTCCTTTTGGTATTGCTCAGCGAACCTTTCATCTAGTACGCCAAATAAGCTATTTGCCACGTATCCAATGCCGTCGATAAGACCGCGGCGCCGACGCTGTCTAGCAGGTTGCGAGCTTTTATGCTGACTGAGTAACATATGATTGTAGTATTCGAGTTCTGAGAAGCCGTGACGTAATTGGAGTAACACCGCGTCACAGTGCGCTTGCTTGCGTATGATATCACATGTCGCCTTGAGTGATTGTATGTAGTCGTCTAACACCTTTATTCCTTGCCAATAAGGTTCGATATTATAGTAGACTATTATTTTCCATTCATTTCGTATTAGCATCATATCGGAGATTTTATCGAAGTATAAATGTTGATTGTTTCGGAATTGGGTGATGTTTACATTAGCTTGAGTAGTTGTGAAAATTGAGAGAAAAAACAACAGGGTTGTCACAACTGATGTGAAGCTCAATGATCGTATGGAATTCTTGATAGTTTTCTTCTTAATTATGTTCTGCGTTGCGTCACTTGTTTGACGAACTTTCTTCTGTTCTTCTTCATTTACTTCATCGTTTTGTAATAAGCGTGAAACTTTGACCACCGGTCTCTTGATAACACCATTTTTTGTTTTTAATGAAACAACACGCACGTATCCATCTTTGCCTTGATGCAATTCGATAACTCTGCCCATAGGCCACTTGCCTGGCGGCAGATTATCGTCGTGGATCAGTACGACGTCATTCAATTCGAGATTGCGTTGAGGCTGACGCCATATGCTTCGGGCAGCCAATTGAATCAAGTATTCGTTACGCCACCTCCTCCACAGATCTTGCATAATTTTTTGAGTAAGATGCCACCGAGTTCGTTGGTCCTTCTCTGTTTCAACCAAAGTCAAGGTAGGCCCTCCAGATAGGAAATGAGCTGGTGTAAGGTAGTTTAAGTCTTCAGGGTCCTCAGTAAGCGGGCAAAGCGGTCTTGAATTGAGGCAGCCTTCTATTTGTGTCAACAGCGTGGTAAACTCTTCAAAGGTCAATTTTTGTTCACCAATGACTCGCTTCAGGTGATATTTGAAGCTCTTCACCGCAGCCTCCCACAATCCTCCAGCTGAGGCCCACGTTGGTGCTATAAAATGCCAGTTGATATGCATATCAGCTATTTCAGCCTTGAATTCATCTCCCATAACTTCTATTATTTCTTGAAATTCTTCTTGCAAAACGCGATTAGCGCCAATAAAGTTACGACCGTTGTCACTATACATGTGACTTGGCGTTCCTCGACGAGCAGCCATTCTACGGATTGCAGCAATAAATGAGGAAGACGTTAAGTCCGAGACTAGTTCCAAATGCACGGCCTTGGTCGCCATGCAAACGAACACAGCCACGTACGCCTTGGTGGTCTTGATACCGCGGCCCTTGTTGGCCTTTATGAATACATGACCGGTAAAGTCCACTCCGGTATGCATGAAGGGACGTGATTGAGTGACCCTTGCTGGTGGTAGCTCTCCCATTAGTTGGTGATGTTTCACAGGACTTTGTTTCTTGCATACAACGCAACGGCGAATTAATTTTTTCGTTGCATTGTATCCGCCAATGACCCAGTATTTACGACGGATGAATGATTGCGTAACACGTGCGCCACCGTGGTATGTTGACTCATGCGCATGTGTTATTATTAATTGTGTCAAAGAGTGATCGTGAGGTAAAATAACGGGATGCTTCATATCAGCGTCTATATTGGCGTGTGCCAGTCTTCCCCCGACACGTAAAACACCAAACTCGTCAAGCAATGGATTCAGGCTCAGAATTTTACTTCTTGTGTAAATCTGTCTATTGGCCTTAAGATCTTCGATTTCTTGTTTGAATTCGCTTTCTTGTACATGTTTTACTATGGACCTTGTAGCTTCTTTAATTTCCTTTACAGTTAGATAGGGCTTGTTTTCACGGTCTTGTTTTCTTGTGATAAAGCGGCGTATCCATGCACATACGTGTATTAACTTTTTGTAGGAGCTGTACTTGATTAACAGGTCGTCAATTACTGTCTTGCTCTCAGTAGGATGCTGTACAATGTGTACATTTTTTGGCTTCTTGACGTCTTCTTCCGTACGGTATTTATGTGAGCTATTTTCTTCAACCTTGAACTCTAGTAACCATGCAGGTCCTTGCCACCATAAATCTTGCGCTTTAAGTTGAGATGGCATGAGACCTCGACTTGCACAATCAGCAGGGTTGTCTGCTGATTTAACGTACCGCCAGCATGAAGGCGGTATAACTTGAGTAATTTTGCGCACCCTGTTGGCTACAAACATTTTCCAGCGTTCGGGTTCGCCTTGTATCCAACCCAGAACAGCTGTAGAGTCGACCCAGCCATATATCTTGATGTTGTGGTTGGTCAAACTCTTCAGGACTTTCTCCATTAGCTTGGTTAGCAATACAGCACCACTTAACTCCAATCTTGGTAGAGAAGTATCTTTATTGAGTGGTACTAATCTTGATTTTCCGGCGATAATTATTACTTTATTGTTGCCATGCGTTCTTGTTTTACAATAAATTACACATGCATACGCCTTTTGCGATGCATCGCAAAAGCCGTGTAATTCGATCTCCGCTTCCGACCTTGTTCCGAACCATCGTGGTATGACGAACGAATTTAGGTACTTGAATTCTTGTTTTATTTTTATCCATGTTGTATTTATGTTTTCAGGAATCTTGTCATCCCATTGTAGTTTTTCTTTCCAGATATCTTGAAATATTAACTTCAGTAGTGTTGAAATAGGGGTGAGCCAGCCGAGAGGGTCGAACAATCTTGATATTTCGGAAAGTAGCATCCTTTTCGTGGTGTGGGTGAGGTCGGCATTTTCAAAGTCTATTTTTGCATAGAAGGTGAATATATCTTGAACAGGATCCCAATGCAGCCCCAGTGTCTTCGTCGATTCTGGTTGTTTAAAGTGATAATCTACGTCTTGTTTGCAGTCATCATCTTTAAAAGCGCTGTCTTGTAGTAACTCTGAATGATTTAATCTCCATTTTCTCAAATTGAATCCGCCTGATTTTAGTACTTGAATTAAATCATCTTGTATTTGTTTTGCTGACGTTACTGTATCAGTTCCGAAAAGAAGGTCATCCATGTAAAAACAGTTTTCTACAACTTGACAAGCTTCCGGATACTTATGTTTTTCGTCGCATGCTAACTGCTTTAGTGTCTGCATAGCGAGAAAAGGGGCGGCCTTGGTGCCGTATGTTACCGTCGTAAGTTCGTACTCGCGTAGAAGCTCTTGTGGCGAGTCTCTCCACACAATCTTCTGAAGGGCTTGATCCTCTGGATGGACCCACAGCTGACGAAACATCTTCTCTATGTCAGCGATGAAAGCGATGCGATATTGTCTCCATTGTATGATGAGAGCCATGAGATCGTTTTGTAAATTTGGCCCTTTGTACATGAAATCATTCAATGACGTACCATTTGATGTTTTGGCCGATGCATTGAATACGACCCGTAACGAGGTAGTTGTCGAGTCGTCACGTGTGACGCAGTGGTGCGGTAGGTAGCATTGAAGAGTCTTATTACCACGTGCTCGCGTCATGTGACCGAGTGATAGGTATTCGTGAATAAATGCTCGATATTGTGTTGCAATCATTTTCTGTTTAGCAAATTTCCGTTCTAAGTGTTGAAACTGCGCAATCGCCTTGCTTTTGGATTGACCCAATTCAAGGGTAATGTTCGATTTAAGGGGAAGTCTAACTTGATATTTTCCATCCTTCAACCTTGTTGTTGTGGACTTGTAAAACTTGATGCACTCTTCTTCTTCCTTTGAATAACTTGAATTTTCTGATATGTCCTCGATATCCCAAAACTTTTTTATGTCTTCCAGGTCAATCAAGGTAACATTGCATTGAAGGCTCGGTACTTTGCCGCACAATATCCACCCAAGTGCAGTTTCCTGTGCGACGGGGGTGTTGCAATTGGCTCTCTGTACTCGATCCAGGATGATGTTGGCGTAGACCTCGGCTCCCAACAGGAGGTCTATCGGCGTACTTTCATAGAAGTATGGATCAGCTAACTCGATCTCGTCTAAGAAGTCCCATGTTGGTTTGATGATCGTAGAGTTAGGTAAATTTCTTGTTAAGTTAGTCATTATAAGTACTTGAGTGTTAAATGAGTAACTTCCGCTTAATGAGCTGCATGTAATGTTTATCGCTCCTTTACAAATCGTGTTGTTGGATCCAATTCCTGATATTATTCCTGTGTATTTTACTCTTTGTAATTTTAATTGTTGCGCTGCTCTCTCGGTTATTAGCGAAACTTGAGATCCTTGGTCGATAAGAGCGCGTAAAGTGTGTTGAACTCCATCAGCTGCTTGAACTTTTACTAACGCTGTCGCTAGTAATATTTCGGCTGGTGACGCATCTTGTCGCGCGATATTAGTAGATCTTGCATTTACGTTATTCTTGTTTGAATATGCTTGATGTAGTAGGGTGTTATGGTACCCATTACATTCCTTGCATCGACTGTTCGACTGGCATTGTTTTCCCTTGTGGTTATGGAGGCAGTTTACACAGACGTTCAGCCTTGAAATCGTATTTCGCTGAGATGTTGGGTCCATTTCTCTGAATTTCATGCAAAAATAGATGCCATGATCACTGTAGCATACAGGACAGCTTAAACGATTTCCTTGTTGAAATCGATTCGATGACGTTTTGTTGTATGGCTTGTTAAGTTGCGGTTTGTACTGATTTGTATTCGAAGTCGTAGGTAAGTGATTGTATCTCAATGGGACGCCTTCTTGTTTGCGTCTTGATGATTCCATGGTTGTGAACTTGGTTTCCAGGAATTCCAGAAAGTCTTTGAGTGACGGAAGCTCTCTCGGCTGCTTTAGCGATGCCATGTATTCTTGGTGAGTTTCAGGATCCAATTTTAGTGACAATATGTGTACAAGCATTGGATCCCAGGTGTCGATATTTACGCCAATGTTTTTGATACCGTTCAAGCATTCCATCGTGACGTCATGCACGCGCTTGACCTGATTTGACGTTGCTTGTTGTAAAGTAGGTAAGTTCATAATTGTATTCATGTGAGTTGAAAATATCAATTTCTTGTTGTTGTAACGGTGATTTAGGATATCCCAACACGTGATGTAGTTATCTGAGCTGATTGAAAGATGCTGGATGAGGCGCTCTGGTTCACCTCGGATCTTGCTCTTCAAAAACTGCATTTTTTGTGCGTTGGATAAGCATGGATTGCCGTGAATCGCTTCAGTGAACAGGTCTTTAAATGATGTCCACTGTTGGTAACTTCCATGGAATTCGGGGATATCTAAATGAGGAGTCATCTTTTCTCTGTGTGATGTGGCCCATAACATGCTGTTGATTTGTTTCTTTGCGTTGTGATAGCTTGATTCATATCTTGTAAACCTTGACTCGTAGACTTCGTTTTCTCCGTTGAGGATACTGTCAAGTTCCCAGTGGAGGCTGTCGATGGCTGACCAGCGAGATTCCAGATTTTTTAGGACGTCTTCAAACTCCCATTTCTCCGAAGTTTTAGACAAATCGATACTTGCTAGGGTGCGCCCGAGGGCTTTAAAGTTGCTATTTTGTTTCCTCAACATTTCGTCCAGCCGGCTATTATTGCCTTGTTGCCTAAACTCTGGCTTGGGCGTTGTTTCGGTCTTCGGTGGTGGATTGGAAGGCTCTGACGTCGGTGCTTTGGAAGTGCTCGTTGGTGGGTAAGCGAATGGAGTCGCCGGTTTCATGAACGGAGAGGTTGGTTGCGTGGTTGATATGGCACCTTGTATTAATTCTCTTGTTTGAAGGTATAACTCTTTCGTCGTTTCATAATGATTACCAGTAAAATAATCACAATCGGGTGCGTTGTATTGACACAAGTTGTCGTGAGTAGCTTGAAATTCTTTCCAATAAAGGTTTAGTGTTTCTAATTTTCTCTTGATATAGTCGGGCGTCTTACGATCTTTGCTATCTTTCTTGAAGTTTGTCCGTAAGCTTTCTATTCCCGAAACTACTTGCTGTTGATTTTGAAGTAAAATGTTGAATTCTTCCATTGTGCTTGTTCACTAGGAAGTTTAAACTTGTACACTTGAATTGATACTTGTTAAGCTTGCTGGTTTCTGCTTTTTTTTTTTTTTTTTCTAGGCTTGATAATGTGAGTTCACGTTCTATAAGCTTGATAAACTTGTTCTTGATAAGTTTGCTCTTGATAGCAGTAAAACTTGTTTCTTGCTCTTGATAGCAGTGAATCTTGTAAATGCTCTTGGTAGCAGTGAATCTTGTGATTGCTCTTGATAGCAGTAGCTCCTTGTAGGTGTAGCTTGTTCAATACCTTAGCGTCCCGCAGTCTTCGTATGGCCTTATGCGCCTTCTCAACTCAACTGGTGATTCCCGCTTCTGGGAGGCCAGCGAGCCGATTCGCAACCACACAAAAACCACAAAAACACCAAGGTTTTGCTCGAAGGACCATAAAATGTATGGGTTCTTGTCGCCCATACACTTTCTTGACGGTAGTGAAAGCAGAAAAACACTTCTTGATTCTTGATTATTTATTCTTGCTAATGATGTGTGCACACAATGAAAATTGAACGTGAACTAATAAAAGCATTGAATACAATAAGCGCCTTAAACTAACTATGTACTAAGTAAGCAAAAATGATGTGTCGCAATGTGCGATGTAATCGTACAAACATCATAAACGTGTCCATGCCCAACACCACACTCGAAGATTCTAATTTGAGTGTCGGTGGATTAGAAAAAGATCTTCAGAGTATCGGAGACCAAATATCTTAGATGAAAGACCAGCAAGCCGACATTACAACAATTTCACACCACGACATCCACCATTACGTATGCATCGGAGGAGCTGCACTAGCGGCCGGCGCATGGGGGTGCTGCCGGGCGCGGCGGCGGCGCGCGGAGCGGCGCGCTGCTGCGGCGGCTCGCGGCGTCGTCGGCACGGTTTACACTGGAAGTGTAAACCGTGCGTCAGTGTAAAAAATGACCAAAGTGCCAGTGTAAGTGCAAGTGCTAGTGAACGACCAAAATACGAGTGTTAGTGAAAATAAAAATAGTGCGCGAGTTGATAAGGCGACGTCGCCAAAATTACGTCATCAATTCGTGAACTAATACCTACTTTTTAAGCAAATTATGCCCAATCATTTGTAATGCACCAAAATATATTGTTTTTCACCTTGTAACTCATCTCATCTCACCAGCACCACAACCATTTTTCACCTCATCTTTTCTCGCTCGGGAATATGTACGAGCTACGTACATTATTTCATAACCACAGCGCATCGACGCGCCGTCAGCATTTTACGCGGCCTCGATCACTAACCATTTTTTAGGTAAATAATCCATATTCAACCAGTACTCGACGAATCACCAAACATATCGCGCGTGCTCACTCATACCATCACCATTCAACCATTTTAGCGTAGTTATTATCTTGAATAGAACTTTGTCTGTCGTACCAGTGACTTTTATTTATCTACCATTCTTTAGATGTAATTACCATACAAGTAGTGTAATCAAAAACAGGTCCCTCCACGCGACTACGGTTGAAAAATAAAAATATTTGAACTGACATAAATATATGTGACGATAATAATTTTAATAGGTTTAAATATTATTTCATCGTTTTTAGAGTTAATTTATTGTGTCGGAGGGTTTTTAATTTTTTAAATTTTACTTTAATTTTTTCCTTTTTAAAGTAGGTATTACCAAATTTCGAATAGAATAGTCATGTAAGGTAGTCAGAATCATTAACTATAAAAGAGCTGATCTTCAAACGGCTGATCAGGTCATGGTTAGGTACCTTACTATATACTTTCAATATCATTGAAGTAACACGGTACCAAATTTCGAATCGATCGGACATAAGGAAGTTAGTCAGATCCCCTCATCAACTAGAAAACAGTTGATGATGTTCAAACGGCTCAACGGATTTTAATAAAACATAACTAAGAACACTCCCGACTAATTTACCTTCAATAAAAAAAAGAAAATTAAAATCGGTTCATCCGTTCGGGAGCTACAATGCCACAGACACACAGACACGTCAAACTTATAACACGCCGTCGTTTTGGCGTCGGGTGTTAAAAATTTCTGGAAGACAGAAAAATCTTTATTTTCTAATTGGATCAAAATAATACTTCTTGTATTACACCAAAATCTGCACATTCTGTTTTATGAATTTTAGCTTATGAATTTGTAGCGACATCTTACCACTGTCGCCCACATTAGCAAGCAACTTCCAGACGCGACGCCCTGACTCGGCTCCTACAGGCTAGATGGCGCTGTTAGCCCGCTCCATACAACACAAACCGCGATATGTAAGATTTAGCACGAGCTTGACTACATATAGCTAAACCATGACGGTGACCATCGGACCGTGGTCTCCGACCACAACAACCGGTCGGTAGGAAGCGCTTCCCTTTGCCTTCCTAACACAGTTGCGCCAAAAATTCTTATTTTTGGCGTGAAAAGCGTACAACAGACTGACAGACATTTTTTTAAAATCATACTGTCCAGAATTTTTGTCGTCAACGATATGGTGTAGTTTAGTTCACCTCAGAGTCAAGCACATTCTCGTTTGAACACCTACAAAAATCCATTGCAAAATAATTTCATTCTTATAACTCTGGAGTATGAATCATAATACACTAAACCTATTCAGTGACTTACTATCATGCGACGCGTTAGGGTTGACTGCTACAAGAAGCTACTAACGCCATCTAGCGCACCTTTATGGCACTTTATTCATGCTCGTCCAGCCAGCAACGTAATCACACGTAGTTGCCTTGCGCCGCCAGTTAATAATACGCGCGGGCGTTTTGTTGCTCACTCGCCGCGACACCCAACTTGATTAGTCCCTTACAAGGGGTCGCCGCATGTAGGTACGTTTTTGCTACCTACGCGGGGAGTCACACAGGCCTGCCCTAGCGCACCTTTCTAGCACTTTATTCATGCTAGTCCAGCCAGCAACGTAAATCACAAATAGTGCCGTGCGCCGCCGGTGAATAAACGCGCGGGCGTCTTGTTGCTCGCTCGCGACACCCCACTTGATTAGCCTCTTCCAAGGGGTCGCCGCGCGTAGGTACATTTTTGCTACCTACGCGGGGAGTAACACAGGCCTGACCTAACTATTCAGTACTAGTGCACCTATACTTATATAAACATGAATTGCGCATATACATGTGCGACGCAGCTGGAGAGGGGTTTGGGTAAGGCTAGCAAAAGAATATCGCTCGAATAATTATTTAAGAGTAAAATGTATGTTATTTATATTATACTTATACCATAGACGAAATATATTTTGTCCATGCTTATACTTACTTTATTGTGAAAGGTTCAATGAGAAACTATAGTAAGTAAGCTATATCGATTTATAGCGAGATATTTATTATATATCCCATAGTAAAAAGCCAGGTTAATGGTTTTTAACAAAATTTAATCTAAACTACATTGTTGTATAATATGTTTTTATTTAAGAATAAAGTGCTTTACATTGTTGTTTTGCTGATTTAGTAAAAGTAAATAATTTATTGTTAATCTAAAATAAAAAGAAAGTTATGAGCAAAGGTTGTAACCAAAATTATCCACAAGTAACTAAACGCAAGTAGCATGACATTCAAAATGGCATATCATTCTATAGATATCCTATTTAGAGGACTAGCAAAAATAGAAAGATGTTTTAAATATGCAAGGCCTTTCGCAAAAAATTATAGTCCAAGGTTTTGCTTAGTCAAGAATCAAAATATTATCTTTTATCTTGAAACGAATAGTGTAATATAGGTTTTTTTAGCATACCATTCGGCCTAAACTAAATCTGGAAGTTGCACGGCAGTGTACATAACGTTTAGTTAAAAGTGACAAAGTTGGACACAAAGCCAGATTTGTATTGTGTGGGCACGTGCGTTAGAACCGAGTGCATTCTGATTACCAGCCCTAAATATTGGTAGTGCAGAAAGATGGTAGTTTTATTAGATCTCTTTTTTTTCTGTGGTAATAAGTGTGCATCCCATCTGATTCCAACGCATGAAAAACAGGGTTTTAGCTCAAAACACCGTGTAAACCCTAACCCTTAGGTACTTATTCATAATGCAGTTGCTCTCATTGCTAGTCAAAGTGAAACTTTGTTCTTATCATTCAAGTAGTAATAAGAACACGATTTATACATTGAATTTGCAAACGAAGCAGTTTTGATTGATCCATATCGCAATATTAAAGGTCACATGACATATGTTTTATGAGATATAATGTTACATGTAATTTAAGTGAAATTAAATAATGAAATGCATATTTTAATATTATAGAATTTAATTAGGGTACATACAAACATTTTGTAATGCTGGAGTATAATAATCAAACTAATAAGCACTTTCTTAAATATAGCTAGTGAATTTATGGGTATGTCGTTTTCATCCGTATTAAAAATTTTGAGAGGAGTCTCCACAATTATTCAATTTACAATTACAAGGGTAACTATACGCGTATAATTAATTAACTCTCAACTCTATGCAGAACATAACAAAAGAACAAAAAGTACGCCTCACTGTACAAAGCCGGGCGGGCGCCGGCCGCGGGACTCCTCTCGCTCGGTGCGAACGCGGAACGCGACGATCCTTCACTCGGCGATCGTCGTCTATTTCAACGGAGGCGAATCGATCGAAACATTCCATAACTATCGTACTCTACAATAATAAAACCACACTGATATTTCGAAAGCCAACAAAAAACAAACTCGAGCGTCCACCGGGGAGGACTCGCGAGGGTCGTATGTACAGCGCGCGGACGCGGCCTCCTCGGATAAATAAAATTAGATAGACTACCGTAATATCTAACGAGCGAACATTGAATAGTTTCATCTACCGACGTGTATACAGGGTGGGCGGGCGGCGACTGCGCCCGCGCACACTACCTGCCCTCCGGCAGCTGCCGCGCCAGCGCCGCCGCGCGCGCCGCCGCCTCCTGCGGAGCACTGCACGGTTAGAGCGCTGGCCCACTGCGTGCTAGGACCGTATAAAAAGTACACGTTTGATTTTCGACCTTAGCGAGAAAAGTTAGTCCAAAATGTTTCCGTGTGCGTCGATGCACCGTTTTGACACTGTCAAAACACCGCGCTTATATACTTTGAACTTTACTCCTTTGTTTTGGGTTGAAAATCAAACGAGTATTTTTGTACGGTCCTAGCAAGGACATGGTATGTGCATGGCACGGTGTAGTGGGCACAGACCTTAAGGCGGTAATATGCATGACTGAAGCTGGTACACTTGCTAAAAGCTCCTAGCACGTTACGTCTACTTTCATGTGTATAATATGCTAACTGGTTAGCGAGTCGATCGCACAGCATTAAATTTTCTGACAACAACTGGCATTCAATGTGAGAGAGCGCCAGTTACTTCAATATGCCAATTACAAGCATGCACGCTACTGTTACGTTTTACAGGCATGTGTATCACCGCCTTTAAGAGACACACTCCCACAAACCGGCCACGCTGCCAGTGAAGGCACGGGACGACTGCATCTGTTCACTTGTATATTAGTAAACGAGCCACTCGACGATGAGGCGTCGATGTCTGTATGAAATTAAAGTCGATCCAGTAGTACGTTTAGCAAAATTTGTAAACGCGCCGCAAGTTGCGCGGTAATAATAAAGGACGAACCGAGCAAGCAAGCAACATGACCGTCCGTGATCGGTACAATCGGTCGTCTTCGCATCGCAGCATATCTATCGGCTCGACAGCGTCGCTATCTGGTGGCGACGTTCTGAGCTCACTTCGGTGCGGACTCGGACGAGCGGCTGTCGGATATCTAGAGTAGGGATGTAACGAACGAAGGTGATTATATCGGAATCGAAGTCGGAGTCGGGGCTTATAAATTTGGGTAATCGGAGTCGGAACCAGATTCGGAAGTGGGAATGGAGTGGACTTTGCCCTATAAACTACATAGTAAAGTATATGATGTTGAATTATCAAAAATATACACAAATAATCATTAAAAAACTGGTAACCTCTCTGTACGCGGCACGCGCTGTATATTGATTTAAAAGTTGAAGCCGAAGTCGGAACCGGAGGCGAAATATCAATTGGAAGTTCCAACTTTTCGGAATCAGACTTCAGACGTCTCCAGGAGTATGCGCACGGTTGGCACAGACGGAGGAATGGCGTCGAGCGAGTCACGCCCCAAGAAGGAGGAGAGTGACACAAGGAATAGAAAAGAGAAAAAACTTGTAGCGAATCAAGCATTGCGCGCGGCGGAGTGCACACCACCTAGCGCACAAATTCCGCGCGCATCTCTCGCAATTCGGCCTTTATAACCGCGAGGTTCGTATGTCCATGGGAGGTGGTAGGATTTTCGGATTCGGAGTCGAATCTTCGTAACATCCCTAATCTAGAGGCCCTCATGTGCGTCTCGAGCTTACCTTGGTGCGCGCCTGCAGCCATCAGTTACCTAGAGACTCTCGTGCGCGTCTCTCGAGTGCCTTGTTACGCGGCTGCGGCGGGCGGCCCAGAGACGCTAGTATAAGCCCATTTAAAAATGAGTATAGTCTTTCATTTTGGCCTGAAAAGACTGATACCCGTATTCTAAGATGTTTTCTCGACATTTCTTCCACTCCATTTAACGACAGTGGAGGATTTTGGTATTTCAAGTTGGCATATCTAACCTCGACTTGACACTTTCCTCACTGGAGTTCGAAGATTCTATTTATGACAATCCTTACAATTTCCCTGCACGGAATTAGTTATATGATGAAAATCAACTAAAAAAATTAGCATATTTTAAACTTGTCTTTTGATTTGAAAAGGAAGTAACCACTGTGAATAGCAATATCAAGATGGTTTTGATGACTTCTTTGAGGTCACCTTACTTAGTAGAGGTCGAGTGGAGGAAATCTCGAGTAAAATTCTTAGAATACGGGTGTGAGTTTCTTGCATCACTGCTCGAGCGCGTATCGTGGTGCGCGGCTGCGCGGGCGGTGGGGGCAACGCCAGCATCAGTCCATTTACAAATGAGTCTAGTCTTTCTTATAGGCCTTAAAAGACATAGTCTCTTGCATCACTACTGGAGCGCGTCTCTTCAGCGTACCTTGTTCCTCGGCTGCGGCTTGACCCTGTGCAGCGGCTGCGCGGGCGCCGCGGGTGCCTCGGGCGCGGCGGGCGGGGCGGGCGGCGCGAGCGGGGCGGGCGCGACGGGCGCGCGGGGCGCGGGCGGGGGCGGCGCGCGCGCGGGCGGCGGCCGCCCGAGCGACGCGAGCATCAGTCCGCGCAGCAGCGCCGCGCGCGACTCCGTCTCCGCCGCCGCGGGCGTGTTCGATGCTCCTGCGAGGGTACATAGTTGATATGTTAAGGTGGACTTCCTAAAGATGCGGCTTGCGGCTCCGGCTCGCCGCATGGGGTCTCTCGGAGCCGCACGGCTATCATGGAACTATGGAAGTGTATGAAACCCTTTCCGAGCGATGCGTACTGACCGTATGCGGCCATTCCATACACTTCCATAGTTCGATGACAGCCACGCGGCTCCTCGGATCCGCATTGCTCCGTAGTCTACCTTTAGATTCTATAATAAACTAGCAGTTCCCCATTTCACCCCCCTGATGATTTTATATCGCGACAAAAATAGCCTATGTCCTTCCCAGAGTCTCAAACTATCTCTGTGCCAAATTTCATTTGATTCGGTCCAGTAGTTTCGGAGCCTATTCGATGCAAATAAACAAACAAACAAACAAATCTTTCCTCTTTATAATATTTGTATAGATTACTATTTGAAGTGGTCATGTTCCGCAACAAAAGAACTGTTTTACGCGCAGGGCAAAACGGTCCTAGTCGCATCCAGTTCTCGTATTGTTAAATGCGAATTTGTACTCAACGCCTAAATAAATAGTCAAGAATTGAATGAAAAGACTACTTGTCATGTCGACGAAGTTTCGTTAAGGCGCTAGTCATCGTGCTCGTTGTCCATCCTAGCCGTCTTAAAACTAGTTGCGAACGATAACTATCACTGTTCATGAAGATACAGCCTGGTGGCAGACAGACAGACGGACAGCAGAGTCTAGTAATAGTGTTCCATTTTTACCCTTTGGGACGGAAACCCAAAAAGATACTAATTCATAAGTTTTAGTTTCAATGTATATGAGCACTCATAATTGGATTTATAATCCTCCAAAGGACTTTTTTTTTGGTACTAAAATAAAAATTAAATGAATTTATACCATTTATACAGGGTCTCCCAAGAAGTATGGTAAAGCGGAAGTCCAGAGATGGAGTACCTCTTGGGGTACCCGAATCACCCCCATGTATGTTCCGCGATTTTCCATAGTTTAAGAATTTTCGACCTAAGCAACTAAATATTTTTTTTTGTTATTTTTTTTTTTAATTTCTTTTTTGCAGCTAAATTTTCTTACGTTGTACTTTCATGCCTAAAAAAACTGATTCGTAACTTTAAACAAAATTACGAGAATGTTGGTTAGAAGTGTAAAATTTATGTTACATTAAATATGGGTTAAAATTTCAACTTTGAATTAAAAATCAATATACGTGAATTTATGGTTGTGAAGTAGTTTCTAAAACTTTTCCAGACTCAGAAAAGGAGCACTGAAAGGGCTACTTTTGGCTAAAATCGGCCTTCAAAGACAGGGGCAGAAAATTCTAAACGATTTGGCCATCAGATAACTATCTATCAAAAATGTCTGGCTGATGAGGAAACATCATCTAATTATTACCTAAGTAGAATTATAATTTTATGAACATTAGGGGTGTCTGGCAAGGGGTTGCCACGATGTTAAGTGTCTGGCAATTAATAACGTGATTTTTAATAATATTCTAAAGGTAATACCAAAAAATCACACTTTATTATTTGATGAATTTAGATCAGTATTTTACACACCTTTAGTACCGTTTACCTGCCAAAGCCACGGTAACCCAAACTTTATAATAGTCCATCGTTCTTACCTGTGTTGGGAGCATGCGCTGACAAACTTCAGGTTTTATAAAATAACGAAGGTCTGGGGTTCACGGGCTCTTAGACTATATATTTTTATTGTTTGGGGCGGGAGGGATGGGTTAGGAGGGGGGGGGGAAGAGGAGGGAGCTGCGCCTTTGACTTTGTTTTGTTAGCATCCTATACAGTACCTGACAAAACATCTGGTGTTTTAATTCCTAAACTCCTAATTTTTAAGGAGTTCCACCATCAGCTCAGCTCCACATAATGACTATCAGACGTAACAACATGTCAACATTAAGATACTAGTACGAAAACACTATACGTGCCTTCAAAATTTAAGGGTTTCCCTCGATTACACCAAGATCCCATCATCAGATCTCGACTGGGCCAAAATGGGACCAACTAGAAGGTATAGCCTCTAGGTAAACTTATTTTTTTTAAAATCGGTCCACAACTGACTGAGATATGCGGTAACATAGCCACAAAAAAAAAACATTCAGTCGAATTGATAACCTCCTCCTTTTTTGAAGTCGGTTAAAAAAGTTTCATCGACACGCGACCCATCACTAACATGAACTGTCATTGGGATCAAGGTTCGCCGGGCCGGGTATAACCTGGTTTTGGAACGAAACGTCGTACGGCCTAATAATCATCATGCTCATACGCATCTGTCAAGCGAGATTTGACGTGAGCTGTAATTGGGAAGAGACGCGACGCGCCGTTATTGTGTGATTGTGTAAAACTCGTATTTGTAAGAAATATAGCTTAGATTGTATTACTGTAAATCACCAAGATAGGATGAAAATGAGTATATTGATATAAATGTGTTTATTTCATTATCGACGTCCTGATTCCGTTTTCACTATCTCTACTCACCTAAGAACCCTGCGAGCAGGAACTGCGAGTCGGAGGCGTCGGCGTGCGGCGCGGGCGCGGCGGGCTGCGGCTGCGGCTGCGGCGCCGCCCCGCCCGCGGACGTCGCGCCAGACGCGCCAGCGCGCCGCGGCAACCGCTCCAGCTGCTGGCGCGCCGCCTGACAAGGGAAAACACACTTTATTCACTGCTGGCTGATAGGGATGAGTTTATGAAACTAATCCGCTTAAAAAAATCCTCGGCCGTCTTCTGCGGGCGGGAATTTATAATTAGTCGAGTTTTAGTTAGTTCGACATTCTCTGTAGCTCGATTGGAAGAACGATCGCCCGAATCGATGAATTTGCGATAGTTAATCCTGCCCGTTTTTGGTTTCTTATTAATTTCATCGAAAAAACTTATTCGCTTAAATTATAAACACAAAGTAAGTTTATAATTTAATATCTCGGGCATTTGGTAACTTGGGACCTAAAGGACCATCCTTTAGCTGACATGAAGCAAGATCGAATAGCGTTGGCTGTTAGATATAATATCAAAAATGATAGTCCGAAGATTTGCTCGCTGCTCCAGTGGCAGTATATATGCAGTATGTGCGTAAAATATACGCAAAATCAAATTTTTGCCCTTCATGTAAAATTTCATAATGCGTTTAAGATTGGGGCTGCCCCGGTTCTGCTTCAGCGCCACGGGGATAACCATGTCGATTGCTTCTACACGACACTACGTAAGAGGTGTACATCATTGTTGCAGTGTCCGGGTCATCCCCAACAGTATACTAAATATGTTCTTACAGGGATTTGACTGTCAATATATGAACCATTGTTCTAGGGGTCCTTGTTTTGACTAACAGTGCAGTTAAATTATGTAAGTGATAATGAACATTATTTTATTACCATTATCAAAATAAATTACAATTTTAATGATAATAATTGTCTACTTGTTACTAATTGTGTTTTTATTTTTTTTGTTTATATGACCTTAGGTAATTTTGAAATAAATGAATTCTATTCAATTCAACGACCTCTATGTTACACTAGACAGGCTGTTCAGAACAAACTTTGTGGTACAGTGAGTTGAGGCCAGATGGAGCATCCGCGTTTAGTCTGTTGCCAGAAACTACCATGTCAAAACCTCGCCTACGTCAAAAGACGAAATTAATTAACTACTTAAATATGCGTTATTGAGCCCATATTTTCGCATTAGTTTGTAAGTGATATTTTTGTTTAATTGTATTTCGTAAATCTAAGTGATTCAAAGTTTAATTTGAAGCGTAAAAGTATTAATTTTAATTTTCTCACAACTTGCATAGAAAAACAAAGATTAATGTGAAAATTTAAAACAGACAAGCCAAAAGTCTTATAGGTAGAAAAGGAATTATGTGTTTTTTCTTTCAGATCTAAAGGGCCTAGGTATATCTATAAAAGTATAAGGAATTTATTCAAATGCAAACGAGTTGTAAAAACAGCTCAAAACATTTCCTAGTTTTTAACTGTTACCCAAATGAAACTTAAAGTTATTGTAATGTTATTATATTGTTATTACGAATCATGTGTTTTATTTCAATGGACTTTATCGTGAAGTAGGCAAAATGAGGTTCAAAAAATACGTTATTGAATAAAATTTTAAGATAAGTCATGTTACTGTCTAATTATGTTGTTATAATATTGGTAAGCATATAACACTTTTTGTGGATACTATATCATATTTTTATGAATCGAACATCATAACTCGAAATTAAAAAAATAGACGTAAGTAGTAATTTAAAAGTATAGGCAAAAACTAAAAACCAGCAACGTGTTATATCTGTTCGATTACTCTTTGCTACCTTTGACAGCTCAGTGCTACCGTTTAATGGCGATTGTCTTGTTTGGTAGGAATGGGAAAAATTATAGATGAGATTTTTTTTGGGAAGTGTTTGTTTTTCCAGTGAATAGTTTTCTCTAATGCTTGAAAATGATTTAACAAACCATGATGGATTAAATTCATTTGCTTTTACAGCTTAATATGTTTTAAGAAACACGGCGATAATTTGCATCAAATAAGAGGAATAAAAAAAAATTAATGGCAACACTTCATAATCTGTCATTTTAGAAAATGTAATACAAAATTGGTTCTGAACAGCGTGTCTAGTATAAAATACATATAAGTCTATGATTCGATTCTATAAGGCTATGGTCTCCTTAACGCCGCGTACACTGCGTCACAACGGTTACTATGGAGATGTACTGTTGTGGTCTCTTTTGCACGCTGACATCGGACGCCGCGCTACGTACAAACGAGGATTGGCACATTGACTCTGATGTTAGACGAAGCGGATAGATAAATAAATAAGAGAGCATACCGAGGCCTGTTGCCGCTCGAGCTGGAGCTGCATCTGTAGCTGTTGGAGCTGGCTGGGCGTGCCGGGCTGCCCCGCCCCGCGCCGCACGCCCGACAGCTGCGACAGAAGCTCCGCGATCGGGTCCACCACCGCGTCGCGCGACGACGGCGACAGCGACGATATGCCGCCGCCCGTGCTGAGGACAAATTGCGTTTAAAATACATTTATTAAAATTAATACTTTTTGATAAGTTCTAAATAAGAAACCAAAAATGGGCACACGGGTAGAAGAATTTAAACCTGCGACCTTTGGCTACCGGCCAAAGCTCTTACCATCCGAGCTACCGTACAGTTAATTTACCCGTGCGAAATCTCTAGTCTTTTTTTAATACGTAAAAAATAATCTTGAGACTTTCAGCATTTTGGAATTCATCAAAGCATAAGCATTAGATTCTAACTGTTAATCCCTTTCTCCATTAAGGACATGAAACATAAGGAATTAAATGCGGGTACCATTCTACTATAGACTGACTTTTAAATTAACCCAATCAAATTACAAGCGCCCACCGCCCCAACGATACTGATCCCCGTGCTCGTCTAACGCGGTCTAGGCATTCGGGCTTTAACTGAATTCACTAATTTAAATATTAGGTTTATGAAAACAATCATGCATCAAGTAAAATCCATGACTATAAACTCGTTTGCAATGTAACAATGCAACATAATTACTTGTAATGGTAATAATGATTTGTTATTCGGGCTTTAACTGAATTCACTAATTTAAATATTAGGTTTATGAAAATAATCATGCATCAAGTAAAATCCATGACTATAAACTCGTTTGCAATGTAACAATGCAACATAATTACTTGTAATGGTGATAATGATTTGTTTATGGAATCAACACTATGGTAACATCTCATGCAACAAAAAAAACTAGTAACTGCCTTTTGTCTTGCAGTTTGGCAGAACATTAATTTTGCAGGGTCATTCAATTCAAAACCTGTTGCCAACACATTTTTCATTGAACCCTATGCACTGAGGAAACATAAAATAAATAAAATTCTGCTACCGAATTTCGGCTATGGCGGTCAAATATTATAGGGCACAGTACGCACATACAAGTAGGTGCATTCTGTTCCTCCTTCACTCTCATAGTTCAGTGAGATGGCAGTTAAACCAATGACTTAACATGACAGACAGACAGGAGTTTGGCCCTGTGCCTGATATTGTATAGTACAGTCGGCAGCACTTCAGGTTACACATGTTAACTACGAAAACAGCTTTTATTACGTAAGGAATAGAGGCGGTCTCAAGGTCAAGGTGGTGTAGTCTGACGTGCGGCCGTGTGTACATACACTGTATGAGAGCACAACAGGGATGAGTCAAAGCTTTGTTTGAGCACAAACATATTTTTGTTACAGCTAAATATAAATTACAGTACACTTTTCTCTCTCACGATACGTTTTTTTTTTTGACGGTGGCAATACTTTTTGAATGCCCATGTTCACACGGATCACGAATTTTCACGAATCGTCAAAATACACAGATTTCTGACCAAATTCATTTAGGATATTTTGACGAATCGTGAAAAAACACGATTCCGTATGCAATGTGAACGTCCATCCGTCATGAATGACGTATCCTGTTTTTTGACGAATCGTCAATGACGGATCCCATGTAAAATGAGCCCTAACATTTTAATAAAATTTTGATTACGTATGGCTGTTTTAAAATTAACATTTAATATGTATGAATGGATTTTGATGAGGTTGGCATATAGCTTATACACACCATTATAGGTTTGTAAACAATCATTAGTTCCAGTTAGGCTAAAAACTAGATTCAACCTTTTTCTTCTCACTTACTTAATGTAATGAAAAATGATCTTACCTAAACTGCATGTTAGTCCGACGTGTGCGACTGACGCCGCGACCCGACTGCGGCATCCGGCGCACTCCTCCATGTCTGATGCCACTTGGTTCATCGTGCAACGTGGTTAAGGAGAATATTGTTTCAATTATCTATACTATATTAAAATCATCATATCTATATCAAACATGCTGAAAATGATTTTTTGTGCAATAGCCATCCGAGCCATCATCTGATGGTATTTCAGCATGCAATCAAGGGCACACTAAAGAGTGTGGCAGCTTTTTGCGGCATATGCTGCGTTGCTTGCCGCACATTATTAAAACAGTGCACTTTAACGTCAAACGCATTTTGCTGCACATTATTTTAATAGTGTGTGGTAAGTGTAATGAGTCTTCCACAAAAAGCAACCGCATGCTTTACTTATTTAGAAAATCATAGCAAACATTTGTATACTACAAAAAATCTTTGTTTCCACTGCTGTTTGCTACTATACTTACACTTGTATCTCAAATAAATATATTTTTAACAAATAGTCTAGCTACACTACACATTCCAGTTTAAATAAAAATGCCATATCTAGGCAGGCCAGCCTGAATAAAGAAGTCATTGCTAGACAATGATTTCTTTATGCATTTCAAATGGAATTAAGTAAACTAATTAAGCATTAATTTCCAACAAGGAGTGTTGCAAACAGTGTATGTATATGAAAAGGATATGAGAAATGAGATGAGATCTCTAGGTCCAGTCCTGTGCTCGAGTGTGAGATGGCCAGCAAAATCATCAGTAACAAAATTAGGTTCCCCTCCAGGCATAGATGCACACACTGGACAGACCACCTAACACAATAAAATCATAATTAGTATTGAAAATTGCACATTTTTTAACAGATATAGTTGACAAGAGCAGGGTTTCTTTTAATAAATAAATGCAAATACCTGAAATAAATAGATTATTATGGATTTAGAAAAATGAAGTATGTTGTTTTATTTATGTATTTTGAGAAAAATATTTACTATTTTTAAATATAATATTTACTTTTGGTGGATTTGGTCACTTGTCATCCACAAGAAAAATTATGAATGGATAGATAAATATCCATACTGAGACAGTTAAAATAAAAGTAAAATGGAATAATAATCCTCATGCAATTACTAATATATGTTTTTAAAACAGAGAATCAATTAATTTTGTCTTTTTTTGGCATCATTAGGTATTACTAAAATAGAATTGAAATACAATTCACTCACTGCTAATGTGGTGTCAGCATGCTCTGCAGTAACATGTTCCATAAGAGCCGTGTCCGTGAAACCCATGCGGTTGCAGTATGGGCAAGTATATGCTTGAGGCTGCTCAAGGGCCAGTGCTTCACCTCCATAATACAAATCTGAAAAAAATATTTGCAATAATGGATATTTAACCAAAACTAATTGAAATTTCTTAATACTCGTACCTCCTAAAAATAGATACTTATTTAATAGGCAGCTACAAAGTTATTGCTCAAAAAATATATAACAACTACTTGGACTCTTATTGGAACTAAAAATAATACCCAGGACCCTGTTTCTGTGTAGTGAAACTGTAAAATTTATGTTACTTTCTAATTTTCCTACACTTTTGACACTAAATTACAATAATAATAGCAACTGAATCCAGTTTAGATCTAACTAGGGCAAATCGATTGGAAACGACAAAAGAGGCTCACCAAAATCACTTCTAGAAAGAATACATTGCATAGGATGTTCTGTTGTATGTTGGTTTGTGGTAGCGCCAGATTCATAACATGCAGCGCATAAGTCGTAGTCGATGCAAATCAAACATTTGTATCGTCGTCCTCTGAAGTTATTTTTCAAACAAGAATCACAGCTGACTCCTGGAAAGATGTCAATACAATGTATAACAACAATTAGCAAAGGTGTCCTTAAATTTTAATTATTAGGTTGTATACCAAATGCAAGACCAAATAACACGTCAATAACAGAAATAAAATGTTTTCGCAAAGAATTTCACGGTGACAAAAGCATCGAACAATTTTTGATTATCATTACCCACCTTCATGGCGATTCATTTTCGCCAAAGAATGTCGCCGAAACAAACACTTCTTGGCACCAGGATTACTGCTACTCTATGAGGTATTTATATTACTAATCTAAATTAAGTAGCACAACATATATTACACTAAAATACAAGATTTTTAACAAAAATTTCCAAGCAAACCTAACCCAACCAGGCCATAATGACGTCACATAATTGTACTATTATTGCCATTATAATAAAATACAACATTTTTGTCTTTGAAAATCTTAGTGATGTCATGAACTGATATAAATACCGATTTCAAAAGCTCAATTTTTACTACGGGATACGTACCAAAGGTGCCGACCTTTGGTATAAAATAACATACCCCGAGCCAGTCGCCAAGCCATCATAAGTATGACCCCACTAATCGTACGTAGCACTACTACTACTACTCACCATAATATATTCTTATGGAACCGTTTTCATTAAAGCTATACAGTGTGTCCCAGAAATAGCATACCTAAAATACACTACCATAACTATTATATAATCTGTGACACTACTTAGGTGCCTGCCTACCCTCATAATTAAGTTATTCCTACTTAGGATGCTTCAAATAGGATGGTGTATCAAGTGTTTTAGCTAACCCTCCCGTAAGCTCCTTCCCTCTGCTCCCTAATCATCAGCCATCTACTGTGTAAAAATATTTTAGTGACAATGCCAGTCACTTGACAAACAATATATATCCCGTTAGCGATGGGCGATTGTTCGAAAAAAAATAATCGAATGAATCGATAATCGACCATTCGAGCTATCGAATGTCGATTTAGTAATTCGTAAAAAAAATAATCGAATAATAATCGACAATCGAATGATAATCTATACTGGGCCCTTCGTTGCATTCGATCAAACTGCCGCGACTGTGCGCACAGGACAGGCAGCGACCGAATGATTAATCGACGCGACGAATGAATGCACACCGCGCACTCATAATCGAATGAATGCGGTTGCTTATCGAATACATTCGATTACAGAGACCATTCGAATAATTCGATTAATTTAGTAATAATCGCCCATCGCTATATCCCGTAGTATATTTAAATCCCGCAGTGAAAATTGACCTTAACAAAAAAATGTAACTGTCTGTACCTACATGATCTATCTCCCGGGGTTTTGTGGCGGGAAACGAACCGTGATGGCTGGACTTCGTTTCTTAATTTTTTAAATTCGTGGTCATTGTTATGATTGTGTGGTGGAGTTATCTTAATAATGTGCTGTAGTGGAGAAATCATGAAGTTAAAGTAAAGAACAAAGTAAGGCGCTCCTATTTGTTCCGGTTCGATTTCTGGCTCAAAATTTCCTTGAGAGCATTGATATGTGAACTATCCTTACATTTCAATGAATTAGGTTAGGTTAGTTTGTAGTTTAGGTGTGCAAGTGTTAATGAATAAGTACATAAACTGAAGAAAATAAAGAAAAGATACAAATAAAATACTGAAGACGAGGCTGTATGAACTTTGCCTACCCAGATGGGTGAATTATTAGGTGAATTGAGCAAAAAAAAAAGACTGTCACACATTCTAGTTAGTTTGTGGTCAAAATTGACAATCAAATGATCGTTTTGAGATTGGGATTTTTCTATTTCATTCAAATAATTTCATACGTGTGCAGCGCGATTTATTTTAATGTTTTCTTGATTGTTATAATCCTTCTCACAGTCATTACTAGTTGTTACACTTGGATTGTAAAACTACCACTTATCATAGATCTTTTTTGAGCATATTTACTGGCGCCGTTCTAATAGATTTTGCGCGGGAATTGAGTGTATTACTGGTATGAAAGTAGGACTTGTGGGCCTAAAATCTTTTAAAAATGACTGATCAGTTGTGCCATTTGGTAGTAGACGGAAATGATGTACTGGAATTTAAATTAGGTAAGTTGTATTGGTTTAAAATCAATTTCAAATTGAACACGGAAGTATTAAAAGTTAAAGTGTATGGTCAATATTTTACCTGAAAATCATCACACTAGGATATGTATCTTACCTCTAGCTAGCATTTACGTTCGGTTTCAGATCATACCAAAACCTTCCCACTGTATAATCATATTAAGTTAAAGGTTAGATTATACATAAAATTGAAGGAGTAATCCCAATTATTAGTTTCTTATTTCTTCTACCACCCTAAAGAATTAGTCATTTACTAAATGTTTTTATTTTCTACTTCCTACCCACATTTTATGGTTTTAGTCAGGAGTCCAGAAGACATAGAAAATGATGAGGTTAGCTTTGGACCAGAGATGTGCCACCAGGTATTCGGGGAGAATGAAAACATATTTGGCTACACAGACTTACACATCCGCCTCTACTATACCGCTGCCAGTTTACAAACATATTTGGGAATTGAATACACAGATAAGGTAGGAAAATGATTCCGTCCATCCATGCTAAGTTATGTTGCATGTTGAAAAGTAGTATTTGGTATGTATAATTTTTAAATCAAGGTGTCCCAGAGTTCTGTGGGCCTCTTGGCAAAGGTCTCTTTTAACAATTTCCTTGGTTATACCACTGACAAGAGCTCTTAAATTTATGTTGATTATGATAATGTAACACAACACATACTATCCAACTTTGATACTTAACATACTTTGAATTCCCAGATTGACCCTAGCAAATCTGATGGTATGAAAGCAGATGATGTGGAAGGTGCACTCAAGAAAGTTCTGGCTCCAGGCTATGTCACCAACATAGACCGCTTTGTGTCTTTGTTAGAAAAGGATAAAACATTTACCCCTCATGGCCGTCTTTTGCATGCATTTACAGTAACTCCTCGTAAGTATTGTAGATCCTTGTCAATGATAATAATTTTTATATCCCACCAAGATTGTATATGCTGAACTGCTTTTTTCTGGTCAGTGTATCATATATACTGTCTTAAACTTTCATGGGCATTGTCATTAGAATAGTTATTTACGGGATTGGTACCATGTACCTTTTTATTTTTGAGTTTCCGATATTAGTGCCGAAATAATCGGAATCGAAAATTAATAGGTACATGGTAGCAATCCCGTAAATAGCTATTGTAATAAAGTGTTTCATATTATACAATAGTAATATAGCCATCTCAAAACTCCATGTTCTGTCAATATTAATATTCTTGTTTATGTTTTTTTAATGTTTTGTTATATGTCCTGGATACAGGTGTGCCTCTTGGCAAAGGCCTTCTCTAACAATTTCCATTGTTTTCTATCCTTTGCATCTCTTCTCCAGCTACTAAAGTGTATCATAATAAAACAGGCTGAACATATTGAATTTAATATTTTCCTATTTTTATATAATACACTTTTGCTATGACATAACATGTCTGATTTATTTTTGTCAGATGAAGGTGGGGATAAGCGCACATTTGAAGTTTACTACAGCGAGACATCTACACCTGGTTTCCTGGCTTTCCATGAAAGATTGCAAACATTTTTACTGTGGTATGTGGATGCAGCATCCTTCATAGATGTGGATGACGATCAATGGACATTCTTCACTGTGTAAGTAGCAATTTCCTAAGTTAGTGGTAGTACTACAAAGTAATATCAAACCATTAGTATGATGAAATCAATAATGATCACAATTACAAATCCAAAAAAAGTAATTAAGAAAAGTTTTATTAGGCCTGGCTCACTCCGCAGTTTAGGTATGAACTTTAAGTAATTCCGTTGACCAAACGGTCTGTTAAGGATGTCACGTGCTTGATTTATCGCATTTTAGTTCGACGAATCACGCATGCGTTCCGCGTCGAATCGTTTTTTGTCGTTCGAATCGTGTAGCACGCCATTATTATTCGAATAGTTTTGTGAAGCGATCCTGTACTATCTGTATTGGGTGGCCGAGTTGTTAGGCAATCACCCGGTATGCGGGAAACGCGTGTTCAATTCCCGCCTTAGGTGGCAATTTTATTTGATAACCGCATTTATAAAATCACTGCAGCGAGAAAACTCGAAATCTCTGATCGGACATTCGATCGCAGGTTCGAGAAGTACCAGTCGCCGGAGGGCAGCGCGCGGTACGCGGTGGCGGCGTACGCGACCGTGTACCGCTACTACGCCTACCCGCGACACCTGCGGCCGCGCGTGTCGCAGGTGCTGACCCTGCCGCCCGCGCGCCGCCTGGCCGTCTGCGCGCACCTGCTGCGGGTGCGTACGAGCCACACTCTACACTCTCTACAGCACTACGTAGGGTGCGCGACACAGTACCGCTACTGCGCGTGTCGCAGGTGCTGACCCTGCCGCCCGCGCGCCGCCTGGCCGTCTGCGCGCACCTGCTGCGGGTGCGTACGAGCCACACTCTACACTCTCTACAGCACTACGTAGGGTGCGCGACACAGTACCGCTACTGCGCGTGTCGCAGGTGCTGACCCTGCCGCCCGCGCGCCGCCTGGCCGTCTGCGCGCACCTGCTGCGGGTGCGTACGAGCCACACTCTACACTCTCTACAGCACTACGTAGGGTGCGCGACACAGTACCGCTACTGCGCGTGTCGCAGGTGCTGACCCTGCCGCCCGCGCGCCGCCTGGCCGTCTGCGCGCACCTGCTGCGGGTGCGTACGAGCCACACTCTACACTCTCTACAGCACTACGTAGGGTGCGCGACACAGTACCGCTACTGCGCGTGTCGCAGGTGCTGACCCTGCCGCCCGCGCGCCGCCTGGCCGTCTGCGCGCACCTGCTGCGGGTGCGTACGAGCCACACTCTACACTCTCTACAGCACTACGTAGGGTGCGCGACACAGTACCGCTACTGCGCGTGTCGCAGGTGCTGACCCTGCCGCCCGCGCGCCGCCTGGCCGTCTGCGCGCACCTGCTGCGGGTGCGTACGAGCCACACTCTACACTCTCTACAGCACTACGTAGGGTGCGCGACACAGTACCGCTACTGCGCGTGTCGCAGGTGCTGACCCTGCCGCCCGCGCGCCGCCTGGCCGTCTGCGCGCACCTGCTGCGGGTGCGTACGAGCCACACTCTACACTCTCTACAGCACTACGTAGGGTGCGCGACACAGTACCGCTACTGCGCGTGTCGCAGGTGCTGACCCTGCCGCCCGCGCGCCGCCTGGCCGTCTGCGCGCACCTGCTGCGGGTGCGTACGAGCCACACTCTACACTCTCTACAGCACTACGTAGGGTGCGCGACACAGTACCGCTACTGCGCGTGTCGCAGGTGCTGACCCTGCCGCCCGCGCGCCGCCTGGCCGTCTGCGCGCACCTGCTGCGGGTGCGTACGAGCCACACTCTACACTCTCTACAGCACTACGTAGGGTGCGCGACACAGTACCGCTACTGCGCGTGTCGCAGGTGCTGACCCTGCCGCCCGCGCGCCGCCTGGCCGTCTGCGCGCACCTGCTGCGGGTGCGTACGAGCCACACTCTACACTCTCTACAGCACTACGTAGGGTGCGCGACACAGTACCGCTACTGCGCGTGTCGCAGGTGCTGACCCTGCCGCCCGCGCGCCGCCTGGCCGTCTGCGCGCACCTGCTGCGGGTGCGTACGAGCCACACTCTACACTCTCTACAGCACTACGTAGGGTGCGCGACACAGTACCGCTACTGCGCGTGTCGCAGGTGCTGACCCTGCCGCCCGCGCGCCGCCTGGCCGTCTGCGCGCACCTGCTGCGGGTGCGTACGAGCCACACTCTACACTCTCTACAGCACTACGTAGGGTGCGCGACACAGTACCGCTACTGCGCGTGTCGCAGGTGCTGACCCTGCCGCCCGCGCGCCGCCTGGCCGTCTGCGCGCACCTGCTGCGGGTGCGTACGAGCCACACTCTACACTCTCTACAGCACTACGTAGGGTGCGCGACACAGTACCGCTACTGCGCGTGTCGCAGGTGCTGACCCTGCCGCCCGCGCGCCGCCTGGCCGTCTGCGCGCACCTGCTGCGGGTGCGTACGAGCCACACTCTACACTCTCTACAGCACTACGTAGGGTGCGCGACACAGTACCGCTACTGCGCGTGTCGCAGGTGCTGACCCTGCCGCCCGCGCGCCGCCTGGCCGTCTGCGCGCACCTGCTGCGGGTGCGTACGAGCCACACTCTACACTCTCTACAGCACTACGTAGGGTGCGCGACACAGTACCGCTACTGCGCGTGTCGCAGGTGCTGACCCTGCCGCCCGCGCGCCGCCTGGCCGTCTGCGCGCACCTGCTGCGGGTGCGTACGAGCCACACTCTACACTCTCTACAGCACTACGTAGGGTGCGCGACACAGTACCGCTACTGCGCGTGTCGCAGGTGCTGACCCTGCCGCCCGCGCGCCGCCTGGCCGTCTGCGCGCACCTGCTGCGGGTGCGTACGAGCCACACTCTACACTCTCTACAGCACTACGTAGGGTGCGCGACACAGTACCGCTACTGCGCGTGTCGCAGGTGCTGACCCTGCCGCCCGCGCGCCGCCTGGCCGTCTGCGCGCACCTGCTGCGGGTGCGTACGAGCCACACTCTACACTCTCTACAGCACTACGTAGGGTGCGCGACACAGTACCGCTACTGCGCGTGTCGCAGGTGCTGACCCTGCCGCCCGCGCGCCGCCTGGCCGTCTGCGCGCACCTGCTGCGGGTGCGTACGAGCCACACTCTACACTCTCTACAGCACTACGTAGGGTGCGCGACACAGTACCGCTACTGCGCGTGTCGCAGGTGCTGACCCTGCCGCCCGCGCGCCGCCTGGCCGTCTGCGCGCACCTGCTGCGGGTGCGTACGAGCCACACTCTACACTCTCTACAGCACTACGTAGGGTGCGCGACACAGTACCGCTACTGCGCGTGTCGCAGGTGCTGACCCTGCCGCCCGCGCGCCGCCTGGCCGTCTGCGCGCACCTGCTGCGGGTGCGTACGAGCCACACTCTACACTCTCTACAGCACTACGTAGGGTGCGCGACACAGTACCGCTACTGCGCGTGTCGCAGGTGCTGACCCTGCCGCCCGCGCGCCGCCTGGCCGTCTGCGCGCACCTGCTGCGGGTGCGTACGAGCCACACTCTACACTCTCTACAGCACTACGTAGGGTGCGCGACACAGTACCGCTACTGCGCGTGTCGCAGGTGCTGACCCTGCCGCCCGCGCGCCGCCTGGCCGTCTGCGCGCACCTGCTGCGGGTGCGTACGAGCCACACTCTACACTCTCTACAGCACTACGTAGGGTGCGCGACACAGTACCGCTACTGCGCGTGTCGCAGGTGCTGACCCTGCCGCCCGCGCGCCGCCTGGCCGTCTGCGCGCACCTGCTGCGGGTGCGTACGAGCCACACTCTACACTCTCTACAGCACTACGTAGGGTGCGCGACACAGTACCGCTACTGCGCGTGTCGCAGGTGCTGACCCTGCCGCCCGCGCGCCGCCTGGCCGTCTGCGCGCACCTGCTGCGGGTGCGTACGAGCCACACTCTACACTCTCTACAGCACTACGTAGGGTGCGCGACACAGTACCGCTACTGCGCGTGTCGCAGGTGCTGACCCTGCCGCCCGCGCGCCGCCTGGCCGTCTGCGCGCACCTGCTGCGGGTGCGTACGAGCCACACTCTACACTCTCTACAGCACTACGTAGGGTGCGCGACACAGTACCGCTACTGCGCGTGTCGCAGGTGCTGACCCTGCCGCCCGCGCGCCGCCTGGCCGTCTGCGCGCACCTGCTGCGGGTGCGTACGAGCCACACTCTACACTCTCTACAGCACTACGTAGGGTGCGCGACACAGTACCGCTACTGCGCGTGTCGCAGGTGCTGACCCTGCCGCCCGCGCGCCGCCTGGCCGTCTGCGCGCACCTGCTGCGGGTGCGTACGAGCCACACTCTACACTCTCTACAGCACTACGTAGGGTGCGCGACACAGTACCGCTACTGCGCGTGTCGCAGGTGCTGACCCTGCCGCCCGCGCGCCGCCTGGCCGTCTGCGCGCACCTGCTGCGGGTGCGTACGAGCCACACTCTACACTCTCTACAGCACTACGTAGGGTGCGCGACACAGTACCGCTACTGCGCGTGTCGCAGGTGCTGACCCTGCCGCCCGCGCGCCGCCTGGCCGTCTGCGCGCACCTGCTGCGGGTGCGTACGAGCCACACTCTACACTCTCTACAGCACTACGTAGGGTGCGCGACACAGTACCGCTACTGCGCGTGTCGCAGGTGCTGACCCTGCCGCCCGCGCGCCGCCTGGCCGTCTGCGCGCACCTGCTGCGGGTGCGTACGAGCCACACTCTACACTCTCTACAGCACTACGTAGGGTGCGCGACACAGTACCGCTACTGCGCGTGTCGCAGGTGCTGACCCTGCCGCCCGCGCGCCGCCTGGCCGTCTGCGCGCACCTGCTGCGGGTGCGTACGAGCCACACTCTACACTCTCTACAGCACTACGTAGGGTGCGCGACACAGTACCGCTACTGCGCGTGTCGCAGGTGCTGACCCTGCCGCCCGCGCGCCGCCTGGCCGTCTGCGCGCACCTGCTGCGGGTGCGTACGAGCCACACTCTACACTCTCTACAGCACTACGTAGGGTGCGCGACACAGTACCGCTACTGCGCGTGTCGCAGGTGCTGACCCTGCCGCCCGCGCGCCGCCTGGCCGTCTGCGCGCACCTGCTGCGGGTGCGTACGAGCCACACTCTACACTCTCTACAGCACTACGTAGGGTGCGCGACACAGTACCGCTACTGCGCGTGTCGCAGGTGCTGACCCTGCCGCCCGCGCGCCGCCTGGCCGTCTGCGCGCACCTGCTGCGGGTGCGTACGAGCCACACTCTACACTCTCTACAGCACTACGTAGGGTGCGCGACACAGTACCGCTACTGCGCGTGTCGCAGGTCAGCACCCTGCCGTACGAGCTACACTCTACACCATGGGCCACACTCTACTCTAAAATTTTTTAGCCCCTTAGGCTAAGCTTGCTTGGTCCTGGTCCTTACCAGGACCAAGTAAGCTCATTTTAACACATGTATTAATCTAAACGTGAAGTTTTTTAAACTTTTTTGGCTATTCAGGTGGTGACAGAACTACGAGTATGATTGTGAAAACGGACCATATTGGTCCGGTTGTTCTAGACTTATGAATTTTAACTTTAACTCAAATCTCAAACATCAAACAGTTTTAACAACGAAAAACTTTACTTCTTTTCAGGCAATCTACTCCCATTTTGTAATATTACCAGAAGTTGTAGACATAACAGTAGAAGATCCTTCTCAAGATTTCCAAAGGATAAGAGATTATGTGGATGCTAAAAATTGTGAAACATTGCCAGCGTTCCAACCTGCCAAACTTATTCAAGGGTAAGATATTTTGTCATTTAAAACACTTACCTACCTACCCTAAGCAACTACCGATATCTTAGAGTTTGAAGTTATTTTGATTTGATTATATTGTATGTATACTAATAAACTTAGTTACGTTTGCAGGTTCACATCAGAAATGGCAAGCCAAGCATGTGCTAAGTTCAAAATCAACAAAAAACAGGCGCGGCGAGTTTACGAGATACTACGACTGAAAAACACAAATACTTCTGATAAAACTGCTTACCTAAATTATAGGCTCGAAGTTAAAAATAGGCTCAACGCCCCTTACCAGGTATGTTGCTTTTCTATAAGAAAAGTGATCGATATTGGGCCTGATTCCAATGTGCCCTGTCTAAGACTAATTTTAAGTTCATTCGGTTTTTTCTCTGCTTAAGAAACGAAAAGACATACTTTATAAAGGAGATGTTTCAGTTTTCTATGGAACTTTGGTCATCTCTTGTACATTATACCAAAAAATAGGAAAGAGGCTATGAAACCGTACCTACATATTTATTTTTACAATTTCTTCGTTGTTTTCTTGCACAAAGAAGATTAATGTTCATTTTACGGCAATACTATCTCATAATGACGGAACGGCACAAATAAATGACAGATGACAGCTACTTTTTTCACGCTTGGAACCAAACGTTTATGCCGCTGATCGTTCAGAAGACATATTTGGCTTTGCATGTAAATTAAAATTAATAACAGTTTCATCATTCGAGTTTTTTTTCTTTCTTAGCGAACTAAATATTGATAATATAGTTTTCTAATGGTTATAGTAAAACACTACAACTAGGTTGATTTTTGAGTCATTGGTAGATTACACTGTATTTTGATTTCTGAACGTTTCCAAATATGGCGATAGAAATTGTCATCATTATTGAATGTGTAACAATGAAAAATATTTTAAAAAATATATCTTGCCGTTTTTTAATGTATAAAATACATTAAAAAACGGCAAGATATTTTTTTTTAAATATTTTTAGGGAGATAAAGTGATTTTTCTTATTTTTTTGGTTTCCTGTACAAGAGATGACCAAAATTGTTACATCTCCTTTAGTCAAATTAAGTGATACGATTTTCCACGTATTTTTAAAAGTTATCGCGTTTTTGTCTAAACTTAGTCGTCATCGTTTGATGTCCCTACTAAATTGTCTATGAATTCTGTAATTTTCTTAGCAACTGACATGTTTCTAAATGTTTGTAGTCTGTTTCTATTCGTTTATGTAGCAGCAAGAGAGACAGAATGAACTTGAAATCAGTCGACACATTGGTATCGAGCCCAGTAGTATCTTTCAAAGTATCAACTTTAATTTTACCAAGTAGTTGGTATATGACGACGTATTTCCGTCTACAGAAAAAGAAGTTAGAGATGAAGAAGCTGCAGAAAGTTCTGAAGCCGGAAGAGTTCGCGGCCACCATCAGCTCGACCGGGCTGGCCGAGACGCAGGGCCGCCTCGCCTCGCAGTACCTCGCCCTCGAGGACGACTACCGTCGCGTCATACACCGCATGGACACCGACTAGGTGCCGACGATACGGGCTACACTTAGGGCCGAGACACATAACCGCGTTGCGGCACCGCCCCGCAAAAATCGGCAGTTTCGCCCGCCGCTTTATAGAATGTTGCGGTCGCGCCGCACATTCCAGCTTTATGACGTAACACAAGGTGACAACATTATGGGGATAACTTGCTTATTAGCTCTTCAAACGATAATACACTCATTCTTAAGAAGTCAAAACGAAATTGATTGAAATTGATAGAAAACGAATTTTTTTTTCGATTCATGGCCTCGCTAAATGAATGTATCCAGTATCTTCTCTGTCGTGTATTTAAATTTGTGTAATGTCTTCTTAACAACAAAAGAGCAATACGTTTATTGCGATCCATGCTACAGATACGGTTACCAACGTTCAAAACTCATAAAGCAATGGTTGCCCTACAGGTCGGCAGTAGAACGCTTTGTTTTGCGGCGCCGCAACGCTCGGTGGCGCGTTGAGATGCGGCGCGGTGCCACAACGCGGTTGTGTTTCGGCCCTTAATTAAGTATCAGATTGGCGACACTTTCGGGGGCCTGACACTTGTTCTTTTGTGCGAACCTTGCATGTAAAATTACACGGTGAATTTTAATGCAGCGTTATAATCAGCAGGTCTTGTTAACGTCCGCTATAATTTTACTAATACTACAATTCCAGCTCGTCAGTTTCCTCTGTCGATTCCAAGTGTCCGTTGAAATCGTGTCGCCGCGCCGGTAGAACAAATCATAACGTTACTCACTATTCATATTATATTAGTTACACGTAACTCTAATTTAATAGTAGTTGACGAGTTCTGTTCTTACAATATACATTTACGTTCAGTCATCATAACTTGAATCAATTTTGATGTTAAATACAAATCACGCAACTGATCCTTTTAAATATCTTATTTTCAATACCTGTATTATAATAACATTCATTTATTGATCTCTGAATGAAACATTTCGTAGAAACAAAGTTTATTACCGAGATCAGAGTGCAGTAGATTTGAACAAGCAATTTTCCTTTGTTATCATTATGGTACTTAAAATTGAATATGGTCGATGCTATAAAACAGCTATTATTGTATTGTATGCGCTGAACAAGGTAAAATAATAAGGATGTATCAACAAGTTATAATAACCTCATGAACTGGCTGGGTATGGCTTCTAAGGTCAAAGTTATCTTCATTCTTCTATAATGTAGGTTTGCATGTTTGTTTGTCACAGTGTTTGTGTTGAGTACAGTTGGTCGATACAAACAATATTAAAAGTGGTTTTGTTTATTTAAATGAGTTGTGTTCAATGTTTGTATTTTATGCATCCATGTTCAATAAAAAAAAATTTACTGCACTCTTTTGTGTTACGGCGTACAACATAAAGCCAACCTGGCTTTATGTTGTACGCCTTTAGGCTTTTAGAACTCTAGTAATATTAGAAAATAGGATATTTTTAAATATTTTTATTAATAAATGATTGTGATTTGGTACCATGTGTCTCTAAAAATTGTTCTTGTTATGTACTGTCTGATAGGATGTAATTTTTATAATAAAATTGTGATTTTGTAAAATATATGTATTTCATTTAGATCTGTAGATTAATCTCAATGACTTTACCGTTAGGTATCTGTTTATGTAGGAAGGAAGAAGAAATGACCGACAAAAGAGCAATTAATGTCCATGTGTTTCAAGTTGTTCTAAAATCATATAATACAAACAAAAATAAAAAACATTTTCTGTTCGAATAACCTTTATTTTTAACATAATGCTTACAAAGTATGTTTTCCTATTTAGTAAGTCGCTAATATTAGAGAGCTAACAGGTTTTAGAAAACTAGATAGTCTCAGAGATAAGCTAGTGAGATCATGCATTTTTGACGTATTGGTCGGAAATATAGCTTATAATAATAATACTATAGGTACTGTTAACCTATGTACTTCTAGTAATATCGACCAACTTCCTATACTATTCAAAATGTCTACTGATAAAAGGCTTATAGCAAGTCACTCGTTTTCAATTTCTTAACAATAGAAATAGGCGCTGATTAATAGCTCGAAAATATATCCTTTTCTGATGATGAAACCTATTTCTAATAATTTTGATTCCAATGGACGGTATGTAAGCTAATTAAATCAAAATAACGATTAATTTTGAGACGAGTATAATTATTGGAATGCTTTTACCGTAAATAAGTGAAATAGCTTCAAATTTAACCATTTCCGGAAACACTATTATTGAAATTTAATCAGTAATAGTTATACAATATCCTAAATTCGAAATGTTATTGTGTTGTGTACGTATTTAGTGAGAACGGGACATATTATCAGCCACATAGTACATTTCGCCGAACCATTCATTGTGTTCATCCAAGTACCTGCATACAAAAAAAATGGGTAATTATATTACAATTTAATGTTTAAAACAGAGTACATGTACAATCTTAAAATCATACTCACTGGACAAACATATCGATATGTTTCAGAATTAGTTTGAGCTTAAAATCAGGCATCTGGGTTGCGTTCAGAAAATCTGGAAGTTTAACTGGAAAAGAAAAAAAAATACTTTCAAGTTTCGTTTTATTTCGTTAATGTACGATTGCAATGTACTAGTTGAAAGTAAACTGTACCAAACAAGCGAGCCAGGTGAATCGCGCCGTACACGCGGCACGGCAGATGCTCGGTGCCTTCGCGCGGAATGATCTGCCATTTCGCAACCTGTACAAATATTTATAACACTGAACAGATATTTCTAATCAAAAGTCATAGTCAATATAAATAAATACGTCTGACGTCCGCAAAGAAATCAATGTTTTCAAAAAATAATCGAATAGCCACAGCTAGCCTTATCTCGCGCGGGAAGTCTCGTCTTTGCTAGATAATACCCATCACCATCAATATCAGTTTTTACTAAATATCGTAATTGTTTTTTCCCACTTCAAATAAAAAAAAAATACATAAAAGGCATGCAAATCAATGTTTTAAATTGTTTATAAAAATAATTTCAGATTCATGAACACACGTAATAAATATAGTGGATTATCTCGCAAAAGTATTTCTATATATTCGTTTAATATACGATAGGTATTTACGTCGGGAGCGTACAACATGCTAGGACATCAACCTAAAATGACATTTAATTTGTAAGGCTCAATTCAAACTAAAATGGCAGCAACCGACAGCATTGCGGCGATTATAAACTATACATATGCAATATCAAACAATATAGTACGCTTGGCTTGCACCGCCCGTGCCATGAGATTGCTTGAGGCCCCGCGCGGCGCTTTATTTTTTGATATTGCACATAAATATTATAATGAAACGATTTTGCCTGCGCCAAAAGTCGGATTTTCCATACAAACTTTCATCCCAATTTCACCCCCTGATGAGTTTATATCGCGACAAAAAGCCTATGTCCTTCTCAAGGTCTCAAACTATCTCTGTACCAAATTTCATTTGAATCGGTCTCCAGTAGTTTCGGAGCCTATTCAATACAAACAATCAAATCTTTCCTCTTTATAACAGAAGTATTCTATAGTGTAGAATTGTAGATTAACTATTATTTCAGTGTGAATTGGACCCTAAAGGTCTGTGCCCACTACACCGTACCATATCCTGACCGTGCTTGGACCGTATGAAAAGTACACATCTGATTTTCAACCTTAGCCCGAAAACTTAAAGCTGTTCGTCGATGCAACGATTCTGGCGTCAAAACGAACACTGCGCTTGACTACTTTGAACTTTAACTCCTCTACTTAAGGTTGACAATCAAATGTGTATTTTTATATGGTCCAAGCTCGGTCAGAGTATGGTACGGTCATATGGTGTAGTGATCACAGAGCCTACTGCGTTAGTCGTACGGCTGAATATCGCGCACCTCATCGAACAGCAGCGAGAGCGGCGTGCGCGCGTGCGGCCACGCCTCGCTCGCCAGCGACGAGCCGCTGTTGTGTCAGTGTGAGTTGGACCCTACTGCGTTAGTCGTAAGGCTGTATATAGCGCGCACCTTGTCGAACAGCAGCGAGAGCGGCGTGCGCGCGCGGCCACGCCTCGCTCGCCAGCGACGAGCCGCTGTTGTGTTAGTGTGAGTTGGACCCTACTGCGTTAGTCGTAAGGCTGTATATAGCGCGCACCTTGTCGAACAGCAGCGAGAGCGGCGTGCGCGCGTGCGGCAGCGCGGGCGAGTGCGCGGGCGCGCGCGGCCACGCCTCGCTCGCCAGCGACGAGCCGCTGTTGCTGCCCACGCTGGGGATACACACATTAGTTTTTAATATTGTTAAACACTCGCTGTGT
Source organism: Pyrausta nigrata (assembly GCA_949316185.1). Lineage (NCBI taxonomy): Eukaryota > Metazoa > Arthropoda > Insecta > Lepidoptera > Crambidae > Pyrausta > Pyrausta nigrata. Next base: position 8,940,286 of record OX438957.1, on the reverse strand, counting down.
TCTTTTGTGGTGACAATAATATTGTGTCAATGGACAAGTAATCATCATAACTTAAACTTATTCATTGTACACACGGCCGAACGTCACCATTTTGAGCTTGAGATTGCCTCTATTCTATATTTGATAAAAGCTATTTTCGTAGTTCAAATGGGCAACCTGACGTGGGGCCGACTGTACTAGCTCATAATAGGCGTACCTGGAAGAGAGCGTCTCGAAGGTTCGCTGCTCGCCGGTGGTGGTGGACGTGGAGGGCGCGGGCTCCTCCGTCTCCGACTGCGACACCGCCGACTTGTGCGACCGCAGCCTGCCAACGAAACAAATGGCTTGTTACTATACTCTGACCGCTTATCTAAGATTTCGACTGCGGGATACATATACATGGGTGCGAGATTGAAAATAATTACAGCATATTTTAAGCACACGTTCTATAATATTTTTTAACTATCTGCAGTATTCGATTTTTAATTAAAGTAAACTCTATAAAAAGTAATTTATTTGAGTATAGAGAAAAGTGACGCCATAGTTTACTACTCCCATACAAAATCTATGAAAAAAAAGAGCGTTTTGACAGTTCATTCAAAGCGATAGCGTAGTCTCCTTTCTTTTTCAAAGATATCGCTGCTTAGCGGTGAAGGAAAACTTCGTGAAGAAACCTGCACACTAGTTGGCTATGTGTGAAATGGAGCGGACATTGGAAAACCACTCTATTAAAAAAATGCCAAGAAAGTTGTTGTGTGTGTTTCATTCCACATAATGATCATGAACCTCAGTTATGAGGCACACGGTTGTGAAGAGGAAGAGTCTCCTAGCACAGGTATACTATACCTAAAAGGAGATAACCGTAACGAGTTATTTAAGAAAAATTGTTTAAGTAAATAAAGTAATTTGAATGACGTAGAGTACCGACCTCCTGGCGACGGGCCCGCTGCGCGGCGCGGCGGGGCGCGGGGGGCGGGCGGGCGCGTCGTCCTCCGCCTTCGCCTCCTCCTGCTGGTGCTGGTGTGCTGGCACCGGCACCGGCGCTGGGGTCGGACACTCTGGCGACACAACGTAAGCGTAGGCACAGAATAAGTACTAGTACTTCGTACAGAAGTATGACTTAGCAATTGTATTCAAAGAAATGTCTACTCAATGTCGTCAACAATATGGCGTAATTTAGTTCGCCTCAGAGTCAAGCACATTTTCGTCTACAAAAATCCATTGCAAGATAATTTCATACTTATTGCTCTGGAATATGATTCATAATACACTAAACCTATTCAGTGACGTAATATCACGCGACGCAATAGGGTTGACTGCTACGAGAAGCTTCTAACGCTATCTAGCGCCTCTTTCTAGTACTTTATTTATTCTCGTCCAGCCAGCAACGTAGCCGCGCGGCCGCCGGTGAATAAAACGCGCGAGCGTGTCGCTGGCCGGTAGCGACACGCAACTTGTTTTAGCCTCTAAGTAAGGGTCGTCGCGCGTAGGTACGTTTTTGCTACCTATGCGGGGAGATACACAGGCCTGGCGTAGGGTCAGATTAGCTTGCGGTAAGTAAATAACTTGATGAAAAAATTGCACCAATTCTGTATGTAAAGCGGTTTTAAGGGTATTTATTATATTTTTTTTTTCTGAAAGTTCAACCTGTTCGAAGAAACTAAATTGAACAAAATTGTTTCACAAGGAGTAATGATTTTTTTAAGTTTTGCCTTTTTTATTATAGATAAAAGTACAGATGAAACTAACTTGCATTCACTCATTCATGACAGCCAATCACGTTTGACATTTCGGAGATTTGACAAGTCATACACACACCGGAAACACACACATGCGTAGTTTAGTCACAGATTATATAAATTTAATGGCGGTAGTGATGTCACTCGGTGGTTTCCGCCTGTTTAAAGGTCGTATGAATGTCAAATAATGACTTGTATTTTGGTAAGAATAAACCCCATCTTTTATTTCTGAATAACTTAAATAGCGAAATAGTGTTTAAGAGCGTAAAATCTGTTAGAAAAATAAACTTCACACATATGTCACGTTGACATCTTTCTCTTGCCAAAATTAATGGTAGCCGTGTAGACGTGTTTTCTTACTCAATATATTAATCCTTTATTATCTCTAATATGGTGTTTGATTTCTGTAGCACCCAACAGATTATGGGCCCAGAATGATACACTGTGTTTAGAAATATATTTATTTTTGGTCTAATACGCGTTATTTTTGAAAAAATATCTTCGATACAAAATAGCACGGCCGCCATTGAAAGTTCTACTACACAAAAATGACTTCCTCATCGGGAATCTCAATCGGTCTTCCAATTGATAAACTTAAAGGAATTGAAGATTACAATAACTGGAAGTTCGTAATGAAAATGCTGCTCATGCACGAGGACCTATACGAGTGCATAGAGTCGGATGTAAAATGTACCGATGAGAAGAAAAAACAAAAGGCGTTAGCGAAAATTTGCCTGTCAGTTGGACCTGCAGCCCTACAGCACGTCCGGAATGCTAAAACAGCGCATGAAGCGTGGACCAATTTACAGCGTGCATACGAGGACAAAGGGTTGTGTCGCCGACTAGGATTGTTACGGTCATTGTTTGGAGTAAAACTGGCGGAGAGCATGCAAAGTTACATATCACGGATTTTGGAACTGGGACAGCAGTTAGAAGACATAGGTTCAAAAATAGAAGATGAATTTTTGGCAGTCATCATGTTAAGTGGGTTAACTCCCGACTTCGACCCATTGATCATGGCCTTGGAAAATTCGAATATCACACTCACAAGTGCTAATGTAAAATCTAAGTTATTGCAAGAACAACAGCGTCGAGATGATACATTTGAGCAAACAGATATGAATGCATTAGCTGTGAAAAAGATAGTCAGATGCTTTAAATGTAAAAAGACGGGCCATATGAAGAAAGACTGTCCAAAGAATCAGAAGGTTGATGGAAAGGATTCTACCTCCACAAAAAACAAGTCATTGTTAACTGCTTTATCAGTGAATGTGAGAAGTGACGTTTGGTACATAGATTCGGGTGCGACGAATCATATGTGTAATAATAAACAGTTAATGTCAGATTTTTAGTGTTCAAAGCAGCTTGAAGTGAACGTTGCTAACGGGGACAAACTGATGACTGGTGGTCATGGTAAAGTGCAAGTCAATCTGAGAAATTGTGTAAAGACTATAAGTAATGTCCATTTTATTCCTACACTGTCAACAAATTTACTATCAGTGAGTGAACTAAACAGGAAAGGTTATACTGTAATTTTTAGGCCTGAAGGCTGTACAATCTATGATAATAGTGAAATTGTAGCCACAGGTACTTGTCACAATGGTATTTATCAACTAGATACAGATGAATATGTGATGAATTGTGAGATTAGGTCGGAAGTTGTCATGAATTCTGTCTGTGAGGGTTCAGCTGGTGGGGTATTGCATGAAGGTAATGTTGCAATGTCAGCAGAGTGACAGCAATCACAGGAAGTCTGGCACAGGCGGTTGGGTCACCTAAACTCACGGAGTATGAACCTAATGAAGAATGGATTAGTAACAGGTATGAATTTTAAATCAATTATATTCAGTCCCTGTGTTGCATGTATATTAGGGAAACAGACAAAATTACCTTTTCCTAAGAAAAGTTTAAGTAGGGCTACGGAGATATTAGGTGTTGTGCACACGGACGTGTGTGGCCCTATGCAGACACTATCTCATAATGGTTTTCGGTATTTTGTCATTTTATGAAAAATAAAAGTGAAGTATTTGAGAAGTTTAAAATATTTAAAAGTCTAGTAGAACATCAAACTGAACAAACATAAAGACCTGCGGAATTAAACATCAAACAACGGTTCCACATTGTAGTCAGCAAAATAGTGTGGCAGAAAGAGCTAACCGCACCATTATGGACAAGGCTCGCTCTATGCTAGAAGATGCTGGTCTTAATAAACATTTTTGAGCTGAAGATGCTAACACGGCTGTCTATTTAAAAAATCTTTCACCAACGAAGGCTGTGAGAGGCGCAACTCCAGACGAATTGTGGACTTCTAATAAAGTTGATGTAAGTCATTTACGCGTTTTCGGTTGCACAGCTTATGCTCTAATTAAAAATTGTCGTAAACTTGAGTCAAGGAGTAAAAAATATATATTTGTAGGCTATAGTGATAGTACGAAAGGCTACAGACTCATTGATCCACAATTTCCTAAGAAATGTGTCATAGCAAGACATGTAACTTTCATAGAAAATGACTTTATGAATAGAAAAGTGCCAAATGATAATAAAAGAGGGCAAAACATCGAGATTTTGCTTAGTAATGAGGGTGAAAAAGTAGGCCAGGTTGTACATCAAATTTCTACAGGTCTTACCTCACCAGATCCAACTCCTCAAGTGGTCAGTCGATCAGAGTCCACTTCATTTCTTGATGAAAATGAAACACCTGATGGCACTGTCAATACAGTCAATCAGCGTAGACAAACAATATTTGAAGTGCGAACAGATGAAGATATACAAAACTCTAGTAACTTTACTGAAACCTCTGCTGAAAATGCGGATGATCCGTTGGACTATACTTATATTCCAGGGGAATCCAGCTTAGAAGACATGTCATCCTTCGAGGATGCTGACAGCGGAAGTTTGGAGTTCGCTGGGCTAGCAGGGATCATAGTTGACGAGGATATTCCGAGTACGGTACAAGAGGCATTGAACAGTGACGAGGCTAATGGTTGGAGGGAAGCTATTAATGATGAGTATAACTCTTTTATCACCAACAAATGCTGGACTTTAGTCGATTTGCCTAAGGGTCATAAACCAATCAAATGTAAGTGGGTTTTTTGCAAAAAGAGAGGCCTAGATAGTGAATTGCTTAGATATAAAGCTCTTGTTGCAAAAGGTTACACTCAAAAAGCAGGAATAGATTACCACGAAACATTTGCACCTGTAGTAAGATATTCAACAATAAGAATATTGCTAGCTTTGGCAGCTCAGTATGACATGACTATAGAGCATATGGATGTCAAAACTGCCTTCTTGAATGGTGATTTATCGGAAACTGTTTATATAGAACAACCAGAAGGCTTTATTTTACGGGAAAATAAGGAAAAAGTCTACAGACTAAATAAAGCAATTTATGGCCTAAAACAGGCGGCAAAGTCTTGGTATGAAAAGATAGATTCAGTTTTAACCAATAAATTGCAATTCAAACGGTTATGTTCCGAACCATGTGTTTATATTTATAATCAAGATGGAGAGATTATGATTATTGCATTGTATGTTGATGACATAATGCTATTTACATCCAAAATGTCGTTAAAGAAAAATATAATAAAGAAAAGGCTAATGGATCAGTTTGAAGTCAAAGATTTAGGTCCAGCCAGTCATATTTTGGGCATGAGAATTTCCAGAAAAGATGATGGAAGAACCACATTGGACCAAACAAGTTATATCAAACGAGTGTTAGATAAATTCAAAATGACAGATTGTAAACCTATGAAGACTCCTATGGAGGTTGGTTTATAACTACAAAACGAAGAAAATGTGATTATGATTACAGAAGCCTTATAGGTTGTTTGATGTACTTAGCTGTATGTACTAGACCTGATATAGCACACACTGTAAGCTATTTGAGTCAGTTTAATAACTATTATGGGGAAAGCCATTAGAAAGCTGCCAAGAGAGTTCTTCGGTATCTACAGGGTACACTGAACTACAGTTTAACTTTTGAAAAAGGTGATTTCAAAATTACAGGTTTCACAGATGCGGACTGGGGCGGAGATCAATTAGATCGGAGGTCATATACCGGGTATGTGTTTAAAATTGGTAACTCTACAGTATCATGGGAGAGTCGTAAGCAACGCACGGTAGCGCTATTCAGTACGGAGGCTGAATACATGGCAATTTCCGATTCTTGTAAAGAGGCTTTATTTTTGAGAACATTTATACACGAATGTACTGGTGTAATTTGTCATATTACTTTGTTCAGTGATAATCAATCCGCTCAGAAACTTTGTATGAATTCTATGTATCAAAATAGAATTAAACATATTGATATCCGGCACCACTTCGTAAGGGATATTGTAAAGAATAAGTTATTGCAATTGTCATATGTGGCTACTGGAAATATGTTAGCAGACTTATTGACAAAACCTTTAACAAGAGAAAAACATTCAATGTTTGTTACTCGGTTGTTTTAATTGTAATGAACGATTACATATAATATTTTATGTTTTGTTTAGTATATTATGAATATTTAAAATGTTTAAGGTAAATCTTGGATATGCCAAGTAATTACATTTGTAAAATATTGTTTCTTTCTTTGTGAGACTTGATAATGTGTTTAGTTTAAGGGCTAGTGTTAGAAAAATAAACTTCACACATATGTCACGTTGACATCTTTCTCTTGCCAAAATTAATGGTAGCCGTGTAGACGTGTTTTCTTACTCAATATATTAATCCTTCATTATCTCTAATATGGTGTTTGATTTCTGTAGCACCCAATAAAATCCCCAAATGGTTTTGAAATTAGCATAGGTAATATTTTACCATACATACCGAATTACACTAGTACCAAATTAAGTTAGCTTGCATTATGGTGACGGGTAGCACATAGCACTTCATCAAGAACAACACGCGTATAGAAAAGGCAGATCAACAAAGTCTGCATTACACATGGGGTAGTACACAAAACTGAATCAGCCATAAACAACAAATCTTCTACACTTGCCGCCTTCATAGATATAGAGGGGGCATTCGATAAGACCATGCACAACAACATTAACCACGCCCTACAAAAACTTAGAGTAGAACCAGTCATAACAAAATGGATAAATGAGCTGGTCAGTAAGAGGGCAGTCCAAATAACCACAAATACCACCACACGTACAACAGTAGTCAGAGGATGCCCACAAGGAGGCATCCTATCGCCACTTTTATGGTACATAATAGCAGGCCTGTGTATCTTCCCGCGTAGGTAGCAAAAACGTACCTACGCGCGGCGACTCCTAGGTAAGGGACTAAACAAGTTGGGTGTCGTTAGCCGGCAGCGACACGCTCCTGCGTTTTATTCACCGGCGGTACGCGACACTAGGTTGCTGGTTGGACGAGCGTGAATAAAGTCCTAAAAAGATGCGTAAGTAGCTTATTGTGGCAGTCAACCCTATCGCGTTGCGTGATAGTACGTTACTGAATAGGTTTAGTGTATTATGAATCATATTCCAGAGTTATAAGAATGAAATTATCTTGCAATGTATTTCTGTAGGTGTCTACACGAAAATGTTCTTGAGTCAGAGGCGAACTGAATTACACCATATCGTTAACAACATTGAGTAGATATTTCTTCGAATTTCATTGCAAAGTCATACTTCTGTGCGGAGTACTAGTACTTATTCTGTGATAATAGTAGATAGCCTTCTGAAAAGTCTCAATGAAAGAGGATACACTACTATTGGATACGCAGATGACCTAGCAATACTGATAAACGACAATACGAAGAGGACATCAACTAGTGGTAAGGTAATTTCGTTGATGTTACCTTCAGCTTTCATGCCATCCTCGGGGTCGGGCGGCAGGTGCGAGTACTCGGGAATCTTGGGGCTCTTGATCTCTTCCTCGACGGCCGCCGCGGCCTCTTCGTCCGCCGCCTGCGAGCCCTCCGACTCCATTTCCATCTTCACCACCACTTCTTGCCTATTGTTCAATAGTTTATATGAAACGAAATTGTCACATACTAAGTTTAGTAGCAGGGATGTTATAGATATTAAATTTTCGATCAGGGGCCCAATTCTCACGCCTTGAATTGAGAGAAGGCGCGAGAATTGGGCCCCTGGATATGAATGTAAGAATAATATTATACTCTTAGGAACAGTAAAAATACAATTTTAAGTAATATAACCGATTTCGGATTTGGTTACGATAGCGGATAGATATTTTTTATTTCAGATATCCGATAGTTAGGTTAATTAGGTAATAATGTCATGGATCATTAGACACATCTTTGTAGAAGTAGTTTTGCTTTTTTTCACCCATAGATCCACATCTGTACCCCTAGGTGAGTTTCTGACGGGAAACTAACCCATACGTATAAATAATATTCAGTCGTTTAATTTCATACATACGTAGGTAAATACATGCAGTTATTCAAAAATAAAGTTGTATAAAAAAAAAAGAGAAAATGAAAAAAAAAGTTACTAGTAACTCACGCCTGAATGAACTGTCCGCATATCTCATGGTACTGGTTGAGTTCCTGCTTGTATAGCAAATGGCCGCGCAGGATGAAGTCGAAGTACACACGCAGCCCGTCTGCCACCTCGCGCACTAGGTTTAACCTGCGGAACGAGAGATTACAGTTATGGAACTGGTGTTATGGGATACAGTTGACAACCTGGATACAGGTAGTCCTGTGCATTACCGACCTCATTGAAGTGTTACATATCGATCCCGAACAACTTTGTATCTTTACTTCGTCACCAGCAAAAGATTTTCTGATGCAAAGAGATAGGGTCTAAATCTCGCTGCCTGCCACTATCTTTCACCTGGGGCCTAATTCGCTATAATAAATAAATCGCTATCGCCATCTATCGCCAACGAAATGTCAAAATATGTATGCAAAAATCTCGTGATATTTAGATATGGAAGCAAGTCAGGCCTTAGTTACTACCACGCGCGGGACCTATTTCATGAACGACTCGAAGATCTTAGCCACGTTTCACTTTCAGGCGGTAGCTAGCCAGCCGGCCGAACGTGAGCCAGTCTCTGTCGATCTCTTCTTCTTCATCCTTGCCTTATCCCTTTCCAATTAAGAGTCCGCTCTCCTAATGATATTTCGCTAGAACATCCTATCCTGGGCTTTTCCCTTTAAACGATTCCCATGTCAGTCGGGGTCTGCCACGCCCATTTGGCCCGGTTTTTAAGCTGAGCACTCCTCGCGTGTGTCGTTAGAAATCACGACGTGCCTGTACCACCTTAACTTACATTCCAGCAGCTACTCCAGAATTGGCCTTACTCTAAAAGTGCCACGAACTCGTAGCGTACTTGGTAAAGAAGCGACACCCTACCCAAAATAATAAATAAATGACTTATCACTCACCGACACGAGACGTCGAGCAGGTCAGGCCTCTGCGGCGGGTCGTGCCTCGCCCTCGCCGGGTGCCAGGCGCCGGCGCGCGCGAACCACTTCACGAACGACTCGAGGATCTCAGCCGCGCACGGCGTGGCCGGCAGCCGCGACAGGCGCCCGCGCTTTACCACTAGATGGTAGTCGAATGTTAGCCGGTCTCTGTCAATAACGTAATTAAATAAATAAATAAATTGTTTCAACAAACACACCAATTGCCTAGCCCCAAACTAAGAGTGAGCTTGTGCTATGGGGACATGGATAACGGATAGACATAGATAGATACTCTTTATTGCACACCACACACAGTATCAATTTACATAAATGTTCATAAAGAATGGTACAATTAAGGCGACATACTTATACAGGGTGTTTCAAAAAGTATTATGAAGCGAAAGTCCAAAGATAGAGAACCTTTTCTGTACCCGAATTACCCCCATGTTCCGCGATTTTCGAGTCGTGAATTTTTTTCTGAATTTTTGAGAATTTTTGAACTGAGCAACAAAAAAATTTTTTTTTAAGTTTAAGATTTTTTTTCTGCTAAACCTTCGTGAGTTGTACTTTTATGCCTAAAATAATCAGATTTGTAACTTTGAAGAAAATTAGTTAGATGAATTATGGCTTCTTTATAAGACTCTTTTATAAGAAGTTTTTTTTTTCAAAAATTCCCCAATAAAACTGGATTAGTTGGCATTAAGTTGTTGTTATTACTATTGTGGACTGGATTAGTTGGCATTAAGTTGTTGTTATTACTATTGTGGACTGACCTGAGCGCAGATGGCAAGGCGATGTGCGCGCGGCCGGCGTGCGCGTGCGGCGGCGGCGAGCGGCGCTGCGAGCTGGAGCCAGAGCCCGAGCCCGAGCCGGAGCCTGAGCCCGAGCCCGACGAGTCCGTGTCGCCCGCCTCGCCTTCTGTCGTCACATACACATGGCCTGAACATACAAGTTCAGTTCTTTGGCTATTAGTTGTGCAGTGGTGAGGTCAAATACATCAAAATCGTCAAGCAAACAAACTGCTAGCTATATCAAAATTACTTTGATTGAAAGCCTCGTTGAATATGCATTAAATAATCTATAAAATTGTTATAATTAAGGATTCAACTTAATTAACCTATAAGGTTATGGTCAGCATGCTCAAGAAAAAGCCAGTCTGACTAATAATGAAAACAAATTAGTACATATTTTCAAATTAATCAAGACAATCTGCAAAATCTGCTATAAGTACAATATTTTGTTGTTGCAATTGAATGTTTTTCGAAGAAACAGACCACCACCAATTAAGAGATAAAATCAAAATATCGAACCATCAGGCTGTGTGCTGCTGGAGGAGCCGTCATCGCTGAATCCGTGCCGCGCGCGCTTGGCGGGGCCCGCCGCCGTGCTCGAGCTGCCCTTCTTGCGCTCCCGCCGGTACAGATACGCACCCCTTTTAGAAACAACAAACATCACATTCATTCATAGAAACAATAATTTAAAAAAAAGTCATTTGAAACTGGTTTATTGAACTACCCTCTTAATAATAATTTTTTAAGTAGCTTTGAAGAATTGGGTATCCACTAATAATTCCAAAAGAAAATTCTTGCAAACATCGTATTTCAAGCACACATTCATTGATACTTTTCAATTGTCTGCAATATTTGATTTTTAATTAGGCTAAACTTCGAAAAGTAATTGAGTACAGCAAAATTCGACATTATGGTTTACTATTCTAATTATAAAATCTATATTTTAAATCACTGAAGAGTTTTCATTAAAAGTATGCCAACAATTGGTGGTGTATGTAGCTGGTGTCAAATAGCCTACTCATTCATTATTGTTTTCGAGTACCAACGATTTGGTTAATACCAATTAAAAAGTTAATGAAGAGTAATGAATGCCTCTCATAATCAATTCAATCAAATCAATTTATCCTCAGAATTTGTAAGTATTGGCGATACAAAGTAGGAAATAAACTCACAGTTGAAGCTGCGATTTTTCAGCAAGATCCCTCTGCAGCTGTCTATTTTCCTCAGTGTCTTTCAGCACAAAGTCCTCACTGACACAACGGTCCCATGAAGAGTTCCAACCTTGGAAGTGGATGAGATACTCCACTGTACGACGACCTCGTTTGTCCTTACTTTCTATTACTTCCAGCACCTGATACATAATGATCAACTAAATTTTTTACATAGTAGAAAAAAAAGTTGCTCCTGCTGTCTGTTTACTTAGATCTTTTGGACTATACAATGGATTTCAATGCAGCAATAGATAGAGTGATTAAGAGCAAGGTTTATATGCATAATACATGCATATTGCACACATGCATAGCCAGGGTGGGTCACTAGTTTAACTATAAAACTTAAGTTCTTCTAACTTTTAACTCCTTGAGGTTTGGAAGATCGCCAGCAGAACAATTAATTTTCTATTGTGTCTGGAAACATGATCTCTGAAGTATGCAATGAAAAATTCACCTATAACTTAACACTGCACAAGTCATGTAAGTTTTGAAGACACAGATTTCTTTAACTATTTATACATTTTTGTAAAAAACTACAAATAATCTATTTAGTAAATTTACTGCATCCAATTCATCCTCAAATAATTACTATAAAATAAAGTACCTATTTGGGAGTGGCCAGTGAAGAGTGATGGCACAAAACCACACCCAAGACATGCCCTATTTTACAATAATTTTAGAAATAACTATAAGAACCTGTTTTCCTGTAATTATTGTACCTGGCACTAATATCAGAAAGTTCAATAAGTAGTTATTCAAAAACTTATTATCAAAACTTGGCACACTCACTCAAACCACACCCAACCCCGCCCCTCTAAACAAAGACTTAAAAACTGAAAGTAATAAATGCTTTTAAATCAAGAATAGGTTTAAAAAGAAGATTGTTTATATAGTTTTAATTTTAGTGACGCAATTTTATGTAATTTTTTTTTATTGTTTGAGGTCAATTATTTAAATAGCTTTTCAGACATAAAAGTATAATTAATTAAGTTGTGTTTTTAGTTTTAATAATTATTATTTTCCACTGCACGCCCGTATATTCTACTTATCAAATTAATGATAATTTATTCGTTTTACGAAACGAATGTAAGGTTATGTAAAGAAAGTTTTTGTTTTGATTTTTTGGTTATGACGAAATTAGTACACGGGAAATTAATTGTAAGACATCCCTAATGATAAATAATATAAATAAATTAAGAAAACACTAAGTTACCTTAGAATCGTAGAGAACTTTCGCTTTTGTTGGGTCCGGTTCGTAGCACAAAACTCGTTCACCTTCACTGAATTTATATCGAATCCCTCGGGTTGATACCATTTTATTAGAATCCAGGAAAGCGACAGTGTTTCAAAAGGCAAAAGGTTACAAGACCAGTGTTAAATTACGTAAGTTATAAAATACAACGCCCAGAAATCTTTCTTTGAATTAGGAAAAACTGCGGCACCGCCAAACACGGTGTTTACATTGACAATTATAAAGACTAGACTTAAATTATAGGAAGTTTAACACATTCACAGAATATTGGCGATTTCCAGCCAACGCCTACCACGGAATATACCTAATTAAAGTAGGTATTTTAGTTATAAAAAAATATGTTTTGTTTGGGCGTCGACCGCATCGAAACCGAAGTTTGTTTGCAAACTGTCAAATTGACATGACATTTTTTTTTTCTGCCTTTAGTAGGCAAAGAATCGAGTTTGTACAGGCAAGTCTTAAGTAATTTGTTATATTTTCTACATATTTTTTATAAGTATTCTTCATATATTATCAGGAAAAAAAAAACAGCTGTCATTCTATACAGCTCCGATTTTATGAATTAATTTAAACTATTTAACTAAGTTAACCAGATAAACTTGTGCGTTTAATCATTAGCATTATCAATAACTGTGCCGTATTATTGTGGGCATTACCTATACTCGTCGGAATCAATCAAAACACAAAACCAAATTCAGCAACGGCCGGACGTCAATTTGAAATCAAAGGTCAAAGGTGGACAACGGATACTAAAACCAGGAGAGTACTGCTTTTATAACATTTACACCTACTTAAATAATAGTGTTCATCTAAAATCAACTTTCCTAAGTCTTTATATTTGTATTTGCAAAACCTGCAACACATTTTGAGGTTATAATTTTGTGAAGTAATGCTGAGTGGATACTGTCTACTGTTTGTTTATTGCTGCTTACACAACATTGCCCACTGCACAAGCCTCACCAAGGTGAGACACGTCAAACCTCACAATATTTCGGCCCTGTTGTGCTTCTCTTTACTTGACGTATTAGTGGAAGTAAAGTTGAAGATAACAACCTTTCGCCGCAGACAATAAACTCTAAACACTCAACAGTCATCTTCACTTCACATTTATATTTACATTTTTTACTTTCACTTACTACACACTTACATTGCAGTAGTAAGCATAATAGTGATAGTACTCACTTAGACTTTGATAGCCGGATTGTTCATTCATTTGTTTTTTATTAATTATATTCAATTCATACACAAAAAAATATAAGTTATTCCTATAATTTAAAGACAATTACTTTGTTTAAACTGTTAAATTTTATTTTTAAATTTAACATTAAGTAGGTAACTCAGTAACAAAAATATAAATATTCCTATCATCAGTTTTTTTGTTGACTAACCGAAACCTACCCAAACATCTTTTGTACACTCCTTTTTAAATAAATTTCAGGTGAACACTATGGCCACCCGGACTGGAACCATGACTCGCAAAATGTCTTCTCGAGAAACGGAATTAAAACTAAAAAATGCTTTGGAAGACTTGAAAGAAACAAAGGATGTCTGTAACCAACTCCTTAGGGAAAGGGATGAATGTGAGGTTGAGATGAAGAAAAATATAGACTAAAATTCTCAACTTAAAAAGGAATTAGCGGAGCTGCATGCCCGTCTTCAGGAGGTTACTGGACACAACGATGAGCTCCTCAATACCATCAGCGCCTTCGACCAGTGCAGCAGTGTCTTTGAGCAGACACTTATATGGAACAATGAGCTGGAAAATGAGCTGCGAGACGCCAACAGGACAATACTGCACTTGGAAGAAGAGAAGAAAGATCAAGAATACTCACAGACCTTGAATCTCTATGAGGAGCTGAATGGACAGGCAGCAGTTTCAGTACAAAACAGATTAAATTATCAGGTAGAAATAGGGTAAAAAAGTATATTAAAATTAAGAAAATAATAAACAAAACCGAAAAACTTGTAAAAAAACAAATGTTTCTATAATAATGTACAGCTGAGAAAGGAAAAATTAGATTTACTAGACAGCTTAGTGTATCAAAATAAATTACAAGAAAGCAGGTCCAAATATGATCAGGTAGTAGGAAAATTGCAAACTGATATCTCAAGGTTGCAAGAGTCATTAAATTCAATTACAAGTAAATATAACTCTTCACAGGAACAAATATCGGAGCATATCCTGGCTGCTAATAAGCTGTTAAAAATGGGCACCCCAAACACAGATTTTACTTCACTGCCCAATATTAATCTAAGCTTACCAAATGACTCCCAGCAACTAAGAGAACTTGGCTTGCAAAAATGCCTATCAAAATGTATATCAAGTAATTCAAATAATTTTGAAAACAAGAATTGTTCACAAAATTACAGCAACAAATGTTACAATGATATGGTTTTTTCTGATAAATTAGGGGTTGGTTATGGTTCCTTACTACATAAGAACCTAAATTGTAATATTATAAATAATTGTATGCCCAATGCCTCCTTTGATCAGATAGTAAACTGTATTCAAAGTAGTGACCTAAATTCAAATTTTATACTTGTAGTTATGTTAGGAGATAGTCAAAAACTCAGTAAAAAAAATATAAAAAAATATTCACTATTGTCCAGTTTAGACGTTCACAAAATATTTTTTTGTGCCTTACCATTTTCAAGAAATCATATGGCGCAAGAAAATAACTGTATTCATTTATTGAATACTTTATTATTTAATTTAACCCAGCTTCATAGTGACAAATTTGTGTTCTTTGATACAAATAAGTTTACTAACAATTTATTTTCACTGACTGGCGGCTCTTTACACCTGCCTACTAGAATTAAAAAACGAATAGCTACTTTGCTAGCATACAATATTAATTGTTTAATAAACAAAACTATCATATCACATGGTTCTCAACTTGTTAGTAGTAATACTAATTTAGATATTGTAAATTTGACAACCTCTGAGACTTTAAACTAAGAGGGAAGACAAAAGCCAGGTCTAGTTTTAATTTAGTTCACCAAAACATACAAGGCTTGGCTGGCAAAGAACTTGAAATATCATTAGTTTTGCAAGATTTAAATGTGGATGTAATCTGTCTTACAGAGCATTGGTGTAAAAATTATGAATTAATGATAAGTATTGATAATTATAAGGTCGGTAGTTCGTTCTCAAGGGAGACCACTACGAGAGGGGGGTCACTCATACTCTTAAAAAATGAATTAAATTGCAAGGACCGTAAGAATATTGTGTCACTCTCAATGGAACGAACTATTGAACTAGCGTGTGCGGAGCTGGATCAGTATATTATAATATGTGTGTATAGTCCCCCAGATGCAAATTACCAACTTTTTGAACCCATTATGGAAGAAGCATTGGAGAAAGTTTGCAGATCTAACAAAAAAATAGTTGTTTGTGGAGATTTTAATATTAATATTTTAAAACAAACACAGATATCTACCCGATTTCTTAATCTCTTTGCATCTTTTAATTTATCTAATCTTTTTAATGAACCTACCAGGGTGACTCCCAGCACGGCAACTTGTTTAGATAATATTATTTGTGATTCCCACGCAATCGTAATTGATAAATGTATCTTACGTAATCTCAGTTCTGATCATAGAGGTCAAAAGGTCTCATTTCAACACAGTCATGCCTCAAGTGTTGTAGATAATGTTTATAGGCCTGTCACAGTAAATAGGTTAGACAGATTTAGGGATACTATTTGTGATAGTGTAAATTCAACTATACCCAATATTAGCGATAGTGTTGATAAATTATATGAAGACCTTTTTGAATTAATCAAAAATCTATTTAATGAAATCTTCCCACTGAAGAAGGTTAAGATAAATCAGGCTAAATATAAATTTAATGACTGGGCTACACCAGGAATTCATAAAAGTAGGATTAAATTGTATGACTTATATAGTATAAGAGAATATTCACAAGATCCACATATTATTGAATATATAAAAAGATACTCTAAGATATTTAAACAAGTATGTGCTACAGCAAAGTCAAACCATATTCGTAGGATAGTTTTAAATTCAATAAGGCAAAAGCTACATGGAACATAATAAACAAAGAAACTTGTAAAAATAAATCAAAAAGTAGCACATTCTCATTAAAAGTCGGACAGGAATTGATCACATCCAACCCAGAAGTTGCAAATGCCTTTGAGTCATTTTTTTCCAATATTATTTAGAATCGATTCGGCAAGTTCTTCAGAACTTGCCGAATCGATTCTAAAATCCAATGTCGATGAGTGCGATTCTCCACTGCACTTTAGGCATGTCAGTCCCGAAATAGTTATAAAAACTTTCTAGATTTAAATTTAAAAAAGACTGAGGATCTATGGGGACTATCTGTGTATATTATTAAATCAATTATCAGCACAATAGCTTAGCAATAATTTTTAACAAGTGCATTGATGATGGACAGTTTCCAAGCCTAATGAAATTTAGTAAAGTAATACCGTTATTTAAATCCGGTGACAAAAGTGACCCCTCTAATTTTAGACCAATATTAATTCTGCCGGTCCTTAGTAAAATATTTGAAAAGGTAATATTCAATCAACTACTAGCACACTTTTCTTTAAACCATCTACTACACAAAAAACAATTTGGTTTTACTAAAGGTAGAAGTACTGCTGATGCGGGAATAGCTCTCTTAAAACATATATTTGATGCCTATGACAATAGACAAGATGCTTTAGGTATCTTCTGTGATCTTTCAAAGGCTTTTGATTGTGTGGAACATAAAACTTTATTGAAAAAATTACGACATTATGGAGCTTCAATGAATTCATTAAATTTACTTAAATCCTACCTAACAAGTAGAACGCAAAAAGTTTGCATCAATGGAATTGAGTCTTCTGGAGCACCTATGACAATGGTGTGCCCCAGGGATCGATATTGGGACCTTTGTTGTTTTTGATTTATATAAATGACCTTCCACACTTTGTGGAAGATCTTTGTGATATAGTATTATTTGCTGATGATACTTCACTTATATTCAAAATTCCAAGGGGGAAAGATACTTTTGACGATGTAAATAATACTCTTTCACAAGTATTACATTGGTTTACCGTTAACAACCTATTACTTAACGGGAATAAAACTAAATGTGTTAAGTTTACTATGCCTAATGTCAGACAGGCCTCAACACATGTTTTGATAAAAGACAAATTGCTAAATACTATAGATTCAACAACATTTTTAGGCATAACTTTAGATTCAAAACTACAATGGGGTCCTCATATCGTGGCCTTGTCAGGAAGACTTAGTTCAGCTGCTTTTGCTGTAAACAAGATACGGCGCTTGACTGATATTGAAACGGCCAGACTAGTATATTTTAGTTATTTCCACAGCTTGATGTCGCACGGTATTTTACTGTGGGGCTCAGCTGCTGATATCGAATCAGTTTTTGTACTACAAAAAAGGGCCGTACCTGCTATTTATAACCTCAAACCTCGAGATTCATTAAAATATTTTTTTAAAGAGATAAGGATATTAACGGTAGCCTCTCAATATATTTATGAAAATATATATATGTGCGCAAAAACCTGCATCTATTTACAAAGAAAAGTGATAAACATTGTTTTAACACTAGAAATAAAAATAAATAGGTTGGTCAGTCTTTTATGGGGAAATGTATCAATTTCTTTAACAAATTACCACAACATATTGTAGAATTACCAATTAATAAATTTAAATCATTAATTAAGGATACTTTAATGACAAAGGCTTATTATAAGGTAGACGATTATTTGAATGATGTCAGCTCGCACAAGTAAAATTTTAATTTCTGTATCAAAATATTATTTTTAAAAGAGGCTTTGACAAAAGTGACTAAGTTTCTTGCGCTGCTTCTTCTCAGCACTAGCCCAGAATTTGTCCTGAAGCAGTGGTAGATAAAAAACATATGTTAGTACGTGTATAAGTGTCCCCAGTGGGTCTACATGCATAAATAAATGACTTTTATGACTTTTTATGACTTTTTATAAATAATTACAGTATCATTGTAACTTGTAACTATACTAACACTAAACTATAAACTAACTTTACCTAAAGCGTGGTTTTAACTAGCTAGTTTACTCTGCATTTCCTTTTCTAAAACAGGCAAGTCTATTAAATACCATACCATGACCCCGGAACACATTATATACCGTAATAGCCCGGGGAATTAGCAGGACCGCAGGGGGGCAGTTTGTGTACTAATCTGTCACCATTCAAAAAAAAGAGGCAGAAAAAATCCCGCCATTTTTGGATTCTTTAATTATTTTTTACTTTGACGTTTGTTTGCACATTGGCGGTAAAAGCCGATTGTTGAAATTAAGGAAGAATTATGAAACTTAAAAACCCACGAGCCCACGACTGCTGCCGTTAAAACAAATAACTAAAAAGTCAATTAGTATATAAGGGTATATTTGTATAGTGTATTGTAATGTGATAGCCGCATTATTAGGACCTTTCAAATTGTAAAAATTGTACTTTTTTGAATAAAAATATTGTCATGTTGTCATTGTTGTTTTTTCAATTTTAACAGTTTAGCTGTTATTCTATATCTGTCACCCGGAATGGTGAAAGGAATCTAACGATGCCACTACACACACATCTAAATCGGCCCAGGCATTTAGAAGCTACCTTAAGATATTACATAGCGATTAAAATATTGTCGATTACTAAAATAAACGATTAGAATACTTGCAGGGAAGGGACCTTTTGAATATCTGTCGTATTAGCTGATCCTATCAGCCACATCTAAGGGCGTAGGTGCTCCAAAGCGTCTAGGTTGCGTAACGGCCCGCGCGCGGTAGCACACGGCAAGCAGCCGCGTCTCGCTGTCGTGGGAACTATGGAAATATCAAGGTTGCTGCCGATTAAAACCGCAGCTAATGTGTGCTGACTCCGGTGCAGCGTCTAGACTTTATGGTGTAGGCATAATAAGGCTACAGAAAAGGCTATCCGCTCACCTTCACATTTGAATAGATGCTGTGAGAAAGATCAACTTCTAACCTCTGGACTTCAGTCAGACCCATAAACCTATAATTATGTTGCATGAACCGGTTAATCTATCTATCTAACCTCATAACATATTTGGTGCATTGCTAACTTATTTGTTAATGAGTCTTTTTAGGTTTTAGACTTTACTCTTTCTTATTTATCGTACAGTAATTGAAGGTAGGTATAGAAGGCAGAGGAAAAGTAACTATAACTATAACCACTCGTATTGATACCTACACGTTACGATTAAGTTAAGTCTATCTTAAAATATGAAAAGATATGTTGCATTTTATTGAACCCACATGTCAGTCATTCATTATAAACTAAGGCCAACCATTTTTCCACAATACTATGGTAGTAAGTAGCTATGTAATTTTTCTTATATCTGCAATAGTCTAACACTAAACAAAAATATTTGAAGCGTGTACGTAATCCACCAACAAAATATCATTACTACTACTTACTCGTATATATAGATCTACATAGAGCAAATGCCCTATATTTGTGATTCCACAACTAAATGGGACATGCTGATTTATGTTCAATATAAAAGACAAAATAGAAACAATCACTTTCTACTCTAAATTTTTACTAAAAATTACTTGTTTTAGTATAAAGAAAAAAACAATTATGTTTGTATGTACTGTATATCCACTGGTCGGTCACTAAGAAACAACTTACCAATGTAGATAGGAATGTACATGTCGAATAAACATACCTACCTACCTGTAACAAGAGTACATGTTTGCTGACTATACTAATCTACTTTATATAAATAAAAGGATTTGCAATATTCTCTGATAGATAAATAAAAGTATCACGTAGAGATAGAAAAGTTTAATTAAATACCTATCCTAACAGAACACAACATGTTTACATAAAACGGTGTACCTATTTAAAACAATACTTTTACCGTTATGTATAAATTCATTTCTAGTATAATAATTTGGCATCAGTTTAGTGGTGGTACACGGGAGCAGAGTGGTACACAGGGGCGGAGTATGCTACGGGGGCAGCAAACTTGGCCACGGGGGCGGCATGCACTACGGGAGAGGCGGCGTATGCGACGGGTGCGGCGTACTTAGCCAAGGGCTGGGCATAGGCTACAGGAGCGGCAACCTTAGCGACAGGCGCAGCGTAGGCGACGGGAGCGGAGACTTTCACGTGGGCGGGCTCCTTGTGTACCACAGCGTTGAAGCCGTTGTGGGGGTCGGCGGTGTACTCGACGGTGCGCTTGGTGCCGTCTGGGTCGACTACGGAGTAGGAGCCCTGGACGACGTCACCGTCGCGGGTCTCGTGCTGGGTCTTGGAGTCACCGGTCAGACCGTCCTGGACATCGTAGGCGAAACTGTACTGTGGGTGGTGGTCGTATTCATCGACGGCGACTTTGGCAACTTTGGCCGGGGCGGCGTAAGCGACGGGGCTGGCGTACGCCACCGGACCAGCGTGGTAGGCCGGGGCGGCGTGGTACGCCTGGGCGGCATGATAGGCTGGAGCAGCCGCGTAGGCCACGGGTGCAGCTGGAACTACTCCAGCGCTGGCGGCCGCCAGGAAGCAAGCGAGAACCACTAACTGTGAAAGATGCATTAGAATTAGAACGATTCATTAGAATAAACACTCGGCACGAATATTATGTCACTTAACACTTTTTTATGCACAAGAACACACATCACAGTTCACGTTAGTACCTTGAAAGCCATTGTGTAGTGTGGGCAGATCGAGGATGTTGAATGATGCTTGATGAGAAGCGCTTGGAGCTTTTATAGCGGAGGCGGGGGCGCACCCTTTCACTGGCGGCGCTGCGACCGGCCGTGAGCCCGCGCCCCGGGCGCACAGAGGCTTCCAGGCCCATCATCCTGAAATTGATACATTAATGGAAGGACGAAGTCGGTCGCATATAATTTTATTTTTAGTCTCGCCTACTGACTCTGATGGAACCTACACAGATGCACATAATATGCTTCAGTCTATGTCTTCAATTTGGATTTCGGTCTAATTTCTAGTTAATTAATAAAAATACACACACTCAATGATAACACGATAGAAACTAGGTACAGTAAAAAGTAAGAACAATTTTTATTTTGGGTATTTACATATTTTAACCAGGCATGCAAGGAACGAAAACACGCCATTATAAATATTTAAGGGGAACTAAATTTTCTGTCACCAAAATTTATATTTGTCATCAAGTTGTATCCCTAAATAATTAGATCTATCGCCACGAAATATTTTCGTTCTCAGATAAACAAATGTGTTCCCAGGTATGAATCACCAAATTAATGTTAATATATGCTTAAAATAAAAGATGGATCACCAAAAAAATTGTAGTGCATTGATTGAATATAAACTTCGTTCTCATAATAATATTATGTATTTAAGTGCCTAGATTTTGGTCAATACTGCATCCCGCGTTTGTCACGTATCTGAATTCTGGAGTCATTATAGCGATGATAACACAATACAATAAGGTAGTACATAATACAAATGTAAGAGCTCATTTACACGAGGACGATTAGTGTTTTTTTACGATTCGTCTTTTTTCACGATTCATTCTTTTTTTAACGGCGGCAATGCTTTTTGAATGCCCATGTTCACACGGATCACGAATCGTGAAAAATGACGAGTAGATCTTAAATCTAGTATCGTGTTTTTAAAAATCAAGTTCGTCAAAATACACGGATTTTTGACAAAATTCAATTAGGTTTTTTTGACGAATCGTGAAAAAACACGATTCCGTATGCAATGTAAACGTCCATCCGTTATGACGTATCCTGTATTTTCACGAATCGTCAATGACGGATCCCGTGTGAATGAGCCCTAGTAAGTAATTCTACTGGACATAGAAGTGTTTCCTTGATTTTATTTTTTTACAAGTAGTCAGAAGATGTCAAGTTCATGTTTACGTTTACAGTAGTATGAGTAATACATAATATTTAATAGACCAAGTGTAATAATAACATCAATCGTTGCCGCATTACACAATCATATTAATTCAATAAGTAGTCCTATAAAACCCAACTGGACAAACTGGCTTCCGGATCAAGGTACACAGGGCTACCTCAGTATTCTTGACCTTCTATAGGTCAACTTTGTGATCACACAAAAGACTTTCGAACCCTAAATAATTATAACATAAGAATACTTATAAGCTATTTATTAGTAGGATTTTAAATCTAATTCTAATAAATGTTATCAAATAATCAACAAATTCTTTGCCTTGAATTTCATAAAAGCTTATTATATTAGTTTATTTGCAATTTATAATTGCAAGTCAATGATATTTTGTGTGCAATATTTACTTAAGCTTATCTAAAGCTTCATGTTTTGTTTTGTGTTTTTCTAAGGCTTTAAATTTTAAATTAAGGCTTTAACTTGCTACTATTTTGGGACTTTTCTCGAAAGCTCTACAAAATCTGTAAAAGATTAGATGTCAAAACCAAAAGATTTTTATTAATTTAACAAAAGCTCTAAGTACCAATCTCTATGACGACAATGTAATGAATTAGGTAGTCATTGACAAAGCTAGCGTAGTGCACGCGCAATTAGCTTACAAAGCGAGGCTCGGTAAGCTAATTATGGCGGCTTTTGCAAGAGAAGATCGTATTTGCAGAGCTTGATTTGCGACTCAAGGGTTAGTTAGTTTGAATTCTGTATAAATGATACCTATCCTATTACAGACATGAAGTGTAATAAGTATGTACTTAGTATAAAATGATATGTTTTATTAATATTATATAAAATCATATATTTTAATGCTATGTTCCATTCTTGCTTTTTATGGGTACTTGCTTTTTGGAAGGTAACGTTACCCATCCCCGACTCCTCCCCCAGGTTGCTCCGGATTTCGATATAGTACCTATATACATGATAGTATTATATAAGATATAGTTTCGTTAAAGTTTTAGTTTTTATCTGATAACTAGGACATTCGGATAGCTTTTGCGGCTTCACCGAAACATTGCGGTTTGTGTAGTTTGATTTCAGAATAAACGCCTACGAAGCATTGCAGCGTAAAGGTTCACACTCATTCATATAAACTGCGAGTGGCTGTCAGTTATTACCGTGATACAAATTGCAAGTGGCCGCCTCTTTAGTATGGCGACTTTCGAGTTTTATCTACTCGCGAACACGAAGGACGTGATATATAAGAAGCTTACCTTTGGTGGTTTACATATATTTACTTGGTGTCAGGCTAGTGTAAGGGCAAAGAAGAAGATTGTTGTCAATATATTATTTTATACATGGCTATGGATTGGAAGTTCTCATGTAATAGCTTAAGCAGGCACTATACTACAACACAAATATTAATGCAAAAGTTTATTTGCCTTATACCTAAATCTACTATTACTATTACGCAAGATAACCCGCTCGCTCTCTATGATGCTCAAGCTGATAATAAGTATTAATCTGATCCACTGTCAATTTTAAGACTACATAAACTCTTATTTATAACGTGGTAGTTTCAATCACCTAATTGTAACTTAACACGTTAGAAACAAAAGTAGTCTGTCTTTAGAACTTAGCAGTTTGTTGAACAAAATTTACAACACATTAAATGTTATATTTACAATTATTTGACTTTTAAATCAAAAAGCAGTAACCACAATGTGATTTTGAATTGCCGGCGTTAAAAAACCACAGTCGTGATCGTGTTTTAGCTGTAGGTATATTTATTATCCGAGCCACAATTTAATGTTTATTTTATTTTGATTTTAGTATTTGTAATAGCGACAACAGAAATACATCATATATGTAATAACTGTTCAGCTATCACGGTCCATGAGATACAGCCGGGTAACAGACAGAAAGACAGGCGAACAGTGGAGTGTTAGCAATAAAGTCCCTTTTTTACCGGTTGGGTACGGAACCCTAAAAATCAACAGCATTATCCAATACCTTATAGGGCTCGATAACCATAATCGATATTGACGCAGCACACATTGGGAGCAATTGGACAGTAAACGTGTAATTCTACAAGTGTTGTGGGTGGGAAAGGTCTAGGTCACAGTAACGGCTAATTTTCTCAGCGTACCGATAAAATCAGCTAAAATCATTAGACTCCCACTGAGGCCGCTGGCCAGTAGATAACATCGGCATTATCCACGCCAAGTAATGTCAAGGTGAGGCTTGTATAGTTTCAAGTGAATATTAATATTTCATTCATCGCCTATCAATAACGTTTAGAGCTTTTAGTGCTTTTCGGGCGTGTCTTGTAGGTACTTGTTTTTTATTCTTTGTTTTCCGGGTGAACAAACAATTGCTGCAATAAATATCAACCTTCACGTATCATGTTTCCAGACACAATAGAAAATTAATTGTCATCGGCCCGCTCGCGGGTCTTATGGGGTTTGCCAGGTAAGATACTATGAATATAATAATAACAAAAATAATAATAAACATTTATTTTCTCCACACAATATAGGGAACATACATAATACAGTGGTCTTAGGTTAAAAATGCAACATTTTTTCCTATCACATGTGAGTGATTCTCCGAGGGCCGGTTTTTGGCGGTCACACGTTCTTAATTCCCAACCCATTAAATAAACAGCTTCGGAATCAACTTTAAATGATTTTCTGCTTATTCATATACACGAACATAGTTTTAAATATTAATTAGAGCTTACAGTTATTTTATAAATAATATTTAACCACCAAAAACGGGAGCAAAACCGGTGTTTTTCGCGCGTCCGCACGACCTCGCGCTCAGTTCAACCACTAATATGTTTATTGTTTCTTGTGTTATGTACACATACTATATGTCAAAAAATTTGTACATAAGTCAAGATTAATTAATTATAAAAACACTAATGATATCGTTTAAACAGAAAGAGTTAGAAAATATTTTGTCTCGGTCACACGATTGTGGTAGATTCGTGAACGCGACATATATTGCCTCATAGCTTCAAAGAGCCTCAATTTTCTGACAAACTTAATGGCCCTACGGAAACTTTAGTTCCATTACTGCAACACTGTAGGACAAATACCTTTCTTATCGCTTTGATACAGAAAATACAGGCACATAAATTCCTCAACTTTTTTTTGGCAACCTTTTGAAGAAACTCTTCATGATAAAATTTTAAAGATAATAGAATGATTTAGATGTAAGTGTTGAATATTCAGTATAAAACCCCTTTTCAATTTCTTCGCTCGCTATTTAATTTTTATATTTGTCAAGAAACAACTAGTTTATTATTGAAAATGTAAAATTTTCGTAACTTTCGTGACATGGTTTTCGTGGACATTTGACCACGAAGGTTATCTTTCACTCCACGTGAGGTTACGAAGGTCTCTTTATGCAATCTTAATTTACTTATCTATCAGTCTGTAGATGTTTTTAAATGATCATGTTATCGTTTTCTCCCAAAGGTATTAGTAAACGATAGTTAGTAGAAGCATGAGTTTTTCTTGTATTTATCTATTTTAGTCAAATATGGTTGATATGCCTAATTGATTGAACCCTGATGTTTTACTAACTAAATAAATGGTTGGCTTATTAATTTGTCAACGTCAATAAGGAAAGTTCTTCATAGAATTCATATTCGAATAACTTGATAAAACATTGTCCTTGATTGAAGTGTGCACGTGTGGAATAATAAGGATTTGGCATAACCAATACATCACACACCTTTGATTAATAGCATCACACACACACTTGGGGAAAAGAAGCTGGAGGGCCTTGGCACTATGCTTGTCTCCCAACAAGTGAGCCTTAAAATTAACTTGGGCTAGACGAATTTCCGTGTTCAAGTGGCACTCTGTCTTGTATCTCTATCTATCTCTATATCAGCCTTTGGGTTCGTCTTCGAACATAGGCCTCCTCTTCAACCT
Organism: Pyrausta nigrata; assembly: GCA_949316185.1. Lineage (NCBI taxonomy): Eukaryota > Metazoa > Arthropoda > Insecta > Lepidoptera > Crambidae > Pyrausta > Pyrausta nigrata. The sequence continues at coordinate 8,914,137 of OX438957.1, read as the reverse complement.
TCCACAGACTTCTGTCCCTGGCCACCTGCATCTAGTTAATTCCAGCCTGTTGCCGGATGTCATCTGTCCATCTTTTAGGCGGTCTTCCTCTACCGCGGGTGTCATTGCAGGGTCTTCACTCGAGGATCTTTCTAACCCATCGATCGTGGTTCATCCGTGCAATGTGTCCTGCCCATCTCCATTTACGGCTCTCAATCTCTTCGACCACGTCGATGACCCCTGTTCTTTCTCTGATCCACTCGTTCCTTTTGTGATCTTGTAGAAAAACGCCAAGCATCTGTCTCTCCATTGCTCGATGTGTAACGCGAAGTCTCTCAGCAGACTTTTCGGTCAGCGTCGTGGTTTCCATCCCATACACGAAGACCGGCAGGACACACTGATTAAACACCTTGGTCTTTAGGTGTTGAGAAATTTTCTTGGAGCGCAGAACATGGTTGTTTGCGCCGAATGCTGCCCAAGCTTGTTTAATGCGTCTACCTATTTCCGCAACCTGATCTTCGGAACCAAGAGTAATTTTGTGGCCTAGATAGATGTAGTGGTCGACCAACTCTACAGGAAGAACGTGATTTTTTGCGTTCGTTATGTTTGTCATGATTTTGGTTTTTGATATATTCATTTTTAAACCTACATTTGCTGATTCACGTTGCAGTTGGTCAACCATATGGATCATATCTTTGATGTTATCTTCGATGTTATCTCTTGTATCTATTGGAAACAAAAACTCTACTACGATGATCTACTGTTTTAGACGACAGGAGTACGTTTACCTGGGACAAGTGATTTAATTAGGTAGTTTCACCTTGGCTGGACAGAGTCCGAAAAACTACGCAAGAGCATCATTTTGACCCAAATACTTCAGTGCTTAAAAACGAACGTCTACAACCAATCCGAGACATGGTCTCTTTCTAAGGGCATAATAAAAAAAGTTTGAGGACACACAACGAGCTATGTTGGGTGTTCTCCACGGGATTGAATTGAAGAGATACGTAGAAGAACTTAGGTAACAGACCTATGTCTGAGTGATCTACAGGGCTATCCTGTAGATCACTAAGCTCAAGTGGCAGTGGGCAGGGCGCAGTGCAAAAAGGTTCTTGATTGGATTTCATTTGGTCAAGAGCGTAGCGTAGGGCATCCACCAGCAAGATTGACAGACAACCCTGCAAAGGTCGCATGATCGCACTGAATGCAGGCCGCATGTAACCAGTCACGTTGGAAGTCTTTGGGGTAGGCCTATGTTTTATCAGTGAATAGAATAGAAACATTTATTTGGCACAACAGACAAAGTAAAGAAAAAACAAATAAACAACTGACGAAAATAATAACAAAAATAAAATAAAGAACTTATGAATTTAGAATAGTGTACCAAAACACAGTGGACGTCCTGCGTCTGATTATGTTAATTATGTTATTGATATGCATGTGTGCATTTAGTACATAAGCTAACAACCTAACCTTATTTTTTGTACTGGACTAGAGAACCTTTACTTTCTATCTACTAGTTGTTTTTAAAATATTATACATTTTATGCCGTTACTGTCCGATAGCTAGGCAATGGCCTTCCCTAAGTGTGTCCATTTGTCTCTATTGTTGTTGTTAGGAAAATCCGCAGCAAAATTAAATATCTAGATAATTAATTGTTTTGAATTTGACCATAATGACTAGTAAGCGGTCAGCGCATAAGTTGAAACAAGAATCGCTATCTCAGTGTAAATATAATGGCTTTTTGTATCTCATATTAAATTAAGAGGAAACATCTTATAAGCCATAAGATAATAGAAGAATAATTAAGATGAAGGTGCTGCAGTAAGCAACAAAAGTGATCTGACTCGTTAAATGACGTTACGAGTGAACCAGTCTTTTACTAAGTGGCTTCTGCTGCGAAAAAGATGGTCCATAGCTAACTGAGATAGATTGGGCATGTGTAACGAAGAAATGAAAAACATGCTAAATAAAAATAAAGACTTTTCTAGACAATAAAGACGACTGCTGGCTACATGGTGAACAATCATTGACAAAGCTATGTAACAGGAACAGCCGACCAAATTAACAAAAGACAAACTGATCTGGCCCACAGTGAAATAGCAGCTAGCAGATATTATATTATCAGTCATTTGCCTGCTGATACATGAAATTTATTTTATGTTTAAAGTTGTTTTATGTTATATTAACTTCAGCCAAAGGTATCTTGCTAACAAAACATTTATTTTTATTTTATCGTCAAATCGGAACCTTTTACTATATAAAAGGTTAAGAGATTTATTTATTAATGCTTTTTACTACAAAAAAAAACTATTAATTTTATTAAAAGCAGGTATAATTTTAGTTTATTTAGGTTTTATTTAAAATATTTTTATGTAATTATATAGAACTTCGCTATGAAAAATACGTTTCGTAACTTTCGTGGAATCAGAAATAACTTTCGTGGGTACCGAAATTTCAAAATTAAATATCTGAGGAAATAACAAACCGATTTGTTTGATTCCGACAGGATAGATTATATTATAGGATTTAGGCCATCTTTAGTGTAGTATTTTTTTCTTGTCAAAAAAACTTAAACTCAAAATCGCCACGAAGGTGACGCGGAGAATGCTTTCCGGAGAATCACTCATGTGAGAGACTGGTGCCTGAAGTAGGTTTCAGAGAAACCTGTGACACAGGACACCAGGACCCCCCCACAGATGATTCACAGTTGGTAAGTATAGTAACTATTTCACACTATGGTACAAGTAATCCAAGCGGTAGTAGTGCCAACTGCCTGCAGGAGCAGCGCGTTAGACTTGGGCAGTGAGTAAAACCTCGGTTGCTACGAAATCTAGCGTATGTAGATAGTTGGTTAGTGTGATTTTACAACTACGTTTGGTGGCTGAATAGAAATTAGGGGAACTATTTAGTTTATTGTATAGGAAGTCACCGAGGAAACAGAAGAAATTGTGGGATTTGGCGGTTCTAAACAGTTGTTTTGGGCATACGTTGCCTTTAACTAAGTCCGGGTCATACAACAGCTGAGAGTGCTTTTTAAGGACAGTTTGTAGGATGAAGGACTGACTGTGAGGACACCCCAACTTCTGTACAAGTCTTCCGTGCGGTAGCGACGTGGAAGGCCCGCAGCCACTTTAAGGACAAAACGCTGCGCTTTTTCTGCTTCCATCAGGTGTGTTTTATCAGCCCCACCCCAAGAGGATATGCAATAATTTACAATGGATTGGCATAGGGCAGGGTATACCATCTTATCACCCGGCGATCGGCTACATGTTTGAGAGCCTTGAAAATATATATTAGTTTGCGTAACCGGACGACGAGTGTATCGATGTGAGGCCTGAAAGAGACAGATTGATCATTAACCATCCCAAGGTACTTGATATCTTCAGTTCTGATGAGACTGGGACAAGAGCACGACGTAGCATCGGCACACCTGTGGACGAATAGTTTCCTGTCGAGGTGAGGTAGTAGATCAGCGCGGAAAGCAAAGGTGATGTACTTAGTTTTGTCAACATTTAAGGTGATCACGTTCTGTCGGAGCCACTCCCCCACCACGCCAAGTCCCCGCTGGCCAGAAATAAAGACGTCATCCCAGGATTCACCACTGAAGAACAGTGCAGTATCGTCGGCAAAGGTAATAAATTTACCATTTTGTAGTGACAGTTGGCACAAGTCATTAATGTACACTAAGAATAACGTTGGTCATCAATTTTAACTCGTTGAGTTCTGTTGCTAAGGTAGTCCTCAAAGAGTTTAGTGGAGTACCACGAACTCCGATGGTTTCTAGTTTTGACAGAAGGTTCATATAAACCTATACAGGGTGTCCCGTTAATAAAGGATAATCCTTTAGGTACAATTAGTTACATCATGCTCTGCTATACCTATGTCAATTTTTTTTTAAGAAAAAGTGTTGCTATTTTTGAGTTTTTATTATTTTTGGGAGCCTTACTAACAATTTAAGTTAAAAGTTTATCAATTTTGGTGTTTGGAATTTTCAAGAGTATTCAAATAAAAACAGATTAAGTGACACCCGGTCTCGTGAGATGTACAAGGCATCGTGATAGATTACAAAAACAAGCTAAAACTAACCCGCAAAATGCAATACTACAAGTAACTTATACTAGATATAGAAACATCTGCAATAAACTCTTAAAAAAAATTAAAATTTAATATGAAAAGCAAGAATTTATTAATAATAAAAATAATCCGAAAGGAACATGGCGAACTATAAATAAAATAGCAAATCGTAATAAGAACAACTTACCTCCTACTGAACTACTTAAGTGCTCCACTGATCCCTATAAATCGCTTGATCAAGTAAATAAGTATTTTGCTAATATCGGGAAAAATCTAGCGGATGAGATACTGCTGAAACATAAAAATGTGACACCGAACACAGAGTACCATGTGCCAAACACAAACGGTTAAGGACTCAATGGCTGTTTTTGATGTAGAGCCTAGTGAAATAGAAGCTATTATCCTCAACCTAAGGACCGAATGTGCTACCGGCGTGGACAGAATTCCAACTAAGGTCATCAAAAACTCAAGATCTAGTCTAATTCCTCCCTTGACTTATATCTTTAATCGGTGTTTAACTTCTGGAGTTTTCCCAGACTCACTAAATAAGGCTCTAGGGGCACTAAAACCAAAATTCTTAGATGTTGAACGAGCTCAGAGAGGTTTACTAAAAATTTTGTATTTTAAAAAGCAAACATTTTCAACTGACTTGCTCTATGACTTTGCAGATTTACTTACTATTAGGAAACTACGAGTATATGTCTTACTTGTTGTAATAATAATAATGCCCTCCTAGCCGAATTTCGACTACGGCGGCCTATCTCAACAGAGAGTAGCCAACTGCGCGGGACATATTATAGTGCACAAGTGTGTGCGCAATACACAGGTGCACTCTCTGTTCCTTCACTCTCATAATTCGGTGAGACGGCAGTCCGACATGACCGTAGCGAGGTCAGGCGCAGGACCAACGGCTTAACGTGCTTTCCGAGGCACGGGGGTGTTAACACCACCAACTTCCTGACTCCGGAGCTGTGTCTGAGTAATTTCAAGACAGAAAAACCCAAACACTCTCGGCCCGACCCGGGATTCGAACCCGGGACCTCATGGAGTACCAAGCGTGCTGACCACTAGACCAACGAGGCAGTCAAAAGTCTTACTTGTTGTACTTAGGAGGCATAAGACCTTGGTTTACAATCAAAATACCACTCAAAAACGAAGAAAGCACAAGATATTTGAAATTCAATTCTCTCGCACAGCTTTTGCCCAAAACCAATTTCAGAGCCTTTCCTCTCACGTGTACAACCTTGTTAATAAAAAGCTAGAAATATACCCCCTGACATATCGGGAGTGCAAAATTACAGTGACAAACTGGCTATAATCATTAAATTACGACGAAACGGAAAGCCTACTTAAATATGATACATAGCACAACACCAAACATGTTTTCAAGTGCACATACATTCAAACATACACACAGACACATTCAAATACATTCACACACACGCTCACACACACACACACACACACACACACACACACACAACACACACACACACAAATGTTTTGTTTTGTAAATAAAAAACTACTTCGTAACTTGCTTTTATATACAAATGTACCTTTTGTTAAGGAAGAGTGACTCCTTCTGGCACAGGTGCCATAGCACTTATAAGAAAGAGTCTACCTCTCCATAGTTATATTTAAAATTATTGTTAAAGAAATAAATATTTTTCATTTTCATTTTTTTGTGCACCCCATTCACAAAAATGGCGCTAGAGACAGTATCGAAAATTACAGACCTATTTCGGTGCTGACCGTAGTCTCAAAAATCCTAGAAAAAGTATTGAATACTAGACTCATGAATTTTCTTGAAAAAAATAATTTGATAGCTAAAAACCAGTATGGATTTCTTAAAGGGAGATCCACGGATGACGCCACCCTAGAATTAACTGAGACTATAGTCAGACATCTGGACAATAAACAAAAAGTTATTGGAGCCTTCCTTGACCTATCGAAAGCCTTCGATACTGTCTCTGTGCCACTGCTTTTAAAAAAGATGGAGCATGTTGGGGTGCGTGGTAAGGCTTTCGACATCTTCTGTGACTACCTTTCAAATCGTTCACAGTGCGTAAAGGTAGGAGAGTATGTAAGCCTATCCTATTAGGTTCCTCAGGGTAGCGTACTGGGTCCTACTCTCTTTTTAATTTTCATTAATAGTCTATGCTCGTTATCACTTAGTCACTGTAAAATAATGACCTACGCAGATGACACAGCACTGATCATCCATGGAAAAGACTGGACCCAGGCAAAGCTCCATACGGAAAATGCTTTTAGAAAAGATATGAGATGGCTGGATACTAATTTGCTTACCTTAAATTTGGAAAAAACCAAGTACATCTCATTTTCTCTACGCGACATTACGCAACCTCCGAGTCAATTTTGTATTAAGGCACATTCATACGATTGCGTGGATGGGGCATGCGATTGCCCCTGTACCTCCAACATAAAATACTTAGGTCTAATTGTGGACAATCATTTAAACTAGACCGCACATATACAAACAATTACATCTCGTATAAGAAAACTCAGCCCTATTTTTGACAAACTAAGACATTCTGCAGACCGTGAAACACTGATGTGTGTCTATTTTGCACTTGTACAGTCTCTGCTCCAATATTGTATTGTCTCTTGGGGTGGGGTTGGAATTACGACGTTGCTACCACTTGCTCAGCGCGCTATTCTTAAGATAATTTGTGGAAGGCCGCGTAGGTATGCCACATCTCTCCTTTATAAAGAATGCCCGGTTCTTACCGTCAGACAACTGTTCGTCTTGAATGTGATACTACGTAAGCACAAAACAATGTCATTTGTCCCAAACCAAAATATAATTAAGCGCAACTAATGGAAAGTCTGTGCATCTATACAACACAGAACTAACCTGGCTAAAAGTCACTTCTATATCATTTCATCTCAGCTGTACAATACAGCAAATAAAATTAATAATATTTATCATTTAAATACAAAATGTTGCAAAAAATTGGTTCAAGATTGGTTGCTTAAATTGAGTTATGATGATACGGAACAAATCTTAGCTGTAGACATATGTCTAACGATGGATGTTTGTACACACACGCGCGCACACACACACACACACACACACACACACACACACACACACAAACACACACACACACGCGCAAGCACATTTAATAAATTATTATTATTATATTTTTTTCTTTTTCAATGATTCGTGAATAAATTACTTAAAAGACTATTGTCTTTCTTTGTTTGTAAAAAATAAGTTTTATTGTAAATCCATTTTGGGTCCTTGTGTGGAAGACGTCTGCAGCTGTGACACAGTTTAAAAATACTACTACAGCTGCTTACGTTAACCTGTATTTAGTAATGCGGCGGGTCCAAACGTAATCTTGATTACGCTAAGACTAGCCGTCACACACTGTAACTTTATAAATCTGTACTAGGTTAATCCATTATGTGTACCTTAAAATTGCAAATAAAGAACATTATTATTATTATTATTATTAAGTAGTAAGTTAAGCAGAAGTAGCCATACAACAATTAAATATTTATTTTTCGAAAATGGTAACACTTCTACTTGAAAAATTTCGGCATATAATAATAGGACATGAAGGATAGGTACATACTAATATGTACCTATCCTTCATTAACGGGACATCCTGTATGCTCGTAATATGAATTGCCAAATACCCAATCGGTTTTAAAATTTTTATGCAATTTTCTTTCATTCATACCTTTAGCTACTTCTCGCTTTCGAAAGAGGAACAAGCCGGTGCAATAGTGCCTAGTTTTTAAAGCTGCTTCATTCATATTGCATAGTATTGTGTGGCCGTATCCGATGTGGCGTGACGTCATATTGGCAGAAATTGCGGAATTTAGTTTGTCGTGTAAGCGCAAGTCATTCTTAATCACTATACTCGTATAACAATGTGTCCCGGCACCGGTGTCGGAGCCTTCATGTGATGACTAAGAAGCAAAATTGCTAACACTTTCTTATTAGGATCAACTTTGAAATCCCAAATATTTTTTTCACTTCCCCATACTATTTAGTAAATCGGCTAAGTACATTTGTATGGAACGGTGATATTTTTGGTCTGTTTTCGAGGTTCTTGTAATAGGGAAAAATGTTGCATGGGAACTCTTCTATCACCTCTTGAAGGCTCCGACATCGGTGACGGGACACACTGTATATTATATACAGTTCGACACTATTCATAATAAATTTTTTAAAATATATTTTTTCAAAACAACAGCATACCTGTGCATTTGAAACACACGTTTTTTAATTATCTGCATTATTTAATATTTAATTAAGCTAAACTTTAAAGAAACATAAATTAGTTGAGAAGTTTCAGTGAAATGTAACATCTACGAGTAAGTTTACTCTAACCAACCCCCTTACTAATAATATTTTTTTATTTATTGTGCGTACAATTTTATTGTGCTATTATAACACTTTCATTTATTTATGAGACGGCTCGTTTGGAATTCATGGACATGGACAGATAGGTGACATGACATAATGTAGACAAACATTTCAAATTAGCCGTCTTACAATAATCAAGCGTTATAGCAATGTCAAAATCATTATTAATAAGAGCGTTACATTATTCATAATTTATTTTACGAAATCTGTGGAAGACGCGCGTTTTGTCAGTTCATTAAAAGTACAATCAACGATTAGTAGAGTCGAATAGCCAATTCGGACATATTCAAGATACCTCATAATATATCAAAAATCGTCCCGGTTAGAGCTACTAAAGAAATTAACATAAATAATATACAAAAATAGTAATACTTACATACACTCGACAAACACTACTACCCTCCTTCTGACGCAGTCTGGTAAAATAGGGCCTACAAGTAAGTCAACTTGCATCTACATACGCCAGCGAACTTGTTATACCTACTCATCTACATATTTGACCTTGATCTGATTGTAAAGAGCACTCCCGCAGTTGTAAAATAATTATCGATCCACTTGCTGATGTGATGAGCGACATTTATGATTTTATAACCAGTCGTAAAATGATTATTACTGTAGTAAGTATCTATGAAATCGATACGAACAAACTGTGTGCGGATCGATTCGAAGCAAAATATGTCTCAGTCGAATACTTACCCCAAATACACGCAGTAGGTGTCGGAGCTTAGGCTGACCAAAAAATGCCTAAAATCACAAAAATTATAGGTTTTTCAAACTCTATGATTTTCCAAAAGCAAAAATGTGCAAAATCAGTCATGATCCTGTTGACTAACTGTTCACTAGAACACAACACAAATGAAAATAAAAGGAGCTTTTATTTCGTCACGCAAAAACCAGGTGCGAAGTCAAGCGGAAGCATAGCTGGGTGTAACCAAAGCCGAAAGTTTGAGGTCGACGGCTCGCGCCTTGAGTTCGCTATAAAATCAGTGTATTAATTACCTACTCATACATACACGTTTAACTTCCATGTCAAAGTTCAATAAGAGATCATTCATTATGTTCCATGGTAGATAAATGTTTACTCGAGGTGCTTGTGGCGCAGTGGCGGCAGCGCTTTGGTAGTGATACCAAAAGTTAAGCAACCACGGCGCGGTCGTGATTGGATGGGTGACCATTCCGACCATTAAAGTGACGACCATGACAAGCATCTCCGTGCTTCGGAAGGCACGTTAAGCAGTTGGTCCCGGCTAATATCTCTTGGTATTAGTCGTTAAGCCTAGTCAGAGGCCCTAGGGCGGCTTGATAACATCTGACAGTAAGGTTTGTCACTTGCCTTACATACACCCCTCCACCAATCCGCACTGAGCCCGCGTGGTGAAGTATGGCTCGTTCCTCCTCATAGTTGAGGTGAGGCCTTTTCCCAGCAGTGGGATCTAATAGGCTGACTTAAAATGTTTACTTACGAGTACTTATTGTTATCTTTAGGGTTCCGTAGTCCTGACAAGGAACCCTTATAGTTTCGTCATGTCCTTCTGTCTGTCTGTCCGAGGTTTTTCTAAGAGATCGTTAGTTGTGTTAGTACTAGAAAGCTGTAATTTCGTAGGTGTACTCATGTATAATAACTATGCCCACAAAGTGGTAGAATAAAATTTTGGAAAATATTTTTTAGGGTAGCTTCCTTTAAATGTGAAGTACCCCATCGTGTGGGATATCGTTCAAGTGTAATATTTGATCCAATAACGCGTCTCCCACTCTAAAAGCTTAACTGCTGGCTTGCAAAATCTGAACTAAATCATGATGATAGTGCATTTCATATACTTTAATGGAAAACTATAGCGGGTAAGATAACGTTACTAGTTTAGTAGTAGTAATCGTTGAACTTTGGTGTTGGATAATTTTGTACTAAATACAAAAACTTTAGAATAAATTATTTTAAGTGACTTAGATGATAGTTGCTTGTTAAAACTGAAAAAGTCATAATATAGTGTCTTATCTTCTATATAGATAATGGTACTACTTCTTGCGCGAGTCCGACTCGCACTCGGCCTGTTTTTAGAAGTGAATTGGTAAACAAGACACTTTAAACATAAAAAGGAATGTCTGACCGATTAATGATATAGATACCTATATGGTAATACGAGTAAGGGACCCAAAACATGTGTTCCCTCGCATTACATTTGGTTTGTCATAAATGTTGCATCTTTATCATAGGTAGTCGGGTAGCTTGTCACGTCTCATCGAATTATGAGAGTGAAGGAACAGAGAGTGCACCTGTGTATTGCGCACACACTTGTGCATATGTCCTGCGCAGTTGGCTAATCTCTGTTGAGATAGGCCGCCGTAGTCGAAATCGGTTAGGAGGCCATCATCAGTCGGGTTGACAGCACCCTCTCGTCGCAATCGCGAGGGTTACATATTCTGACGCAACATCCGAAGCGTGGCCCTGGGTTAGACGTTACACGTAGGTGTGTTCCGTCCGGTTTAAATAAGAAAACCAATGCCATGTCCTAGCATAACCTTAGAGTTAACTTTAGAATTAGATAGTGATAAACTGATAATATAACATATTAAATTATTGTTTTTAAGTAAACACTACGATTTGGATTCCTTTAAGAAAAGAGTGAATAGGCTGCTTCTAGACAGACATGTCCCATCCTCGGCCGCATCGTCGCTTACCATCAGGTGAGATTGCGGCCAAATGTCTGCCTATTAAATAAAAAAAAAAGGTGATAAGCATTCACTTTGCAATCTAAATATTATTCCCGCCTCTGGTGGTAATTTTTTCAAGTGCCATTATATATTTAGTGATAATATGCTGTAATGATCCTTTCCAATAATCTTGTTTACTTTCTAAATGCCTATAACCTAACGTAGTCAGTGGTATGACCTCACCCATATGGTAATAGGTACCTCGTTACTTTATCCTCGTTACAAATATCACATTATATTCTAGTTTAGTTACTTAACCTAAGCTTGTTCTGAGCAATATTGTCATGGATGGAAAGTGCTTAGGCGGCGCGTATGCGCTGAATGCCAATAAGTTCTGACGTATCAGTTTGTCGTGATGCAATTTTGAGGTCGCAATTATAACAAGAGTAGGTATCTATACTACGATCTGCTTTTCGAATTTAGAAAATTTGTGCTTGAAACCGAATTTTCCCATGAATTTACTAGGCTACTATTATAAGATAAAAACTTGCAATTTCCTTTAATTCATTAGTGTATCCTAGTTAACTCAGTCCTTGTATCAAATGAAGTAAAAAAGGTCGGAAATCTCTTAAAACCTAAGTAAGTTTGTACAAAACATTATGCGATGTCATAATTATGTAAAGCAAAGGCCTGTCGCACACATCTCTAAATACACATGATAACTTAAAGGAAAGGTCGCCTGAAGTAGGACATCAGTCAACTACGCAAATATCCAATGTTCAATTAATAGGAAACATTTATTATGCTTGCAGAGCCTCGAGCCTCGAGGTTACGTGTCGTAGGACATATTTTATTCAAATGACAATTTAAGTCGCGACATTTTGAAACTCGTTTTTTACTTTGATAAAGTCAGCAAGTATTCAAGTATAATTTACGAGTACATTAATCTAATAATTTACTTTACTGTAATTTGCGACCTATATTGCTTAATTACGTTTTCAAACAAAAAAACTACCTAGGGTTTTAGTTTCGTGAAGAAAAAATATACGAGTATTAGGTGCAAATACATATCAATTTATATCAATGTGCCTACTTGTTCCAATATTTCTTCTTCCCATGGTGTACATTAGTGAATCGAGGTACTAAAAATTGGAGACAAAATAAAATTCCTAAATTTAATAATCTTTATCGTTACTGATTTGGAAATTCCAAAATTTGACTAATAATTTAGACAATCTAGTTAAAACACATTTGGAAAAGATTCTGAACATTAGTCTTTTGGAACGGTCTTGGGATCAAGCGTCAACCTTCCAATCCGTTTTGGTGGGATTGGGATGCGCACAATTACCAGGGTCTCCTTACCTGCCTTTCTATCCTCATCTTACAGCATGTCGACTCTCGTTGCAAGTATCCTGCAGCCTTCTACTGCAAACTTCGAAGTGCTTAGACGAGGCTAGAGATGCTTGGGAAAGGCAAATCTAACTAAATTCCCATCAGATCCTAAAATTCAAAGGAGTTGGGACCAAATTTTTTGTGAGTTTCTTTTGAAAAATCTTATTGACAGTAGCACTGACAACGCGGATCTAGCCAGACTAAAAGCAGTTTCCACTAAGGAAGCAGGATACTGGCTTCAGGCCTATCCTTCGACCAACGTGAGAACCCTTTTAGACTCAGAAACTCTACGGGTCGCGATAGGTCTGCGTGTTGGTGCTTGGGCTTGCCTTCCACACAGATGTCCGTGTGGTACTGATGTCGGCTCGTTGGGACATCACGGACTCTCCTGTACTAAAAGTGCAGGCCGCTTTTCGCGCCATGCCAGCATCAACGACATCATCCGTCGGTCTCATGCCTCTATCAACGTGCCGGCTTTACTCGAGCCAAACGGTATCGCGCGGGATGATGGCAAGAGACCGGACGGGATGTCACTTGTTCCTTGGCGGATGGGTTGGGCTCTTGTGTGGGACGCTACCTGTGTCGACACACTTGCAGCCTCATCTGCCCGGAACAAGCTGTGATACTGGTTTGGCTGCGACAAGTGCCGAAAACTAAAAGAAAAACAAGTACAGGCAGATCGACTCCCGGTACCACGTTGTACCGTTTGGAGTCGAAACACTGGGTCCGTGGGGCCCCAACGCTATTTCTTTTTTCAAAGAGATTTTCAAGAGGCTGGTTGACACCAGTGGGTGACCCAAGAGCTGGCAGTTACCTTGCTCAGCGTATAAGCCTCGCTATCCAGCGTGGTAATGCTGCCAGCATCCTGGGAACCTTACCACAAGGACCCTTTTTATAATTTTTGTTTTTCTTTTGTATCAAATAATTTATCTTAATTTTTATAAATAAGTTGTATATGACTATTATTATATTACTATTATAGTTAAGTTACTAGTGTTTTTGTTAGTAAGTATGTAATATTAAAGGTACAAAATAAAATACAAATCATATAATTAAAAAAACATTTACTATGAAGGCAGAATACGTAGGTAGTTCAAAAAGGATCAACGCATATATCAATAACCAATATTTATGAGCAACGCATAGTGAGGTGTTGTCCGCGTATTAAACAGCGCTGCAGGTGGCTTTTGCGCAACGGCTGGCAGCCTTCTGAAGGACCGGCGCGTGCGCAACTCGGGAAAACGCCAGCGCGCATTTTCATGCGCCGACGAGTCGGGCGGGCGGGATGCGCTGACACCGTAACACGAATTTTTACGATGTCAATGCCAGTGAACTAATAAATGCGTGACGTATTAAAACGACAATGTGCTTGATATGATGATGCCAGTTTAAACGTTAAATAAATGTTTTATTTGAACATCTTCGATGTTATTATTTCTGTCGATGTAGTTTTTTTTTCAATAAGCAAAGATAACTAATTTTTTGGCTACAAATACTACTCGCAATGTTACTAAATCGCAACTAAGTACCCAAGTGTGTACATTATTATGTTAATTTGCGATTATTATAGAGGCTAATGAGGCTAATGGAACAAAGATTTTTCAAAGAAACTGCTTATTTTAGAAGTTATTTTGAAATTCTATTGAAAAGTTGTATGTACAGTCACAAGCAATGAAATGTATACAAACAAGTTTTTATGCGATTGTAATAAGGTCTCAAATCGAATGCAGATGTATAGGTATTGATGCTCGTGACTGTACCAACCCATTTACGTAAAATTTCAATACTAGATTTTTCGGTTCAACATACCGACTTTTAATTATTTCAATTCTGAACACGTACTTTATCTGGCGTACGTGAAGATAAACTTCTATAGCGCTGTGAGTAGACAGTAATATCTTAGATCTCGGCAAATCTTAAACGAAATAAGGTGTTATAACTCAGGTATCTACTTTTTGAGCATTGTGAATACTTATGTACTTACCCTGTTTGTGCATTGCCTACAGGGTACATGCGCAAAGTACATGACTATTTAGGTTAATTCTGAAAGGTTTTTAGGTACAGTGCCACTTTGATTTTCCTTATTTCAGTAAAAAAAATTATCGTACACTATTGACAATTCAAATTGAGGTAGGTATGTTTTTACTTACATTATGTAAGTAGGTAGGTAGGTTATAACTCAGGTATCTACTTTTTGAGCATTGTGAATACGTATGTACTTACCCTGTTTGTGCATTGCCTACAGGGTACATACGCAAAGTACATGACTATTTAGGTTAATTCTGATAAGTTTTTAGGTACAGTGCCACTTTTATTTTCCTTATTTCAGTAAAAAAAATTAAAGCACACTATTGACAATTGCAAATTGAGGTATTTTAGTAATTTAGATTCAATTCGATTCAATAACATATAATTTAATATGACAAAAGGATTTCAAACTTAGAAAACTTATCATGTGTCTTGCAAAAGCTACTTTGGATCGGCTCTAAACACGACCAAAAACCCTCACGAAATCGTAACAGTAAATTAGCGCTGACTAACTGAAGCGCGCGACCTTGCGTCCTTGCGCGCGATCTGAAGCTGACCATTGTAATGCAAATTCGCCGTCGACAATGACACACTACTCGTATGCTTTCTACACTTTAGCACGCCAACAGACATGTCTAATGTAAGGCAAGTATCGCAAGAAGCTACGGAATCTTATACAGCCTTAAAGCCGCAGACCAGGAGGTCAAAACGCTCTAAACCTTGGGAGAGAATTTAATCTTACGATTAAATTAATGTTAAACGTTAGATTTGACTTATTTGTTAAAAGTTATTTTTTATTTTATTAATAAAGACACAAAACAGGTTACAGTCAGGAATCAATCAGAAAAAATATAAGAATGAAAAATGTTTTACAGCTAGACTATAACCCAAAATATGCATCTAGCTAGACTAGGACCTTAGAATGGATCATGATCACCAATAACACGAATAACAATAAAACGAATTTAGGTGATGCTACAATAAATATGTTTAATAATATACAAAACTACATAGATATCAAAAGCATTGATTAACTTGATGTCTAAAGTCTTATGATGATAGCATCTGCTGCATGCAAAGAAACAACTTTGTAGTGTCTGCAAATCGCCTAATACTTTTATACAAGCTTTTATTTACTTCACCTGTCCCGTTGTGTGTAATCAAATCTTGCAAGTTAAATTTTTAACAGTAAATTTGTTAAGTTGCTTAAAATCCCGTGTGTGTCGTTAAATATTTATATTTAACGTGAGCCGAAGTTTGCGCTACTATTTTCGATTAAAAGTCTAAATAATCATACTAGGTACTTACTTAGTAGTCACATGAACCATGCATATGAGCTGTCCTTGGAGGTCATTGCAGTTGCGCAAGCGCCTCACATCCAAGCTGGTTTTAAATGTCGTCGACGCATAAACGCATAAACTAAACTGGATCACTATCGTTTAGAACTTGCAGTCAGATTGTAACGAAATGTTATTTATTTTATTACCAATAAAGATCAGGTATTATCAATAATGTAATAGGCTGTAGGAACTGGAATGCGACATCGAATATTTATTATTTCAGCTGTTTCAGCAATTAATTAAAAAGTAATTACTTGCTGCACTACTAGCTGTGTCAAACCATCACAACAGACTATACCCTTCACTCTTCCTATGCCTGATCAAGAGAGCATTTAATTTGACAAGTTCAGTTCTATGTGATTTCCAGGGTTTCAATTCTCCTATTTTATTTCACTCAATTGTGAAACTGATTATACTAGTATTATCAGTTCCATACCACCATGAGGTAGTGCTTTTTAAGACCAAATACACAAGTTCCTATGAAAAATATAACAATCAATAGGTCTTCACTTTTTACCTACTGCTAAAAACTCGGATCAGTTTATTTGATGTCTCAGATGAGATCCTGATTTGTTGACAATGCCCGTCATCAGATCGAAACCAATAACGTTAGGCGGTCGCCCCGCTCGATTTTAACTGGTTTGGAGATAATGGGATCACGTTGAACACTATGTAGGTACTCAGGTACATGTAGGTTCAACCTGACCAAAAAAGGTTTTTGAAAATAGGTCCATAATCAACAGAGTATTCGCGTTACAAACATACATAAAATGTCTACACACAGAAGTCTACACACAGAATATCTGTTCCTTCATTGCTGCTTTGATCGAATTCACTAGCGTCGCAAAAAATATACCTAGAAGCATTAGATACCAGATACCGGGGCAATAAAAATGCAGCATGCAATTTCTATTATGCACATTTTCTTGAAGTTCCGTTTCAGCGTGGCTTACCGTGAAGAGTAACATAATAATATGCCCCCTGAAAACAAGATGTTTAGGAGAATTATCCGAAGAATTGGCGTGACCGCGATGTTTCATAGGCCCGGTACGGTTGCACAAGTAGCTGCTTTGTCTGTGGCATTGTCCAGCCAGTCCCATCGGTCAGGCTCGTACGTGCGTACTTGAATATATTTAAATTTGGAGATGCGGCCGGGATGAGGCAAGCGCGCGACTCCACTGACTATAAATGGCGTTAGGCTCCAACAGGGGGTACAGTTCACAGCTCTTAGCACCCCTGTTCACAGCTCAACTAACGAAATGGCTTTCAAGGTACGGAACCTATGGATTGATGACGTGAAGTGTGAAAAAAAAGTGATTGTGATAAAATAGTGCTCCAGTTTTTTGTGGAATTTGACAACCTGGAACAGAACAATCTTATTGACTAATTGTGTTAGCATTCGTTTCTAAACAATGTGTTTAATACACTACATAATTATGAACTTAATAACCCGAAAACTTTAAATAACCTATTGATACCAGTGGAACTTATTAATATTGTTAGGATTCAAACATTTGAAATCAACATTTATACGCACATGAGTTGAATAGCAATTGCCTTACCTTTGCTGTCTGATTGCTATCAATTTATCGAAATAAGTATCAAAACATTATGTCTGCTAATACATCTGTTCGTTTCAGTTGGTGGTCTTCTCTTGCCTGGTTGCCGTGGCTTACGGCAGCGTAGCGCCAGCGGCCATCGCGGCGGCTCCCGTGGCGTACGCCGCCCCCGCCGTCGGCGTCGCCGCGCGCTTAGAGGAGTTCGACCCTCTGCCGCAGTACCGGTTCGGCTACGACGTTGCCGACTCCCTCACCGGCGACTACAAGAGCCAACAGGAGCAGCGCGACGGTGACCTAGTCCAGGGCTCCTACTCCCTCGTGGAACCAGATGGCACTCGCCGCATCGTCGACTACGCTGCCGATTCCGTGAACGGCTTCAATGCCGTAGTACGCAAGGAACCACTAATCGCCGCCGCTCCCGCCGTAGTCGCTGAACCCGCTGTCGTCTCGGCTCGCATCGCAGCAGCTCCCGCTCCCGTGGCCGTAGCCGCTAAAATTGCCCAACCCGCCGTGTACGCCGCCAACTACGCCGTTCCGCCTGCCCCCGCTCCCGTCTCCTTCGCCCCTGCAAGATACGCCGCCGCTCCCGTCTTCGCCCGATATGCTGCGGCTCCAGCGCCCGTGGCCGCTGCGCCCGTTGCCACCGCTGCCTACTCCACCGGTCCCGTTTTCGCTCGCTACGCTGCAGCCCCTGTCGCAGCTCCAGTCGTTGCAGCCCGCTACGCCGCTCCGGTAGCCGCGCGCTACGCCGCCCCAATTGCGGCTGCCTCAGTACCTGCAGCGTACACTGCGTACTCCGCATACTCAGCCCCGGTGGTGGCTGCATATACGTCATACGCTGCGCCTTTCGCTGCCTACACCGCCCCCGCAGCAGCTTATCCCGCGCCCGTGGCAGCGGCGTACACCGCGCCCGTGGCCGCAGCTAACGTGTACGCGGCGCCCGCACGGCTGGCCGCGGCACCCGCGCCCGCGCCTGTTCGCGCTGCCCCCGCTAAGATTGTAGAGCCCGTCGCTGCTGGATACCGTTACCCTTAAGATTGAGAAGACTACCGATTTATGGCTCATTATAGAAGACTTGATTTTTGTACATAGTTAAGATTTTTGTCTATTTTTTATTGAATAAAACAAGCTGTTAATCCTTGAAATACGTTTATTTAAAATCCCTGTGTGCACAGAACAAAAATGCGTGTCACCATAAATCTTACCTCAAGAATGTTTACAAACAAGTACATAGGTTGTAGAAGTAAGGAAATAAAGTTAATTAAAATAATGAAGCTCTAGACTCCTCTGGAGTATTTTGAGACTGAGTATAAACATGAGTTCATGCAAAATTACTTACCTATTGCAGTCATTAATGGTCGTTACGCGCTTACATATACACCTTATTTACAAAACTAACTAAATGAGCCTAAAATAATACAAGGGAATGATTTTTCGCGTGTAAAGTGTTTGATAAACCGGTATTTCTACGTGAACCTCGTCGTAGCATTGTATAAATAAACCGTAGCAATAATGTAAACAGCCTGTAGTCTGTAGCATATTTGTTTTCATAAGTTAGTAAATAACTCCAGACTGTCGGCCATTCCCTTTCCACCCCTGCTGTCAAAGGTAGGCCTTATGTCTGTCACATAGGTAGATGACGAATATTGAAAACATTCTCAAAACTTAGTTTCATAATAAGGAATTAATTAATAGGAATCTCTACTAGGCCAAATATCAAGGTGTTTTATCTTAGTGAATGACGTGTCAAAAGAAAAACATTTTAAGATAACTTTTTTTTAAGTAGGTAAAATTAAATTAAGTTAATCGGTGAAATTAAAGTTCTGGGAAAGAGGGTATTAATTTATACTTAAAAATAAATGTTTTTAATTCTTTCGACTTGGAGTTACTGCGGATCACAGGGATGATTTCTGGTAAGTGTCTATTTAAGATAGCTTAAGTAGATGTTCATAAAACAAATGTATTAATTAGGGCGTTTTTCGTGTCATGTGGATTAGCTCTAAACTCTAAAAACGCCCTTAATTCATAATTCATAATGATGTTAGTCATATTTAGTAAGTGTTCCCCCTTCCTGTGAATGAGTGTTCCTGTATTTCTGGAAGAGAATACAGAAAAAAGTACAGCAGTTTACACAGAATGTACATCTTTCTTTTTAACTGCTGTACTTTTATCAAAAGAGTCATCTATAAGGTATCTTTGGTCATGTCGGACTGCTGTCTCACCGAATTATGAGAGTGAAGGAACAGAGAGTGCACCTGTGTATTGCGCACATACTTATGCACTATAATATCTCCTACGCAGTTGGCTAATTTCTGTTGAGCGTTTTATTTCATCTTCTATAAATTCTTCTCTAATTCTTAAATATAAGACGAATGGTTTCAGTACCTACAATTTTCGACCAGCGGTTCCTTTGATTAACAGGTTGCTACAGTCGTGTTGTTCATTGAAGCTTTTTACACAAAATCGGTAATGCGGTGTAGTATACCTACTCTGACGAAAGGTTTCAGGGGAAACTATGCTCAAAACTTTAACGTTAAGTTCTCTCTGCTCATTAGTACCTAAATAGGCCATACAATATATATATATATATATATATATATAAATATAATGTTATTTATGTAGAATTAAGTTACGTTTGTTAATAAGGATTATCTATTTGGTCCATTATTACTCTTATTTTTACCTTTAATGGCCTACAAATTTCTACTCCAGCGCTGAATTAACTCTAAACTGTTAGTATAAAACGCATGAAATAATATATTGGTATTTTGACGACCGTCTAGGCGTAGTGGTTTACGCTCCGGACCACAAAACCAGAAGATCTGGGTTCAAATCCTGCATGGGCCATGGGGTGTGATGAGCTCTAACATATTTGTATTAAAGTCATGGATGCTTATAACGTATATAAGTATGTCTACCCGATATCCTAGTTGCCATAGCAGTTAGCACAGACTACGTTAAGTTTGGGGCTAGGTGATTGGTGGTGTTTGTTGAAAACAATTTTATAATAAGGTACTCGTTCACGCCGTTTTCTACGACATTAAGTCATCCTGAATCTGCAGGGTCGGACCAAAACCTACCCGGAATCGCATCACCCCAATAAATCATGAAGAAAATCGATCAGCAAAACGCAACATGTATCGCAAGAGCATCGCGTAACACCGCAGCACTTTCTTCAATGAGCCGTCCGTATGGACCTCACGTCCTGCGTTACGCATCGCTCGATATAAAACGCGGTGGACTCCAGGATTACTTACACTCGACCTCGAGGACTCTGCACACCAGCCCACACGAGCAGACATGGACACCAAGGTAAGAATCCAGGATACAAAAGAAAAACTTCCAGATGACAAAAGAAAATATTATCAAGTGATTCGCGAACTCAACGAGTAGGGCTGTGTCTTGTGACGTGTGTGCCCTTAACAACGGCTACAGTGAAGTGAACCTTTTCAGGGATGTGTTACAGTATTTTTTATACGAGTGGTTTCCCGTGACTTAATCAGTGCAACTATGCGATGTGATATAAAATTTCTAATATACTAGGAATACTTGCTGCTTATAGCGTAATTTATAATGAAATAAGTAATGTGAGTTTTTCTAACTAATCTACTACGAGTACATATTTGTTAAATTCAAAGTCATTTGAAAATATTTCGATCTTTTTGGTACTCCATCCCCAACTAAATCTCTTTGAATGAGGAAATATTTGTAAAATACCAAATTACCTACCACCTACTCCTTCAGAACAAGTGCAAGTCTGATTTATTACCGTGGAAATCGTTGAAAGGAAGTCTATGGGTTGAAAATTCGTGATCATAATGTGCCTTATCGTGTTTGTGCTACTTAAAGGTTACCATTTCATTCAGAGCAGGAGCGAACACTGAATCATCAATTGTTAGGGTTAACAAAATATTTATATATAAAGTCTGTAGCTGAAGTTTGTGAACAGTCCAGGATAACACAAGACTTCCGTTTTACTTATTATTTTCTTGCATCAAATAAGTTTGCGCAGTGTCGAACTTATTAGTTAAAGACTTTTTCAGTTAATCAAGCAACAAGACAGAAATATTGGGATGGTATGATAATGTAACAGATTAGTAAAGAGAATAAAAAAAAATAGAAAACCTCAGTAAAAATACTACAATAATAAAATAAAAAAAACACATGTGACGGTTAATAAGATTTATTAAGTAGTAAGAGATCTAACTTCTTTCAAATTTGAAACATATTCATAAAACTTGTCAGACCTATAACTTATATATGGTTAGTTGTCCCTTTATGACGAAACAAATTTCAAATATGACAAACAAAGTCATACGAGCTTATTTACTAACTGAAAATTTGTACAAAAGGCGGACTTAATGCCAAGTGGCATTCTCTATAAGTCATACTTTTGGGCTAAGCAGAGATGAATGGTGTTGGTGGAGGTGAACTTGAGTGTCAAATCCGCTATAACAGTAATGTTGAACGTTGACGAATAAGACTAATACTGATTTGGTTTTATTTTTTTATTATTATTATCGTTTTAGTACAGCCCTGCCGGTGGCGTGCGCGTCGATTGACCAACGCTATCCATATCGGGACACTTTGCAACACCACTTCTTTCTACCGCGCGCTTTCGTTTCGCACCTCCCATAACAATGAGCTCAAGCTATCCTCGCATTGCCTTACTTTTAGGGTTCCGCATCTCAAAAGGAAAAATAGGACCCTCTTAAGATCAAATTGTTGTCCATCTGTCTGTCAAGATCCTTTTTCTCAGGAACGCGTGGAGGTATCAATTCAAAATTAACGTCAAATACTTATATCTGCGGTCCATTAAAGCTGTAAAAAATAAGTTTCTAACTTAACGCAATATAGGGTAGTTTTAATAAACTTAGAACCATAAAATTTGTCAAGAAGAAAGGTCTTACAGCACAAGTAAAGCAAAATGTCAGAAAACCGCAAATTTATTGTTACCCTCAGTGCCCAAGTCCGACTTGCATTTTCCCTGTTTTTTTCGTGACATAGGTGTTGCGTTGCGAGCCACACGCCCAACTCTTAAGTATAGTGTGTTTATTCACCGGTGTCCAAGACTTCATCTGGTAACTAAGAAGCAAAATTGCAACCACTTTCATTAAAGGATCAACTTTGAGATCCAATTTTTTTTTTCGCTTTCCCTTTTTAATCAATTAGTAAATCAGCTTTGTAGATTTGTATAAAAAGGTGATATTTTTTAAACTGTTTTCGAGGTTTATGTAATAGAGAATAGTATTCCAGGTGAAATCATATATCACCTCGTGAAGGCTTTGACATCGGTTACTGAACACAATGTATAGTTGTATCGGTTTACGTAACTCATTCAATCTCAATTTTATTTAACTTTAGAGTAATTTAAAAATGTTACCTTCAATTATGTAAATTCGGAATAACCTCGTCACGTGGCTAAGGGTATTCGTTCAGCAACTCTACTTTTTTACAGATCGATCTGCTATTATGTGGTAATGAGAGTCCTACGCGATCTTTGCCATACTAAGCTGCAATTCAATACATGATGTTTCTTAAATGCAAAGTGAATGCATTCCCATAGAAAAGACATCAACGCGTCAGACGGCCACATCTATAAATGTTTTACTTTGACAAATTCCTTACAAAATAATTAATTCACCTCAATATAGGTAGATAACTCTTTATAGCCCACCGTTACAGAAATAAAAAAGTTAAACAGAAAAATGTAAAATGTAGGAAAGCGGTAAGTGTAAGCTTGGCGTAAGCTTAGATCGTAAGTTAATGAAATTCTAATTGGTTTAGCGGTTTATGCGTGAAAATATAAGAGAAATACACAAAGTTACTTTTAGAGTTATTAATAGAGACATGATAGAATAGGTATTTAAACGACTTCTCTATAGGAAAGACCTCAACGCGTAACATTAACTTAATTTTAAGTCAATTGTATTATGTAGTCAAAACGACGACACGTCTTCGATTACAGGCAACGATAACTATCTTTGAATCTTTGGACTTCATCCATAGATACGAGTTGTATTGAGTAACAAAACTGTAAGCGATACCTACGGTACCTACTAAAATATTCTTGAAAAGCTAGTTATACACTCGTACTATAAATATATTTTTAAAAAACTTAAAATAATAGCTACATTTAAATAGGTGAACCTTATCACTATTCACTAAGCAAATAGACCATAAATGACATCAAATCGATCCGCTTTTAGTTAACCAGTGTTTACATACGGTGCACGCGGCGCAGGCACAGATTGTGCAACTAGCCTGGTAACGAAGCGCATTGATAAATAACGTCACGTATTGATTGAATCGGCACAACACAATATGAACAATAGAAGACCACGTGTTGTAACGTCTTATTCACACTAATCTATCAGATACATCTTATTTTGAATGTTGTTTGCTTTGTGCTGTCGAATGCTTGTAATATTCATGACATAGTTTAAATTAATCTAATAGGCCTAAATCTATACCTACTTATGTAGCTGACAAATTCGATTTTAGTTCAAGATGTTTATTTTCTGGACGCAATATCTCACTACTGATTTGTTTAGGCCTTAATAATTTTTACATAACATTTTTCTCAAACTCTTATACAATCTATTGTAAGACAGTAAACTCTACGCGCTAAACAAAAACGCTTTGGTCGCTGGTTGAATAAAGTTAAATTGAATCTTTTATTGTTCCAGATTGTAGTATTCATCTGTATGGTCGGCGCAGCCTGCGCTAGCGTAGTGCCAGTAGCCCCCGTGACGCGGTTCGACCCCCTACCACAGTACTCTTATGGGTACGACGTGCAAGACGCACTCACGGGAGACTACAAGGGCCACCAGGAACAAAGGAACGGGGATCTGGTCACAGGCTCGTATACTGTCGTCGATCCCGACGGCACCAGAAGGATCGTCGACTACGCAGCTGATCCTCTCAACGGTTTCAATGCAGTCGTCCGCCGCGAGCCACTGGTCGTTCCTGCCCCCGCTAGAGTGGTTGCACCCGCCCCTGTAGTTGCAGCCGCTCCTGCGCCCCTCGTGGCGCCTGCACCCTTCTACCCCCGCGCGCCGTTCCTAGCACCCGCTCCAGCGCCCCTATTCGCTCCTAGGCTACCAAATCCCTACTACTTTTAGATGAATTATTACAATTTTGTTGTTACTTTTGTATATACTTGTTTATATTTTGTATGAGTGTTATTTATACTATTAAATGAATTGAATTTAACATTATTTTAATGACTTCTTCATAAAATAACATAAAACTAGTTTCAGTTAATTCATGAGCATGCAAAGTACACATGAAACTTCGACCACCATACACCTCAGAGGATAATTATACGGATAGAATATTTGTACAATATCAAAATCCTTTTTATTTACCTATTTCCTTATACAGATATGAATTTTACTTTTAGATTTACTTTCAGATATAATATTGAGACTAATTGATTGGTGCTAATTAGTGCTTGGCACTTTGGCAAAAGTAGAACAAAACTGTATTTGGCACCTTATCTATCAGTTTTTAAAAGTGAAAAAAAAATTTAACTTTAAGAAAATATCCCACAAAAAAAAACATTAGTAAAAGACCTTAATTTACCTTAATCTGTAGACGCCTTAAAATTAAATAAAAGTAGAAAATATAAACAAAATCACTGACATTGTAACGTTGTGGATTTTAATCATATCGAATCTTGCGCATTTGTCTTTTAAATTTCGCGCGAATTCCACAGGGCTTTTCGTCTGGTATTCCTGACTTAAATTTGATCTTATTTTGTAGCTGGCCACTCGGAGCCTTTGCCCAATGACATCTCGCCGTTCCAGACGGGGCTGCCATTGCAATTCCTTATTTACCAAAATAGAGGAATTTTATTCTTGTTGTGAATTTGTTCTACCAAACTAAACAATGCATTTTGGTTTCCTGAACTAAATACTTTGTGAATAAATTGAAATTGGTGTTTAATAGTTAAGTGATTCTCCGAGGGCCGTTTTTTGGCGGTCACACGTTCATAATTCGGGTTAGGAATTCAATAAACAGCTTTGAAATTAACTTTAAATGATTTTCTGTTTATCAATCTACACAGATATAGTTTTAAATATAAAATAGGGCTTACAGATATTTTTTAAATAATATTTTACCGCCAAAAACGGGAGCAAAACCGGTGTTCTCCGCGCGTCCCAACGACCTCGCGCTCAGTTCAACCACTAATATCTTTATTGTCTGTAGTGTTATGTACACATACTATATGTCAAAAAAAATGTAAATAAGTCAACATTGATTATTGTATTGATAAAAAACCAGTATTGATATCGTTTAAACAGAAAGTGTTAGAAAATATTTTGTCTCGGTCACATGATTGTGGTAGATTTGTGAACGCGACATAAAAAGGTCCATAGCTTCAAAGAGCCTCGACTTTTAGACACGCTTAATGGCCCTACGGAAACTTTAGTTTCGTTACAGCATCATTGGAGAACAAATGCGTTTCTTATCGCTATGATACAGAAAATATAGGCACACAAATTCATCAACTTTTTTCTGGCAACCTTTTGAAGAAACCCTTCATGGTTAAATATTAAAGACAATAGAATGATTTAGATGTTAGTGTTGAATATTCAGTATAAAACCCTTTTTCAATTTCTTTGTCCGCTTTTTAGTTTTTATATTTGTCAAGAAAAAACTAGTAAAATTTTGAAAATGTAAAATTTTCGTAACTTTTGTGGCATGGTTTTCGTGGACATTTGACCACGAAGGTTATCTTTCACTCCACGTAAGGTTACTAAGGTCTATTTATGCAGTCTTAATTTACTTCTCTATCAGTTTGTAAATGTTTTTAAATAACCATGTTAACGTTTTCTCCCAAAATCATTAACAAACGATAGTTTGAGTAGGTATAAGCATGACTTCTTCTTATATTCATCTATTTTAGTCAAACATGGTTGATATGTCTAATTGATTGAACCCTAATGTTCTACTAACTAAATAAATGGTTGGCTTATCAATTTATCGACGTCAATAAGGAAAGTTCAACATAGAATTCATAAACGAATAACTTGATAAAACACTGCCCTTGATTTAATGTATCCACAGGTGGAATAAAAAGGATTTGGCATAACCAATACATCACACGGAAGCTGTCTACAGTTTTAGACGATAGGAGTACGTTTACTTGGAACAAGTGTTTTTTTTCGGTAGATTTACCTTGGCTGGATAGGATCCGAAAAACTACGCGAGGGCATTTATTATTTAAAATGTTGGGCCAAGTATAAGCCAGCTCGACCAGTGATTGGTCTATTGTGGCAGCCCTTTTGATTATAGCTCACTACTTATACCCGTTGAATCCAAAAATTGCCAGGTTTTTCGGGGAGTGAGTTCTGTTATCTTTTCCGGGTGCATTATATGCTGCCCTAAAAGGATACTTCTTTAGCTTATAAGCGGTCCACACGAGCAAAGTATGTGCATAGCCGTTTCTTCTGCTGAGTGGCACATTGCGTCCTCGGTCAACTTCATGGTTGTCATGTGTTTGTTGAGTTTGCAGTGATCCGGCAGTATTCTGGTCACAGCACATGTTTTGTATCTTTTGAGCTTTAGCAGTTCTTCAGATATTTTGTTATTATACCCTTGTATGAGCGGTTTAGAGTGTTGAGAGTTCTGGTACGGACTTCCACAACTCAATAGCCTTTTGTTTACAAAGGGTAGTAAGAAGTGTAGTGGCTCTTTGCTTGGTAATACCACAGAACGGTTCTGGGCCGATTTGTGGGTCGTCGGCTCTTTCTCTGGCGAGCTCGTCTGCTACTTCCTTACTGAATATGTTAGAATGCCCTGGCGCCCATGTAAGTGTTACTTTGTTGGAGTTACCCAGGGCATTTAGGTGTCTGTTGCATGTTTATAATCATTTTGAGATTAGTTCGAAGAATTCTAGAGCCAGCAGTGCTGCTTGGCTATCCGAGTTGATGTAGATGTGTTGGTTACGAAGCCTCCTTTCCAAATTTATCTCCTCGCATTTGTTGATTGCAAAGACTTCGGCTTGGAAGATAGAGAACTCCGTGCCCAGGTTAATGCTAACCTTGAGCTTGGGCCTCTCTCCGTATACCCCACACCCTACATCAGATCCTTTCTTGGATCCATCTGTATACCAGACGTGACTTCCTTCTTTGAAGATCATTTGGCCCTCTAGCCATTTGTCCCTTGACGGAATGTTTACTGAATACATCTTATGGAAGTTGTATTCTGTGTGCATGTCATCGCTGGGCATGCTAAAGGGTATGTGTTTAAGGTCTGCTTCCTTAAGTTTTGTTAGTGTCTGAGAGGCCCATCTGGTTTTTGTGTAGGTGCATATTCTGTATATACTCTGCTTGGCTTCCTTTTGTACCTGCATATGTAGTGGTATAAGGTCTAGCAGTGCATTCACTGCTGCCCCTGGTGTTGTTTGCAGAGCTGCTCGCGAGGGCATTATGACCGATGTACTTCAGTGCTTGAAAACGAACGCCTACAACCAATCCGAAACATGGTCTCTTACTATGGGCGTTATAAAAAAGTTTAAGGACGAACAGCGAGCTATGTTCGGTGTTTGTCCACTGGATTGAATTGAAGAGGTACGTAGATGAACTAAGGTAACAGTAAGAAATATAGCCCTGTAGATCACTAAGCTCAAGAGGCAATGGTCAGGGCACAGTGCAGAAAGGTTCTTGATTAGATACCATTTGGCCAAGAACGTAGCGTAGGGCGTCCACCAGCAAGATTGACAGATGACCCTGCAAAGGTCGCATGATTGCACTGAATACAGGCCGCTTGTAGCCGGTCCCGTTGGAAGTCTTTGGGGTAGGCATATTATCAGTGGACGTCCTGCGTCAGATTATGTCGTTGATATGCATGTGTGCAAAAGCATTTAGTACATAAGCTAACAACAATAAACTTTACTTCGTTGTCAAAGCGGAACTATTTAAAGGTTAAGATATTTAATTAATAATGCTTTTTATGCTCTGTACTATAAAAAAAACTATTAATTGTCGTAAAAGCAAGTATACCTTTACTTATTTAGGTTTTATTTAAAATATTTTTATGTAATAAAATAGAACTTCGCTGTGAAAAATACGTTCCGTAACTTTCGTGGAGTCATAAATAACTTTCGTGGGTACCAAAATTTCAAAATGAAATATCGGAATAAATAACAAACCGATTTATTTGATTCCAATGGAATTCAATATAATTAAAGGCCTTCTTTAGTGTAGTATTTTTCTATTTTCAAAAAAACTTAAACTAAAAATCGCCACGAAGGTGACGCGGAGAATGCTTTCCGGAGAATCACTCAGTTATATCGTGTCTCAACGTTTACAAAAGGAATGTAATTTTATTGTTTTGTAAAGATTAGTATTTTCAGGTTTCAAAGTTTTAGTAGAAATTTGTATTTTTTTTTGTGAACAATTAACACACCTGTTAGGTGGGTTATTTTTTCTTACGTCGAGTGTCGAGCTCATAACCTCTTTTGATTTATTGAAAAATGGCAGGTTTGCCAAGTCTATCTCGACGATCTCAAAGACGTCGAGTCTTTGGAAACGATGGTGAGTTCTGGTTTCAAGGCTTGAATGTCTTCAAAGCTCGGTGCGAGCAGCCCCTGTGATTTTCGTTCTTGTTTCAGGCTGACTTAACCTAATTTTTATGGTTGCCGTGCCACCTTTCCACATGGCACGGCAGGGCGGGAGGAGCAGCGTGGAGTCGCCAATTTGTTTTGAGTGATTTACTAAATATTTGGACGGCGATGACATGGTAAGTTGCAAAATATGCTGCTTTCAAGCACGTGCCCTCTCTGCACCCAATTTCTTCAAAGCCTCGTGTCCCACAGAGGCTTGTTGCAAACGTGTCCCTAATGCTTTTCATTTTTCATTTCAGCTGCACGGGATTATTAGCATTGAAATTATTATTAGCATTATTATTGTACATTAACATGGAGTAATGTTCCACGTACAAGCTGGTCTCACATGTCCCCGTCAAAGCATGTGGAACTCAAACATGTGCTTAAGATGCAAGTATTTATATAAAAACAATCTTGCGAATCTGTACAATTTCAATGTTAATGTACAATAATAATGCTAATAATAATTTCAATGCTAATAATCCCGTGCAGTTGAAATGAAAAATGAAAAGCATTAGGGACACGTTTGCAACAAGCCTCTGTGGGACACGAGGCTTTGAAGAAATTGGGTGCAGAGAGGGCACGTGCTTGAAAGCAGCATATTTTGCAACTTACCATGTCATCGCCGTCCAAATATTTAGTAAATCACTCAAAACAAATTGGCGACTCCACGCTGCTCCTCCCGCCCTGCCGTGCCATGTGGAAAGGTGGCACGGCAACCATAAAAATTAGGTTAAGTCAGCCTGAAACAAGAACGAAAATCACAGGGGCTGCTTGCACCGAGCTTTGAAGACATTCAAGCCTTGAAACCAGAACTCACCATCGTTTCCAAAGACTCGACGTCTTTGAGATCGTCGAGATAGACTTGGCAAACCTGCCATTTTTCAATAAATCAAAAGAGGTTATGAGCTCGACACTTGACGTAAGAAAAAATAACCCACCTGACAGGTGTGTTCATTGTTCACAAAAAAAATACAAATTTCTACTAAAACTTTGAAACCTGAAAATACTAATCTTTACAAAACAATAAAATTACATTCCTTTTGTAAACGTCGAGACACGATATAACTATTAAACACCAATTTCAATTTATTCACAAAGTATTTAGTTCAGGAAACCAAAATTCATTGTTTAGTTTGGTAGAATAAATTCACAACAAGAATAAAATTCTTTTAGTTTGGTAAATAAGGAATTGCAATGGCAGCCCCGTCTGGAACGGCGAGATGTCATTGGGCAAAGGCTCCGAGTGGCCAGCTACGAAATAAGATCAAATTTAAGTCAGGAATACCAGACGAAAAGCCCTGTGGAATTCGCGCGAAATTCAAAAGACAAATGCGCAAGATTCGATATGATTAAAATCCACAACGTTACAACATAAAATTAGATTCGTTAACACTATTATTAAGTAAGTACTATAGCTAGTTAACCCGGCAGCAAGCCCAAACTCCTCTAAAAGGTCAAAAAATAGCTTTTAACTAATTCGCAAATGATTGTTGGAACTTGAGACGACCTTACGGATAATAAGATAATGTGCGAATGCGAGGAAACAAGAGCAGGCGGCCGCATTCCGGTGACGACCGCGACCTTGCCTTAACCGCCTCAATTAAAAGCGAAAGTTTCAATAAGCTCCCCGTAAGTGTGGGCTCGATTACCGGCCCAGATTGCGTGACGTCACAAAGCCGAAAGTCACGAGTGGACATGCGACGAATATAAAATGGGAGCATGCAGTAAATTCGGCAGTTCAATCTCACTCTTGGACATTACTACTACCAAAAATGGCATTCAAGGTATTAATAATCTTATTTGATTTCAATAATACATATAAATGATTCTAAATAATTAAATTATAACATGTACCTACTTGCATATTGCTTAATGTTTTTTCTTTTCAGTTTGTCGTCTTCAGCTGCTTGGTCGCTGCGGCTTCCGCGGGATTAGTCCCAACCGCCCCCGTGGCCTACTCCGCTCCGGTGGCCTACCATGCTCCTTTGGCGTACGCCGCCCCCGTGGCCAAATATGCCGCCCCTCTCACGTACGCCGCACCCGTCGCTAAGGTCGCCGTTGCACCCGTCGAGGCGTACGACTCTCACCCTCAATACAGCTTCTCCTACGACGTTCAGGACGGACACTCCGGTGACTCCAAGTCCCAGCACGAAACCCGCGATGGTGATGTCGTCAAGGGCTCTTACTCCGTTGTCGACCCCGATGGCACCAAGCGCACTGTCGACTACACCGCTGACCCCCACAACGGTTTCAACGCTGTTGTCCACAAGGAGGCCCTCGCCGTGAAAGTCGCCACTCCTGTTGCTTACGCCGCACCCGTTGCCAAGACCGTCGCGTACGCCGCCCCTGTCACTAAATACGCCGCCCCTGTAGCTTACGCCGCTGCTCCCGTAGTCCACTCCGCCCCTGTCTACCACTCTGCCCCCGTCTACCATTCCGCCCCCGTTGCCTATTCTGCTCCTCTCTACCACCACTAAGTCAACTGATTTATAAAAACAATCTTGAATGCCATAATGTAAATAAAATAATATTTATTTGAAACCTTTTTTTTCTTTATCATAGCTATATTCTAAGAAGTTCCAACTTAGGAAAACCCACTAGATATTCTCAATAACTTAGAAAAACCCAATAGATACCCAAAGTATTATATGGTGATAATCATCAATATGAATAATGAATATGAATAAGTTTTCAACAAACACACCAATTACCTAGCCCCAAACTAAGCGTTAGCTTGTGCTATGGTGACTAGGAAAGCGGATATATATATGTACGTTTATAAACATCCATGAATTAGGTGCAAATGCTCGTGCTCATTATCACACGAACATTTGCCCCTTGCGGGCGGGATTCGAACCCGCAACCTCTGGTTTTGTAGTCCGGAGCCCGAACCACTACACAAAGACGGTCGTCATTGTAGAAGAGAATAAGTTGCAGTCCAATATTTTAAAAAAACATTGTAAAACTGTGTTATCATTTATAAAAAAAAAGACAAATATTATCAACAAATTACAATTTGGATGGAGTAAACACTTAAAAAACAATATATTAACTTTAGATATCGAAAATTTGGAACCCGAGGACGCTTGATTTCGGCGGTGGCGGCAGGACCTGTTCCGGGCCAGGGATGACGGTGAGCCCGCGCTGGCGGCGGCGGCGCCGCTCCGGGCGGCTCTCACCCGCCTGCGGCTTGCTCGGCAGTACCGAGAAGCGCCGCCCGCTCGGCACCGTCGACATGCGCTTGAACAACACCGTCGTCTCCACGCGTTGTTGCTCATCCATCACCGACAATATCTGCTTCTCGCGCTGTATCACAGCCTTGCGTTCATCGGCGGTCACCGTCTCCGCTGCCATCTCAGCGCACTTCATAAGGAAAGCTTGCACTCTCTCTGGATCTTGCAACTTTTTAGACCACTCGTAAGCTTCCTCGACTTGAATTCGCACTTCGTTCGCATTGCCTTGTTGCATGTCCCCACTCATCAACACGAATACCCCGTTTAGCCACCACGTCACACTACCCAAATCTTGAGCTTCTTTTTGACAGCGCTTTGCGTAGAACTTCGCCAGAGCATAATTTTTTTGTGTACAAAGCAATCGGGACAATTCGTACATTAGCCAACATTTCATGGTGGAATTCTCGCACATCTCTAAGGTAGCTGCAACTTTTTCTGTAGCTTGTTTTATATCAATAAACTTGTAAGGATAAGTCGCCATAACAGAATCGAATGAAGTCGGACGACCAACCGGTAGGCCCATAAGGAAAGCGATTCTGCGTCTATTGCCGCGTTCGCTAAGCGTGTATGATAGTCTATGTTGAGACAAATAACCTTCGCCGACAGCTCTGTATAACCGGTCTGTGTATATTTCTTTATCAGGTAGTGTGCGTGGCGTTTTCATATCAAGGAATAGCTGCATACGTTCAGCTTGTGCAATTAAGTCCATGACGCGGTTTTCACGCATGCTCTTCTCGAGTTGTCTCAGGAGGCGCTCAGCAGTGCGAGCCCCAATCTCACGCTCCTTGATAAGAACAGCTTCCTTGTACTTATTCTGGTGCTTAGATTCTGCTTTCTCAGCCAGTTTAATGGTGTAGTACGGACGCTGTGCACGCAACATATCTTGACGCTCGGAAAGAGAACGTAAAGCTTCTTTTATAATACCCCTCAATTCTATACTACCTCCGGCGTTCGCAGACATTACCCGACGGTCTTCAGTGAGTTCCTGAAGAAAAAACTTATCGTAAGCCATGGGGCCGAGGTATTTCATAGCGAGAACTCGTGCTAGAGTTAAATGCTTACGTGCTTCCATTTGAGTTAACTTACGTTTTTTAAGCGGTCGCGGTATGCGGGATACGTGTTGTGGTTTTTGTGGTTCGTTTTCATCGACACCCGCAGCCTCGTTTTGTTTTATCAAAGGCAGAAAATCTAGCATGACACTCCCGGCGTTCACTCCGATACAGTCTTGTATAGTTTCCACTCCTTGGTTGATGCCCTCCATGAAGTAGGGCGGCTGGCGCCGGACGCGGGCGCCGCGGTAGTTCATAACGACGGATCTCTCGAAGTCGGACATGGTGTACATGGCGCGGGCCTGCATGTTGCGCGCGATCATGTTGCCGGGCTCCAGCTTGAGCGCGATCTCTGCGTCGGCGTACGCCTGCACGGGCTGCACGGCGTCCGCGCACACCTGGCTGCGTCCGGTCAGGTTCCGCACATCTTCCGGGGCACTTTTGTACGCTTCATCGAAAGAAGCTTTGGCTTTCTCAAATTGCTCTAGTCGACGCAAATATGCACCTCTCTCGCGGTAAACGGTGAGCGCACCGTATAATTGCTTTTCTTCCATTTTAAGAATCTAGCAATCCTCTACAAATAAAAAAATATAAAATTGTCCTGATGTTCAAAAATTTCATCAGTTATTTATGTCAGATTTACGTCATTGTCAAAAAGACAGCAGATTTATCCCTGATTGCCCCTGACCTACACTTACAATATTACAAGTTGACTATGTAAATGGTTATTGGTTGGAAGCGTAGGGAAGTAGGCAGTAAAAAAGTAAGTGCATATTCGAGTAAAAAAGTTTTAATTGGCCATTAAAATGTCAGTCCTTGTTTGAGTAAATCGTCGTTTTTTAAACCACTACTTGCGCAGCGGGCGCATATGCGAAGGGCGCAGTTCTTAAGGCT
This sequence comes from Pyrausta nigrata, assembly GCA_949316185.1. NCBI lineage: Eukaryota > Metazoa > Arthropoda > Insecta > Lepidoptera > Crambidae > Pyrausta > Pyrausta nigrata. The sequence goes on along the minus strand of OX438957.1, from coordinate 8,879,915 downwards.
GCAACTCTGGCTACTGGGGCGGTGTATGCGGCGGCTACAGGCGCAGTGTATGCCGCGTATGAGAAAGGTGAGGTGTAAGCAGCAGTGTAGCGAGCGGCCACTACGGGGGCGGCAGCGACGGGGGCAGCAGCCACAGGAGCAGCGGCGTAACGAGCGGGCACCACGGCGGGCGCGGCTGCCACAACTGGGGCGGCGGCCACTAGCGGCTCCTTGCGCACCACCGCGTTGAAGCCGTTCACTGAATCAGCAGTGTAGTCCACAATACGGCGAGTACCATCAGAATCGACTAGCGAGTATTGGCCTTGCACTAAATCACCGTCACGCTGCTCGGTCTGGCTCTTGTAGTCTCCGGTGAGGGCGTCAGCTACGTCGTAGCCGAATCGGTACTGGGGAAGAGGGTCGAATTCTTCTAGTCTCGCCGAAACTACGGGTGCAGCCGCAACTGGGGCAGCGACTGCCACTGGAGCCACACCAGCACGAGCCAGAGCCACCAGGCAGGACAGGACGACGAGCTGTAATTAATGTTTTTTTCTTAATTAAGAGTGCAAGTTTATTTTCACATTCTCATGAGATCGCTCCAATAATCGTGCTTGTAATTATCATAATATCTGTGTCACTTATCGTCACGATAACTGTACTTGAAATAGTGACACGGTTATGCGAGGGCGAGACTAGTGCAGTTGCGCAAGTGCCACGCGGAGAAATTACAAACAAGCTGAGGATACAGTGCGTCAAGGACGCCTGCGACGCTTCCCGCATCTAAATGAGCTTGGACATAGAAGAGCAACTATAGTATTTATTTTTAGGATATTTAACTTCAATCTATATTAATTATTATAATATTTCATAAAATAAATATATTCAATGTCAAATTTAATAACACATATTACTATTATTGTAAGTTTGTTTGTCAGAAGTAATTTCAGACACTACTAAACCGATTTTGAACCGAGTGTATTCTATAATATAAATACAAAACTTTCTTGTTTTTGAGTGACAAAGGTTTTTTTCTGAAATGCACCTGTGCGAAGCCGGAGCGAGTCGCTAGGAGAAATTACTATGAGTTTGTTTCGGATACGTTATTAACCCATTCCCATGTTTTTGTTAACAGTTAGTCAGTTTTGTCAGCAGAAATATTATTATAGAGATTTTTTATTTAAATATTAGTAGATAACAATACCATATAGTATGGAAGGATCACAAGAAAAAGAAAAAGCATTTTGTCTGTGTGTTGATAATACTGATCTACATGTTATAAGATTTATACATGAATTGATGAATTTAAAGATGAGTTAAAATTATAATAGTAGAAAGAAGAGTAAAGTTTGTAAGTTATTAGATGCTTTTTAGTGATGTCGATAGTGAATTTACCTTAAAGGCCATTTTGGATATTTGAAGATGGGTTGTTGACGAAGTCAGAGATGAGTATGCTCCTGTAAGAGCCAGACAAAGTATTTATAGTAGCAGCAGGTTGTGACACCGGCCAAGAGCGCGTTTAGCATTGTGCCCGCGCATCACTATGGATGTGCACGCAATTGGAAATGAGCTGCAGTTTGTCAATGGCGGAAAATTCGAACGCGTTCTTGACTTTAGGCCAACTATTATGAAATCGTAACAAAACGTACTGAAGGATTTTAACTTTTTCATGTAAGACAATTTGTAACAACGGAGTTTCAAAATGTTAATCTAAAAACATTGGATAGGTAATTAATATATTATTGACAGGCTTTGCCTTCCTTCGTTCGTTCGTCATAGGATGAAAGAAACATTGGTTGGTAAACAAAGAAGATATGCAAACCTACCCATTTTATGTTATTGATTGTGTTACAAATGCACGCTTAGCGTGAAGAAGCGTGCATTAGTATTAGGTTATATTGGGTTTCTGTGTAAAGGATACTCTTTACACAGACAAACCCAATATAACCCATAAGCTTAAACGACTGATATGGTTTCACGCAGACTCAACAAACGTTACGTGAGCCTAGTAAGTACCTAACCTACCTATCTTCCTATTTCCGTACGCTGCGCACCGTTTGTGAATGTTTATGATAACACATAAATCATTCAAATACGATTATTCTAAGTCTAAACCAAACGCAAATCACATTTATTTTTAAAAGAATTTTCAACATCTCTTACTTGTAGGTATCCGATTAGTACTCGTCGGTATATCTATACATAACTAGATTCATTGGCACATGCTAGAATATGCTACTAAACAATCATAATTATATTTGATATTTCTTCGCTGGAAGGACAAGGTCGTCTGGCATTCAGCACATAATATATCAATGGGGATCCACAATGCCAAATTCTCCCTGTAGGTGGCGCATTGTTGATGCGGCCAAAGCTATCTGTCATTCCAGTACAGAAGTTGTGTTTTATGAGTATTTTTTTGTGTTTTCAATCTACGAAAGCATAATGATGCCATTATGTGGTATGCCAGGTTGTTACAATAATGGTGTTCATTTAAAGTTTAAGTCAAAAGACCCAGTTTTAAAAAATAAGTGGGAAACAGCTATAAGAATAAAATTAATTAATTTTTGGGTAGTTTACTGGAACTATTTACATCATGATAAGCTTCTAGATCGGGAACATTTATCGTATAACTAGATTGTGAAGCTACGACATCAAAATTCTCGGTATCATCGCGGTTCCGATCGTAGAATTCTAACCTAAAAAACAAACATGTAGGTGTTTTATTATTTTAGTAATATTTTGTTACGCCAAGGCTCGGCCAATCATAGCCAAAGCCAGCCTAACCCAGCCAAGTCAGCCCAGCCAGCCCAGCCAAAGCCAGCCATAGCCACCGCACAGCCAGCCAACACCAAGCCATTTAGCGTAATCACGCCGATGTATCTGAAGTTAGACACCGTATTCGCCCATCCGGGTAGATAGTACCCTCGCTAACCCACAGCGAAAACCTAGAAACAAATTCCGAAAAAGTCGCGCCGCCAGATAGGAAGATTCGAAGAAGAAAGAAATAGGACGAGCTGCAGAAGCCATGTGGAAGCTGAGTACCTGCCATCAACAAAACCAAGGTACACTGCGCGGCATCGCTTACCCCCGAATTCATCCAGATACTGAAGAGTGAAAAATTAAGAGGTCAACAACGGCATTGCCACCGTCAATGAGATACCGACATTAAGAAGCGATTAGACGTGGCCGAAGAATGCGCTCGATTTAAGGTCACTACCACTAGCAAACAATGCCTCCTTCCTGGTCAGTCCATCGCCAAGGATCACACGGTAGAAAATAGTGATGACAATGTTATTTCACCCCCAACAACACTACGAGCTATCGAACACCTTCTACTCCATCCCTGCTACGTTACTGCACAGCACTACAGGATATATCAAGATCGTCAAAACTGGCACCCGAAATATCATCAGGCAGCCAGCGGAGGTGCTGAACGGTGCAGACAGCTGCGACGCCACAGCCATACCCGATCTTCAGGTCAGTCAAAAGCCAGTAACATTTTGCCACTGCCACTTAAGCCTTTAACAACAGTCACAAAAGCCCGCCAAATGTAGTTTCATATAATTGCATACCCGCCTAGCCAGAATAAGTATAATATGGGGTAGAGGTAAATGAAAATAAGACAGATGATATTTTAATGTGTTTACTATTCGATTACAATGATTTGCAAGTAATATTCAAAAGCTAGGTTGCACTAACATATTACACATGAAAATTAAACTGACTGCTTTACAGCCCATATACAGACAACCTTGCCGTGTGTGTGTGTACACAGTAAGTAGGAAATAATAATAACATCTAAAGTTTCTGAAATAATAGATGCAGGCGTTGTCAAGGAATCGGTCAAGTTTTGCTCCTCCGGTCGAAAACGTAATAATATGAATGGTGGTAATTTGGCTGTACGCAGACTACCGAGCGCTTAACGCCATCACCATCAAAGATAGGTCCGTTTCCTTACATCGACGATCAGGTCTCGATTTTAGCAGAAAGGAAACTCTTCACTACACCCGATTTAGCTCAAAGCTATCATTAGTTAAAATAAGCTCCAAAGATACGCATTAAACTGATTTTGTAACACCTCGACACTTCTGTTCCATTAGGTCTCGCTGATTTGTTTTATGCGGGTGATGAATAAAAGAGTATATTTGCTAAAAATGAAAATTATTCGGGTAGTTCGAAAACTATATCCGACACGTTTAATAAATCGAACGGTTATGAGGTCTTGACGATTTACATTAGTATCCTTGATTATTAACAATTATTTTTTTAAATTCCGATCTGAAAATCTAAGCTTTTTATAAGTACATAAATGCGAGTTTTTGCTAAATAAAATAAGCTACCTAGGAGACTAAATATCTTTTAACGGTATTCAACCGGGATTAACTAAATTGACAGTTGTGTGTGTCATAGCTTCGCTTCCTGCTTGCAGCCGCATTTACGAAGTTAGGCAGTTCCTCGAGATACCTTTATCATTAGTTTGTGGTTTCTGGTATTGAGTGGGTATTTCTGCCAATTTATAAAAAAATGTAGGTAGTTATTGCGTGTAACTCATTATTTTGATCTAACTAAGAAAAACGTTTTTCGGGTGTGGATTAGTGACTAGTGTCATAGTTTTGAGAAGTTTAAACTTTTTTGCATGAAACCTGGTCTTATACGATCTTGACGTACCCTCGTAGATTCAGACGCATTTAAATCCGGTATTGCAGGCAAATAATTACAAAACAAACTGATAATACATAACGGTATTCATGTACTTTAGTAGAGTTACTGGTAAAAAAGTAAGTATGTATCATGACTACGGGAGAGTGTCGCGTTGTCAAGTCATTGCGTACCTAGGTTACGAGTGTACCGTAGGCAAATGAGTTAAAGTAGGGACCGATTGCACGGCTGTGATATGAGTTTATTTGCACAAAACACTGTTACATACCTAATAAAACAATTAGTGTTCAGCGTGTTTTACCAACGCATCTAGGCAAATATTTAAGTAGTTAATGAATGGCATTCAAAGGTTTTAAAACAATTATAAATAAATTGGGTATATAGTAAACAATGAAATTGAAATATGTAGTAATCAAACAAAATTTGTCACATGCATTTAACTAATCAATTAAAATTAAGATTACATTATATTATGATAACACGGTGTTGTTTTTGAGAAAGTGCTTTTTTAAGTTGTAGGTTAGTTCACTTGTATATTTTTAGTTTATTTGTTTGTATTTATAATGTAAATAAAGATCACAACATGAGCTTTATAATAATGTCAGTAATCGTATGTATTTGAGTGTAGTTTTTTTAAATGTTTATCACACATATAAATCTGTAGACTACTTTTGAAACAAGTGCTTCTGGTGCCCATATAATAATCGAGTTTATCAGTTTTATACTCATAAAACTGATAAACTCGATTATTATATGCGTGAATGCTGTTCGGGAAACCTTGACAAAGCGCGATTTTATTCCCGTATACCTAGCTAGGTACCACTATCTAAGGCTACGATATAAGCATTTAGTACAGGCCGGGTGAGTGCATAAACGTGTAGTAGACGTTCTGAGCAGGAATCCTGTGGTAGGTATTATGAACGTACTGTTTTATTTTACTGTACAATATTAGGATGAGAAGCTTTAGTGTGCATTGGCCAACTCAAAGCCGGAAGTGCTACTAGGGATATCACCAATAACTTAAGCGTGATAGGGTATATCACAAAACATGACATTGAAATCACCTAGCTGTCCCTTCTTCGACGCGATGGGAGATAATTCAAATGCACCATAATAGACAGTATATGACATGTACGCCTTCAGAAATGCTTGGACTTTGGCTCCCCAACATGACACGCTTTTGTCCGTAAATATGTTTAAGCTAGTTTACGTCATACTTATGGTATAGTACGGTTATTTCCGATGCCCAACACTTTAAGAGCTAATGTGTGTGGCGGGTATATATTGATCATTTAGGCCCTTTTACAAAACAAAAAAAAAAGGTTATTAGTATTATGCTGGTCCTAATGGATAATTTATCTAAGTTTGTAATAGCTAAACCTGCTAGCACAGTCGATTCAGTGGAACAGATTCTCACAAAGTTATTTGGTTTGGGTATCCAGATAGAGTAGTAAGTGATCATGGGAAGACCATTTCGAGTAGTCATTAGCATATTTCGACCTCTATTGCTTGTCTTAGAGCTACGAATACGAATCTGAATATACTCAATGCGTTGCTTGCCACTGACCCTAGCAAAGTAGCGAATAATTGGGATAACTGTTTCCCTGATGTATTGTGCCTAATACCTACAACTTACAAGCCATATGATTTGATGTCTGCCAAGCAAGAGCTCCAGCCACCGTTGCCAACGTAGCCACCCATGACCATGAGACTCTGCCAGTTACGCATAGGCGTATGAATGCTAGTGCAAAGTTCAAGGAAGATGAAGCGTAATTTTGATAAAAAGCGTAAACCCAGCCGGGTCTATAATAAGGAAGACCTAGGTAGATAGTGCAGCCAAAGTTAAAACAAAACTCTATGATCATTATTCAGGTCCTTATACCATCACCACAGTGCTTGTAATGACAGATATAGGATACGGAGCATTAAGAGCATGAGACTCATAAAGCATTTACATGACTTGTACCTACTGATTCATTGCGCCCCTAAACAAGCATTGATCCTATGTCTGCCAGCTTAGACGAGCAATCAAAGACAGAAGACCTAATCGATCAGAAACTAATTCCCTTTTTCCCCATTGCGGGAGCAATTATTGTTTCAGGACGGCCGAATGTTACGCCAAGGCTCGGCCAATCATAGCCAAAGCCAGCCTAACCCAGCCAAGTCAGCCCAGCAAGCCCAGCCAAAGCCAGCCATAGCCACCGCACAGCCAGCCAACACCAAGCCACCGCTTGCTACCCTTCCCCACCGCCAATGTGCCTATTATGGAGGGGGAAAGCCTTTATAAGCGACGGACAGCTCAGTCTAGCCGACGCCGCGAACGCGCTAGCCGCAGCAGAGGAAGCAGCCAACGGCAGAGCGAACTCCGCGAACATCCCATCCTCTATCAAGAAGAGGAAAAAAGGAGGCTCAGAAGAGCATGGATGAGATCCCGCTGTCCCGTCCTGAAGTCTCGCCTCAACCGCATAGCCGACGAGGTGTGCCAGCTCCTTGCGACGAGGACTGAGAACACCTGGCTGCGAGAGGTTGATGACGCCAGTGAGGACTGGAACAAAGTCCACAGACTTTGTCGGCGATTCACGGGCAGCCGCCCGCCTACACGCCTCTAAAGACTCGAATGGGACTAAGAAGTTCGCGGCCGCAGATAGAGCGGAGATATTCGCAGACCATCTCGAAACCCAGTTCCAGCCAAACCCAACAGCAAACACCTGCCACGAGGAGATGGTGTTGGACTACTTGCAGGACTACTACGTTCGACCGCGTCTGGCATGAAGGACTGCTGTATAAAATTGCTTCTACCTCTGCGCCCCGACGAGTCGTAAGGCTGGTTCGGTCGTTCCTCCAAGACCGGCGCTTCCAAGTGGCAGTGGAAGACGCCATTTCTACAGAACGACCGATCCTAGCAGGAGTCCCACAGGGAAGCTGTCTCTCGCCCGTGTGCTACTCCAAGTACACGGACGACATCCCTGTAGGGGAAGAGGCCACGCTTGCGTTGTACGCTGACGATGCGGCATACGTGGTCTCCTCGATAAAGCCTGACCACGCGGTCTCCTCGATAAAGCCTGACCACCATGTTCCGAAGAGCGGAGGGATCTCGGCACCCGCATTTGAGGAACATCGCTTCGTACCACTCGAGACCACCAGACCACAGCTAGCCGACATGTACACAGCAGCCACTGAGTAAGCTGAAACTCTGCCAGTTTGAGTAACTATAATCATTATTCTTTGTAAGTGTGTGATTCGGCGATTAAATCTGTGTGCTTAAGCTATTGTGCGTTTTTTATTTATGCCGCTCGTTTACACTATTAAAAACGTTGTTATGTAGTTAATTTGTACCACAAATACAATAAAAACAATTTCAGCAACCAATTTAATGTAACATTTACAGTAATTAAACAGGATTAATACCCAAATGTTTACCTCGCAATAAGATCAGCTTTTTTACCAGATACTTTTGATCCTCGTTTCAGAAGTTCGTCTTTTAGTTCAGATAACTTCAATGACGAATTCATTATGATGAAAAACATTAGTCACGAAAAACTGTAAATAAGATACGAAAAAGCCCGACATTACCAATAGAAAAATGTTTGACATAGTCGTATCTATGCTAGCGCCATCTGCATCAAGCTTTGCGTGTGGATCCCCATTGATGTTCAAGTAATTACTACGATTTATCTAGGTACTACTACTATGTACTAAGTTATGGTTGTACTAATCGGTCTCAATAAACTAGGTTTAGGAAGCAATCAGTAGGTATCTACCAACAATGTTGTTACATACTGTTGATTTTTATGTAGTTAGGTTCTAACTGCATAATGTATTGTCTAAAAGAGAAGAACCTCTTTAAAATCAAAGTAAAAATACATCAGTAATTTAATTTTCTGTATTTGTTATACATCTAACAACAATAAATACTCCGGCTTGCGTATTTCGTATATACAAAAAACATTAATACATCTTAGTGGTGGTATACGGGTTGCGCGTACGCAACAGGAGCGGCGAACTTGGCCACTGGGGCGGCGTGCACCACGGGGGAGGCAGCATATGCGACAGGGGCGGCGTACTTTGCCACGGGCTGGGCATAGGCAACAGGGGCGGCAAACTTAGCGACAGGCGCGGCATAAGCGACGGGGGCGGCGACCTTAACGTGTGCGGGCTCCTTGTGCACGACAGCGTTAAAGCCGTTGTGGGGGTCGGCGGTGTACTCGACGGTGCGCTTGGTGCCGTCGGGGTCGACCACGGAGTAGGAGCCCTGGACGACGTCACCGTTGCGGGTCTCGTGTTGGGACTTAGAATCACCAGTCAAACCATCCTGAACATCGTAAGAGTAGCTGTACTGGGGGTTGTGGTCGTATTCTTCAACGGCAACTTTGGCAACTTTAGCTACAGGTGCGGCGTAGGAGACAGGGCTGGCGTACGCGACGGGGCTGGCGTACGCTACGGGAGCAGCGTGGTAGGCGGGGGCGGCGTGGTAGGCTGGGGCGGCCGCGTATGCCACGGGGGCGGCTGGGACTACACCGGCGCTGGCAGCTGCCACGAAGCAGGCCAGAAGTACAAACTGTAATAAAAATATATTGATTAATACAATTGCTTAAATTTCACAGAATATTCTTTATTTAATTCGATAAACAAACCTTAAAAGCCATGTTTGGGTTGAGTGTTGTTATAAATATGGTATCAAACGGAACCAGACATGAGATTATATATCGTCCAAAGAACGCCCGAGGCGAGAGCTCTAACTCGCCGCCCGCGCCGATGATATGTTTCGTCGATCAATAGTCCAATGGGCACAAGGACTACTAGGTCACAAATATAAAAAAATATTGCTTAGTACCAATAGGACACGTATGTAGAGTACTTACATAATTGTTTTTAAAAGAGCACTTGTCTTTGATTATACCATAGATATGTCACCTGAATTTGGTCTTCACGAGTGATGATACAGTTATTTAAATCCTTACTGTGAAGACATACTTATTACCCACGGACTTTACTTAGAGGATCTCTCAGATCAATTAGATTAGTTGCAGTTGTGATGCACTGCGGGACGCATATCTATCTATACATCAATATATCAATATACATATAATAAAACTGTAAAACCAATGTGTCTGTACATTGAGTATTTTTACGAAAAACTAATTGAGAGTGATGTTAAAATAGTAACAGAATAGGAATCTACAACTTTTACATTTTTTGTCTGTTTGTCTGTTTATCTGTTTGTCTGTTTGTACACGCTAATCTTCGGAACTACTGAACGGATTTGAATGAACTTTTTTTATTGTGTAGCTATTGACTCTGGGCAAATACTAGGCTATAATTTATTTTGAAGATACCTGACATGGAACCTTAGCAGTACACTTAAACTAAGAGAGATATCAAAATAGCGCTTTAAGAAAGGTTATTCAGCGTGATGAGCATTTTCTATTGACGTACGCAAGTTGAAGATCTAGAGCAACTGATATGAAATCCTAACAGTCTAGCTAAACTATAAGAGATATGAATAAAACGCCTTAGGGAACATTTTTCAGCGTGATGAGCGTTTTTTATTGACTTACACAAATTGAAGGTCTGGAGCAAATGATATGAAACCCTAGCAGCTCAGCTCAGCTCAACTATATAAGAGACCGATATGAATAGAGCGCCTTAAGAAACATTGTTCAGCGTAATGAGCATTATTTACTGACTTACCTACATAAATTGAAGCTCTGAAGCAACTGATATGGAACAATAGCAGGTCAGCTAAATTACTTTAGACTAAATTACTTTGATTTTTCATTCCTCTCTTCTCCTTACGACATAATATACTAAGAAATCATGGTAGCTAGATGGCGACGGGAGTATAAAACATTTTGTACCATCAAGTCCACGCGGACGAAGTCGCGGGAAACAGCTAGTATAAAAATAAATCTCTATTTCCCTTGGGAGTACAAGTACTTATTCTGATCCCTTGGTCACGCCATCACGCGTGAACGGCTGGACCGATTTCACAAATTCTTTGTTTGTTATTGTCAGAAGAAGGTTTTTATGAAAGAAAAAATTAGAAAATTGCGCGGTAAATAAGAAAGTTCAAGAATACTTAACCACCATATTAAAATTATTTCAAATCAAACCTTAGCGCATGTAATCTTATAACGTTCGACATCGAATTGACAGATATCGTCAAAGAGGATGTAAAAAAACTAAAAGCATTATTTTATAAGTAGTATTTTATTAAAAAAGCGGTTGTAGGGAAATATCTTTACCATTTTCTATCATTTTTGCACAAAACTCCCCCTTCCTGTGAATAAGTATGTTCCTTTACCTGGTTGTCTGGAAGAGATCGCTTATAGCGATATAAAGAGTTATCCATCTATATATCTACCTACTCATTATTTTAAATAAAACCGCTTTCTAAAATGTAATGAATAGCTATAGTTATTTCACTTTTTATTTAGTTTTTTGAAGGCAATATTATTTTATATCCATTTTTAACTGACTTCAAAAGCCGAGGAGGTTCTCAAGTCGACGTGTATATTTTTTTATGTATGACCACGCAAAACTTTTTACAGAGTTCAGTAGTCAGTAGTCAGTTTTTTTTTTAAATTGGAAACGATATACTCCTGGGGTGGTCCCATTGTTACCAAGTCAGGATCTGATTATGGAATCCTGGAGAAATCAAGGAAACTTTTCACATTTTATAGTTACGTATACAATTTATAGGATTTCAAACTCTGTTGTTGCATTTCTAAACCTACACTTCACGACACAAACGGGATTTAATGCAACTAATTAATGCTTTTTTAAGAGGCAAATTTGAATTTACCTTCCCGACGTTTCGATTCGGTTGTACGAATCATGGTCGCGGGTTGACTGTAGTAGCTCGGCGTCGTCTGCTCGTGCGCGTTGAAATATTTTCTTCTACCCGCACACTTTGATTATTTGTTGTATAATAATACTTACTAGTACTAATAATAAGTACTACAATACTTGTACAGTCAGCTCGACAAACTACACTAACAGCATCCAGGTTTCTTGTTGACGGCATAAAACGCGATTTGCATTTTGTTATCACTGGATTCCATGTTGATGACAAATGAAAACCATCATCCCGATTAAAATTTGTATATTTCTTAATTTCAATTGCTTTAAGTATTATTCTAGCATGATAATAACGTTCAGTGGAGAGGATTTTTGGGTCATGTAGCTCCATCCAGTGATTAGCGCCTGAGTTGAGCAGAAGTTCAGCTATCGCAGATTTGCCCGTCTGTAGATTTTTTACAGCTGCAATGTGTTCTTTGACTCTTTTAGCAATTGATCGCTTCGTCTGCCCAATATAGATAGGAACTACCACAGCTGCAATCTATCTTATAAACACTCTTATCTTTTAAAAAAGTATTAATAGTTGCATTAAATCCCGTTTGTGTCATGAAGTGTACGTATACAATTTTTGCTACAGTATCGTTAAGGTATTCAAGCGTTTACATCAAATAATTATAGTTTTATAGTGCTGGCCTGTTGATGATGATCCTTAAGGTTTAGGAGTTCATGGATACTTTTACTAATTGTCTGTACTAGGCACTTTTAAAAAGCTTCGACAGCGCGACTGTATCGCTATAGCCACGCTGCTAAAATTGCCTAAATGTGAAAGCGTTTTAATTGATACGGGTGGCTAATACGGAACCCTTGGTGCGCGAGTCCAACTTGCACTTGGCCATTTTTTTTATCGCCAAGTGAATCAAACGTGAAAGGAAGTCGGTGCCAATTGCAATGTGAGTATTCATACGTGTGACCTATGTAACGTATGTACGTACTTCTAGCTACGACTGTCACATGTTTTTTTATCATTTACGAGAATTATTTATTACTTAATATTTAGCATTTGTCCTTGGACTTGAGAAGTTGGTCAAGGGAACATCGGCTTAGGTAATTACATTTATTCTCATAATAGTTATTTAATTCATTCATTGATATGATATTAGAACCTTTAAGTGCTTTAAATTCAAATTAATAAAACTAGCGCGACTTCCTTCTTCATTTTATAGTTTTTCTTGTTGAATTTTCTAATCCAAACTTAATTAGTTTTTAGTTTTTAATTAAGCGTAGTACATAATTAAAATACAGGTCAAAAGTTAATTCCTTTGTCTTTACCTGATTTACCAGACCATGAAACCTTGCATAACTTTTCATATACCTAGTTAAATTAATCCTGATCTTACCACTAATTCAAAGCGGAAACCAAAAGTTTTAGGATAAGTTGTTAAGGTCCATACTTTTCTCCATAAATTATTTAAGCAGTTTTATATGTTCTTTTTAAAAGCAAATTCAAGGATGGTTGAACGTGAAATCCAATGCTTCGTATTTCAGTAATAAGTTTTCCCTTTTCTAAGAGTTGAGCTTATGAGTTCGTTCGATCCCCATCGGTACCACTGAGATTGTATAAAAACTTAAGACCTCTCTTTCTTACGAGTAGATATCCCTGCCTAACGGGGAAGGATCGGAAAGAAACCTGAACACTAGTTGGCTAGTGTGTGAAATGGAGGATATATGGGCATATTATGGTCGATTATTTTTTGTGTGCGAGGTTAACTTTCGTAAAAACTTGGAAAGAATTGCTGTAATTATAAAAAAATACATGTTTGAATTTTCACCTAGATAGAAAGATTTATAAAGAAGATACCTATTTATGTAAATAAGTAGGTAGCTAGGCTTAAAGATGTGTTCCCTTAACATTTTAATAAATAAATTATTGCTTTTAAGTTATAAGCATTTATTTTGCAATCTAAATATTAGATACTAGCAGTTCCCCGCGACTTCGCCCGCGCCAAAAGTCGGATTTTCCACACAAATTTTCATCCCCCATTTCACCCCCCTGATGATTTTATATCGCGACAAAAAGTGGCCTATGTCCTTTCCTGTGTCTCAAACTATCTCTGTGCCAAATTTCATTTGATTCGGTCCTGTAGTTTCGGAGCCTATTCGATGCAAATAAACAAACAAACAAATCTTTCCTCTTTATAATATTATTATAGACTTCCCGCCACTGGTGGCCTTTTTTTCATGTGCTTATCTAATATTTTAATAAATATCCTTAATCTTCATTTATTTTTATTTAAATATTACTTACTTTCACACATGATACGCTATTCTAAGGTGGTAATTTTCATTGGAAGAACATCATATTATTGTGCTTAGATATAACGTACATGCACAAAGTACAAGTGCGCCTTGTCATACTAGCAATGTAAAGTGTTCTACTAAATGTATTGCTTTGACAACTTGGAAATGAAAATAGTTAAGAAGTTACTTATAATCAGAGGTCGGAATTAGGTAGAGTTATTCATGTACTTACACTGATTTCATACAGCGAAAGAATAAAGTGGATATGCCTCAAATCCCGAGATTAATTTTAAAGAGCAGACAAAATCCCGTGATTTTTTTAATAAAAAGTTATTTATTTTTACAAAATTTAAACCACTGCACGCGTGACGTTGCCAAACTTACATCAATGACATCGGATGTCCGAAGTTGCAAAATTCCAATACGCGCGATGTTGCTACAGGTGTAGTTCGCACAACATAGCTTGTGACTTAGATTAAATCAATTTAATCTAAGGCTTGTGAGAACAAAATAATACAGTAGCGGAAATGCGGAGCACTCCCCGCTTAACTGAATGTACTAACTAGATTTTGTCTCTTTCTACCGCATTCAAACTATCTATTAGCAATAAATCGGTTTACTCATTCACACAGCTCATTCGCTTACCTCGGTTCGTCAAATGCGCTCACTTGTTACTTGGTTCACATTAATATCAAAGTTTCGATGCAAGTACATAATTAACTCTACCTAATTCCGACCTTTGCTTATAATGTATTAAGACTAAAAAGCAAAGTAAAGTCAGCCTATATAGATCCAACTGCTGGGAAAAGGCCTCACCCCAACTATGAGGAGGTACGAGCCATACTACACCACGCGAGCTCAGTGCGGATTGGTGGAGGGGTGTCTGTAAGGCAAGTGACAAACCTTACTGTCAGATGTTATCAAGCCACCCTAAAGCCTCTGACTAGGCTTAACGACTAATACCAACAGACATAAGCCGGAACCAACTGCTTTACGTGCCTTCCGAAACACGGAGATGCTTGTCATGGACGTCACTTAAATGGTAGGAATGGAAAAAAGCAAAGAGTTTAATATATGTATTTAATAACGTTCATTGATCATTGTATGCATTAAAAATAAATTAAGATTTGACAGTAAATGAAGTGACTAGTGAGAATTTTAGTGATGGATCAATGGGGCAGCGTGTACCACAGGGGCGGCGGCGTACGCTATGGGAGTGGCGACTTTTGCTACCGGGGCGACGACCTTAGCGACAGGAGCGGCGTACGCGACAGGGGCGGCAACCTTAACGTGGGCGGGTTCCTTGTGCACCACAGCGTTGAAGCCGTTGTGGGAGTCGGCGGTGTACTCAACGGTGCGCTTGGTGCCGTCTGGGTCGACTAAGGAGTAGGAGCCCTGGACGACGTCACCGTCGCGGGTCTCGTGCTGGGTCTTGGAGTCACCGGTCAGACCGTCCTGGACATCGTAGGCGAAGCTGTACTGTGGGTGGGGATCGTACTCTTCAACGGCGACTTTAGTGACAGGAGCGGCGGCGTAGGCGACAGGGGCGGCGCGCAGTAGGGGCGCTGGTGCTGCGTGCACGACGGGGGCGGCGTACGCTACTGGTGCCGAGTGCGACACATATGTAGTCGGAGCTACCACCCCAGCGTGCGCAGAAGCAAGCGCGCATAGGAGTACTACCAGCTGAAATAGAAAACAATTGCTCAGTTAATTACTTTACATTAAACAACAAGCTTTTTTAATTTTGAAAATTATATTTTTAGACCTACCTTAAAAGCCATTGTTGTTAAAATGACAGTGACTTCACAATGAGGAGACCTCAAGTTGAATGTACCGTAATTGTGTTCGTCGGACTTTTTATACGCCTCCCTAAAGCCTCGGGCGTTGCATTATACCTATTTGTCGTATCGCGACATGCGCATGAGATTTATGAACCAGTAATTTTTAAGCGTTACATCACTCAATAAGCTCTCATGGGCTGAAAGCTTTTTGAATTGAATCGTGTTATACGAAAACGAGAATAAGTAGGCTATGATTGATCTCGGGCATAAAGAGCACTTGCAATGGAGCTGCTCTCTTTAGGTGGTTTGTCCTTGCTCCTACTACATTATTATTCACGATGACACATCCTACTGAAAACGAGCTTCTTGTTATACTAGAATAACCTTATGTTACATTTCTTGTTAATGACCTCCTGACCAATAAACTTTTTATATGAAGCTTAGAACTAAGATTGTTAGCATAATAACTTTTTCTAATATTTCTTAGGGATTCTTTGCAGTTGTTTATAAAAATACTTACATATCAACTATGAATATTATGAATTGTTAATTAGCTTAATTAATTATCAACCAGACTACTACTGCAGGCAACGTCATTATCATCATGATACAAAACAAGCAAAAGTAAATACAATATATAAACAAGCAAACATAATTATTAAGAAAACAAAATATCCTATCTTAAATCCGAAATTTATAGCCTGACCAAAAATATACTTGTCAAAACAAAATAAGGGCCACGAGGTATTTTTTCATTTTGGTGTAAATTATTAAACTTTTTCATATTGAAAGTAGTAAAATATTGAGTATACAAACTCTTTGATACCTAAACTTTTTAATATTGTAGTATTCATCTAATGCTGGCAAAAATTTTAAATAAAATTTGATTTAAAATTCTTTTTGAAAATTTTGTTTCCATTTTCTTTGATGTTTTGCTTTCCTTAGTTTCTTGGTTTATTAGAAATTATCAGAGTTCATTGATATCTCAAGTCAGAAACATCTTTTGCAATATGCCACAAGCACGCAGGCGTCATATGGACTCGCTGACAGCAACCAGAGCCGTTACAATGATTGAAGAAGGTCATTCGCAGCGATTTCGCTGGTTTGCAATTGGGATTTTCTCGAAGAGCTATTCAAAATCTATGGAATCGTTTCCAAGAGACCGGCAGTGTTAGAAGAAGACCTGGTTCGGGCAGAATTCGCATTACAACAGCTCAAGAGGATCGTTACATTCGATTAAGTGCGCGCTGAGATCGCACAACGACGGCCCGCAAGCTGCAAAATCGTTTACGGCTCACAACGGGTATTCGTGTCAGTGACCAAACTATTCGTAATCGATTGCATGAAGACCAGCAGGCATCAAGAAGGCGAGTTGTCCGTGTTCCATTAACCAGAAATCATCGTGCAAATCGTTTAAGATTTTCCCGTCAACATTTGGACTGGGACATAAACCAATGGGGCATGGTGCTCTTCACAGACAAATGCAAAGTTAAATTTTTTAACGACGATCGGCGTATTAGAGTATGGAGAAGCCGCGGCGAGAGATTTTCAGAAGCCTGCATCCATGAAGTCGATCGTTTTGGTGGTCCAAATGTAATGATTTGGGGCGGGATAAGCTTACACGGCAAAACTGAACTCGCTTTTTTAAATGAGGGTACTGTTACTGCTCAGCAGTATATTGAGGAAGTTGTCAGACCACATGTGATCCCATTTGCCCAGCGAGCGGGTCCTGGATTCATCTTGATGCAAGACAATGCTCGTGCACACACGGATTAAGCGACTCGGTTTGTACTGGAAGCCTCTCAAATTCAAGTCTTGCCGTGGCCGGCGAACAGTCCGGACTTAAATCCAATAGAGCACATGTGGGATCAGTTGACACGAAGAGTTAGAGACGGTGATCAGGAAATCCACAACCAACAGCAACTCATCAACGCTGTTAAAAGGGCCTGGGAAGAGATTCCAATGGAAAATGTCAGGCATTTGATTGAGAGCATGCACTCCAGGCTTCAGGAGTGCGTAGCGAAACGAGGGGGGCATAAAGAAAATACTCCATGCTCATCTTTTAGTAACGACTAAAAGATGAGCATGGAGTATTTTCTTTTGTTTTCAGTAATTTTACATTATTTTTATTTTTAACCTTAAATGAGTTTTTTCTTTCAAAAGCAAATAAACTTTTTAATCATTATTATTGGAATAAATTTATTGGTCTACACGTTAAAAACAACATTCGTTTTTGTTATGGAGACAAAAAAATATATATTGGTATTATTATTTTAATGGTACAGACAAAATACCTCGTGGCCCTTATTTTGTTTTGAGTAGTATATATGGGACCTCGCCATGTTGCGGAAAACAACTGGAACTAATTTCTTTTACTGGCAACAGAAACCTCAAATCGTCATTGACATGTCATAATGATTGGTGTCAAAGTGGACGCGTAACCGAATTTCCGACCAAGTGCAATTTTTATGTGATAAAAATACCGAGAACTATTCGTTTTCGTAAAGAAAAGTGGTTTAATATGGTGTTGTAGTGTTTTTCGACAAGAAAGTTTATGTGATCACTACGGTTTCTTTAAATTAATTACTGATATAGTTGTCATCACGAATTTTTGGTATGTCATATAGCGCGAATTGGCTACTGATGGATACGGATAATATTTTAATAACGATTTTGGAAAATGTTTATAATAAATACCTACTTTTCTTAAGTTTTATTTTCTGTATTTCAACCCTACTTGGATATTTCAACTAAAATAATTCGTAAGTTTTCCATGATTTCCTACATTATTTTAATATTATAAATAATATCATTAAGAAAAGCAATGGATTAATGCTTCTTTTACCCGTTCGTGGTTTTGCAAAAGTTATTGTGTTTTGGTCCAAAATTCAAGGCCTAATTACAAAGAGTTACTGAATTTAATAAGCACTCAATTTGCGAGTGCTCTGTCGTGTTTTTGTATAGAACTTATAATCTGTTAGCATTAGGCAGCAGGCTTAAAAAATAACATGAATGTAAACATAAAAAATATGTTGTTTATGTTCAGTTGCCAATCTACACTGGTATGATTATACAAAGTGTTGTCATATAAAGTGGATTCAAAGCGCCCTTAAGTCAGGTCCCATATATTCCTGGTCAGGCTATACTAGTGCGAATTTCAATTTACCGAAATCTTCAACCCTTTTTTTTATTAGCCATATTCTCCGGCGCTGCGGGAAGTGCAGTCCTTCCGCCCTTCCGTAACAAATATTTGGCACCCATACTCGCTGCGAGGACTGCACTCCCTCCGCGCGTCTGGCTTCTAAATTACACTCTAGTGTTGGGCAGACTAGTACCACGGCGAAGGACCACGGCGAGTCGGGTTTCCCCAAATTAAAAATATTTACGGTTACTTCGATCTTTAAAACTGTTTGAAATTAAAGGTATGACAAGCAAAACATCTACGAAATGAAAAAAAATCGTTTTGATAATCGGAGAACTGTTTTTCTGGAAAATGAAACATCGAGCCCATGAATTTATAGTCTTAAGTAAATAATTATTATCATGTAAATAAATCAATCTATTATTTAAAACTTCGTCAAATCGTTTTCGATCAATTAAAATTCGAACAGCAAAGTTTCAAGAATGAGATAGGTTACCAAAACACCCGACTTCAAAAAATATTATATTTTTGAAATGGTATTTTTACTGGCTTTCATTTGATACCCATATTGCTATGGTAAGGAAAAAATCAATCCTCCCTCCCCCCTATGTTTCCATTTGCGTTTTTTTAATGTATATTTTTAAATGTATAAAGCCTATGTCACTCTCACAATTTTGACAATGCAACGACACCTCATATGTCAAAAACTGTCCAGCCGTTTGGGCTGTAGGGTGAGCCGAATAATTATACACACATACTCGTACATACATACATACATACTCTCGAAAAACATAACCCTCCTTCCGCAGTCGGGTAAAAATAATTATTGTATACAAGAATTGCTCTTAAAAGGTATAAGATTCCATGAAATACAACCTTCATGCTAATGTATATAATATAGTTTTAATTAAGGAACACTGCACTAATGATTATTCCAAATACTTAGTCATACTGACAATTTATTTGACAAGCGTCAAAAGCAGACAGAGAAATCACAAATTTTTTTGGTAAAATACATTAATATTAATATTTCATTAACATTAATATTTCATTGGGTTGGATTCATAGAATTTTAGAGGCATAGTACGGAAGAAAGCACGTCAAGGTAAGCACTGTCGCATATTATGTACTTGTAACGGGGGCTAGGGGTCATATTTCAACAAGTTAAGTCGGCTATTGTCAAAGGGTTAAGCATCTTTTTCAACTTGTAGAAGCAATGTTTTGGTCTCGCGTATTGCCTGGCGTGAGGCGCGCGGGCTCACGGCTCTACGGTGCCTTCCACGACCCCATAGACCACGTAACCGGCATCGAGAAAAGAGAGCTGTTGGCCCATCTTGCAGGCGACTGTGATCCCTTCCACATGCTGGCAATCAAGAGAGGTGAGGATCATCATGATAAGAATATTAATAATATAGCAGTATTTGCGCAATACACAATTGAAACTCTACCTAACTGTAGTTAGCTGTTAGTCACTCTCACAATTCGGTGAGACCGCAATCCAACATTAATTTGATCATGCGAAACCTTTATACTTTACTGTAAATCTGGCGATAATAATGTCTTTCGTCATATGAAAACTTAAAGTTGCAAAAATATGGAAAAAACGGTGTGAAGATCCATTCGGCGACAACACAAAAATATAAATAATTATGTTTGACCCTTCCTTCGCCCCCTAGGATGACGCTTTAAACTGGGGGATATGAGAACTGGAAATGAGTTCTTGCTCAGGCGCCGATCAGTCTAACTCGTGATAGCATCGAAACTACTACAATAAAGTTTATTTTACACAAAAATTATATAATTTTATGTAGGTATTTCAAACACACGCAAAAATGTCGAGACACAAATCAGGCAAATAAAGCTAACGGTAGCAGTCCTACTTCTAACCACCTCGAATTTGCCATTGATACCAGGGCCGGGCACTCGGGAGCGGCCGAACCTGATGCCGAGCTCGAACCCGTCTCGGCTGATGGCGTGCCTGTGCAATGAGCACGCGATGCACCTGGAGTACATGTGGCTACACCAGGGCGTGCCCAAGCGCTGCGGCTGCGGCTACTGGTTCGAGCTCTGCCCCGTCGCGCCGCTGTGATACTGCATGTTTTGAAAGGAAATAAAGCATTCTATTTATTTATTCTTTTGTTTTCATACTTGACCTCCGTAGAGTTCACGAAAACAAATTGTTTTAGGCTCCGCGCAGATGGGCCCCCGACCACAGCTACCGGTGGCTAGCCGCAAGCTGTTAGACATTTTTCGAATAAATACGTTTTGTATGCATGCCTTTGTGTGAAGCGAGTAGCGGCCACTCGCGACTCTTAGTGTTCGCGACATTCCACCGGTGCAGTGGCGGCTATTACTCATCATTTTGACAAAACATCTGTCAAAAGATCTAGCAGACGAGTGTCAAATTGTAGCGGCCACCCACTGCGGCCACCAACCACATTTGTTTGGGCGGGACCAAAGGACATGGCACATGGACAGCCACCGGTGGCGGTGGTCGGAGGCCAATCTGCGCTGTGCCTTATTCTACGACTGCGGCTACTGGTGCAAGCTTTTTGTCGCGCCGATAGCCGTTTGTTTATAAAACTGCAAATACCAAATATTGTGGAATTACTATAGCTATAATACAATGTGTACGGTACAACCGTACATTTTTGTTTATGTAGCATAACTTGTTATTAGGTCAAATGAACGCGCGTCACTCATTTACCTTTTTCATCAGTTCACGTTAATCACCGATACACGGCGGACGCGTTCTCATTATCAAATCATTAGCATTATCAGTAGTAATTTAAGTTATCAATAGCAATAAACTTTCTTCTATCAAATATCATCTATCATTTAAAGGTGTCCCGCACACAATGTACAAGTTATTACTTTTACATTCCACAAAATTAACTCAACAATAAAATCCAAAGTGTGAAAGCTAGATAAATTACAAATGGTATGTTTTTTCTCTAGCTTACTACTACCATGGCTATTACCAGCTACTACCCATAATACTACTAGAGAGCTCATAACGTAGTGTTACCGTGGCCAAAGTTATGAGGACTAAAGAAAATACAACGAAACGTTGCGAGAAAAGGCAATCAATCACTTAAAAATGTTTAATTGGTCTATTAATTAACGCTTCGAGGATCATAGTAAAGACCCGCGGGCGGGCCGATAACAATTGATTTTCTATTGGTTCTTTTGTGTCTGAAATAGGGATGGGTTTACTCCCCGGAATATTTCCAACTGTTGGGTTTATTTCAATTTTCGGGAAAAGTATGCGGAATATTTCCAATTCGTCGGGAAAATAGGGAAAATACTCAAAAGTGCACTTAAATTAAACAGTCATAGTAAATATGCGAGAATTTAGCTATTTTGACAATGGTTTTACGTCTGTAGCACACCTTCACATAAAACCATAACAGCGGAAGCACGCTAGTTTTGCCTGTTTGTCAGTTTTATTAAACCAAACGTAATCATCATACTCCAATGCTCAGATTTATCTGAGTATCTCTTTCTTTAAGATTCGACGATCCTGTAGTATACTTCCTACTACTGTACCCACGATGTCGCGAATGGATGCAGAAATGTAGACGTTTGAGAAGGATTGGAGAAATCTCGACATAAAGAAACAGTCATAGTAAAATCTCTGCATTAGAAACGGCAGTTGGGCTTCTGCTAAGTTTGAAGATTTGAGACAAGTGATAGTAAAGTTAAATCTTCGTTATTGAAAACAAGAAATTCAGAAAAATAAAACGTGTAAGTTTGTTTTCTTCAAAGTGTCTAGGTGAACATACTTAAAGTCCCGAGTGTGGTAAGTGAGCTATCAGCGGGAGAGTGAAAGAAAGGCGCCTCTTTTGTTTATATTTTTTTGCTTGTAAACTCGAAAACTACTTATTTTATGACACATTTATTTAGATTTTTTCTGTAGGTGTAAAAGTTAACAAAATATTACAAAGTATCTTATTTGATAACAAGTTCAAAAACTTAATTCCAACTGCAAACAAATCGCGCAACACTAATTGAATGTCATGTATGTTTTTTAACTTACAATTTACTCCTTTTTGGTCTAATAACAATGAATTCACATTTGCTAAAAGATCATCCACTTGGCGGAATCGGTTGTTTTCATTGAACTTCCTATTCCTTGGAAGAAACTTAGGTATCTGATCAAAAAGGAGTAAATTGTGAGTTCAAAAACATAGATGACATTAAATTAGTATTGTGCAATTTGTCCGCAGTTAGAATTAAGTTTTTGAACTTGTTATCAAATCAGATACTTAATATCTTGTTAACTTTTACACCTACAGAAAAAAATGAATGTGTCTTAAAATAAAAAGTTTACAAGCAAAAAATATAAACAAAAGAGGCGCCTTTCTTTCACTCTCCCGCTGATAGTTTACTTACCACACTCGGGACTTTAAGTATGTTCACCCAGACACATTGAAGAAAACAAACCTACACGTTTTATTTTTCAGAATTTCTTGTTTTTAATAACGAAGATTTAACTTTATTATCACTTATCTCAAATCTTCAAACTTAGCAAAAGCCAAACTGCCGTTTCTAATGTAGATATTTTACTATGATCCTGTTTCTTTATGTCAAGATTTCCCAAATCCTTCTCAAACGTCTACATTTCTGCACCCCTTCGCGACATCGTGGGTACAGTAGTAGGAAGTATACTACAGGATCGTCGAATCTCAAAGAAAGAGAGACTCATGCAGTTTACGTTTGGTGTAATAAAACTGACAAAAAGGCAAAACTAGCGTGGTCCCGCTGTTATGGTTTTATGTGAAGATGTGCTAAAGGCGTAAAACCATCGTCAAAATAGCTAAATTCTCGCATTTTATTAATTTAAGTCCACTTTTGAGTATTTTCCCTATTTTCCCGCCGAACTGGAATATTTCCCAATCTTTCCGTTTTTTCCCATACTTTCCCGTGTTTTTCTTTTCCATCCCAATTTTTTCTTTTCCTTGCATGGGCAAGAGGCGCTAGTCTGAAAACATCTAGATACGTGAAGGCTGGCTGTAACTTTGCTGCGTTTTGCTACAGATGTAGCAAAAGTTACAGCCAGCCTTAAAAGACCCTGCCTACTTTACACCGTGACCTTGAACTGCTGGCAGCTTAGCCGTTTCCAACTTTAGTACCGGAACTGTGGCTTTTAGTCAATTACTCTTAATTACCTCACGTTTCAGACAGATATCTGTCGCTCTAGGCGGAACTCACGTTGTGTAGATCTGATTTTATTTTATGGTTTTTACGGATTATGGAAGTTTAATATTTAGTTAACAAGACGTGATGATTGTGACAAGGGGATCTCTTAGTCCACCGCCAAACAAAGCTTAATGCTAAACCATAGGCAACTACTTAATGGCTAAGTATAATCATTTGAAAATTTTGGTTAATTAGTTGTAACGAGTAGTAGTAATAAATTATTTTAATGTAAGTGAGGAAGCTACAATGTTTTTGCGGATTTATTCTACGCACAATTTGATTAAGTTACCTACCTCTGCAGTTCTACCTGCTATTTCGTAATAATAATAACATACAGTCACAGTCTGTACTGTTAAATTCAAATTCAAATCATTTATTTGGCACGCAAATAAAAATTAATAGAAGTACGATATCATTACTACAGATATACTCCATTCACTGTCCTAGAAAAATAATGTGACTAATTTATATTACCAGGTGTAGTACTAAAGTCTAGTTCGTGGTTTGATAACCATGCCAGATATAATTTACAACTACTTTTAACGAACAATGTAATGTAAAATAAGATCCCACTGTAAGAAACATTCGTATAAAATATAAAACACTTTAATACGTAAGAAAATATACGTTACAAAAATACAACTATTATCACATTCAGGCACAATACTTAAGTACTTACTGCCGTACTCAGAGACGTCAATTAAAGTTAATTCTTCATTAAGTCTCATGCCGTCCTTTTCTATTTCATTGACAAAGAAAGCGACAAAACGAGACTTAATTATAGATTAAATTTAATTCACGTCTCTGAGTGCGGCAGTTAGTCTTACAATCGAATAAAATCAACTTTATCTTACCTTAAACATAATATCACAAAATAATATTCGAGTCAAATTTTATATACACATGACCTATTTTCAATGAGCAGGTACAAAGTATTGTCCGTGGGTGAATGACGGATCTTCGGGAGCGATTTCATTTGATGGGTTGAAGTAAATGGTCTGCGGTTCCTGCTGGTAGTGGGTCCTTGTGTATAAAGGAGTTGGAGCGTAGTTAACTGGCTGTTGCTGTTCCTCACGCTGGTATTCAGATTCCGGTTGAATTGATGTGTACTGGTACCCCTGGTACCCCGTATCAATGGCATTGTATGCTGGAGCATATGCGTTTCCAGCTGGCTCTGTACGAACAACGGCGTTGAACCCTTTCTTCGGATCGGCGGTGTAGTCGACTGTCCGTTTTGTGCCATCCGGATCGACCACTGTATAGGAGCCTGACACTACGTCACCCTGTCTCACTTCATGCTGGCTTTTCATGTCTCCAGTTGTTGGATCGTCTATGTTGTAAGAGTACTTATATTCGAGCCCCGTAGGAGGCGGATCTTTGACAATTATGCCAATGACTGCTGGCACTGCCCACGTTAATAAAAGCGTCTGAAACAAAAGATATGATGACATTACCAAAATGCTTATTAGAATAAGTATTGCGCTGGTTGCACCAAACAATGAGACTGAAAGGACGAAACTCGTTTTAGCAAATGTGGGTCATTCTTTGCTACCTGCCGTCAAAATGTTTCAACTAGTTATTGAAAGACAAACTCTATAAAGTGCAATAATTCAAATGGATTTAAACAGTAAAACACATATTTAACTATGGAGTAACTTTGCAACCAAATAAAATATGCGCTTACGTAACAAGTTTCAGTAAACCAAGTAATAGAAGTAATTATATTATCTCAACGAAAGTAAGAAAACAAGTAAAAAAATTACCCTAATCATGTTGCAAAGTGCTCGACAATAGGGTCTGGAGTAAATAGTACACACGGCACCGCGCCGGTGGTATTTATTGAGACGGCTTGCGTTCTCTCGAATGTTCCGTGTTGCTTACACGCTGCTCCGATTATCGCACTTTATTTACTTCAATTAAGCTGGGTCAACTCACTAATGCGCATTGTTATATGAAAACGATCGATAAACTTTGTGTACGTCCACTCTGACCGTTACGCAACGACACGTCCAGCTTACAAGGTCGTTTTGTAGCATGGTCCATGTAACATTTTTTACTTTTGCCCTGGACTTACTAACTGGATCGGCTTTAAAGTAACATCAGAGTTAGAGTTTCACTCTTTTACATTCAAAAAATAGTAGAACTTTTAGAATGCTGTTTCCTATTCACAGGTCTCTGGTTGACCCTAGCTTTAATAAATATTTATTCTCTACTATACTTGTATAGCATGTATTCGGGTGTGAACATGGTGTAATCCAGCAGCAACGCAACTCACGGTTGCATATAACATTTTTTAAACACTTAATACGTTTAACAATCATAAGCAAATCTTGAAAGATTGTTATTTTCTCATGTGTTCCTAATAAAATCATTTAATTAACATTATTTGAATTTTAACATTGACTATTTAGTAATGTTTACTCGTATGAAATGAAACCCAAAGCACAATGCATAAAATGAAAGTACAAAGTTTTAATTTCAAACTGAAGATTTTCAGGATTCTTTCCCTATACATCTTTTGGATATTTTTCATGATGCTATAGCAACGGTGATATTGTAATAGTGCTGGATTTCTGGTAATCTATGCGACAATATTCCTGCTTTTGGTTGATCGAGTATCAAGTTTATTTCCTGTGGTCGTAACCTAAGTTTATTGTCAAGCTATTTTAACCTTTAAACCGATCAAGCTCTGTTAAAATAGGTTCTATTAATTGAACTCTCGCCAGTAAATTTGTGTTGTATAGGCTACCCAATTACATTAAATATGGCACATTATGTAAAGTGGACAACAATTATAGCTCTGAGCCTGTTCGCTATATGTGTATACAATATGTATGAATATTAATTTCTTATGGAAGTGAACAGGTCAAGGGTAAAAGCTTAAATATAATATTTAACCATAACAAATAGGTGTCACTGAGTCATCATCTGTCTGCAGAGTTCGCGTGAGATGGGCATTTCGATAACATTATATCTAAGTAGTTACTCTAACGAACAAAAGCACCAAGAAACAAAGTTTATTGGAGAGTTAAGGTTTAGAAGCTAGAATTATTGACAAAATGTATAATAATCACATTATTTACTATCTAAAATGTCTTCGTATAAAGTGACGAAATAAGATTCATTTTAATATGGCTCTTACATAAGTAGTACGTGGTTTATCTAGGGTGTAAAATAAAAAGATTAATAAATTTTCGCAAAATATAGCTTTTTAAAGGTTATTAGGGTTGTAACTTATGTGTATATTTTTCGTTGCTTAGTGTGATATTAATACTTATTATTCTCGTAGGTTTTATGCACTCACACACAATTGAAAAACACATTGTACCTAAAAGGCGTAGATTTTGTTTATTATTATTGTGGTTGTCACGATTGGTGTATTGACATTTTCTGATAATACTAGAGGTTACCCGCGACTTCGTCTGCGTGGACTCGATGATACAAATTGACTCATAATCCTACCGCAGTCTAGTAATCGTGGTCTCTTATTTGTACTTTTTGTATGTGAAGGGGGTTAACTCTGTATCAGTAAATGTATATATACCTCAGTTATCATGACCTCTGGTTTGTCCCGTGATTCCCGTGGTGAAGGGTTGTGAAGGGTGTGCAGAGGGGTCAACTTGTATGTCTTTGTGTACTACTACTATCAAAATGAAACATACCCTAGATTACACACAGGAATATACATATTTAAACTGTGATCAAGCTTTGTTCAGCAGATTTTGAGTCTATAACGTTTAAGACCCATACTAACATACCAAAAATATCAACAACTAAATGTTTGTACTTTGTACTCTACTGACCTAAACTAAAGTCTGGGAGGAACTTTGTTTTTTTTTAAAATCACTTTACAGAATTCGACCTTGTACAGTTTTATTTTAATATGTAGGTATAGATAGTTTTTTGCACTGGACTAAAAGTTTGCAATAATATTCAAGCTTTCTAGGTCGAACAATACCAGTTCCTGAAATAGAAACAAGTTTAACTTGAACTGCGTTTGGGTTTATCTTATTAACCTTCTTTCATATAAGTATAAGAAACAGCTTTATCAATATTAATGTAATGTTCAGACAAAACTTTGTTAGTTTTTCTCGTAATTTCACTTTAGCCGTATAGTAAAATTTGGTACTATTGACTGAAGTTATGTATAACACCTATCACTTAAACTTACATATATTTATTTATTTCAATCAGTACACTTGTAGCTTACAGTAAGAAAACCAAATCGCATACAAGCTAAAATAGAAGTCATAACAATTTACATATGATAACTTATTGATTTTCTTTTATTGGTACGTACCTAGGAATATACCTTATACCTACGCATTTACCTACATGATTTTTTGTTCAAATATAGAGAATCACTGATCAAATATGAATACAGTACCTACTAGCCTTCTAGAAATGTTTCTCTTAAGCCTATTAAATGTCACAACTTTTACAAATCCTCAATTGTAATGTGCAACAAGCGTTACATTTTTGTTCTTGAATTCAAGAACATTCTCGTTGTGTTTTATTTTTGGGTGTTATTATTTACTTTGTTTATAGCATTAATAAATGTTATTAATTGAGTCGTGATGTGCAGCGGCTACTTAGTCGTAGAAGCATTAGTCACGGCCTCATGTGCGCTTGCCCAACGCACCGAAGACTGCCTCAAGGTCACACACGCACAGACTAGTTAGAAAAGTCAACACATTTGAACACCGAGTAACTTATATCTGTAATCCTAAAACAAATGACCTTTTTATGACCTTTGATTTATTAAATTTTCTTCTCCCCGAATATTAGTCTATTAAAACATCGCAAACTTTTACACTATGGGGGTGAAATAAAAGATACCAGTTTGTATGGGAAATCGGGCATTTGTGCAGACACAGTCGCAAGGATCCTCTAGTATGTATATTTTATATCTATGCTTATATTGAATCCTTTTTACATCTTATCAGTTTGTGTTCATAAAACCAAAACTGATTCAAACACAGGTTTTTTCATTTAAATATTTTTTGTAGTAGCGACAAGCGAACTGTAGCCATGCGATGCGTAGGACTGGCTTTTATATTTATCACGAAATCTTAAGAGAAGGCAATTTGTCTGGGAGAAGCGAATGATAAAATATCCAAATGATTTATTAGTTCTTACCAAATATCTATCTATCTAATCTTACCAGAAATGGTTCGGGTATCCCCACGAGAACTAACAGAACACAATGTTTTCGGACACCGTGGGTCATTATTGGGAAACATGGGTAAGTATAACAAAAATCGACAAGCAATATAAGAACATAATTATATGTTAAATTAATTTTCAGTCAGAATGTTAAAAAAAAACATGTTTGGGTCATATGATAAACCTGACGCGGCGATCATTGCGTGGAAAAGACATCAACGCGTTAGTTATAAAACCTAAAAGTATCAATTTAAATAGTTGACATCATTATGCTGGTCCTAAACAGTTTCTCGTAGGTAATTAATAAATAAATAAAACCGGCCAAGTGAGAGTCAGAATCGCGCACGAAAGACTCCGTACCATTAACTTAGATACGGTATTAAAATATTTATTTTTATTTTAGTTTTTTTATTTAAGTGTTAACACAACTTAATATTCTGGGAATATTTTAGGTATCTAGTAGCTTAGTAGATACCTGAAATATATCACGGCAACCGATACTATTTACCGGTTTCCGTTTTCAACCGTTTTCAATCTTTTCAACCGTATTTTAATCTACTAAGCATATGTCAACCCAAAAAGGGCGTCAATTTTTATGATTTTTACGAGCACGCACAATACTCGATTAACGTTACTCCAAGTACGTACTGAGTGCTAAATGGAATATCAGATATTCTTTATTGAACCTTAAAGTAGTCGTTAATCCAGCAGGAGGTTTGACGAAGGATCTCTGCTCTTGGCCACCAGCCAGAAAGCTAGATTAGAGAACTAAAGCTACTAAAATTACAAGTTTGCCATGTGAGTATTTATAATCAAGTCCTACAAAGATTGGTTGAAATCATCCGCATCGTTTAATGCGAATTGTTCTATGATTGTACGCTGACAAAGAACAAATTCTTAAACATACTGACAAGTTTGCTGCGCAGGCGGCGCTTGAGAATAATGGCTGGGTGCGGCACACACATGCCTATAGGGTTGTAAGACCCGCTAAAAAATAAGGTCTTAAAATTATTTCTTCAGCCTATTTTCATAAAGTTTAATGAAAATATTTTTTTTAAATATGTGGTGTCTTTAGCAGGTAATTAAAATACCTTAAGAACTTTTAGACACCAAATGATTACCTACATACCATACCATCTTTCTATATTATGTTTATTCATTCATATATTTTTTTTAAATATGTGGTGTCTTTAGCAGGTAATTAAAATACCTTAAGAACTTTTAGACACCAAATGATTACCTACATACCATACCATCTTTCTATATTATGTTCATTCATTCATAACTTAAGAGCTGCGTTCTTGTCGATGTAGCAATTTCCACACCTCTCTGGAGTCCCTATACTTCATTTCATAAGCTTTTCCTTCAACTGCTGGGTATATGCTCATCTTGGCCTTCTTTTCTTCCTTCTATTAAGCCATCCAGTATTGTTTTTATATTTGTGTTGTGACGTAAGTTGTCCTACCCTTTTTTCCACAAGGTGCATACCTAATATTGGCAAGTATTACTTTTTAAAATTATTAATTTAAAAAGTTAGTCATCCTTGTAGAGCATTTTGTGCACAAACTGGTTCGTGATCACACGCCCTCCATAAGTGCGTTCTTTGGCTGGTGTCTGCACTACTATAACTCGTATCCGATAAACGTTTACGACGCAAATTGACCTACTTCGGAACAAGAGAAAAAATAACTCTTAAACGTCTTGAATACACCACCAGATTCAGGCCAAGGGCTCCGTTTATGTTTCATGGCGCTTAAAAAAAGTAATTCGGGTTAATTTTATAGAGTTTTGGTGGGTTTAGGCTAACACAAAAATTATTCGAAGAAATTCAGATTTTATGTAAGTTATTTGCTTATATCATTTAAATAAGAATCTAATTCGTAAGTAGGTGATGATAAAGTAATAAAAAGAGCACCTTTTTTGAGCACGTTAACGAAAAATTTTACAAACATTGCCCCTAGCTCTAACACCCATCTTATCACTCTATCCAAGCCTCATAGGATGCACAAGCAGTTTATGTATCCTAATTAATTATGGTGTGATATCATTAAATATCTCTATATCTACTAATAACAATGATCGCAAAAAATATATAAAGTGTGCTGTACATATAGTACGTGCCAGATAAACGTGCATAAAAGGTCGTTCACCTTGACAGCTAAAACCTTGTGACACGTATCATTTGTCTTTCTAACTAGCGATTATTAGGACTTTTGATTTTTGGGTTCAAGGTCGACCCGTACCGAGGTTCATTCCTTAGACAGATTCGTATCGCTATGGCTTATAGTTAGGGTCGCCGCGCTTCGCATACTGTCGTGCAGTGGTACACGGGTGACGGGTCAATGACTTTTTATGCACCGTTAAATGGCACGGACTGGTCTTATTATTTTTTTCATATTGATCTAAGGGTTTATTTAATAAAAGAAAAGAAAAACAAAGACATGCATGAAATAAAAATAAATAAACTTAAAACCTACTTAATCAAAATTAAACCCGCGTCCTTTAGGCAAGGAGGCGAGGATGCTGGCTGCATTACCGCGTTGGATGGCTATACTTATCCTTTGAGCAACTTATCTTTTGAGCGAGGAACGAGCCAGCTTTACTATTTGCCCAAACAGAATTTAATATAGGTGCAATTTTTCCAAAAAGTAATTTAGCGGATGGTCCCTACGGTCCAAAAGTTTCGACGCCAAACGGCGCAAACACATAATCACTTGCAAGTGATGCATACTTGCGACGTTTGGCGTTTTTAGCTAACTCCGCCGCCGCTCCAGCTTTTAAGGCTGACTCCCTGAGATGACATGGGGCCAAAGTATCGACGCAAGTTGCGTCCCAAACTAAGGCCCGACCCCGCTCCCAGGTAATGAGCGTAAGGCCATCGGGTCTCTTGCCATCATCACGGACCAAACCACGTGGTTCCAACGTGGAAGGAACATTGATGCTGGCAAGAGCTCTCCTGATGGCGTCATTAAGAGTCAAAAATAATCTATTCAATTAAGGACAGAAAATGCCACTTATGAACGTCAAAAATTTAAAAATCAGTATAATATTGGCCCTTAGGGGGCCCGAATATGTCTCCTTATCTTTTGGGCCCTACTAGTGCTTCGAGACAAAACACAGACAATCAGGCAAGTGCTGAGAAGAAGCACCGGAACAAACTCAGTCACCACTAGCTGCCATAAAAAAGTGAAAAAAAAATACAATAAAAAGGTAGGTACATCAGTTTGGTGCAGGCTGAACTGTCCATACATTCTCGTCATCAAGATAGTCTTGAATTTTATAATACCCTTTAGACATGAGGGTAGTTTTGACATGCGACTTAAACCTATTAATAGGTAGTTCGACAATATTGTGTGGTATATTGTTAAAAAAATTAATACAATTTCCCAAAAATGAATTAATTGTTTTGGCCAATCTAAAGTCTGGAACGACAAGTTTGTTTTTGTTTCTTGTATTATAAGAATGAATATCACTTCTTTTCGTGAAAAGATCTATTTTTTTGCGTACGTACATAATAATATCAAAAATGTATTGAGAGGCCACAGTAAGTATATTAATTTCCTTAAAGAGTTCTCTCAGGGATTCGCGCGGACTCAGTTTGTAAGATAAAGCTCTTTTCTGTAAGATAAAGATGGTATTGATGTCCGCAGCAGAACCCCACAAGAGAAGACCATAAGACATAATACTGTAAAAGTAACTAAAATAAACAAGCCTTGCCGTTTCAACGTCAGTAAGATGTCTTATTTTTCTAACCGCAAAGGCAGCTGAAGCAAGTCTCCCAGCCAGAGTGTCAACATGTGGTCCCCATTGCAACCTCGAATCCAATGTAATGCCCAGAAACACAGTGTAGTTAGATAGATCTAGTTTCTCACCATTTAGTAAAATTTCTGTGTTACCTTGCTTCACGTTGGGCATGGTGATTTTAACACATTTAGTTTTTCTTGTATTGAGAAGCAAGTTGTTGCTTGTAAACCAATTTAACACCTTAGAGAGAGCCCTGTTTACATCGTCAAATATTTCTTCGCCTCTTTTTGATTTGAAGATTAAGGAAGTATCATCAGCAAACAGAACAATCTCACAGGAGTCTTTGGAATAGAAAGGAAGGTCATTAATATAGATCAGAAATAGCAACGGTCCCAAAATTGAGCCCTGGGGCACTCCCATTTGAAGAGTAGAGTAGCGTGGCGGGCGAGACGCCCAGCACTTTGCTGGCAACAAAGACAGAGGAGACCATATTTGTCGACCTCCTTGCCACAAGGACACATAAAAACTTCACAAATAGGGGTACCAAGGTGCAGACCCACACAGACCCGGAATGACTCACTATCAAAAAGGGTGCCCAGATTTTTTGATGGTAAAGCATGAAGCCAGTGGCATGAATCTTTGCTGGAAACTGCCAAGAGCCTAGCACGATAACAATCACTGACAGAATTTTGAAGTAAAGAATTAAAGGTCTCTCTCGCAAGAGGGACATCCCAGAGTTTTTGTTGATGACGTTCCTTTGGGATGTCTGCACTAGGACAGAGACCATGCCAAAACTCCTCCGCCTCTCTCACCTCAGAGAGCTGACGAGAATGTTTTAAAATTCTTCCAGCTAAAACGGAAGTGCTGTGGAGAGAGGAGAGAAAGGCGGGAAGGGCAACACTAGAAATTTGACGAATTCCGACGCCACCGAAACGAATAGGAAGCGAAGCCTGAACCCAAGAATCATTGTCAAAATGCAAATTTGAAAAAAAATTATTTTTTTCCAAACAATTTCTAAGGGTGGTATCAAACATTTTTAAGTAATCCGTTTTTTTTCAGATTGGACTAGCACGAAAGTAATAGGTAAATTTAGGCACAAAAAGACATGATTTTAAGATTGTATAAGCAATGTGAGAATTTAGATATTCCAATCTGGGGGCTAAAAGGGTGAAATCATTCATTTTTTTGTCAAGAAATGGTTCGATGCCGGTATCCAGAAGAGGGGCACCTAGAAGGCAAAGCGACTCAGATTTTTTTAATTAGATATATATTTTTGAGTAGGTATGTTTTGGCCTAAAAAGGCTTAGATTATTTATTTGCTATGTATATTATATTAATTACGGGCATAAACGATATGGATTAAAGGTACTCAAAATTAAATCATATGATTTCGATTCCTCTTATTTATTACCTTAGCTTTAACACTAACACATAACAATAGGTACATAGACATAAATAAATCAACACAACACGGCTCAGGTCACTGGGACGGAACAAAGGCCAGCCCAGACGGATTTAGACTAACTACTTACATTCACGTAACAGCCCCTACACCCAACTACTGCTAATTACATGTAATCCCCTTTATAGCTGAACGCGTTAACAATAACTGACATTCTTAGTCCGTCAACAAATAAACAAACAATTGTAAGACAAAAACCAAAAAGTAATAATACTTCATAATAAAATGCAATAAAAATATTTCAACGCATTACTTCATTAAACGTTTGCTCGGTCGTCGATTACTTTGACTACATTGAATGAGGCGGACAAGATTTTTATAAATAAAATGTAGTTCAATTAATCGATAACTGGAAATTCTAAATCCATCTAAGCGGTTAATCTGTCATAGACGAAGCCAAGTACTTAGTCAGACGGAATTTACCTTCGAAAAAACGGTCCGAATCGGATGAAAGGTGGAATATGGCGTTATCCAAATGCGACTAGAAGTCTTCACCAAGTCATTCTTGTGCGTCCTAGACGTAGTTTCCTGATTGTCTCAGCTTCGCCTCGATCATGGTCAGGTAGGGGTGGACTAGTGTAGGTAGGCGTGGGCGGCAACGGGCGCTACAGCCTTGACGACTCCCCCTACGGGTTCTTTGTGCACGACGGCGTTGAACCCGTTGGCGGGGTCGGCGGTGTACTCCACCACGCGCCTGGTGCCGTCGGGCTCGACTAGAGAGTAGGAACCCTGCACTACATCGCCGGATCGTGACTCTTGCTGGCTCTTTGAATCACCTGCGTAGAAATAGTGTTGTTAGAGAAACCATGCTGTATTATTTTGCGGATTCTGAATTTTTGTGATAGAGAGCGAATAAGTAGTGAGGTCTTATAAGTCGTTAAAGCTTCGGTCATCTACTTGACCTACTATTACCTATACCGATAGGTAATCGTAGGTCAAGTAGATGAAAGATTAAAGAGATTAGACAATTTCTTGCTAGTCTCATAACAATCAATTACTTACTATTTATTATTTTGCTTACCGGTCAGAGCATCCTGAATGTCGTAAGCGTATGAGTACTGGGGGTTGGGGTCGTATTCGTCAACTGGAGCCGCTACTTTGGCGATAGCAGGACCCACGGCGTAGGGCGCCGCGTAGGGCGCCGCGTAAGGTGCCGCGTAGGCAGGCCTGTGGGCCACCAGGGGTGCCGCGACAGGCAGGCCGTAAGGCCTACCGTATGCCGCGTAGGGTGCTGCCACGGGCACAACGCCGCCAAGCGCCCCTTGGCACACCGCCAGGACAGCAGCTAGGATTATGACCTGAGAGTTGGTTTAATATAAACGATCAATGCATGATCACTGATTTACACTGGAGAAAATCTTAGATTTGACTTTAAACTGACCAATATTCAGACTTTGTAAGTTTTCAGAGAAAGTAGGTATTTAATTTGGCATCCTGCGTTCCTTGAACTGTATTTTTTGATGGCGCTTGCAAGGTACTGCATCGAATTTATAGCGAATTTTTCGTATCGAGCGGTCAAATAAACTTTTTCATCTTGTGTATCTACTGTACGGCGTTTGATGACAATTATTTAGATGCTAAGTATATCTTAATCCTATAGTCACCGCTCGATACTATAATATAAATTTCACCTTACGGACTCCCGCCCAGGAATTTTTAGAGATCTGTACCGAAAAGGTACAAAAATCGGGACCCTATTACTAACACTCTACTGTCTGTCTGTCTCTATGTCTGTCACCAGGTTATATATGGCTAGGTATGGCTGTCATGACATGAACCGTGCTAGACAGTTGAAAATTTCACAGATGCTGTACATTTCTGTTGCCGCTATAACAATAATACTATAAAGAATCGTACATACATACATAAGAACAAGAATAAAGTTTATTAACAAAAAGTGACTACACAACAATTTCAACTTACCACTATCTTATTAACTTAAGTTTTATAGGGTTACTGTTAGTCCGCAAACTAGGTATTCAATTATTCATGTCTTTTGGGGGATCGTTATATCGTTAAGCTCAAACTTTCAGGGTACCATTTTCAACTACTTACAAAATATTTCTTTTTCCTTCATCCAAATCGTAGCAACAAGTAGAAACATGTATATTGCTGTATAATATTATGTTATTAACTTAAATAAAGTGACAACCCTCGGATCGACCAACCCTGGGTGAACGTCAGAATCGCCGGTCAACAGTCGTATTTAACTTTGAAATTGTGTCTAAAATTTACTTATGAATTGCTTATATTTGCTTATCGTAATGAGAGAATTGCTTATTACATAATTTAAAAGAATTTAAGCATTTAAGGTTGACCGTCCATTCTGACGTCAGAATGGCTGGTCAATGTCTGTCGAGCAGTAAATATGTAGAATAACTGAAATTTTCGTGGACCAAAGATTGCTTATCAATTGCTTATTTCACAATTTATAAGTTTAGACCCTGTTATTATTTTCTTAAGTTATGTACGAGCTTAAAAATCTCCAGCGCCTGTTAAAATAATAAGAGCAAAGTATCGTATGTTAATAATTGCGTTTATATTACAAAAATCTTGTCGAATCGAAATAATGTCATTGTTTGGCTAGTTTCAGCCATTTAAATTGTAAGTAATGCAAACGATTGACAATAAATCAGTGTAATTATAATGTCACTAGTGAAGTTATAATATCACGGATTTTATAATATCCCTGCGACATATACATATTCACGTTTCTAAAACTTCTAAAACCACGCCACGTCCTAAAACCAATAAATAGAAATACATAGCTAGGTTTTCTTACGATATCGTACCTTCATGTTGAGTAGGTTCGACGTTCCCAAGTGTTGTGAGTGCCAAAGGGTGCGTATGCTTGGCTTTTATATGCATGCGCTGAACATGCGGCGCGTAAGCACCCGCCTTAGAAAAACGCAGTGTGGTCACGGCCGGCCCTATATCCTACGCCAGTGTTTATGATTTATTCATAAAACACATTTATTTATTGCATATTGGCTAAGGTTGCTACTAATTTTAATCAAGCAGAAAATTAACGTAGGTATAACAGCACACCGGGCCCTATTTCACCAAACGCGACAGGCACGACAACTGTTACAAATATTTTTTAAAGTTATTTCATTTATTATATATATAGTATTAATGAAATCGAACGCCGGCTCACTGGCGTAGCAAGCACTTACAAAAATTCGTCGGCTGACTAACGTCCTCCATAGCTCAGTTGGTAAGAGCACTCGCCCGGATAGCGAACGGACGTGGGTTCGAGTCCCACCGGATGACACAGTCGATTAATTTTGTGAGCGTAATTTAATTCAATTTCGTATAAACTTGCAAATTAAGTAATTAAAATAATTATTTATATATTTTCTACAATTGTTTTACTTATTCTATATTTTTCGTTAAACTCTAACATACTTATTTCAATTATCTGTTCTCTATTTATTCTTCTGTATAAACACTTGACTAAATCGCTATCACAGTCGCACTATGACGGAAACACTACAATTGTCACGCCGACATATGTCACTGACATGTGTCAGTTGGATGAAATAGGGCCCAGGATACCTGAAATGTACTTAAAAATACTTATTTTTTCCAAATGGGTAAGAAAGGTAGACATGCTTGCTCGCAGAACATAATTAACAATGGAGAACGTCTTTTCTGTAAGCGATAAAACAAAAACGAATTTTAATGAAAATCCATCAGTTGATACAGTGGGTAATACCATCTATGGTAGGTATGGTATGGTATGGTAGAAACAATTTGATAAAAATAAGTAATTAGGATTTAAACAAAAACCACGATTTTTCAATTTTTCAATATCCCTTTAGTCTATAGCTAAACTGATACACTATTAATTACATAATGAAGTTAAAAATAACGTTAATTCAAAAGTCGAATCGGTACCGATTGCATACAACAATATTGCCTGGGCTTATTGGCGGCACAACTTATTATTCCATTTTATTCCAATGCGACCTTAATGTTTATCGGTCTAAGAACACATGAGCACCGGGCTCTATTCCGTGTGTGACAAGTTTTTGGGTCACAGCTGCACTAAGACATGCTCCAAAGAAATCAGTCAGTCAGCTTCATAAACATGATATATTTCTAAGACATTTATATCTATGTAGTCTCGAACACAACATACAACGCTACTCATGGTGAAATAGAAACTGTATTCGGAAATCGTAAGGTTACTCATTAGGACATTAGAAAAAGATAGCAAATCAGTTTATTTATGAAAGTCTATTTTTGTTTATCATTTTAATATTTTTTGAGCCATTGATTTCAGGCGTTTCTCTACGCTATTAAGCCGTAATACTTCTAAATATTTAAAAAGGAAAACCGACTTAAATACCACTTACCTACTTTACTGACATATTGAATCGGCTAGTAAAGTAGAACCTCAAAACTGACGTCTGTTTTGGGTGATAACTTCATGCATGCCAATGCAATTTATGCCAATAAATCGACGTCCAACGGGCCAATATTGTAAGTTTGAAAGTTAGATAATTAAACCAGCTATGTATACTACACATTGAAAAACTTAAAAAGAATCACTTTAATAAAGCTACCTGTATTTTTTTATTATTACATATATATTCCTTTAAGGGGCAGTAGGCGCATCTTAGTTAAACAAAATAAGGATGAAAATATCAACGAAGCGCATTGTAGCGATTTGATTCGTTTATTCTAGTTTTCACGCGTTGGGCGCCAAGCTTTGATTTGCGTCGCCTACTCAGACGGCACCATTTGGTTATAGGGCCGACTAGGGTCTACAATTCAAATACAGCAGGCCGGTATTGTATTTTGTAGTCGGGTCCAAGAGCTCAGGGACCACTTGAATGGGGTAAATTTTGCTATTTTCCTATTCCGATTATATCTGATTTTTATACTTAGGTACATTATTTTTAATTTCCACCAAGATATAAATAAAATGTTTATTTCTATACTCTACGTTACCTAACTACTTCGTACTGATCTATTCCTCGACCTTTTTCACCCCTAGAATCCCTACAGTAATATTAATTAATGTATAATCCGGTATTGGCTGATCTATTTTAACTGGAAATAAATTGCAATGCACGTTATCACTGTTGGGCGTGTGTGATAGTGGCCGCGCTACATTCGAAGATAATTCAGAATAGCCTTGCCCTTATATGGATTTATTGAACTTATGTACTAACTAGCGAACCGCCCCGGCTTCACACGACGGGTGCATTAAAAAAAATGCCTAACCTCATTTAAAAACCTCACCCTAGCACTCAGATTTTCCTGCCATCAGAAAAAAATCAAAGTAAACAATTTAAACAAGGAAACATAATCATTGAAAAAATCAATCCCCCCTCCCCCCTTTATTTCCATTTGCGCCATATTTTAAATGTATATAGCCTATAGCCTATGTCACTCTCACAATTTTGTCAAATTCAACGACACCTCGTATGTCAAAAACTGTCTTGTAGGGCGTGCTTGTACATTTTCTGGTAGACACTATGAATTTCCGGCATTCATAAATAAAGACATTAAGAAAATCAGTCATTTTGGGAAAAGTTCATTATGATATTTGTTCATTATGAGATCAGTACAATACAAGAATCAGTGAAAAAAACAGACCGGAGGGAACAATACATACCTACATACATACATACTCTCGAAAAACATAACCCTCCTTCCGCACTCTGGTAAAAAAAGATACTGTGATTGTGAGTGATTGAGTGAGAAAACAAAGAGTGCCTTTATTGACGGACAGCTTGCTTAGCCCTCATTAGTGGAGGATAAAAGGCTACAGTAAGTATAAATAATTAAATGCTGCAAATAAATATGACTGTGGGTTAAAAGCGTCTAATTAATGGGGTCATGATGTAGGTCTATCGTGCCCCGATTCTAACTCGCCCCGGCATTACTCACCCCCAATCTAGTTTACTAGAATAGGTACCAAACAAAATTTTAACTAATGATTTTCTTTCAAGCAAATTATTAGGTACCTTTATAATTTAGGATTTAAAGTGAAACATTTGCTTGAAACAGTAGTAAACTGGATTCGGGGTGAGTTAGACCGCAGCTAGTTGCTCGAAAATAATTTATGATTTCGCTTTATTGTACCTATTTAAGGTACCTACTGTTTTTTTTTAAACAATTTGGAACGTAATAAATACTACCGACGTTAAACTTTCTGTCAAACGAATTAAATGTAGAGGCCTGCTGCTGCGTTTAGAGGTACAGACATATAAAGTATCCACCAGTCAAATTACTTAAAATTCTGACATAGGTAGGAAAACCCAAGCGCCGTTACCCCTTTTTTAGGGTTCCGTAGCCCTAACAAGGAACTTTCATAGTTACCCGTCATCCAAATTAAATAAATAAATAAGTCATTTTCGTCTGCCTGTCTGTCCGTGGTTTTTCTAAGAAACCGTTAGTACTAGTAAGCTGTAATTTTGTAGGTATAATACCAATACGATGATGATATGTATCTCAAAAATACCAATTACGCCGTGAAAATTGTAAAATAAAATTTCGAAAATATTTTTTAAGAGTAGGTAGGCAGATCCCGTACATATTAATGTTTTTTTCGTCGACTACCCCATCGTGCTTATAAACATCATGTGTGGTATCATTGAGTATAGTCTTTTAAATGGACTTAGGGGTTTCTAATACAATTGTTAGATTTAATGCTCCAATTACGAAATAAATATTTCATTGACTGTCTGAATACCGGGTAGTCTGATAAGCCCTTAGGAGGTTATTAGACAACGCGTTATTCAGACAGTCTAACTAAGACTCAGCTAAGTGTAATAAGAGTTAGTTAGCCTGTTAAGTCTGTCTGCCCCATCTCGCTCTTTCACAGGTTGAAAAAGCGAGATGGGGGTTAGACTGTCTTAGTAACACTGTCTGAATAACGCGTAATCTAATAACCCCTTTACTGTGGTCTTACAAGAAAGTCTTAGCCCCATCTCGCTGCGAGATAGGGCTAAGACTGTCTTAGTAAGACTGTCTGAATATAGTGTAATGTAAGAACCCCTTAAGTCTGTCTGCCCCATCTCGCTCTTGGTGGGGCAGAAATACTTACAGGCTATCTCCTATTAGGTACACTACGCTGAGTCTTAGCACGTCTTAGTAATACTGTCTGAATACCACGTAGTCTAATAACCTCCTTAGTAAGACTTGTGGTAAGACTGTCTGAATATCGCGTAACCTCCTCCTACCTAACAAATTACAATAAATATAGCTTTTGGTTTTAGCGCCATCTATTATTAATTACCCACAATACTTGAAACTAGGTAAACATAATACATCAAAACTCTGAGAAATTTCCCATTTTATAGGGAAAATATTATTACTTTTGTTCTATTTATGATTTATGCATGTAGATATTTTATCCGGATGTGAAGGAAACAGTCCGTGAAATTTTCTTTGACATGTAAAATTAGGGTAACCTGTTGTTTATAAATATGTTTTTACATTTTTATTTTTTAAATTTATGGTATGCTTTTAATAATTCGAGTTATGTTCGTTATATTATCATTCGACTTATATTTATAATATACTAGTGGTTCCCCGCGACTTCGGTCGCAAGAGTTGGATTTTCGACAGAAACTTTCATCCCCCATTTCACCCCCTTAATGTTTTCATATCGCGACAAAATGTAGCCTATGTCCTTTCCAGGGTCTTGAACTGTCTCCATACCAAATTTCATCTCAATCGGTTCAGTGGTTTAAGCGTCAAAAGGTAACAGACAGACAGACAGACACACTTTCGCATTTACAATATTAGTATGGATTCATCTAATAACTTCCTAAGTAAGACTTGTGGTAATAAGACTATCTTAATATCGCGTAACCTCCTAACAAATTACAAATTGCTTCCTTCTCTTCTCCGTCGACTTCCGTCTCCAACTAAGTTATAAAAGTTAGGAAGCCTGAACCAAGAGGCACAACACCGAGTTGAGGGATATTTTTACCGGACTGCGTCAAAAAGAGAGTAATGCATTTCGAGCGTAGGTACTTTATGTTATTTATATATCTGTCACCGTAAGATTATAAACATCATTCGATTACAATCTATCTCATGAGATTGTAAACTGTCGAAAAATTGTGAACCGTAACATATGATTGTAATTTAACAGTTTCACTTCGATAGATTACAATATAGCGATAAATAATGCGTTAAATTGCAATCATATGTTACGGTTCACAATTTTTGACAGTTTACAATCTTACGAGATAGATTGTAATCGAACGATGTTTATAATATTACGGTAACATATCCATTTCATTGTCACGCCCTACAGCTTGAACGGCTGGATGGTTTTTGTTGACACCTAAGGAGTTGTTGCATTGTTAAGAATTTGATATGTAATGTAAAATATAACCTATGCTAATTTCAAAACCATTTGGAGATTTTACGTTAGTTAACACTATTTTGCTATTTAAATTACTCAGAAATAAAAGATGGGGTTTATATTATTTGACATTTATACAACCTCTTAACAGGCGGAAACCACCCAATGTCATCACATCCACCACTAAACTACGCATGGCTTTGATTCCGGTGCGTTCGTGCAAGTTTGTTTTCATTCTACACGTGGGAAAGACATCTGTGCTTAATAAGATAATATCTTATAGGTAGATAAGGTACTAATGCAGCCATATCATAATAACAAAAGGCAAACAAAGCTTAAAAATCATACAGAAATAAATACTGCATGTAAAACAGTTTTATCCAATTTAGTTTCTCAACAGTCTAATCTTTTAGGAAAATATATAAAATAAATATTCTTTAAACCATCTCGAATTGTGATAGAGACATAGATTATTTAAACTTTGAAAATAGGCCGTACAAATGTAGTTCTTTCTTACCTATACAATGTAATTGGTTGGGTTAGCAAGTGAAAGCTGATATCAGAAGGCGCCACCACTGTACGAACCCTTGTCAAAGCTGAGATAAATTTAAAAATTCTTATTTGCTATGATTTCTTGTCAATTTTCTGATTTGAACCATGTATACCACTAAGTCTTGTAACATAAACTTCAAGTTTTGGGCAGACTGTTCTCGTTTAAGGCTCATTAAAACGCAAAAGTAAAATTACAAATTTTATAGATTATATTGTGATGCAGGTGGGTATTAGATTACGTACAAATAAGAGGAAATAGTTTTCAAGGAAGTTATTATTTACGAATTGACTAGGTAGTCAATTCGTAAATAATAACTTTTTACATACAAAAACAGCTTTGTTATTGGTCTTTGCGCTACTAGCGCCACACATTGATAGTTGCCGGCTCCATGCACCATCATAATGACTTTCCGATCCGAGTGTTTGTGAATCAGGGCGCTGATAGAATATCCGATATTGTGAATTTGTGATGGTGAGGACAAAGTCATCGATCCCCGGTATTTGTATTTAGTATTATTCTTTAGCGTTTTGTTCTGTTCATTGGGTGGCGACAGTCAAGGGGCGACAAATAAAACCATTTTTGTAGGGTAAATGAATGAGCAAAACTAAGAATAAAGTTGCAACACTGGTAATGTCTGTTTATAAAATGGAAACGTCACTTTTCTTTCCCATGAATGTACACTGAAATCCTACAAAATATTGTGCTTTGTTATGTGTTTATAATAATCGTAATTGTTTGTTAATTAGTACATAAGTAAAATGGCAGATTTTGATGCAATTTACCCAGATGAGACTGAAAGTGAGGAGAATATAGAGGAGACAC
Organism: Pyrausta nigrata; assembly: GCA_949316185.1. Lineage (NCBI taxonomy): Eukaryota > Metazoa > Arthropoda > Insecta > Lepidoptera > Crambidae > Pyrausta > Pyrausta nigrata. Next base: position 8,835,971 of record OX438957.1, on the reverse strand, counting down.
ATGTGACGTTAGTGCCTGATCCTATTGTCGTCCGTGGAGCTGGTAACATGACTGTGTAAGGTTCTATTTTAATGTTTAGATGCCTGTAAGATTAGCTGTCCACCGTTAAATACAGTAGAAACCATAAATGATAGGTCTGCGTAAGGTTGGAAACTTGCGCGAGAAAAATCTATTCTGGTTCTTTGTCGTCTACGTTCAATGGCATTGAGGTGATTTCTTGAGTCGGATATTGACCTGGCGCCAATTGAAATTTTCTTCAGAATGCTAACACTTGGGGAAATGTATCTTTAGCCTTTGGGTAAAAGTCATTGGTTTGTCATTATTGGTACCTAGGATTATTACTATTCAAACAAAAAAAATGCCTACACTAACTTAAACACAAAAAACATAAAGATAATAATATTAATGTGATATTTACGACTGTGGGATTTATGCTTGATTGTCAAATTAAAATTGTAAGTTTTAAAATCATCATGACCACCATGCTATTTAAATAATATTTGTATAGTGATTCATTTATATCAGGGTTGGCTATTATCAAGATAATTATTTTCTCTGATAATTATCCAACTATGAAATCAAATAACATATATATAAATGAAAGTTTTTTTCTATATTTAGATATTACTTTTAATTTTACCTGTGACTACTTTTGTTAAAAAAACTATTCATTTGTACGACTAAATTTTTGTTATTTTTAAATACTATTTACTAATGTTTTAATTAAATATAATGCAATTTTAAATTTATTAATATATTTTTTTTGTAACCCTAGAAATAAAAGGCATTTTTGATATTGTGACAATAAAACATGCGTTTAGATACACATATATATTATTTCGTTTTGTTTTGTACAATAACAGTTACTCGTTATTATCAACGATAATTATCACGATAATTATCCAGGCCAACCCTGATTTATATCATAGTCCAAGGTTGCTTTACATTTACTTTAAGAAACAAGTGTTCTGTTTGAAGTAGTAAAATTTATTATGAATGAGAGAAGAAGGGATAGATAACTCAATGCATATAAATGATATCACATCATTGTTTACTTAGTCATGATGACCTCTCAATATAGTTAATTGTGCATTGGCTAATTACACTTCTCATTAAAATTGTAATGCAATGCTTAAATTTCGTAATGTAATTTGGTATAGAATAAAAATTTAAAATTCCTAAGGTACCTATAATAAAGGATTATATGTAATAATGTAACTGTCTTGCGGCTGAATACTGAAACGCTACTCAAATATTTGACGGCTTCTCAAACAATTAAGCAGCTCCTAAACTCAGAATTTGCATACTCAAAGCCAAAATGTCAGCATCTGTTAAACTTAACACCATCTCAAAATAAGTCATGCCCAAACGCCACTCAGATGAAAAATGGTATACTGAAACGCAACTCAACGCTATTTAGCTGTCAAATGACTGTCATATCGATTTGAGTAGCCGTTAAATCTGAGAGTGGTCTTGAGGTCTCCTAAATCAGTTGATAGTGATATAATGGTATAAAAATAATGTCTATAAAATACTTATTTTCCCTGTGGGTACCCTGTCGCCCTTTTTTAACCCTACTTTTATATACTAGAACACAATCAGGACTCAAAATGGACTAGAAATCCCATAGAAAGGCTTTTTGTTGTCTTACAAAGGTGTTTTCTTTGCCTAGAAATCTGAAATTACAATTTAAATTACAAATATCCTTCCAGTTATTGATATATCCGTAGTTTTGTACGTTGCACCTATGCTTTTACTATAATTGCGCTCTCAAAACTAATTAAAACTTTGTTGTCAGCACGATTTTAATAAAATAAGTACACATTTTTTTTCAATATTCATCATATAATCACAAGTACATCATAAAACATCAATAAAACAATAAGTATAAAGTCGAAATAAGCGAGTAGTATTTGATGTGTTCTTATTCTTCTTCAGCATGTATCTGCTTACTGCAGGGCATACTAGGCCTCTTCAAACATTTCCACAACGCTCTATCGCCGGTACTTCTAGACCAAGTTGTCCCGGCAGGGTGTTTTATCTCATCGTACAATCTAGCTGGTGGGTTTGATCCACCAATGTGTTTTATAGGGCATACCAATTTGTTCTGTCTTCATTTGAGAAATTGTATGTCTATTTTACACTTGTTCATTTCCATGTTATTTTTGTTAATTGAATAGTTATTAAATCCTGCACTGCACTTCAACCTGGTTAAAATGTATTTTAATAACGTGAATTGAAATTAACCGCGCTGTGACAGATGTCAAAAAGATTGGCAAATATTTTTTTTTTTCGCTGTCACTCAACGTTTCATTTCACATCAATCGCGTCGTAAAAGTTTCTATCCAAAAAAAACATAGAATCTATACAAACAATGCTGCGTAAAACGAATACGCTCCTTAAAAATATGATAATGTTGCCATGATGTAAACATTTAACGACTGCTCAGCTAATCATGGTTTCAAACGGCCTGAGTAGCGTTTGTGTATACCATTTAAATATGAGAGACATTCAATTTTAGGAGGCCTTCAAGTGAGTGATGGATTTGAGTAACCTTTTAGTTTTTGGCCGTAAGTCATGTTCTATAATGTGCCCTTATATTTTTCAGTTTTGGTTTGAGCAATCGTTTCAACACTGAATTTCCATCTGGTCTGCAGTCCCGGGTGGCTCCAGAAGAGTACCAAGCCACGGTAGCCCGTATTAACAGTGTTCTGAAAAAGACTCTGCCCGTCAATGTAAAATGGCTATTCTGTGGCTGTGTCTGCTGTTGTTGTACTTTAGGATGCTCTCTTTGGCCTGTTATATGCCTTAGTAAAAGGGTAAGTTACAATAATTATGTACTAAGCATCAATGGTAGTATCAGATACTAGTCTGGTTTTTAGTGTTTCCATGGGAAAATTTTGGTTGCAAGCAGAAAAAGTTAGTTTAATAAATAATAAACAATAAAATATACTAAGCTAGCCTGATCTCTCTACGGTCATGTCGGACTGCCGTCTCACCGAATTAAGAGAATGTAGGAATAGAGAGTGCACCTGTGTATTACGCACACACTTGTGCACTATAATATGTCCCGCGCAGTTAGCTAATCTCTGTTGAGATAGGCCGCCGTAGTCGAAATTCGGCTAGGAGGACATTATTATTATTCTAAGCTAAAAGTGTAAATATATCTTATGGCATTGTACATAAATTGTATAATGCTTGGACATTTAAACTGCTCGCCGAATTGCTGCCTTTACAGTGGGGATTAAGCCTAAATCTGAATACCTAATTCAATCAATGTTTTTTACCATTTTATTTACAAAAAAATATAACAAAAGTTTCACTTTGCAGACTCAACACTCACTGAACAAACTGTTGGAGTGGGAGAACAGCAGATTATACAATAAGCTGGGACTCCGCTGGCGCCTGACAAAGCAGCATTGTGACTCCTCATCCATGATGGAATATGTACTTCTAATAGAATTTATACCCAAAATACCCATATACAGGCCTGACTAAAACTGCTCAGAGGCTAGCGTGTAGGCTACCTTTTTAAAAGATTTGTAAATATTCATTAATTAATTGTATCATCGCATCTAGCATTATGTATGTTAAAAGTGACCATGAAATGATTTCACAGCACATGCATTTCGGCCCAGGGTAAAAAAACTTAATAGGTAATTATTATTTTTGATTAAGAAAACTATTTCTAATAATATCCTATAAAATATATATGGATTTACAAGGAAAATGGAAATTACTCTGAAAGATTTTTCAGTGTGAGTTTGTTTCAGTCTGATTTCTGGCTCTGAGTGCCATTTGTTGATTTCTTTAAATCAATGATTGATTGATTGATCGATGATTGAGTATCTTTCTTCAACCTTCAATGACCCATTGTATGTTATCAGGGGTGCATCCCATATTACAGCTTAGATTATGAGAGTAGATTTAAGAGCCAATAAATATTTGGGTAGCATGGAAATTGTAGTAAGTAAAATATACAACCACTCATTGTATGCTTAGGAGTGTACTAAATTTCCTTGTAATCGGACAAATAAATTTTAATGGTATAGTAACTTGCTTTTTGTGTATAGATGTCACATTATGAAAATTGCAAGCTTTTATTTGCTTTAACGCAAAATGTTAACTTAATGTGTATGTTTCTAAAATAGTAATTCTTAAGATATTGCTGAATGATCATGTTGAACAAGTATTTTCGAAGACAAGGGTTTTCGAGCGCATTAATTGTGACGGAGTACGGAAATGGCGCTAACTGTTATTGGGTGATGATGATAATATAACGATTTAATATTGATAATGAGTGTAGGTGCGTAACTCAACTGGACAAGAGACGCACGATATTCGCGCGTTTGAACTAGCACTCGTTTATTTCTCAAACTCTAAACATTACTTCAGATAACTTTTTATCTGATAGTTTATGTTAACGTGTTTTCAAATGTATCTCATAATTTTGTTGTGAATATAGTCAGTTTATTTGTGCGAATTTAAAAAGTAGGTTGGTAAAGGTCCAGAAATAAATATCAATGGAAATAGTAAACTGGATCGACAAACAAACCTGATATACATATCTGCAGCAGTTATCCAGCCATAAACATTCACTTAAACAGATTACGTGACAAACCGTCGTAATCACTTTGAACTTTGTGCAATATAGTCAGCTCTATTTTTATCCACGTTAGTTATGGGTGCTATTTCATTGATAACTCTCGTCCATTACTGTTTATTTGCTGTATGTCCGAACTATCTATCTCTATAGGTTGCAGCAATTTACAGGTTCATAAATTTTTAATTGTGTTTTAAAAAATATTTTCCTAAAGTTTATCATCGTGATACTTCATTTGTAAATGTATGTTTTGTACCTGAATGTCAATGTTAGTTTTTACAGATATGCAGTTTTAGGGATAAGTAAAGGCCATAGCGAGAAAATACGAGAAGCTAATTCTTTAAATACGCTAGGGAAATGTTTGGGACTGTGTTATTAGACAATTAGTTATTATAAAAGTATAGTACGTATTCTATATTAGAAAAATCCCGCCCTCTTTTCCCTTTTCAACGTGTTGTGAATGTGCCGGGTTTTTGTTTTATATTGAAGTCGCTATTTCGCAATAAAATCGTACAGCATTCATAACTCGATTGAGAACATAAAGCAAAAGAAAAGCATTGTCTTGCTTCGATCGAACATCATCGATGTTGTTTTTGACGGCAACGGTTGAAAAGTGAACAGGGTATGTTGACATTAAGTTGTAATATAAGGAATTGTAAATATTTTAAGTACCTACCTATAGATTATTTTTGTTCAAATAAACCTCACTGCATGTGATGTTACTAGGCATGTTTAATTTTCACCTGCAAATAACATCAGTCGACATTTCTAGATGATATCCTTCTTTGCTGTATGGCGCCTCTTTCGTTCCCGAGCCGTTTTGAATATCAAGTAACCTCTAGGTACATAACTTTGATTGGTTCATAATAGCGAGTTAAATAATATTTTTAACATCCTATCTTGGCTGTTAAATGAATATCTCAAAATACCTTTTCGCAAACGTGTACCTACCAAAAAATCCTTGGTGCGTCTGACAGGTTTGCAGGATTAGAATGAGACGATAAATAACTAAATAAGTGGTAGAGAACTTAGACATACGCTTTACGCTTCTAGAGACAATTCGCGCACGGTCCGTAGCAGTCACGACAGCGCAGAGACATCGAAATGTCTTCTTTGGCTTTACTGAATGTATCTCCCGCGTCTCTAAAAACGCCCTTACCCACCATTTTGACCACCTCGGAACGAATACGATACGAAAACTTTGATGTAGACTTGCATACAATTTTTCAGGAATACATGTACTCTTATCCTAGGGCGGCTTGATAACACCCGACAGTAGGTTAATCACTTGCCTTACAGAAACCCCTCCACCCACTGAGTGTATTTGTTTAAAAAAGAGGTAGACCTGTTATCTCTTACTGCGCGGCGATTCGAATTAGATTCTCCGAGCACACGTTCTTTTACGTTTCAAATGTCTATTATATTTGAATCAATTCCGCGCGCTAATAACCCATCTACCTCTTTTTAAATGCACTATCATTGCCTTCACCAATCCGCACTAAGCTAGCGTAGTGGAGTATGGCTCGTACCTCCATAGTTGAGGTGAGGCCTATGCCCAGCAGTGGGAGTAGGCTTACATTACTTTTTCATTTTATGCGTAAACTTAAAAGGATCGTAATAAATAAAAAACCTAAATAATTGACATAAGATTTTACTTTATTGCTTACATTAAATAAATTCGTTTTATACACAAAAATACTTAAGGCACTTAACATTATGGTCCCTCGAAATAATATTAAAATGACACAAACAGAACCTATCAAAATATACAACATACTACATTGCAAAAAAATATAAGTAATAGATTTAAGTAGATAGGTACACTAATTACAATTGACTATAAACTAACATTGGAAGAGGACATTTAGCTTACAGCTTACGTGGCATATTAATAAATACATAATATACATACATACAAATTGCAATAATAAATCTATAAGTTTAACTTACTTGAGTAATCCACACTTTGCTGGACAAAGTATATGGTTACTGCATTGGATTTATTTGGTTTAAGACATTTAATTTTACGTCACTTAGAAGTTTCTATAACTTGACTAATAAATTAATAAGTCGAGCAATAATTCGGTCGCAATCTCTAGTATTAATTTAAAAAACCGGAAAAGCGCAAGTCAGACTCGCACAATGAGGGTTCCGCACAGACTAAGGTCTAATTTCAACAATATGAGCACAAATTTGTTTTCGGATTCATCGATCTATTTTCATCATAATTTCATGAATCTAGGTCTACGGAAAGTACCTTAAAGTTTTTGATGCCTCTGCGACGAAATGGTAGCCAATAAGGTTTAAATTGCCGTATTTTTGGACTGTGTTGACTTAGAAGCTTGACTTTTCAGTTTCAAGAGACCGCAGACGTATTTGATGTTAATTTTAGACATGCGCAAAATCGTTCACTGAAGTGAGAGAGTTCAGTGGGAGCTAAAGATATGTCTCACTCATCTAGTTCAATTAGTTCAGCAGATCTACTATCAAAATCTCACTCACTACTTCATTCAGTTTAAATGTATCGTGTACCCATGTACTACAGATCATCTAATGACAAAAAATGACATTTATAATATTTAGGCAGTCTAGAATTACGAATTAAAAACATTTTCATTAATAAATTATTGTTTTTAAGTGATAAGCATTCACTATGCAATTTTAATATATTATTGCACTTTTGGGAATGCCAGGGTGGCCGAGAGGTTAGGCATTTTCATTAATTTAGAAGATATTGTTACACGCATTAACAAAGGATATAAAGTATTATTTATGTACGTACGTTACGTATTAAAAACGTATTAATTAGTTCCGAAAATTTTACATAGAAAACTGCAGTGCAGTAGCAGAATACTGAAGTCTCGCTCTTGCAGTATTAACAAATATATCCGTACGTTTTACTCTCATATCACTGAGTTACTGAACTAAATGAACTACTTTGGACTATAATGAGTGAGCGATACATATGAACTAGATAGGTAAAGTAGTTTAATTATATCATTCATTCAGGATGTGTCTAATTAATTTTAACTTGATAGCCTACGCGTTTCTGAGAAAAAGTGTCTTGACAGACAGAAAACAAAGTGATCCTTTTAGGGTTCCCTTTTTACTTTTGAGGTACGGAACGGTAAAAAACGACAAAACTAACCCTACAACTAAACAATCAGATCAAATCAGGAATATTTTACAATACGTGTTACAATAATTATATTACACAACCTTTACCAACGAACATAATTAATACTCCATCAAAAGGGGCGTTTTAGTTAAATAAAAGCACTATATTTACAGTCAGTCATTACATAACTAGCTAGTTTTGCAATATTTTGAATCACGATGTTATACAGGCCACTTTGTTAATACGTATCGCTAAACTACCAATACCTACACCTACTTAGTTTTATTATGGCAACAAGAGTGAAAAACTCATTTTAGTAATTGTACATGTTAATGGCTTTGAAGATTGTCTCGCCTTTGTATAAGTAAATGGAAAAAAACTGTGCTCTCTAAATCTCAAAACGTCGGAATCGTTAAAAATGGAAACATTGCACTACCTATTAACGTTAATTAGCTAAATTAACTACTCGCCCGCCGTATCCAAGGTTAAATTCGGTCGGGAGTTTGATATGACAGACGGTCAGTCTTCATGGGGCTCGGGGCATATCGGGGCTAAGGTTCGGTTTGACCGTGGGTTTAGCTCAATTGGACATAATTGGCAGGGAACTGTCCTTTCGCGCCGTTACACTCGCCGAAGTACCACTCGTCGTTGATTTTCTGCAGGACGGCGATGGTGTCTCCGGCGCGGAAGGGCAGGTCTCCGGGCTGCGCGGGCGCGAAGTCGTAGAGCGCGGCGGCGCGGGGGGCCGCCGCCTCGCCCGGCAGCGGCGCCTTCACCTGCACGTAGCTGCAGGGGAACAGGCCCTCGGCGCCGCGGACGCTCCCGTACAACCACTCGCTGTCCACTCTACGTATCAGATCGATCCTCGCGTTTGCCTGAAAATTTTAACATTCCGTTAATTAATCCTTCACGTATAAGTATTAAGTACAGGAACCAACTGGCACCCATAGCTCACACTCTCTGACACACACACAGGCGAGCATAATATCACGCACGCAGCGTAAGTTTCTGTAGGATATCTTTTGTAAAATCCTGGTGCTAGACTCATCGTGCTGGTATATTTACCTTTATTTTCACCTACTTCCTACTTTTAAATATGACTAGACCTATAGTTTTAGCTAGCTGTAAGGGAAGTAGCGAGTCATACCCAACACAAGTAAATGACAACTTTCTGGGTAATCTCGGCCACATTATTTAAAGGAAATTTTATAAATAAATGTTTTTTCAATTTAAGTTTCGTGTTTCAGACACAATAGGCATTCTACTCGTATTGTTATCGGGACGCGTCTTTATAACACTCGAGGTGCTAATCGTTCATCAAAATATCAACCGACAAAGTCAATCTGACTTTTTGACTCTTTATTGCGCGCACCATCGACATTAAAAAGCAATTTACTTACAAAGATGTACCGACAATGTATTCGGTCTTGCTAAGAGCGATTTCTTTCAGACAACCTATTACAATATAACGTGTAGTATCCAATATCTTATATTTCGGCACAGTTGCATCAGGTAGTAAGCGTTATCTATCATCGTGAATGATGACAAATCATGATCATGGAAAACGTGACATAAATTCCGATGCGATTTAATATATTTGAGACCATTAGAATATTACCTACTTGGATCGATAACATGTACTAGGGCCATTTTATTCAAAATCAAAAACTTAACCACTATACCTTCATCGGACAAAATTTTATAAAAAGTGTTCGTGTTACCTAATAAAAGCTATCAACCAACTACGTGTCGTCAGACCAATGATTGCTGTTCATCAAGATATGTAGGTATCGACTCAATATAGCGTAGTAAGTAGAACGAACGAGTATAAATGGCGAATCAAGGTTCCAATGGCTCCTGATGAAGTATAATGACCCTTCTCATGCAATCAACCAACACCGCGTCTGTTTATTAATAATACTTACAAGATTTCAAGTAATTGACTCCTAACCTTGTGTTATGACTTATGATGTATTGAAAGAGCAATAATAAATTTATTTTATTAAATAATAATGACAATAACAACAACATTTTAAAGTAGGATAATCTTTTTTCTAAAAAGCAAAAAGAGTGGTGCAACCGTGCAACGCATTTTAAAGGAGTGGATTATTAATATTATGGCCAATTTCCAATTATGTGAGTATTTCCTTAATTATTGTTTATTATTGCATTTTGATTATTACGACCCACACACGAGAAAAAAATTACAATTTCATAGGTAATATGAAATTGTACTGTTTTTCTCGTAAATTTTATTCTGTATGTAACTTTTACGTGTGCCTAGTTATTTTTTGCCTACTTCCATGATTAAGTATTAAAAGTTAAATTATGTATATTTTTCAAAAACAAATCTACAATTTCATGGATAAAGAAAGACTTATTATATGCACATAATTCTTTAAGTAATATAAGCGACTTAATAAAAAAATAAAAAACGTATGAGTACACGCTAGCTATTATTACTAAAGTCTAGTACTTCTTTGCCATTATATTCTATCAATATACTTACACTATATAACATAGGATAATTAATACACTCACAAGAGCGAGGGCAGGTGGTTAAAGAAAGAAGGCTTGTAAAGTTAGGTACTTATTATAATCAAAGATTATTTATTTACCAATAAGAACGAAATAAAAATGTAAAAATAAACAATAAAATGTTCATTGTGCATAGCATAGATAGATAAAGGAATAAGGATTAAAAAGTGACTCATATCAGTAAAGTGATGATAACATTCGATTTGATGAATGTACGATAAACATTTTTTTAAATTAAAACAGTAAAATCAATTCTACATAATTGTTTGGAATGGAAGTTCGCATTGCGATAACGATAGCAAGTTCCTGTTCGCGATATAAAATGTAATACGATACACCTACCCAACGGCACTGAACTACAATTTGCGATAGCAAATTTCATTGCGAATAATTTAGAATATTAATTAATTATAAAGCATTAGTATTTAATGAACAGCAAGTGAACGCCCCAAACAACAGCTTTCCTAGAACGTCATTGAACAGGTGGTTCAAACAAAACAGTATTGACGTAACACAGCACAGCAGACGTTATCTGTCCTGCTGTTCACGCATGCTGCGAGCCGGCCATTGTATACGATTGTTCAATTAACTTTATTGCGCAAACAAAGAAATTACCTATGTTTTTGCCTCCATTGCATAGTCCCTAAAGTGGTATTTAAAGAAAGAAAGTAAAAATGAAACAAATTAATAGCTTTATATGAATCGGTCACAGAATAAAATATTTATCAATGTTATACAGACAGACGACACTACGACCCTCATACATTGGATTAGGATTAACTTGCAATGACGTGGATAGGTGAACTACTGTCTACTGGGGCTCGAAAAGCCAATTTAAGCCATCGACTGGTAAATAAGTACTTCGGTAAGACACAAACAGTTATAATATACAAGCCAGTATCAGTCCTGACTTGACTCTTGAGTGGAGCATTAGGTATATGTTATGCCTCTGCAGAAAGACATTGTCAAAATTACCAAAACTTGCTGTCAACAGCTTTAACAATGGGGATTCTTGTTAAAACACAATGTATTTTTGATTTCACTGAAATCAGTCTACGCGTCAAACAAAGGAAAACAATGGAAATTACGTCTTCGTAATGTGTAGTGTACCCGCTGAAAAATTCAATTGGTTTTTGCGTTCTTAATAATGAGAATCGTGGTAGGGATCCTAGAATAAAGTATCTGAATAACAAACGAGCTACGGCTCATCTTTATTAATAATCTAGGAAATTCAGTATTTAGACATTTTTTTTCGTATCGTAAGTATGAATTGAGCACCACGAAATATATATGACCAATTCTTGTATAGGCTCAACGACACAAAATGAGAAAGTCATTATTAGTACATGTGGATACTAATATGTAATAAATAATGCAATTAAGAATTTTAAGTCCATATGCATGAAGACTATTAAATTAATAGGTACGAACGAAAATGCAATCAACTCATTCTATGTATAGTGCAAATAAACATTTATTTACAAAATATTACGACGGATGAGAGCCTTAAAAATCGATATTACGAGAAAACTTACACCTACATTAATGCCTTTTATTTATAGCAAATACTTGGCTTCAAGCCACAGCGAGGTCTAAACAAAGCAATTTATACTACCATGGCGAATATATCTAATGTGCTGTAGGATTTTTATATAATCTCAAATTCACGAAGGACTACGAATGCTCCTTGTCCCAAAAGTTTTCTTATAGTACCCACGTTCTAGGTTGGTAATATCATGGACGAAATATCTGTATACAGGCCTCCTACAGAGATCTCCCCTACCCTCATCGCTGAATGAAGGAAGCCGTTGGGCTTCCCGCAACCTTCACCCAGACTGTCGATCCACCTTTGGGAGACTTGCCTACGCTGCATCTTCCGGTACGTGGAAGCCTACGCCTAAGAACCTTTCTACCCTAAATCCGTCGTTCCTACGGGTGCCTATGTGCCTGGCCCACTGACACTTGAGCTGTGCGATTCACCGGGCTATGTCGGCAACCTTGGTTATCCTTCGGATTTCCTCATTTCTGATTCCGCCAAAAAGGAAAACATGGTAAGTAGTAAGTTACCACGTATCAGGTTAGATACTGATGTCCTTATTTCTTAATTCTATCATCATACTACAGAACGCAACTAACATTACAGGTTTTGTCAGTATTAAAAACACAGTGTCTAAGGAAAATTTAAAGAACCTTCAGTGCGAGAGACCAAATCGCACTGGTAGGTGGGGTAACCTTTTTGGGGTTCCGTAGTCAAGAAACCTTTATAGTTTCACCACGGTCTGTCTGTCAGTGCTCGGCCTAGCGCAGAGACCACTAACAAACACACACCGGAGAAGCACTGTATTTAAATGATGATGATGATGACATAGTGTTTGTTTGCCACGCACGTTCCACTCTAAATTAAACTAATTTCGTCGGAAGCTTGTCAAAACAAAAAACAGACGAAATTGTTTTAGCTAATGTCGAAATTTAGCATTTGGCAACATTCCACAACTTATGATTTTGTTTACCTATAGACAAAAAAACTATCCGTAAAGGTAAAATCATATTTGTGTGTCAACAGTTAACAGTGCTTCCCAAATGGTGATCCGCTGAATCCTGGATTCCGTGGAGAGTCACAGGTGGGGGGGAGAGTTAGATAAACTATTATTATTATTCTGTGATAAAACGTAGTTCGTAGAAATGTCGTAGTGTAGAAGTCGTACATTTTTATATCTTTCAATTGATTACTATGATTAGATTGTATGATTTATACCTAAATCTACAATATACAATCTCTAAACTTCTGCTATACACGTGGTCTACACAAACAAACAAAAACTCGCAAGAAATATTAATCGAGATAAATAATACACAAAAAAACACATACCGAAAAACAGAGGTCATCTGGGTGATCCGTGAAATAGTCGAACAGAGCGATAGCGTACGGTTTTTCCGTCTCGGGGGTATCAGATTGTGTATCTTCTTCAGCTTCCTCTTCGGGCCACTCGAGGGGCAGATCGTCGTCCGCCTCAGGGGGCGGAGGCGGCGGCGGGATCGAGGGCATAGGCGGAGATGACTCTCGCTCGGGGGAGCTGTCCCAACTTAGTGGCTTTGAATCCTACAAAAATATTATTAATTAAGTTCTTATTAGGGATCCGTACCTCAAAAAAGGAAAAAGGAACCCTAAAAGGATCACTTTATTGTCCGTCTGTCAAAACCCTTTTTATCAGGAACACATGTAGGTACCAAATTTAAATTAACATAAAATACTTATTACTGTGGTCCCTAAAAGCTGTGAAATTCTCAAGCTTTTAAGTTAACGCAATCCAAAGGATGCTTCCTACAGAACTAGAATCATGAAAAGCGAGAAGGAAGGTCTTCCAGCAAAAGTAAAGGAAAAAGTCCGAAAACCGCGAACTTGGGGTTACATTAAATCATAGAAAAAAAGTTTTGTGTGTAAGGAACCCTCAGTATGCAAGTTCCGCTCACACATGCAATTAAATTTGAACTCTTAGTATGTGTTGCAAATTTATTTTTACATAAATAAAAATACACTAATGATTATCCCCGAGATAAACAATTTTACAAACTATTCCTTATTTAACCACCCTCAAGTTTTATTTTCGAGACAAAAAGTAGCATATGCCTTGTCATATCATATAATATCATCCACATGCATTCCAAAATAATATGTACTTCAAAATTGTTAATCAAAACTATCAACAAATAGGTGAAAATGTACAAAGACAGAGTATCTTTTGGATTTATTAATTAGTAGGGATTAGATGTATTTGATGTATTCATATAGCGTAACCAATTATCCATTCATTAAAAGAATATTGCTTCAAAAGTAGGTAAGTACATACAGATTTTACAGATGCATAGATGATGAACAACTAATTAGAATCATGCAATACTAACTCAAGTAGGTGTCATGGCCATGAATAAATAGCTCTAATATTGTTTAGGAATCACCATGACCATTTACTATGAAATTTTATAAGGAAAATTCTAGGTGCCGTCATTATTAAGATTATTTATTACATCAAAACTTTTGATGTAATAAATAAATAATAATGAACAGACATAGCTAGTTTCAACTTGTTACAATAATATTAAAATGTACAAAAAGCTCTCAAGTTTCAAATTTCCTAATATGTACTTGTAATTCTTATTATTTCAGAGCATTGACATTTTATCAAGAGAATGGGATAAAAATTGTGTAAGAAATTTAATGGTCACAAAACAAAGAGCTAAGGAGAATTGCAAAATTCATGTCCCTCATCAAGGCAGAATAATTGGAGCAGAAAAAATACTTACAAAATCATCTCCAAAACTATTGCTGATTTTCTGTATGGGAGTCGTTGTGTTAATGGTCATAGGAGTGACCGGGAAATTGGTTCCAAATGTTGTCTTCAATAAAGCAGAATTATCTGGAGGCTTTGGCCTAGCAGGCTTAGCTCTAATTATTGTAGGACCTTTTACATTTGTTGCAGGATGGTTACTTGTTTGCATATCAAAGAAGTCTCTATTTAATATAGGCTTCTTCATAATAGGTGGTTTATTTACCACTTGTTGAGGTGAAAATGGATCTATAGCAACTAAATCATAAAATGTATCATCTTTGGTGACAGGTTTTCTAGAATTTAGGAACAGATCAAAATCATCTTCAAATCCACTTTCAGCCTGCGATGCATTGCCACCATTATTTGCATTATGATGGTTTGTAGAAGTAGTAGCATCTGATCCAAAGCTGTCCACACTAAGCCCATCACTGCTGGATCTAGTGGTGAATGTGGGTGAGCTCGGAGGAGAGGAGAAGTCTATAAGTGTGCCGGTCTGAATGTTCTTTGGCTCGCATTTTGGAAACACTTTACTTGTGTCCATGTCACTGTTTACATCAGTATGGATGATTTGTTGATTCACATGATGGTTTTGATTGCTTCCACTATTTTTTTTTCGAGACAAAAGTGATGTCAGTACTGTTGGTCGCCTTACAAAGTGAGAAGGCTTCACAGGCACATCTGGTTGCTTACTATTGATTTTAGGGGGTGGTGGTCTTGGTGGAGGCATTTTCTTCTGCACATATGGTGCTGGTTCAAACAAATCTGCCCCAAAGGGGTCATCATTCCAATTGGTTACAGGAGAATATCTATTAACTGCTGCTTTAGGCACACGTGGGGCAGGTCTTGTGGGGCCTTTCATTCCTGTTGGCAATATGAACAAAAATAAAACAATAACACTATTGCTGAAAAATGTAAGTATTGTTTGTGTACTCAGTTTAATAGGGCACTGTCTCTACCTAGACCCAAGTATTTTTTAAATTGCTCACTTTTTGTCCAAAATTAATTTAGGTTCCTATAACTTGCACAAGTTGTTCTATACTAATGCACTATTTATTGTAACAACGTTGTAGACGCCTGCGTAACGAACTCCGCGATTCAACGCAATAAACTCGACAATTGGGACAACGAGCGCGCTGCATAACTCGTCTACGTAGTAACTGGCCGGCCTGCTGGAATAACACACAGACGACGACACAACACGGCATCGATAGTGTTATTTTGATATCGATATCCACCCACTATCCAACAACCGTCAAGCTAAACACCGCACCTCTCGCAGTATCAGTGAGTGCCAGGCACAGCGCAGCACGGCCTTGATTATATTCGTCATAACAATAATGGGTTAACAAAATATGATTTATACCTTATAGAAGATAGAATGAATCCTCAAGTTAACCGTTGTTATGAGTTTTTAACTAATTTCCATAAAATTCGAGAGTATGTGACAAACACGTACCTTGTTTGAATAATTCCATTACTCACTGCGCTCACAGAATTATGATCACTGTTTGATCAAAATATGCATGAATTAATTAATATTGCAAAATTTAGAGTGTTTACAGGGCTAAGAGAAATGTTGAGATAAAAATATAGTGCAAGATTTGTCTGTAATCCTTTTTTCTAATATTTTATGTTTACGAGATTTTCTTCCAGTTTCCTTTTGTCAATTTGTTTATTGACAGTTGGCAATTTTTTTTTGTATAATTTACCCATTCTGGGCAGGCAAAAGATCCCGTTGATACAGCCACGTCTTCAGTATTTCTTTTTGAATTCTTTTTTTTTTCAGTTTTCTTCTTATTATAGCCTGACCACACAGACCACACAACCTAAAGACCACGCTTTTATCAACTCTAATACGAAAACAAAATCGCCAAAAGTTGGTGGGGTGCGGGGAGAGGTTTCCTAGTTCTTATTGGCTCATACAAGGAGACGTCAAAATTGACAATGGCAGTGACAGCTCACTAGTGATGGGCAAGACATCTCTTGATATCGATACCCGAGTTAAAAAAAAAAGTAAGACAATATAAAGGAGCTTTAAATTAATTCATTTAAAAAACACACGCACAACCGATTTCCGATAAATAGCAATTAAAAAAACTGCAGTGGGCAAAGGTCAATCGCAGGAGATCTCACGTTATTTAGCTACTTTTCATAATTTAGCGGTTTCAGTAAAACAAGTTACCTATCTCACTCAACATCATTTAGTTAAGTGTACAAAAACTTTAAAAAATGGCAATCGGTACGCAATGTGAAGTTTGATATATTTATTTAAAAAAGGTTAGTTAAGTTGTTTGTTAGGGTTCCGTAATCCGACAAGGAACCCTTATAAGATCGTTCAGTCCGTCCGTCCTAGTCTGTCATAGCAGAATATCTTCTACGTTTATGGACTGATTTGGATGTAACTTGGTTCGAGGATACTTCACATATAGATTTCATTTTTAAAAATACAAAAAATTAAAATTACCCCCTTTTAAGGGTACCTCCCCATACATGTAAAGGGGGGGGGGTAAATATTTTTTTTGAGTGCACCCCATTGTGTGGGGTACCGTTGAAAAGGACTATGAAAATAAGGTAGGGTTTCCATACAACACTTCTTTATCAGCTTTACCATTTGCGAGATATAGCCCGCCAAAGTCGTTTACACGGTGTCCCCCCCTGTAATTTCTAAAGTCTTGGACCTATAAACTTCAAATCACTCACGTAAAGAAACAGGCGCGGAAACTCTTATTTAAAATTGTTTCGGGTATCCTGTGATGAATACTTTTGAAATTATAAACAAAATAAAAATATATTTTTTTTCCAAAAGAACAGTATAAACATATAAAGTTTTTTTTGCCTATACTGTCTAATATTATAAGTTAATGGTACGGAACCCTTCGTGCTCGAATCCGACTCGCACTTGGCCGGTTTTTTAATAGCTAAGTTTATTTGTTTAAGCACTTTACACATATTTTGATTCATCGTAAGTCCTCTTTTGTAAAGTCACTTTATTAAAATAAATATGAAATAACTAAAATTTTGATACCCACATATCACTTGTTTTATTCAGGATTTGTCGATATTTTGAATTTTAGGTTTACTATAATGTGTCTCGACACTATTTTACTCCTTGCCAATTGACAAATTGAGACAACAACATTTGAATTTAACTTGCGAGAAAGGGATAGCAAAAAAAAGACATCAACGCGTGCTCTTCGAAATAAAACATTTTAATTCATTTTTGATTTGGAGTATTTAAATTAATTTGATAGGAATAATTACTTACCGGTGAAATGTAATGCCATCTTTCGTGAGACTAGATGTTTTACTACACTTTCCATACCATTTTACTGAACAATACGGCATTATTACCGCTCATTTTTATTTTTTTTCGGGAGCAAGGTCAATGTTGTTACTTTGAGTCTCGGTAGCGGAATGAGGAACGAAAGGGGGCGGGGCCGGCTGTTATGCAGTGATACTGCATAACCTAGGCGAACGCAAGTCCCCCGCAATGCGTGGTCTTTAGGTTGTGTGGTCTGTGCCTGACCAGAAATATATAGGGGACCTGATTTAAGGGCGCTTCGAATGCACTTTATATGACAACACTTGGTATAGTCATACCAGCGCAGATTGGCAACTGAACATAAAAAACATATTTTTTATATGTTTACGTACATGTTAATTTTTTAAGCCCGCTGCCTAATGATAACAGATTCTACGACAAAATAACACGACAGAACACTCGCAAATTAGGTACTTCTTAAATTCAGTAACTCTTTGTAATATTGGTCTTGAATTTTGGACTTAAACACTATTATTTTTGCAAAACCACTAATGGGTAACAGAAAAAAATATCCATTGTTTTTCTAAATGATATTATCAATAATTTTATCATAATTTTATATAATTTATAGGAAATCTTTAAAAAACTCTACGAACTATTTTAGTTGTTATATCCAAGTAGGGTTGAAATAAAAAAAATATAGCTCAAACCAAGTATTTATTGTAATCATTTTTCAAAATCGTTATAGATTGTCCGTAGCCATCAGTAGCCAATTTTCACTAAACGCACTATATGACGTACCAAAAATTCATGATGACAACTATATCAGGAATATATTTAAAGAAACCGTGGTGATCACATAGAATTTCCAGTCGAAAAATACAACAACACATGTTAAACCACTATTCTTTTACGAAAACGAATAGTTCTTGGTATTTTTATCACATAAAAATTGCACTTGGTCGAACATCAGATTACGCGTCCACTTTGACACTAATCATTATGATAATTGATGACATGTCAGTGACGATTTGAGGTTTCTGTTGCCAGTAAAAGAAATTAGTTCCAGTTGTTTTCCGCAACATGGCGAGGTCCCATATATTTCTGGTCAGGCTATACATTACTTCCACAACTAAACTACAAACTAACCAAACCGGACTCATTGAAATGCGAGGACGGTTCACATTTCAATGCTCTCACGGAAATTTCTAGCCGGAAATCAAACCGGATCAGATAGGAGCGCCTTACTTTTACTTCATTAGTTCTTCTCTGCCATTGAGAAGATAGAATGGAGAGAGTATGTGTCAAAATCCCAGTTCAGAAAATTTCGCCACTTTTGGCGGGGGACGAGGAAGCACACGTACAGCACACTACAAAATTTTTGACATTTATTGCCATTTCCATTTTCTGCTAAGGACGGGACATGGCTAACTAATTCGTTAGCTCACTAACTAAATGCACTCATCCTATACTACTATTACTACTAATACTATTATGGCTGTAAAAATTTTGAAGACGATCGAGAATAGACGTGGAAATTGATAGGACACCTTGGCAGTTTTTTAAAAACACAATAGATGGGAAGGTTGAAGGAAAAATAGAAAGTCTAAGTTTAACTTTGTTGTTAATAAACTTATGTAAATAAGAAAGAACACTACGAGTGTTCAAAATATTAAAACTATTTAACTTTGTTGATTTTTAGAGCTTTAATTATCTATAATGTTTTTTATTACGATAATACGACCAAGTCTTAGTCAAAGTAGTATCTTGAATGTTGTTTGTGTGTGTATTTAGCACAATACTACTGCTTATTTATTGAAAAGTATGTTAAAGATGTGTAATTTACAACTCTAATCGGAATATAAGAGAATAATCATGGTGATGTTACGGGAAAGATTAATCTAATTATTATGTATTAGGCTATATTTTTTCGAAGAATATCATATTTTAATACTTATTATCCTATTCCAGACGAATGCAAATTAAAAAACGCAAAAATCATGATATTCGTTTCAACCGATGTTGTGTTATACGTGGTGTGATGTAACTAACAAGTCTTACTTACTAAATTATATAGATATCAGAATATAAGACATAATCTATTTTTGAAGTGATTATATAACTTAATATTCTGCAAGTATTTTAAGCGTCTACCTGGTGACATTCTTATTATCGAGCAAAAAACTCAAGTCCAGCAATCACGGTTTTTGAGGTACAGCCTGGTGACAGTCAGAACGGACGTCGGAGTCTTAATAAGTCACGTTTTTACCCGTAAGAAACCCTAAAAACTACACACTTGGCTAAGAAGTTTCAAAGTACCTAGGCACTGCTGCTCCTGCACGGACAAAATTATTTTTCCGTCCGAACATTCTCCAAAACATCTTGACTCAAAGTGTGCTGATGCTGAATAAATCACACTTGTGTGAGAAGAAAGCCAGTATTTTTCGACCACAAACCATTCAAGGTATCTATAGGCAAATTTAAAAAGAAACTTACTTTTATCATCCTACATGTCTATGGTACGTTTAAATATTTAGATAACATACACTTTATTATATATAATTGTGGCGATAACTAACTAACTAATTACTAACTAAGTTAGTTACCATTGTTGTCCCCACACTATGAAGCTACTAGCCTCCCTACTGTATGAAGAAAAAACACAACGTATGTATCGCTAACTTGTCGAAATAACCTCAAAGTAAAGAACGATGATTTTCGAAATACTGTTGTAAATAAAAGTATTTGTACTCAAAAATGGTTAGTTACGCCATGAAACCGAAAATTTACTAATGATGAGCGGTTTCTGGGTCAGAAAACGCACAATTTACCCTCTTCAATCCTCTACACGGAGATGTTTGTCTCGACAAGTCGCGATAGATTCTGTTAAACGGTCACAACTAAGTAGTTTTATATAAGCACTCAAACTATATGGTCAACATTTTTGGCTAGAGGGGAAGGCCGTCCATGCTCTCTCCATTCTGTCTACTCAATGTTCTCTGCACGCACAGCAAATTATTAAGATTATTCCACCACACAATCACAACAATGACCACGGAAAACAAATTTAAAAAATTAAGAAACGAAGCCCTAACTTTTTCGGCTTGTTTCCCGCCCGAAAAATCTGACAGATGGCAAGAATGTCTTTTTTTTGTTCAATTCACCCATTATGGGTTGGCAAAGGATCAAGAGTCTATACAGCCACGTCTTCAGTATTTTAATTTGTATCTTTTTCATTATTTTCTTAAGTATACTTCTTCTTTTACACTTACACAACTACACTTACACTACAAACTAACCTAACCTAACTCATTGAAATACGAGGATGGTTCGCATAACTACTATCACAGAAAAAGCGGAAACAAACCGGATCAGATAGAAGCGCGTTATGGTACTTTCCTCCTTTCAATGCCTCCTTCCGCAGTCGGGTAATAAACGATGGTAAGCACGTGCACCCGTGCTACGGGAAGATGTCTGCGTGGTTCTCATTTTACCACAGAATAAATAATAGTACAAGTACATAAGGATGACTCCGCAATGTCATTTTAATGAATAGACTCTTTTTGCGACAATTGCGACTCACTAAAGAGCAATTTAGCTCGAGGCAGCGCTAAGAACCGCCCCTAATCGCTGCATCTATTTCCATCGCGTAACTTTTGCCCTTCTAACTGCGTTAGGGTTGACATCGTTTAAAGATTAATTGATCAGATCAGAACATCGGATTACTAGTTAGTTATACCTACCTATCATTACTTTTCTGACGTCCTAGGCAAACTACGTAGGTCTAGGTACCTTTTATTCCACAGTGCTGCAGTGTTAAAGAATAGGCATAATGTTATTGTACCTCTTTTAAACATAAGAAGGTACATGCATATCAAAATCGGACATGAAAAAATGATTGGAACAAATAGTACAGCAGCCAAAACCAAAAATCATTTGGAAAATTCGAAATCCAAAGGGAAACTTTGCAAAGGCAATGCAAATACTATGAAATACAGAAAAATTAGGGTAACTATGTACTTCAATCCAACTACGGTAAAGAAAAGCTTACGAAAAATATTGGGTTAGCTCTTGGTCTATATCTAAGATACTTTTATTTGTTTAGTCTTCATTGTTACTATTAGCAATAGTGTTAAAAACCGCGACACGCAAATATTCCTTTCGACTTTCGAATTCGATCGTCAAGATAACGTGCGTAGGCCGGCGCGCGACAGCCCCGCTAAATCAAATCGACCGGTCGATCCGTGCATGTACTTGAAGCTTTAAGCTAAATTGCAGAGTGGACCAGGCCTGCTTTTACTTCATTAGTTCTACTCTGCAGCACATTATCACAGATTATAATAGTAACTACGTAGGTACAGATAATTAACTCTAGACAAAAAAGTTCAAAGCAACTTTTGTAATAGACAGTTTTGTCACAGAAAAACGCACGAAATGTACCTTAGGCTTCGAACATTTACGTTATTATTCACGTAAAACTAATAAAGTCAAGGGTGCTTCATTATAATACATGTTTTTTTGTCCAAGCCGAAATTACTAGTTATTAAACACTTTTAGTCTTTATTTTAGCTACAGTTATTTATTACAGCGTAATGTTTTAAAAATACTTTGATATAGGTACTAGGTAAGGTAGCATGTTCTTACCTACTAAACAGTTGTCTAACTAAATTGCAAAATAAGGTCATCTATCTAGTTAGTGCACACAGCCGCACAACAGACTACCCCACTTTGACCTTAAGACCACCTCTATTTCCTAAGTAATAAAAGCTGTTTTCGTAGTTCACTTGGGTAGCCTGACGTATGTAGTATGGTAATATGTATTTATTTATTCTTATTTCTAAGACCACCTCTATTTCCTACGTAATAAAAGCTGTTTTCGTAGTTCACTTGGGTAGCCTGACGTATGCAGTATAGTAATATGTATTTATTTATTTTTATTACTAAGACCACCTCTATTTCCTACGTAATAAAAGCTGTTTTCGTAGTTCACTTGGGTAGCCTGACGTATGTAGTATGGTAATATGCAATGAAGGTAGTAGTTAGATATAACGAGTACCTAGATAGTTACTTGTAGCTAGCTAATTTATTAAATTAATAAGTATGTATACGTGTGTTCTTTTGGTTCTGCCGTGTCCGTGCCTGAAGTGACATACCAAATAATACATACCAAAAGGGACCAAATAACTAAAACTTGTTAATGAATGGCCACACCACCTCTAAAGGCCTTCAGACCTTACTAAGCGGCCGCTTAGTACCCCGGAGTAGCCGAGCGAAAGCGCATGAAGGTAAGTTTTAAGCCAAAGTAAACATAGACGCACGCTTGGAAGTTAATGTAACGGAAGGTATACGTTGACAGCTGTACTAGTATCAACTGTGACACCATGAGAGTTACTACAACTTCAGATAAAAATTAATTTAGATACCACATTTTATGTTTTGATGCTACCAACGTTTGTGTGTGTGCGTGCGTGTGGTTGTGTGTGTGTAATGTTTACAATTATATGCAATCAGTAGAAGATTAAATCAAATTAATTAAAATTAATAATCTAAGCTACCCCCTAGCCTCTAAGTATGTTACTTTAAGTACGGACACGCCAGAACTAAAAGAACATAGGTAATACCTTAGCTTATCTTACTTAGCTTATCTCTATGTGAAAATTTTGTTAAATAAACTAGCTACACGCAGCTATGTGTTATACCTCATTTTAATTTTCACAAAAATAACCCTAACTTTTTTTAGAGTCCATTTGAAGTCATACCGTAGAAGGATTTTTTGTCGGATATCTTATCTATCTCTTTATCTCTCTCTATTGTTTCATTTGATCCACGATTTACAGGGCCACCCTGTATATGGGACCTGCCCCATTATTCACAAACGCCGGAAACTACAGATTTCGAATCCGAGAGGCAGGTTTCCGAAGCCGTCAAAATTAATTCGAATCTCAAACGTCAGAATTGAAAACTTTGACGTTTCCATTAGGCACAGATGACATTAACTTTCGAAAACTCCGTTAGGAAAATCCAACAGCAAAACACACTTTAGTCGCCTAAAAAATAAGAAGAAGAAGAATGTTTGACATTCGAATTCTGAAAGGATCCGACAAGGAAACATTCCGAGTGTTTGTGAATCACCAATTTTTAAACAGCCGGTAAGCATCGATTGACGGCTAATTTGACATAATTCTCATACAAAATATGTCAAATAATGCTAAATCGGCTGATTAAAAATGTTGTTGAACTTCCGGCTTAGCTGCATAAAAACTGGTGAACTTACTTTTTAGTTTTTAATTTGAACAAAAAAGATTTTGTGAAGCTTAATGTGTTCCACGTGTCACTGCGCTATCACGAGTGCTACGCATCACAGATTATACAATGTCAACCCCGCGTGCGTGAACTAATCCGCACGACTCTGAAAACGCCCTATTATGAAAGGAAAAGGACTGATTAAGACTTATTATTGAGCAAGTCTATTAGTATATACATTTAACCCATTCAGTATGCTATTCAGATATCATATTAAAACACACAACGGTGTTAAGTGCTCTTCTTGTAGTCTTATAATCCAAACAAATTCAATGTACCTTACTGTAAATATTTATCGATGTATGTTTATTCATCTTATAACAAATTCAAATTTTTCAGAATAATCTCTTCGCTTTTTCTTGTAGGAATTGATGTTGTAATCCAGAACTGCTACGCTGCGATCTGCGGCAGCGATCAGCTTGGTAGAATCAAAATCTAAACAGTATACTGGAGAAGCCTTCTTCTGCGTGAAATACATCTGCAACAAATAAATAGCTTTTTTATAAATTTCAATACCTAGCCCTTAAAATGAAATCTTTATTTTCTACATCAAACATTCATTATTCGAAAATTTCGTATCGAAACATTATTAATTAAATATTGCGTGAAAAATAATATAAAAATGTTTTTGCTGTCTTTACTATGTAAAAACCCCCGTCTTTAGCCAGGCATCTCTCACTCAATGTACTTGCGCGCGTTAATAGCCTACTCTCGAGCGCACCGACGGCGGTGCGTAAATCAGTAGGCTGCCAACAACCGGCGGGCGCGCGCGTACGCACTGTTGAATTATTTGCATTACGGACGATTCGTTTTTATGCAAACTAATTAAGTAATATGATTTAAAAATCTGATTTTTACTGTACAAATGAAACCAGAAGCATAATATGTCCTGAATTAGTCACAGATTTAAATAAAATTCTGGACATATCAGAGTCTCGAATGTTTGAACTTTTTAAATCTTTTAATAAGTCATCACAATTTTACGGCATACTGAAAGTTCCCACAGATGCTTTTTGTAACTATGTAAGAATACATTTTCAAAAATAATTTAGCACAGAACAACATCTTAGATCTTGTTTTCCACATTACTACTTAATAAAACTGTTTGTACGAATCCGATTTGCTTTTCGGGACAACCAAAAATTTTGCACAAGTAAACATTTTGTAAAACACTATATCATTGTAAATCATTTCAAACCAAGCTACAAATAAAATAGGCCTTGTATCTAAAGAGGCGAACCCTGACTTTATTAGTTTTACTCCAAGGTCGCGTAGCTGCAGAGGAATAATAACGTAATGCTCGAAAGTTAAAGCACATTTTCGGGCGCAGCGGTGTGCGACAAAAATTGTAGGCTATTATAAGAGTAGGTATGGACGATTTTCCTTGGAGTGATTTATCTGTAACGTAGTAACTATTATATAATCTGTGCTTTAGCTAATTCAAGAGCTCCACTCGCGCCAGTCCGTATTAGCTAATGCGGACTAGCGCACGGCCTATGATCTGACTTGAAAGCCCATTTGCGCAAGTACAGATTAATCCGGACTAGCGCAAGTGGGCCTAAGAGTACTATAAAATTGCATTTAAAATATTATACCTACCTACATAATTAATCGACGACCGTCTTGGTGTAGTGGTCCGCGCTCCGGAATACAAAACCAGAGGTTGCGGGTTCGAATCCCACAAGGGGCAAATTTATGTGTGATGAGCATGCATTTGTACCTAAGTCATGGATGTATAAATGTATATATGTATGTCCATCCGTTATCCTAGTCGCCATAGCACAAGCTGACGCTTGGTTTGGGGCTAGGTGATTGGTGTGTTTGTTGAAACAATTTATTATTATTATAATTATAAACAAACAATACTCTCAATTAGCTGGCTTTTATAACACCGTTTATACTAGTGTGGCAGCATGGGTTTCATACATTTTATGTAAAACTGAGTATTGGTGCAAATAAATAAAATTATTATTATTATTTCAACGGCTAAAGTTCTTAGTGAGGAATAATTATAAAGCGTTCTTAATCACACGACTGTACAGGGTTGCCCTGTAAATCGTGAATCAAACGAAACAGGGAGATGAAGGGGGTTATTATTCCCGATAAAAAATCCTTTTATGGTATGATTTCAAATCGGACAAAAACACTATCTATCACAGAGTGATCAGATAAGTATGCATTACCTACGAGTATGTTCTTTTGGTTCTGCCATGTCTGTACCTGAAGTGACATACTTTGGCCCACTTGAGCAAGTCCGGATAAGCTTAAATGAGCTTTTAACTTGCGCTAATCCGGATTAGCTAATCCGGACTCTTCAGTCCGTAAGTAGACGCTCTGGATTAGCTAATCCATATTTGCACTAGTGGGCTTTCAACTCAGATCATACTGTGACCTATTCACCCTGTATGTACAGTCATGTGCATATAATTAAGAACGCTTCATAATATTCCTCATTAAGAACTTTAACTGTTGAAATTGAGAGTATTGTTTGTTAATGTAAAATATTTTAAATGCAAGTTTATAGTTCTCTTATAGGACTATCCTAATTGCATAAGAAAACTAATATTAATTCATTACTTGCTGTTAATATGGTTGTCTTGTCAGATTAATATTAGTCATAATTTTAGTACACAGCTCCCATACAACAAATCACGTTTGTTGTATGGGAGCCCCCCTTAAATATTATGTTTATTCTGTTTTTAGTATTTGTTGTTATAGCGGCAACAGAAATATATCATCTGTGAAAATTTGAACTGCCTAGCTATTACGATTCATGAGATACAGCCTGGTGACCGACAGACAGACAGCGAAGGCTTAGTAATAGGGTTTCAATTGTTAAAGTTCTAAGTGAGAAATAATTATGAAGCGTTTTTAATTCTATGCATACGACTGTAGGTAACAGTCGTATGCATAGAATTAAAAATTACAAATTATAGATTAAATGTATCGTTTTTAATACACTATGCATAAAAGGGCTAATTGCACTAGGCACTGACTCACATAAATTAAACCGATTTGACAATCATAGGTAGGTACGTAAATACGTTATAAGACACATATACATGAGAATCTTCCATTTAAAAGGGGTGTTTAGTTTGATGTTACTTACTTGAACATGGCAAGCATGATATCTTGTATCAAACAAAACACAGCGCGAATATTCAGATGTGCCGACGACTATCGCTCGATCACCGTCTGATTTCACGCAATATAAAGATGATTGAAATGGATCCATCACTTCGTATACCTAAAAAAGAGAACATTATATTTGTATACTCTTATAATGGATTGTATACTCTCATTAAAGTTGACTTTTCACAACCCCGTAAAGATTTTTTGCATCACTGATATATGAGACAGCACCTCTAACGGCCGATTAACGAAACCTGTTTTTTTCTATAGATGCATACGAATTTCAAGGATTTTGTTGCGATCTTAGAGACCTCTAGCGGTTGGCTGTGACGACGGACCATCATTGCAAGCCGTATAATCATCAGCCGTCATATAGAGTTTGGTTTATATTTTTTGACAGTGTGACATGACTTACCACGTCATGTGTCCTCGCGTCGATGAGTCGAAGCTTACCAGAGTGTGTAACCAGCATGATAGTATTTGGATCGTGCCACCTTATGTCACGAGTAAGCTGCCTGGAACTCCCTGTCAAGCCAGCAGTCATCAGCAACTTGCTCCTGTACATAAATACCAAGTAGAAGCATATTGTCATAATTATTTTATTTTTTTAATGATGAATGCCTCGTTGATCTAGAGGTCAGCACGCTGGCACGTAGTAACTATTGTATAATCTGTGACGCTGGGTACTATCCACGCGGTCCCGAGTTCGAATCCCAGTTCGGGCCAAAAGTGTTGGGTTTTTGTCTTGAAATAACTCGGACTCAGCTCCGGAGTCGAAAAATTGATGGTGTAAACACCCCTATGCCTCAGAAAGAACGTTAAGCCGTTGGTCCGCCGCCTGATCTCTATACGGTTATGTCGGGCTGCCGTCTCACCGAATTATAAGAGTGAAGGAACAGAGAGTGCACCTGTGTATTGCGCACACACTTATGCACTATTATATCTCCCGCGCAGTTGTCTAATATCTCTTGAGATTGGCCGCTGTAGTCGAAAATCGGCTAGGAGGACATTATTATTATTTTTACCCGACTGCGGAAGGAGGGTTATGTTCATCGAGAGTATGTATGCATGTACCTACGTATAATTATTTGGCACGCTCTATAGCCCAAACGGTTGGACAGTTTTTGACATATGAGGTGTCGTTGAATTTGTCAAAATTGTGAGAGTGACATAGGCTCAAAGACATTGTACTTACTACCTAGACTGTGCACTGAGACTCAATACCCGGTCCGAGCAAGAGGGCTATCAACGGTAGTGTGTCCCTTTCTAATGAGGTGACCATGCGTGACAAACAAAACAAGGGACAAATTGCTTGTAATAACGATTGTGTATATATCCTAATATATTGAGGCTACCTAACTACGCTACCTAGCATATTTAAGTAGAAATTAAAATATACATGTACAGTGTGTACACGCGAGTTAAGAGTCGTAAGTACTTTTTGTATAAAAGTATTATCTGAACTACCGGGAAATTGACGACAACCTATTAAAACTTTCAGTCCATATAGTACAATTCTTATATATTTATTTATTTATACATATTTGTGGTCTCGAAAACGGCTTTAACAATTTCGCTGAAATTTAGTGTGTGAAAGTATCGGGGGTGAAAAAACGATCTAGAGTATTCATATGTTTGGGAAAACGCGTGTTTTCAAGTTTTCATGCGTTTGTCTTTCGCATTATTCGACGCAGAATAAGGTTGCTAATTTCATATCGGCATAAGCATGACCTTCGTGGAACAGTGAGTAATAAGTAAGCCTGTAGAAATGTAGAAGACGTGGATTCGAATCTCACTCGGTGACGAAAATTGTTTATAGCTTTTTTAAACAATAATTACGAAAAGCTTTTTTCTAATAGTAGTAACCGAGCAAAGCTCGGTCTCCCAGATAGTTATTTATAATATGTTTAAGTTGAGTGTTAGGTCAAATGAACGCGATGCAATATTCTGAAAAGGAAATAAAGATTTAAGAAGAAGAAATTTGAAGACAGTTTTATTGAGTAATTTGTTTATACATTGCTGAACATACAGTTTTTCAAACTTATTTAGGTTCTTAATCGTTGTATAACGTCTTTTCAGGTATTGTTGTAAGATTTTGAAATCTAGTTTACGTGGTGAGGCAGTAGTCGGTGAAGCTGGTGTTTGTGTGCAAACATTTTACGAAGTGATCATTCCTTTGTGACACTTGCTTCCAGTTCTTTTGTTTTTGGTGCTGGTCCTACCTCCGTGGTCTTAACACTTGTAAAATGTTATGGAAATTAGTTCAGTAAAATGATGTGGAAAAAGCGACACAAGATTTAAATCCCTATGGTTATCTATTAGGTTGTATGCATTCACGCTCACGTACGTATTTACCTTTCAAGTAATACGAGATACGATAAAAAATATTTGATCAACAAAATTCATGGTTACCCTAACGAACATTATTGTTGTTTTTACTTATCCGTGAAAAGAAAAGTAGCTACCAGGTTAAGAAGACGCATTGTTGCACCCTCCTGACACACAAAAGTATAAAATTAACCATTTTACATGCAAAGCAAACAGGTTAATATGAAAATTTACACAGTCCCAAATCAAAGCGCGAGTTCCAAAACAACGCTCAGTGCAAGCAAGCCGCCTGTTTACTACAATATTTTGATGTGTTTGTGTACCCTATTGATACTACGCCGCGCACACTCACAAGCATACCTGCCTTATTTTTATTTGTTTAAAACGTACGTGATAACCCCGACGACCAGTCGACATCGAGACGTTACCTATGACACATGTACTAGACCGACCAGAGCGCTTTCGCCGCGTGTGTATCCTGTGAAGCTCCTTACAGACATTTCGAGTGATTGTGGCCTGTGAAGTGATACCTAAACCCGGAAAGCTGATGTGGCAAGTACCTAGCTATAAGCGCTCTGACGTTACCTATTTTCCACCTATCATTGTCGCCCTCCACGTGTAATCCACTGCCTAAACTCTCAAACACCGCCATCTTACATTTAGTATTACCAGGCTAAAACATTTAAGAACTACTTTATCAGTATCAGTATTAGTATTTATGAAATATTTTTAAAATACATCGATGTGATTATTAATTAACACGTAGAGTAGAAATATAAAAATACAATAACAAGTTAATGAGTTTGGTAAATCATAAAAAATATAGTTCAAAAAGAATCTACTATTTCTACCAAAGCCAATGATTAATTGAGCTGGCAAGACGTTAGACAAGGACACACTACCAGCGGAAGCTATCTCGCCAGGACAGTTTTGGGCTGGCTACCGCTTATAAGGAAATAGCTACACTACAAGTATAAGACATAGATTTCATTTTACTTAAACAACATATTTTTGGTGCACAGTCTAGTTGTAAGTACAATGTTTTTGCATAGGCTATATACATTTAAAAATGGAGCCAGCAACTGGAAATAACAAAAATAAACTGAATATGAAATATGGATTGATTGGATTGTACCTATTGTTGTTTGGAGTAATATTTTATTAAGAAGTTTACAAAATATACTTACTTATTGATATCAACCAAAAGTGGCATTATACTTCCACTGAGGCCAATAGCTACTTGAGTGCTGCCTTGGTGCAAGTGAAGGCAGCGTATTCCCACATCATCAGAGAATTTTAAATCTTTAACACCTAAAAACATTTTTACACATGGACTGCTATGAGAAATATGCAATAATTTGTGTCCTTTTTTCTTTTACATAGCACCAAAAAAACATTTTCATTTTATTTTAGTAAGTGTGTGATGGAATTCTTCCAGATAAATAATTAATAAAAATCTGAATGGTGTATTTGCAGATAATAAAACTGATACTCACAAAATTCACATGAATCCCTCTCAGGTTTGACATCAGGGGCTTGAGTTTTAAAGTGCCATAACATTAAATTAGAGCTGTAAGAAGATCCAGTTATGACACAAGACTTCTCAGAGTTAGTGATTAACTCTACAGCTGACACTTCTACATCTCCATTTTCATGACAATCTTCAATATAGTATAAAAGTTTTGGTTTCTGTTTCATATCCTCTGACACAGACACAGATGTACTGCCATCTCTTTAATTATAAAACAATTCATAAGAAGGGTACTCAAATTATTTTATTATTTTGAGTGTTCCAATCAAAATTGAAAAGTAAAATATTTTGATTTAAACTTCTGTAAAGCGACGCGGACCCAGGCACCCAACCACACCAACCAACCAACCATTAAAACTTTGAGTAGGTAGTTCAGGCAAATGTAGGATGCACTGACCACCCTCCCTCCAGCAATGTTGTTATTGGGTACTGACAACTGCATCAGCAGTGCTGCATGCATATTGAAAGAGGGTGGGCGAGTGATGCATCCTGCATTGCCTGAACTAACACTCAATGTGTCAACAGATGGTGTAGTTGGGTGCCTGTGCTGGCATAGCATAATGGAAATTTAAAGCAAAATACATTTTCTTTTCCATTAAATAATGGAATTCCGCAAAGTAATGCCTGATTCTTTAAGTACAATATTGTTTCATGGGAAGTATCTAATTCATACCTATTTCCACAAACTAAAATATTTCCTGCCATTACAAATCTAGATATGTCATTTGTGCGTACATCTCTTCTTTTAACTTTAGGTACTTCAAATTTCCAAAAAGCATTTTGATTCTGACAAAGAGGTATTCCTCTTTTGTCTGTTGAGTAACAGCGTAGTTCAGACCCCACAGCATATACAAACAGTTCTGAATTATAAAAATTCAACCAAGGCATATATTTTGTATGATGGTGGATAACAATCTGTAAATTAAAAAAAATATTAGGTTCTAAAGTTTAGACTCAAAAGAATTTCATCCTAATCCAATAATTAATAAAATGTATTGGTCTTACCTTACTGTTGTATATTCCATTGCACCAGTTATTTGATATCCTATATTGGTCATAGCAGGATAGTGTGATGGGCTTACTAAAATCAAATTTATATGTAAAAGTTAATTAATTGATTCTTGATATACCTTGAACAAGGTATAATTGACAAGTTTCATAGGTTAAATACCTGTTGCCTGCTCTGTTAAGTATAATCATTTTCTCTCGACAGACTGCTCTCCAAATGGAATTATTAGTCAAAACTATGTCTCGAATAGCCTTACATGTTAGCATAAGATTGCGTAAATCTGATAATTTTAGTCTTTTAAGAATATTGAGTAGCAATTCAATTGGGAGATTTAATAGCATTTTTGTGAATTATAGTTTTATCCAATAGCGAAATCTTGCAAATTGGTTACACTTCTTACTTTATTATTATTTAATGAACACATCAGATTTGTAGAGAAGCGTCTTTCGCATTAGAAAACTACTTGAAAAATGACAAAAATAGCTGTAGAATATTCGAAGAAAATCAATACAACAACAAATCAAAGTCAAAACTTTCAAATGTGTGCCACACTGCCCACTACTGACAGTGACAGTCAGCTGTTTTTTGGCCGAACACCGTTGGTCCATGGCTATGGACGTACACACGTACCATCGGCCGGCACCATGGCTTTAGACCAAAGCTGCAAAGGTAATCGATTAATCATTGATCGTTGATTAATCGATAGTCTATCGATAGCCAGACAATAGAAGGACTATCGATACTATCGATAGCACAGAACAAGGCAATACTATCGAATGAGTGCAATACTATCGATAGTATCGTAGGTCCTTAATAACAAACTATCGATAGTGTAGTATCAGTACTGTCAATTGTATTTGCAACGATAGTATCGATACTATCGATTGTTTTGGACTATAGATAGTTTAACAATTTGCAATAGTATTGTTTACAATTTTCAGGTATAATAGTCAATCATAACAATTAACTATGAGGATATAGGAATAAATAATATCAAATAGTTTTCCTTGCGTAATAATAACAGTAACCTTGCATTATATTCATATCATTTGACATTCCTTTTATTAATCGGTTGCACTCTTTGACTTTAATAAAATATGCCTTAATACTTTTGAAAAATTTTCAACTTTTTATTGTCTACAACAATCGATAGTAAATATAATAAATAATAATCGATAGTATCGACAATATTGATAGTGGGCTTAATTCCAATGCGCCCTGTCTAAGATTAAATTTAGGTTCAGTCTCTCTCTCTCTCCATCAAAAAAACGGAAAGAGACAGCCTACAATAATTTAGAAACGTCAAATTAAGTGATGCGTTTTCTAACGTATTTGTACAAGTTTTTGTGTGTTTTCGTCTAACTTTAGTCGTCATCGAATGACATCCCTACTAAATTGTCTATGGGTTCTCTAATTTCCTTAGCAACGTACAGCTGTTTAGTCTGACGTTTCTAAATTAATATAGTCTGTCTCTTTTCGTTTGCTTGGCAGAGAAAGAGAGAGACTGAACCTAAATTTAATTTTAGACAGGGCGCATTGGAATTGAGCCCAGTATTGTTTGTTAATGACGAACTACAATACTATAAATAGGATTGCAGTCATTCGATTGCCTTGTTTTGTGCTATCGATAGGGTACATGATTTTCGATGTAACATATCGATAGTTCGGCAACACTAGGGTGTAGGTCTTTCTTTGGCCTATGGGTTTGGTTTGCGATACCTACCTACTATGACATTTAACACTTGTCATAGTGACTGACAGAATCATACTTTTGTCAGCCGTCTGTCTGTCTGTGTGTGATGGATGACTGTCTGTCTGTCTGGTCTGTCATAATAATGAAAGACATCATCTAACCTAACCTACCTTTTATTTTCAGTTACATAGTAAAACTAATTGGAACAACGTTATTTAAAAGCGATGGAGTGAAACAAGTAAACCTTATCTGCTACTACATCAATAGGCTAATCGCACACCTCACAGATATGTTTAGGAATAGACTTTTCAATGTCTTCAAGACCGCTTGTTCCCACGTAAATACCAGGGCGGTTGTTAGTAGAGTCCGTAACGTCGCACCTCTCACGTTGGGACTCTTAACCACAGCGTCGTGTGAAGAGCCACAAAAGGAATATGAAAAATCTTGGGATGACGATAGATTAGAACACGAGTTTTTGATCCGGCAGGCGACCACGGTTAACGTAAATGCAGCTACCCAACTTCTTACTGTTACTCTAGTTGCTATCCAAGACACTAGTGAAAGGTAACCTGTTGTTATTCATTGTTTACTTGATGCGAGTTTTCAACAAACACACCAATTACCTAGCCCCAAACTAAGCGTAAGCTTGTGCTATGGTGACAAGGATAACGTATAGACATACTTATATACATTTATAAACATCCATGACTTAGGTACGAATGCTCGTGCTTATCACGCAAACGCCCCTTGCGGGATTCGAACCCGCAACGGCCTGGTTTAGAAGTCCGTGGCGCGAACCACTCTACCAAGACGGTCGTCAAAATGTACCAACATCTTTGTCAGGTTAAGCAATTTCCAATATTAAAATAATGTATTTTTTTATAAATACTTTGTTTATGCTAAATGCTGCTACCTTTCCTGTGTTTTTAGGTTAAGAGAAGCCCTGACAAAGGAAATATGCCTTGTAAAACAAGCTCTTGAATGGGGAGAGACAGGCACTCCTCCACATCACTGGGATCAGCTAGTTGCAATAAGAGGCTCTTTATCAGACCTGAAGCATAATCTTAGGACATTGCTAAGTATGAGATATCGAATTAGAATTAACCTTGATTATACTATTGACCATAACTCTGCCAGCACACTTCTCTTACCCTCATAAGCACAGGATTTAGATTATTCTGGTCCTCTCATGTCCGCTATTTATATACAGGTTATATGGATTATGCAGAGAAATTGGCTACTGTTGCTGCTGAAATATCATATTTGTCTGGAAACATTGCTGCTTCTGATGCTATCTGTGAAAGGATTGACCATGCTTGCAGGTAACAAAACAAACAAGTGACTCAAAAAATGTTTATTAAAGCATAATGTAATATTTAACTTATGTATTCATTCTAGCATTTCAAAAAAACATTTTTTTCACATTAATCTTCTATGTTATATTAAAAATAACAAAGTGATTTCATAAGATAGGCATAGTATTTTGTGTTATAATAATTCATAAACATATCTTATTAATTAATTAAAAATCAACAAACAGTCACTTCTTTTGACCTTAACATTGTAATATGTATATAATATGTAACAAAATCTAATTAGAAAGCAAACAAAAATATTTTAATTATAATGTTTAAATGATAGGGTTATGTACATTTTATTGGCAGTAATGTTTGATCTCTCCTAGGACATGCAACACTCAAAAGCAGCTGACGCATGAGCTGCAGCAGGAGAGCTTGGAGTTGCAACAACAGGCCATCATCAGCTCGCCTGAACTCGAGCGAAAACTAAAAGAAGAGTCAGCAAATGAAATAAAGACAAAAAAGAAGAAATTTAAATAAATCAACTAAATCAAACCCAAAATTCCAGTTTGTACATAGATCTATTAGGTAGGAGCATTATTAAAATAATATATTTTAAATGTGTTTTTTTTTTCTATTACTCTAATGATATCAATTTTAGTTCTATCTTAGTTACAAATTACACATACCTACATATTGAGGCCAAGTTGCACCACAAATAACAATAACAGGATCTACTTTATTTAATAAAAGAAAAGAAAAACAAAGACATGCATGAAATAAAAATAAATAAACTTAAAACCTACTAAATCAAAATTAAACCCGTGTCCTTTAGGCAAGGAGGCGAGGATGCTGGCTGCGTTACCGCGTTGGATGGCTATACTTATCCTTTGAGCGAGGAACGAGCCAGCTTTACTATTTGCCAAAACAGAGTTTAATTTCGGTGCAATTTTTCCAAAAAGTAATTTAGCGGTTGGACCGTGGGGTCCAAAAGTTTCGACGCCAAACGGCGCAAACACATAATCACTTGCAAGTGATGCATACTTGCGACGTTTGGCGTTTTCAGCTAACTCCGCCGCCGCTCCAGCTTTTAAGGCTGACTCCCTGAGATGACATGGGGCCAAAGTATCGACGCAAGTTGCGTCCCAAACTAATGCCCGACCCCGCTCCCAGGGAATGAGCGTAAGGCCATCGGGTCTCTTGCCATCATCACGGACCAAACCACGTGGTTCCAACGTGGAAGGAACATTGATGCTGGCAAGAGCTCTCCTGATGGCGTCATTAAGAGTAGCGTGGCGGGCGAGACGCCCAGCACTTTGCTGGCAACAAAGACAGTGCCACAAGGAGACGTAAAAACTTCACAAATAGGGGTACCAAGGCGCAGACCCACACACACCCGGAATGACTCACTATCAAAAAGGGTGCCCAGATTTTTTGGTGGTAAAGCATGAAGCCAGTGGCCTGAATCTTTGCAGGAAACTGCCAAGAGCCTAGCACGATAACAATCACTGACAGAATTTTGAAGTAAAGAATTAAAGGTCTCTCTCGCAAGAGGGACATCCCAGAGTTTTTGTTGATGACGTTCCTTTGGGATGTCTGCACTAGGACAGAGACCTTGCCAAAACTCCTCACCTCAGAGAGCTGGCGAGAATGTTTTAAAATTCTTCCAGCTAAAACGGAAGTGCTGTGGAGAGAGGAGAGAAAGGCGGGAAGGGCAACACTAGAAATTTGACGAATTCCGACGCAACCGAAACGAATAGGAAGCGAAGCCTGAACCCAAGAATCATTGTCAAAATGCAAATTTAGAATTTTTTCCAAACAATTTCTAAGGGTGGTATCAAACATTTTTAAGTAATCCGTTTTTTTCCAGATTGGACTAGCACGAAGGTAATAAGTAAATTTAGGCACAAAAAGACAAGATTTTAGGATTGTATAAGCAATGTAAGAATTTAGATGTTCCAATCTGGGGGCTAAAAGGGTGAAATCATTCATTTTTTTGTCAAGAAATGGTTCGATGCCGGTATCCAGAAGAGGGGCACCTAGAAGGCAAAGCGACTCAGAATTTAGAATTTTAATGTTTGGAGCAAGGGAGTTAAATTTATCAATGATATCCTGACGGGAACCAGAGGGAACATGGTTATTAATAAATAGTTCACATTTCGAAAGGTTGAGTTCTAGGCCTATTTTCTTGAAGCTGTCTATAATCCGAACGAGGTCCTGAAAAACAGTATCTGCTTTGCCACCGAGAGAGCCATCATCCAGATACCAGGCATTGAATTTAGAATTTAAGGATGAAATGACAGGGTGGATGCCTAAACTAAAAAGGGCTGGACCTAAAGGATCACCTTGCTGAACGCAGACTGCAGAAATAATCGCATGTTCATTGTAAACTAAATTTGATGGCGTATTGTAACATTGAAATACAAAAGGATAAATCTGAGACGTATGAGCTTGAACTTCATTCAGCATGGCAATCCTATCAAGGGAGTTGAAAGCATTCTTCACGTCAACTTTTAAAAAAACGTCAGATTCGTCATCACAGGCGAGAAAATTACGAGCGGAATGAACCACAGCTTCGCAACCTCCTCTACTGCCAAAACCAAGTTGAATAGGTTGAAAATTTTCCTTCAATGGTGAAGATAGTTCCCGACAGGCTAATTTGGCCGCAAGACGCCGGAAGGTGCATCCAATAGCAATCGGACGAATGCCACCATCTTTTTTTCGAAATGCACAGAGTCTTGCACCAAATAAATACGGGAGGAAACTTTCAACAACTTTGCCAGATAAGAGGAGGTTACAAAGTTTAGTAATATTTGAAAGTAAAGTTCTACCGGCGTCAGCAGCGGAAGCACTAACCAAATCCTTAAGATGTTGGGGAGTGATGCCGTCAATGCCGCCGGCAGAACCAGCCGGAAATGACATTATGGCAGCAAACGTGTCGCTGTCATCAAGAATCTGAAATGGATTAAAATTTTGAGAAGGAGGAACAGGGGAAGAAGGAGAATCTGGACGTGAGGGATGCTTACAACGAAGGCTCTCAAGAGTTTCCTGAGCAGGGGGAGCGAGCGTGTCGTCGGAAAACAAAATACGAGCTGCGTTCTTAAGGTCGCTTTCCATTACCTTATTTTCAACTGATCGAAAAATATTCAATTTCGAAGAAACCAAAAGTGATGAGCGGAATGAAAGGGATGGATTGCGTAAAATTGAGGCATTTTCTAAAAGTGCACGGGTTAAAGATTTAGACGGTGAGTTTACATGTAGAAATGAGTATGAAAATTTGAAAAGGTTTTGCCAGGCAGTTTCAGTGTTGAAGAGACAATTTTGTATGCATGTTGAAAGGCATTTAGCGATCGCAATTCTCGCTCCCCTTGGGATTCTTTTGACCACTGGAGTAGATTGGTGGAGGTGAGTGATAGCAGATTCGAAAGATGGAGAAGGAGCTATTGAAGGAATTAAAGTAGAAGGAAGAGGGAGAGATGAGGGTAAATTAGAACTATTGTGACACCGGACAATATGAATATTAAGGCCCCTCTTTCCTTTAAAAAGCCTATTAGAATTACAAATATGACAGTGAAGAAACTGCGGCTGTGAGTGGGTACCTGGTGATGCTGAAAATGTACTCATAAGAACTATAAACAAATTACACAAAACACAAATAAATTTAGAAATAAACCTGCCAAATTATTACTTACAAAAATAAAATAAACATTCAAAAACAAAAATAATAATAACTAAGACAATGATGACGGTTGCCTGACAGTACTTTCTTTGCGCACACTGGCGCACACATTCAGTCAAGAACTAGACACAAAGGATATGCGATAACAGGTGATTTATTCATGGAGTTTGACTTTAGGTCATTACATAGTTGAGGGTTATTAGAAGAGGGTTGCAAAGCATAGAAAACAATGGAAATTGTGAGAGGCATACCAAACTCCGGGACATATTATATTAAGTGATATTAAATAAAGGAGTTTCGGGATTTAAAGGCTATTATTATTATACATATAGTAAGATGGTGCAACCGAGCCTAATTTGTTAAATTATAAAAAAAGTTACCCTGAAATATTTGTTATTTATACAAAGTATATATTCTATAAATACTTTATATATTTATATAAAGTATTTATTCCTGCCTCTGGCGGTCATTTTTTCAAGTGCAATAATATATTTAGATTGCAAAGTGAATGCTTATCACTTAAAAAAAAAACAATAATTTATCGTATTTGCAAGCTTCATCTTTCGATTGTTAAATACTTGCAATAGTATTTCTTTCGAGTGTTGAGGGTGTAATCCCAATAACATTGATGAAAGCAACGCGGCATTACAGCGTTAAGAAGCACTTGAAAATTTCGACAGGCTCTGCCAACGCCAGGGTGGCCGAGAGGTTAAACAATCGCCCGGCATGCGAGGAACGCGGCTTCGATTTCCGCCTCTGGCGGTCATTTTTTCAAGTGCAATAATATATTTATACAAAGTTATTTGGGAGACATATGAAAGTAACTACCCACGCGCCTCTGAACGCCGTCATTCTTTATTCTGATGTATGTATTTTACATATTTATTATTTTTATGACGCTCAGTCCGGAGTTATTGCGGTGTCTGCAGGTCACTAAATCGACAATTTTTACCACTATTTATGTACAAGCCCCAAAAACATCTAAATCACATGGGCTAAATAAAACCACTATCAAGATGATTTCCAATTAAAATGTAGTTTTGTTCAAACTCGTTCACAATCACAACCATTTATGCACTCGGCAAAAAACAATATCGCGAGTCAACAGCGCGTACAGCTTCATAGTCCGACCGCCTGAGCCCACACCTGAGGGGTACTTGAATTTCAAAATTTAAAAAGTAAAGTCCTAAAAGTCACAAGCGCCCGCACCGCTCATGATCCCCGTTCTCGTCTCCGCACCCTTGTGCCTGAGGACTCAGTTAAGCGGTCGTGCTACAGCGGTATACCGTATGACACTTACTATACGCGTTGAAATAAGAGGCATTAACAATGTAACTCACATATTATGCATAGCAGACCGCACATAATACATGCCGCTTTAAGCACTTAATGATCAACATCATCCTATTTGTAGCTTCCTTACTAGGATCCTACTTAGAAACCTAATTAGGAAGGAAGGATGAATAAGCAGGTGCTCTACTCTGATAACGCATTGTTCGTATTTTTGCGTCTAGCTGTCGCGCTCGTTCGCACTGACATGCTGACTTTAGTGACAGGGACGGCTACGGATATTGTTTTACAGAGTGGGGCCCCAGTGGGGAATCTTCCTATTTCCTAAGTAGGATGCTACACAAATAGGATAGTGTAATAAATGCTTAAAATTGCGGTTGAGGTAAGGCCCGTGGCCCGCATTGCTACGTTTACAAGTTTAACTATACATGGTAATAACTATATAAGTTAAAGTTAACGGAGGCCATTCTCCTGTTTACGATATCCGTACGATATCATTCTGCCGCGAGTGAAAGGGACGGCTACATTCGAAAAAACGGACATGGTCAACCGGAGTAAGGCCTCTGGCCTTATTACAAAAAACTTAGTACCAGGTTTAAGCTAATACTTAAACCTTCACTTCTTACCTTCTCCGTTAAATGTTGGTCAAGTCGCACACACCTTATAACTTATGTTATGTTTAGTATATAGTATGTATATTTTATGTATGTATATAGTATCATTTTAATTTGTGTGCATAATTATTATTGTATGTTTATGTAACTCAGAATATTTATTAGTATTATTAACATTTAATAGCCTTAGTAATTTATGTATGTGTATGCTTAATGTCTTTTTTTTTATTCTTCACCCATTTCCCTTTATTCTGTTAGTTTTCACCGCCGACCCAATTTAATTTTAGACTGCAATTTCTTCCAGACAACCTTCGGGTAGAGGCCGAAGGTTGTCTGGAAGAAATTGCTTTCGGCTTTAAGACCGCCGAAATTGTACCATTCTCTATGAACATTTATGTAAATTGATACTGTGTGTGGTGTGCAATAAAGAGTATCTATCTATCTAAACCTTAAATATGCAGATAAATTAGAAATGACTGACACATTCGTGACATTACATAAAAGGGAAACGATTTTCTGATTCGTCGGCTAATATTTAGGCCTGGTTTTAACTTGGTACTAAGTTTTTTGTAATAAGGGGAACTTGTCTATCTCACTCATCACGTTCACTGCAAAAAAAAAAAACAGTATTCCAATTACCTGCTTAGTGCTCGTGTCTAGAACGTGGCGTCTTTGTTCAGATGCGTCTCGATGTCTACGCGGCAGATGGGGCAGTGCTTGTTGGTGCTCAGCCACTGGTCCACGCACTCCATGTGGAACAGGTGCATGCAGGGGAGCCTCCTGGTAAAGTGTTAATTCGTATTTTTATTTTTTTGTTTAGATATCAAAATAATCATTCATGTAGCTAGATTTGTTTTTCTTTATGAATCAGTTTCGTAAGTATAAGTGTGGGAAGTGGTTTATGCTGCGATAGAAAAAATAAATGAGTCTTTATCATCAAGAGGTGTGACCACGTTCGAATGATGTTTTTAAACTTAAACCAATTGTCAATTCGGAGACGGAGAGGCAGATGGTGCACTTGTCGTCGCGGTGGTGCGGCGCGGGCGCGGTGTACGCGTGCCGGTACGTGTTCCGCTCGATGACGGCGCGCGAGGCCCCGCGGGTACTACAGAGGCGAGGCGAGGCGAGCTACCTGCAGTCGGAGTGCACCTCGAACACGGAGAGGCAGATGGTGCACTTGTCGTCGCGGTGGTGCGGCGCGGGCGCGGTGTACGCGTGCCGGTACGTGTTCCGCTCGATGACGGCGCGCGAGGCCCCGCGGGTACTACAGAGGCGAGGCGAGGCGAGCTACCTGCAGTCGGAGTGCACCTCGAACACGGAGAGGCAGATGGTGCACTTGTCGTCGCGGTGGTGCGGCGCGGGCGCGGTGTACGCGTGCCGGTACGTGTTCCGCTCGATGACGGCGCGCGAGGCCCCGCGGGTACTACAGAGGCGAGGCGAGGCGAGCTACCTGCAGTCGGAGTGCACCTCGAACACGGAGAGGCAGATGGTGCACTTGTCGTCGCGGTGGTGCGGCGCGGGCGCGGTGTACGCGTGCCGGTACGTGTTCCGCTCGATGACGGCGCGCGAGGCCCCGCGGGTACTACAGAGGCGAGGCGAGGCGAGCTACCTGCAGTCGGAGTGCACCTCGAACACGGAGAGGCAGATGGTGCACTTGTCGTCGCGGTGGTGCGGCGCGGGCGCGGTGTACGC
This sequence comes from Pyrausta nigrata, assembly GCA_949316185.1. Lineage (NCBI taxonomy): Eukaryota > Metazoa > Arthropoda > Insecta > Lepidoptera > Crambidae > Pyrausta > Pyrausta nigrata. Next base: position 8,793,553 of record OX438957.1, on the reverse strand, counting down.
GTGCCGGTACGTGTTCCGCTCGATGACGGCGCGCGAGGCCCCGCGGGTACTACAGAGGCGAGGCGAGGCGAGCTACCTGCAGTCGGAGTGCACCTCGAACACGGAGAGGCAGATGGTGCACTTGTCGTCGCGGTGGTGCGGCGCGGGCGCGGTGTACGCGTGCCGGTACGTGTTCCGCTCGATGACGGCGCGCGAGGCCCCCCGCGCCGCGCGCCGCTCCGCCGCCGACGCCGACGCCGCGCGCACCATCGCCGCGATGTGCGCCGACGTCAGACCGCCGCCGGGGACCTGCGACCAAGTACGTTTTTTTTAAATACAAGTATAACAGCTTCGGACAGCGACCGTACAGCCCATTCATCAATTATTTCAACGATTTAAAAAAAAAAGTCGGACAAGCTATGTTAGAAGATACTTTTCGTTCAATAACCTGTGACTGTAACCTGTCTGGTCTGTGTACCAAAAATAAATAAAAGTATTTTTTATTATTTTTAGGCTGGGTTGCACCATCTTACTTTAACATGCTTACATTACTTGTTTGTTACATAGTATAACAAATAAAACAGTATACGATAACTTTTAACAGACAAATTTACTGCTTAGACTTTCCCAAGAAAGACCGCAGTAGTATGTTTTTTGCAGTTGACCTCCCGCTCTTCATGTAGCAAAAAAAAAATGTACGCATGAAGCTGCCAGTGGGAGTATTCCACTTCAGCAGTGTTTGTATTAAACAATACTTGTCATCAAACTAGATCCAGTTTGTTACTGATCCAGTTTAATGACAAAACCATTTGAACAATCAAATTTCAACGGATCGGTTTTTTACGGGACACAGCAAAAAGGATATTCATGTGAATGTTAGTATTAAAACACGTAGGTATACTACTAAAAGGGATACTACAAAAACAGTACCTGCATAAACGGGATGTCTTCGTGGGAAAGGGCTCTTACAGCTGGACACTTTTTCAACTAGGTCAACCTCAAAACTAAGATAAGGTCAACCTCCAGTAGAGCCTTGTAACCTGGCCTAAAAGTTTCAGATTTATAATATTCGTATGGATGTGAGAAAAATCATACATACCGATGGCTGGATAGAGATGTGCAGATGCGGCGGATGCATCTGCAGGTAGTGGTGCATGTGGTGGTGCACCTGCTGCCCGTCACTGCAACACACACATGTACAACGTCAGTATAAGGGCAGTAGCACACCACCGCCAAAAAACTAAAGCGACCCACCGTGGTGGGCTAATTAAGTTGGGTGTCGCGAGCGAGCAGCGACTCGCGCGTGCGTTTTATTGACCGGCGGCACGCAGCACCACGTTGCTGGCTAGACGAACATGAATAAAGTACTAGAAAGGTTTGCTAAATGGCGTTAGTAGCTTCTTGTAGCAGTCAACCCTATCACGTCGCATGATAGTACGTCACGAATAGGTTTAGTGTACTAAATTATCTTGCAATGTATTTCTGTAGGTGTCTCGATGTGCTTGACTCTGAGGCGAACTAAATACCACCATATTGTTGACGACATTGAGAAGATATTTCTTTGAATTTCATTGCAAAGTCAAACTTCTGTACGAAGTACTAGTACTTATTCTGCGACCAAAGGCCTCGTTCATGGAGACGTGATGACGTCTTCATGAACGAGGCCCTTGGTCGAGGCGACCCAGCGTCAAGCGTTTTCTCCGTTCATGGAGATGCAGCATGCGTTGCAATCCCCGCATTTGACGCGTAAAGACAAACATATAGTAAGTATAGTCCGATAAGTTCTTGCGCGACCCTCCTTGCACCCGCAAGACGTGCGGGAGCCGAGGAAGCGCCAATCACACGCGATTTTCAAACCAAATCTATTCCCCGCAACATCACGCGTAACCGTTATTTTTACATACCCTACTAAATAATGCAGTCTCTAGGTATTTTTGCCCTACAAAAGGTGGAGTAAAAGCGTTTATGATGTTATGTTGTTAAGGTATGAAAGCCTAATAAAAATCCCAATTTTCGACTTTGGGAAGAAAAGGCGCGAGTCGCCATCTTGAATTGAATGTGCCAAAATTAGTTTTTTTTTTTAAATAATGTCTCAACAATTAACTTTGTGGCAAAAGTGTCTATGGGAAGTAGAAAGAACACAAAATTACTAACATTCTTCTCATACATGTTTATTCTGTAAGTCTTAAAGGTAAAAAGATACAAGCGCCGAAATAAAATATTTCCTAAAAAAAATATATATCTCTATTTTGGCCTTGGTAGAGTCACGCGGCGCGGGGTGATCCGCGAGACATGCCGGCGATGGCCAAGGTGTATGAAATGTTGCCGTTGTTGTGTGTATAAAATTTTGAATACCACAAATTCACATCGCTTGGCTTTTTTACGATCAGACGTACAGATAAGTTTTGGTCAGGAATCTGGAGTGACATGACAATCGAGCAAACCTTAATGCCAATGATGCACAGCTATGGAGGCCTTACTCGTTGCCGTGGAATCAGTGACAGCGTACTCTTACTGTGGACTTTAGGAATGATATCACTTCACAATGTTTGCGATTGAAGAATATATTGTAATATTTATTTGGATACATCAGAACAACATATCTATACAAGGACTTCACGGGTATCTCGTGACAATCAAGACTTAAAAAAACTGTTGGACTGGTTATCACAACATCCTGCCTTCCCCGAAATCGATTCACTCATTTCTATTAGCACCGGAGAAGTTGGAAATGAAAATAAACCTACAAAACCTACCTAAAATGCTCTGTCGTGTGTGGATTCTCTAGTGATCAGTCATGCGGAAATGCGTTAGAAATTGTAATAGATGACGAGAACTGTAATGACGAAATTAATGTAAATAAATGTATCTACTTTTAGGGCTATCTACAACCAGAACAGTATTTACTGGGGGGGGGGGGGGGGGCTGATGACCTGAATTACAAGCCTTGGCTTATATTAGGCGATGACAATGTAGTTGTAAACATTATTAATTTTAAATAAAAATTTAAATAAATTGATGATTTTTGTAATTTGTTTTTCTTCTGCCAGATGTAACTATTTACCTATAAGACTTACAGAATAAACATGTATGAGAAGAATGTTAGTAATTTTGTCTTCTTTCTACTTCCTATAGACACTTTTGCCACAAAGTCAAATGTTGAGGCATTATTTATAAAAAAATACTAATTTTGCCACATTCAATTCAAGATGGCGGCTCGCGCCTTTTCCAAATCAGTAAATGGATATAGAGTGTGAAACCTTTTTTAAAGAAATTACCACTCGTGGAAGCGATGGTAGATTTATGGTTAGACTCCCTTTTCTTCATGATCGTCCACCTCTCGGTGATTCTAAAACCAATGCCTTACGGCGATTCCATAATCTTGAGAAGCGTTTGCAAGCCAATCCTAATTTTCGAGAGAAATATATTTCCTTTATGCGTGAGTACCTTGACCTAAACCATATGTCCCTTTCTTCATTTGACTCGACCCGGGAACATTATTTTATCCCACATCATGGAATTTTTAAGTCCGGATAGTAAAATCGTGTTGTGTTGGTTAAAAAGCACTCCTCACCTCCTTCAGACTTTTGAGGCTAATTGTGTCTCCTAGATTAATAATAGTCCTACATCTAGTGAATGGAGGCACGTCCCAGGCTACATGAACCCTAGTGACTGTGCATCGAGAGGTATGTCAGTCACCCGACTGATCGACCACTCCCTTTGGTTTTCACCTTTGTGGTTGACGCAGTCTCCTGACAACTGGCCCGGTATTTCGGAACCTAACCCAAGTAGTGATCTCCCTGGACTACGTTGTTTAGTAGTCTCAGCCGATGTTCCTACCCCGGATCCCTCATTCTTATTAGAGCGGTATAGTTCTTTCAACAAGCTAATAAACGTGACTTGTTACCTAAGGCGGTTTTTATTTCCTAAATCTTACACGTCCTACCTAGGCCCTGAGGAACGAAGAGATTACCTTTTGTTTTTGGTGAAAATTGTTCAATTTACCTCCTTTTCTGATGAACTTGATCGCTTACGGCGTGGCGATCCTATCACTAACTCCCTGAGAAAGTTGAATTTATTTCTAGATGACAGAGGCCTGATTCGAGTTGGAGGTCGATTACGAAACTCCGATCTATCCTTTGATGCGCGCCATCCCCTTCTTCTGCCTAAGAATGGTAATTTCGTGAACATCCTTATTTCACATTACCATCGCGAGAATGCTCATGCAGGTGTTAATGCAATTCTTGCCATGTTAAATAGAGAGTTTTGGATCTTGTCTGCACGTAGAGCTATTCAGCATGTGATTTTTAAATGCCTTCCCTGTTATCGTCTCAAGGCGGCTGTATCTCAACCCTTCATGGGTGACCTACCTAAAGACCGCGTCACGGCTGCTAGACCGTTTGACGGTGTAGGTACCGATTTTGCAGGACCCTTTTTTACCAAAGTCCAGGCCTATAGGAACAAAAGGTTAGTGAAAAGTTACCTGTGTGTATTTGTCTGCCTTTCGACTAAAGCCGTTCACCTTGAGGTTGTGTCAGACCTAACTACTGAAGCCTTCATTGCGGCATTTTCCCGATTCGTGTCGCGTCGTGGTGTACCTCGCCTAATCCGATCCGATTGCGGTCGAAATTACATCGGTGCCAACAATTACCTGAAAGAGTTAGTGTTTCCTGCCTCAAAACCAGGCGGCTATTGGTTCCGAGCTTTCAAAGCGGAACATATCCTGGGTTTTCGATCCTCCTGTTTGCCCTCATTGGGGAGGTCTTTTTGAAGCTGCGGTTAAATCGGCGAAATCGCACCTAAAACGAGTAGTAGGCGATACCCCCCTTACGTTTGAAGAGCTGACCACTGTTTTTGCTAAAATTGAAGCAGTTTTAAATTCACGCCCATTGTGCCCACTTTCTCCGGACCCTAATGATGTCGAAGTGTTAACTCCCGGCCATTTCCTAATTGGACAACCCTTAACTGCACTTCCGGAGTACCCTTATAAAGACGTAAAATTGCATCGCCTTAGACGGTTTCAGCTAATCCAACAAATTACCCAGCACTTTTGGTCTCGCTGGCATTTAGAATACCTAAATACATTACAAATTAGAAATAAATGGACCTCTCCTTGTGATCCTCCTAAAGTGGGTGAGCCAGTACTCATAAAAGATGACAACCTTCCCCCTTTGCAGTGGCGTCGTGGACGCATTATTAATTTATACCCTGGCCAAGAACAAGTTGTTCGTATGGTAGATGTTAAAACTCCTACCGGTAGCCTAAAGAGATCTTTGACGAAATTAGTTCGTCTTCCTGTCCAGTGAACTTCCTTTCCCTTGGCTTCCTAATCTTCTCGTAAACACTTGACGTGTTTAGGGCGGGCGATATGTTTACTACAATATTTTAGATTTGTTTGTGTACCTGCCTTATTTTTATTTGTTTAAAACGTACCATGAGAACCCCGAAGGTCGAGTCGACATCGAGACGTTACCTATGACACATGTACTAGACCGACCAGAGCGCTTTCGCCGCGTGTGTATCCTGTGAAGCTCCTTACAGACATTTCGAGTGATTGTGGCCTGTGAAGTGATACCTAAACCGAGACCGGCAAGTACCTAGCTATAAGTGCTCCGACCTGACCTATTTTCCACCTATCATTGTCGCCCTCCACGTGTAATCCATTGCCTAAACTCTCAAACAACCGCTTTTACTCCACCTTTTGTAGAGCAAAGGCTTTTATAAGTCCCCACAGACTGGGCTAAAACCGACTGCCGTCACATTGTTTGTTTTTTGGATTGCCAGCACTTTTTTGCACAGTCGGAAAATTCAAATCTTGCGTTATATTTGGGATACCCTTTATAATCTTATCATATGCAAATGTCCTACATATTTGATTGTGACAATGCCGATTGCTGATTGTGTACAAACAATTACTTTTAAAATAAACAAAAGTGCATTTACACGACGACTTTATCGTGTCATCTCACAAGCAATTAGCTAATCTTATTAGTAACGAACAAATTATAATGTGGTTTCCACTGATATTGATTCGTTTGTGATAAGTTCATAGACAAGACAAGCGTCATTGCTCAGTCGTTATTGAACTTGAAGATAAAATAAATAAACGGAAAATAATTTCATATAACGAAGTATATCATTGAGTTACTCTCTGACTTCAAGAAAGTAGGTATGTACTTTATTAAATATCAATTTGGTGCATTATTTTATACCAAAAAATTTATATAATAAATAAATTGTATTACTTACAGGACCATAGGTGCGGGCGCAGCGCCATTGCCGATGCTTTGGTTGCTCCGGTTGGAGCGTAAGTCGCGGGGCTCGAACTCATCTGGATACTGAAAAATAAACACTATTTAATAACATAAAGGGGTCAATCAACTTTTCGTTGTCACGTGTTTTCCACCCTTTCTCAATAGAAGTCTTATTATGATAAGACCCGAAATAAATGTAATACTTTGCCCTTGTATTAAAAAACCCAGATTATTAACCTACCATTTACAACACTTTTCAACGTAATTTAACTTTTATAAGTATCTGCAAAGTTAGTGAAAAAACGGTTTGTCCACTGGATCACTATTTTTTTTCTATGATTTAGTATTGTTTTGAAGGTATGACATACATTACCATACCTATGTAAGGGTTACTTAAAATATGAATGCTTTTTTTACTTAGCGCAAGAACCAGAAGAACTTGTAATTCAGAAAAGATTAAGAAACAACAAAAAGTTGATTGATCCAAAGACGTTTTATAGAAAACTTACACACCATTAACATAATTAATAAGGAAAAAAACTTTATCCCGACCTGTCTCAATGCCATGCAAAATGTATAGTCGATTATTATTACACTGAGTCAGCGCCATCTGGTGGCAGGTTAGTGACACCATCTTTTGACACATGGTAGTAGGAGGAGAGTCAGTCACTCCTTATTGAAGAGTTACAAAAATAAATCTTTTTTGAGATTGTTTCTATTTTAAACTAGTGTCTTGAGATTAAGAGTAAATAATAATAATAATAATCCTTGGCCGATTTCGGCTACGGTGACAATAACTCTGCTACAATGGGTCAACGGTGTACCCTGATATGGCTAACATATCCAATTTTGGCACTAAATGTTCTGGCGCAATGTGGACACGTTAAGGTACCGTTGACGTAATTATAATGGATTGAGGAGGAGGGTGGTCTATTTTTGATTGCGTCCCTTTTTTCATCAAGTTCAAGCCTCCTCTGTTCTTCAAATAATTGGACCTGCCGATGCACCAGATCTCGCCATTGTCTCCGCTGCTCAGCCAAACCTTCCCAACCCGAGGGATCCATATTGCACCTTTTCATATGTCTTTTCAGAACAACTTTGTATCTGAGGAACTGGCCGCCTTGTTTCCGCTTGCCGTCCTTGAGTTCTGAAAAGAAGATGCGTTTTGCCATCCTCTCGTCGGACATCCTCGCAACATGACCGCACCAACGCAACTGACGCCGCATCAGATAGGCCTCCATACCACAAACATTAGCCCGACGCAAAACGTTTGTGTTTCTGACTCTATCAGACCAATGGATATTCATAATATCTCGAAGGCACTTAAGGTGGAATCTATCCAATTCGCGTATATGCTTTCGGTATAGAGTCCATGTTTCTGAGGAGTACAGAAAGTTCGGCAGGATTATCGCCATGTACACCTTGATCTTAGTGTTGAGCTGAAGATCATGAGAGCGGAATACCTTTTTCCGGAGTTTACCAAATGCTGCTAAAGCAGCACCAATTCGGTTATTAATCTCCGAGTCCAGGTCACCCTTAGAAGTAATGATGCTTCCCAGATATTTAAACTTATCAACCTGCTTAAGGGTGGCACCGTCAACTTGCAGATTCAGTGGGACATGTTGTGATGTGTCCATGGCCATAAAAGAGTAAATAAAGAAAATTTAACGTACCGTGGTAGGAGGAGGGGGCATGGCGTAAGTGGGCGGGAAGTGTCCGAAGGCTCCGCCCATGTCACCAATGGTGCTGCGTCGCTGTAGCTCCTGGAATCACACTTGGTTTTTTAAATTTAGGATAAAACATTTACCATGGTTTAGCAAATTTAGAAAAGGTTTCATGAGGTGAAATCCCAGAAGAATAGTACATTACATACGACCTACCTTTGTCGACCCAGCCACACATGTACTTTTACATCATAACTAAACAGCAGAGTGAGTCATGTCAGGTAAAATAGAGAAAACTTAAATAAAGAAAGAAAATGCGCACCGTAGTAGGGGGAGGGGGCATGGCGTATGTGGGCGGAAAGTGTCCGAAGGCTCCGCCCATGTCGCCCATGGTGCTACGTCGCTGTAGCTCCTGGAATCACAATTTGTGTTTATAATTGCGTAAATATCATGGTTGACTACACATTCTGAACATTCACTTTTATGCAATCAATTGAGAGACTTTCAAATTACACAAATGTTAGCGTTCATCATTGTGGAAGACAGATAATGTAATTGATTATAAATCTACATAAATACGTGGAGATAACGGATCTCATCATTGGAATCTCTTGAATTAAATTAAAGTCATTGTTTGCTATTTTCCCCGTGGAAGAAACGAAAAGAAACAGACATGTAATTTAGGATTTAAAGATAATTTTAAAATTATGTTCAATCATCATCCATCATGACTTAAATATGGGTGACTGTTGTAAATAAGGTTCAAAAATAAACGGTATGGGTGTTTTTCCATGACACGTCTACGCTTTACAAGCAATAAAAAAGTATGGCGGGAGACGGTGAGCAGAGTGCTGATTCCGAGTATTTTCGTGAGTTCGCTATCGATTTTTCAAACTTGCCGCTACCCCTAGCTTAATTCAAAACTGTCAGTAAACACTAGGAATACTTACGAGCATGTGGTGCTGCCGGTGCCACAGCCTCTCGTGCACGATGTACGGCGGCGCGATGGACATCACGTCGCGACGACGATCGGCCACTGCAAGTTATCATCGCGTTACTATAGTTTGACAATTTCGTACGCGAACCTCCTGCCCCCAAACGTGAGAGGCGCGTAGACGCCAATCTCACGCAACTGTCATAGGGAATCCCCTTCCCCGCAACATCACCCGTTCCCGCTACATTTAGCATGCCTCGCTACCCGCAGGTCTGACGCTCGATAGAAGCTGGAACGAAACGCAGGTGCAGCGATTTATGAGTTTTCACACTCCCTACTCGGCAATGTTCAATTACACATCAAGTAACCCTGACCAGGCCTGTGTATCTCCCCGCGGAGGTAGCAAAAACGTACCTACGCGCGGCGCACCTACGTAGGTGCTAAAACAAGTTGCGTGTCGCTACCGGCCAGAGCCACGCTCGCGCGTTTTATTCACCGGCGACCGCGCGGCTACGTTGCTGGCTGGACGAGAATGAATAAAGTACTAGAAAGAGGCGCTAGATGGCGTTAGAAGCTTCTCGTAGCAGTCAACCCTATCGCGTCGCGTGATATTACGTATAGGTTTAGTGTATTATAAATCATATTCCAGAGCAATAAGTATGAAATTATCTTGCAATGGATTTTTGTAGGTGTCTACACGAAAATGTGCTTGACTCTGAGGCGAACTAAATTACGCCATATTGTTGACGACATTGAGTAGACATTTCTTTGAATACAATTGCTAAGTCATACTTCTGTACGAAGTACTAGTATTCTGTGCCCTGACTCAAAGTGAGTCATTGCATCCCTAGGGACATGTTAAATGAAATTTCATTACGCCCCTAGGGAGGCAAAGTGATTTGAATTTCGAATAAAAAGTTCGTAGACATGATCACAGAATACTAGTACTTCGTACAGAATTTACTTCGTACAATTGTATTCAAAGAAATGTCTACTCAATGTCGTCAAGAATATGGCGTAATTTAGTTCGCCTCAGAGTCAAGCACATTTTCGTGTTGCAATCCATTGCAAGATAATTTCATACTTATTACTCTGCAATATGATTCATAACACACTTAATCTATTCAGTGACGTACTATCATGCGGCGCGCTAGGGTTGACTGCTATACGAAGCTAGTACCGCCATCTATCGTTCCTCACTAGAATTTACTCGTACTCGTCGCGGCACGCGCAGCCAACAGCTTAGCGCCGCGCAGTATAGGCTAAGAGCTAGCAGCTAATCTTAAATGTTTGTAACTTTTTTATCGTGTTGATTAAGAAATAAAAATTCAATTTAGTATTTCAAACCCATTTTTATTTAATGAAAAAGTAACTTCAAACGCCTAAAAAAACCAAACTATAAGTGCTTAACTTAAACATATTTCTTAATTTCTTTCTTTGAGTCTTTAAAATGACGGTTATTGAATTTTAATGTCGCGTATATACGCAGCCTGATAAATAGTTTTAAAAGATATTCAACTGGAAAACACGAGCAAGGAATTTGCGGAGGTATAGTTTGAAACAATTCATACATTTGTTTGCCTGGACTCATTTGAATCAGTATTTCAAAGTTTTGTGTGAAATTTGCTTCTAAGCTCTGTACATATTCTATAAATTCTTTTGGAGGCATTTTCAAACTGCCGTAAAATGAAGAATTCTTGTTGAAGGCTTTAAAATGGGTAAACAAATTGGTTTCCCCCAACTCAGGAACATATGTTAAAACTTCGTTTAAATTCATGCACTTGTGTTTATTCATGCACTTATACAGAAGATATCCAGAAACATAGGTTAATGCATTTTCTTCCGGTAAATCTACTCTGTAGTCTGTTTCACCATCTAAAAATACTGCAGAACTGCGTGATGGAGAAACGGCGCTTTTCTTGCTCGTGATTGTCAATTTCATCATGTCTTCAGCTTTGAGAAGAACTCCGCATATATCAAGTTCACAGTTAGCATCGGGTGAATTCTTTAACATATTGGAAAAAAAGAGCTTTGAAAAAGCCCTACGGAACTGGATCGGCGTGGGCTCAGAGCAAGAGCCACCTTGCTGCCTGATGGAACCAAAAAAATTTTTTCAAAGCATCTTGATTTAGTTTTCGAGTAAATATATGTTGAATTCCGTTTTCTTTGAGGTCTTTGTACAACATCTTGATTGCCTAAATAGATATTTGAAAGTTAGCAAAAGATTTGATGTGCTTTGTGTTATTTTTTCCGGTTTTTTTATTTATTGCTATAATAGTCGAAAGCATATTTTGGGCTTCATCTAAAACTTTTTCCTGAACATCGGTCAATTTAAAGGCAGTATTAAATTTGTTTTCACATTTAACTCTACTGGAATTCAAAACATCAAAAAGGTTATTCATAGACTCTATAAATTTGGCAGTCATTCTGGCTTCTTCTTGAAGTTTAGCTAGGTCGATGTAAGTGTCGAGTGCTGCAGCCACAGTATGACCGAAAATTTAAACGGCATATTTCACTTTCATTTTTTGAAAGTTATTGGGTTTCATATAAGATTCCGTTATTTTTGGTATAAGTCTTAAATTTCTTTTTTTTTGATAGTCATAAAGTTGTCTGATATAATCCCAAGATATTCTTTTGCCATCGTAGTAGAAGTCACTGGTTAATAGATTATTACGTAAACATTTGATTAAGTGTGGCACGTCAAAAATATAATATATTTTCTTATTTATACATAAAAAATGGGTTTCTAACCGACACTCCTTTCACCTCTTTGGCAAATTTGTCGAAGTTCGAGTCTTGATCAGTGATTATAGCTTTTACGTCAATTCCTATTCCAGAAAGTTTTGAAATTACTTCTTCTAACCACACATCTAATTCTTCGTAATGCCTTGCACTGGCAAGTAATGCATATGCTAGTGGTTGTTTCCATTTAAAGTGAATTCCTTGTAGCATTATAACATATGCATTACTAGCGATTTCGGGTGTCACTTTTCCATTAATAGTGTGAAATCCAATTACCTACTTCATCCGATTTAATATCGTAGTATAAATTTCGTTTCAGTGTCATTTCGTCAATACAAATTGTGAAGTACTTGGCTTTATCAGGAAAAGATTTTACTTTTAATTCTAAACTGTCTAGAACTCTATCATCCAATTTCGGAGGTATGTTGAATTTATGCTTGAGTAAGGTGGTTTTACATGGTAATTTTAAAACAGTCTCTAAGCATCGGTAAGTTGGCGGACTTGAGTAGTGTAAGTTTAAAGCTAAGAGTTTGTATTCTGCGTCATATCTGTTACCTTTAAATTTATTTTTAAGTTTATTCTGCCACTCAATTAATTTCATAAATCTATTGCCAACTTCATCTTCAGGATCATGGAGGATCGGGGAATTTTTTGATTCTAATTCTCTTTCTATTTTTTTAATTTCAACGTGAAGCCTTCGACATTTAGCTTTACTAATTTTTAGTTCCGCATTAAGTTTACGTTTTCGTGGGGTTTTTGCACTGAGCACTGACGATGTTTTGCGTTTCCTTATGCGATACCTGTGAAGATTCAGTTTGAGTTTCAACTGACTTAGTTCTTGCTTTTTTAGTTACTATGTTATGCAATATGCTTAATTTCGGTGAAGGTTTTGTAAAATCATCAGTGACCTTATCAACTTTTGATCGAGATGTTCCTTCCTGAGAAAGATTAGGCAATAACAATTTCGGGACGGCATCCTGATTGAGCCTATGAATGACTTTGATTGAAGATTTTTCAAAATGCGACGAACAGACATAGTAACTTAAAGGTTTTAAATTTTCTTTTGTCAATAAATCTTCTCTATCCATTGCTGTTAACCATTTTCGCCGCCTGAAATATCCAAAAAAGTATTAGGTAATTTAAAAAGACTAGACTAGACTAAACATATTCAAGAACTAGTCAGATGGGAATTCTTTTAAGAGTTTGTATTATTGTTAAAATAACAAATTAAACCATTAGTTATCTACACAAATTATTATGGGTATGGGTATTTATGCCTGCAATAAAAAACCCATATATGTATAATATAAAATACAACTCAAAATATGTTAGAACAAATAAATAAATTTCAAGGTTCTTGGTATGTTCTTTTAAAACAACACAAGTGATTTAAAAATGTGGAAAACGCAATCGTTCAACCGGATGTCGCACAGGATTTGAAAACATAAGTACTTAACCGGCGACTTGAAGAAAATATGGACTCCGTACCGCGTTCCTAAAGAGTGAAGCAGGGTTCAAGCCTGTGTGTGTGAGTTCATAGGGTTACAATAGCGGCCGATCGGCTTACTTTGGTATAAGTGTGTGCGTGAGAAGATCGTGTATTTACGACGATGATGATGTTTTAATGTAGGCGACACTGAGTCGATATTTTTCTTCACGTCGATGTACTTAACATACTACATTTAAAAATGAGCACTTTTTAAAATGAGTAAATAAAAGCTACGGCTCCTAGACTAGCACACGTTCGTCCTTTTTTCTAGGGTAGATAAGTAGGTACTTCATATTTTGAAAATAATTAAGTAACAATAACATTTCATTTAAACAGTTCAGTTAACTTCATGTGTTTGGCTCTTGGTCTAACTAAATACAACAAACGAAACTGTAAACTAAATAGCTATCAGAAAGTCTTTAAATTTAATAAATTCTGAATTAATGAAATCAAAATTTCAAATCTGTAGGATTTAAGGTAAATAGGTACACATTTCTCTATTTTGGTAAGTACCTACTTTGCCAGCAAGGGCAAAAATAGTCAATCGTCAGTCTTAAACGTCAGATATCCCTTTAACTTTAATAAATTAATGAAAGAATTGTACTAGGTAAGGTAGTCAAGTAATTTTCTTAAACTATGTTCATATTATTAAACCATGCACCAATCACAATTTCATAATAAACCACTTTTAAAGTATCTAGGACTTTACCTCTCAGTGTCCGCAGGCAGCGTAAAAAAATTAAATTTGGATCCAAATTAACATTTAAACAATTAAACACTGCACAGTATTTACTTGCACGTTTTCTTTTTCTCTCCATTTCTGTAAAAATGGTGAAAACCGGGCGCGTACTTCACTTCTCGCTTGCGAAACGCAAACTGTTTTAGCCTCGCTGCCGGCTAGCGACACCCAACTTGTTTAGTCCCTACGTAGGTGCGCCCGCGCGTAGGTACGTTTTTGCTACTTACGCGGGAAGATACACAGGCCTGACATGATCACACTAACCCGTCCCGCACCAAAGAGGATATTTGAAATTTGAACCTGGCAGCCAAGAATACACATGGAATGAAAAAAAAGCGCGCGCTTCTTAAAAAAGAAATAAATAAAGAAAAAAATTTTATGTAGGTATTTTAAGAAATTACAAACAATGTTTTCGTAAAACTGTTTAGTGACGAAGCTTATAACACCGGAGTCCATTAGATGTAAAGCTGCTGGTATTATTAATAATAATAATTTACTGCCAGAAAAGTCAAGGGATCTATACTTATAGATAAAATAAGGTATTTGTAGTACATTTATTTATTGCCTCGTAGGAAGTGTGAAAAGCAGAGTATTCTTCTCGGGGATAAAGATGTCTTCGTCTTGGGCGAGTTTAAATCCCTCGTTTCACACAGGATTCTACTTTTAACTCCCTCGCTGCGCTCGGGAGTTAACTCTCGATACCTTCGTTACGCTCGAGATTCAAGATGACGCCCATGACGTAAGACATCACTTTACCCCCTTGGTGAATAATCTACTATTACGTTATTGACTGCATATACATTTTATCCATATTAGGCTCTTTATGGACATTTGATTGATCAAGGCCGTTTCTCTGATAATTAAATAATATCTAAAATTCGAACTATATAGAATTTATTTGAGACTAGCTGTTGCCCGTGACATCGTCTGCGTAGACTCGACGACACAAAATGACCGAGTTCTAAGCCTCAATTTTAGCAACTCATTCTTATTTTAATAAGAACATACTCTCCGTTTTTTTCGAACAACAGAACAGAATGTCTCATAATTGTATAGCAACGCATATTACCTTAAAAAAAGGTATATATAATTAAGTTTGCTTGTTTACCTTTTTTAAACCATTAAAAAAGGTAAACAAGCAAACTTAATTATTGAAAAAACAAAACACCCGACTGCAAAAAATATTATATTATATAAAATTATTATTATATTATTTAAAATGGTCTTTTGACTGGCTTTCATTTGATATGGTAAGGAAAAAATCAATCCCTCTTCCCCCCTTTATTTCCATTTGCGGGCGCCATTTTTAAAACTATAGCCCATGTCACTCTCACAATATTGTCAAATTCAACGACACCTCTTAAGTCAAAAACTGTCGTTTGGGTTGTAGGCCGTGCCAAACAATTATACATACCTACATACTCTCGAAAAACATAACCTTCTTTCCGCAGTCGGGTAAAAAGAACAGAAATAAATAACTTACTGTGCGCAGGCGCCGGCGTGTGGTACATGTGGTAGACGGGCGGCGCGTGCGCGTGCGGGTCGGGCGGGGGGCCCGCGTGCGCGCAGGGGGGCGCGGGGGGGCCGCTCGGGGGGGCTCCGTGACCCCCGTGGGTCCCGTGCGCTGCGTGCGCGCAACAGCACCCGCGACACGAGACGACGCAGTTCCCGCGCGCTCTGATCATTACGTAATTCATTAAGGTCTGTGCTCACTACACCGTACGATACCTTGACCGTGCTAGGACCGTATAAAAAGTACACGTTTCATCCTCGACCGTAGCGTAAAAAGTTATAGTTAAAAATGTTTAAGCTCGGTCGATGCACCGTTCTGGCACTGTAAAAACAAATACCGCGTGTATATGCTTTCAACTTTATAACTTCTAAGTATAGGGTTGAAAATTAAATATGACTGTATGTCATTGTACGGTACGGTGTAGTGGGCTGGGCACAGACCTTTACCTGCTAGATTAAACTTTTACAAGTTTAAAACTTGTCAGTAAAAGAGAGGAGGCCTTTGCCCAGAGGTACATAATTATGAGACTAAACACATGCTGAACTTAAAACCATCCAATAGTTTAGTGATTTACATAACTTTATAGATAATTATGTCACCAATAATATTGGCTGTGTAGTATTTATAAACCTTCCATTATTTTTTCTGTAATAACTAGAGGTCGGAATTAGGTAGAGTTATTCATGTACTTACACTGACTTCATACAGCGAAAGAATAAAGTGGATATGCCTCAAATCCCGAGATTAATTTTAAAGAACAGATAAAATCCCGTGATTTTTTTAATAAAAAGTTATTTACTTTTACACACTTTAAACTACTGCACGCGTGACGAACTTACATCAATGAAATCGGATGTCCGAAGTTGCAAAATTCCAATACGCGCGATGTTGCCACATTTGTAGTTCGCACAACATAGGTTGTGAGAACAAAATAATACAATAGCGGAAATGCGGAGCACTCCCCGCTTAACAGAATGTACTAGATTTTGTCTCTTTCTACCGCATTCAAACTATCTATTAGCAATAAATCGGCTTACTCATTCACTCAGCTATAAATGATTTAATAAATCAGTTTGCCGAAAAAAAGGCAAGGAGAGTGTATATTTAATTTGAATTGCTTGTAAAAATTTTAGAAAAAGTGACAATAATGAATAAATGTTTCTTTCAATTTTATGCAAAAATTTTTCTTTTGTGAGAAATCTTTACCCTTCCTAAGGGCCCCCTAACAAATTTTTATACAGGGCCCCGCCAAAGCACGCTACGCCTTTGCCCTGGCCTGTTTACTGGATTCTGGACTCTACTTAATACGGGACACGGGATTGTCCATTAGAAATTCCGGGAAGGTCCACATTAATATCAACATTTCGATGCAAGTACATAAATAACTCTACCTAATTCCGACCTAATGTAATGTATTATTTCTTTTTTATCAATTTAGGTAACAACGTATTAACATCCGTCGCGTACTGGCGGGTTTATTTATCTGCTGGCTGACATACATACGTAACGTCAATTGTCGGCCTGTCGTATCACCGAATTATGAGAGTGAGGAAACAGTTAGTGCACCTGTGTATTGCGCACACATTTGTGCACTATAATATCTTTCGCGCAGTTGGCTAATCTCTGCTGAGATAGGCCGCTGTAGTCGAAATTCGGCTAGGACGACCTATTTATAGTTACCTGCGGACAAGATGCGCATGTGGCGGCTGGTGCGACGCGTATCGCTGTTCGTGTCGCGGCGGCGGTCGCTCGTCGCCCGCGGCCATCGCGTACTCGCCCGCGTTCGTGCCCACCGATCGCTCGGGAGATGCCGTTAGGTCTATAACTGCACGCTGGGGAGGTGGGGAGGAAGCTACTCTTAGTAATATTTTTTCAAGTTTTCATTAGTTTTATTTGTATATTGATCAATAAAATTTAGACTATACTACACATGTTATCTTGATTGCATTTAATTGTCATTTATTTATTTCTTTATTTACACATGGTATATTACAGTGCAGAACACCAAGGCGCAGCATGAGGAACGTGTTGCACGCTCCGTGATTGGCGTTTGCGGTATCGGAAAATATAGATTAAACAACATTAATCTATTTCATGAAAATATAAAAAATATGGAAATATTTTTAGAAACTAAAATGTAATTTAAAATTCCTGGCATCTAAATTAACTATATGCAAAATATGTTTTCTGTTTATTACTACCAGCAAATACCCTATAACTGATGTGCTAGCCGTGCCTACATTAATTTACTATAGCAGGAATTTGAAAATATCTTGATTTGTAAAGCCTTGCACATACATCATTTCCTTTTAACTAGTATGAGGTCTGACTGGTTTCTGAGATCTGATAAATTTTTTTTTGGCTATCTAACAGAAAACCACGAAAATAAGGCATTACTGAGATAATTCAGATATAACTTCCTACCGGATTGGTGTCTTCTCCTAGCACTTGAACATCATCATCTGAACTGGAATCAGACACCCAATCTAATTGCAGGTCTGGGGCTGACAGCACTCCGGCTGTTGGCACTGGATTGGTCTGGACCTCCTGAAAGAACATTAATTTATTATGTGTCTTATTTATTACACTTTGAACAAAATACATTTATTTCTTATTTTACAGCAGATAAAAACTACCTGATCACGATTATTATTTGTTCTAGCTTCTGTTTGTGTAGTCCTCCCCATACTAGTTCCAGGTTGAGGTGATTTTTCCTTCACTCTCCTGTCTCCCCCCCCATTCATATCACAACATCTCTCATTTTCCCTCTCCATTTTCACACTGACATCCTGAGCACCTGCTGAACTTTCATTTGAATTGTTTGATGTACCTGGTTCAACCTTCACTCTAGGTTGAGCTGTAGCCTCTACTTTTACGATACTATTTGATACAGGCACAGATACATTATCTTCTGAATTTTGTGCAGAAGGTGGTTCAGATTCTTGCTTTATAATTGTACCTTGTGTTCCCGGCTCCTCTTTTACTTGTGACAGCATAGTATTAGACGTTCCAGCTACATTATGCTGTGAACACTGTCTATAAGGTCTATGATGGTGATGGTGGTGATAATGATGAGATCCATTTTGATGATTAAAGTGGTTAGGGCTGTGCCTCTGACATTCACTAACAATTGAGTGGCTATGGGCATAGGTACTGCCATAATTTGATCTGCATCCACAGCTTGTTCTATTTGCACAATTACAAGACAAGTTTTCTTGTTTTATGTGTGCATTAGCAAAACAGTTGTGATGAGGCCTGTGATTATTATGATGGCAATGCGTTCTCCCACAATTATGGTGCTCATGAGCACCAGCATTGCTTTCTGTGTTGATATCTGCTGCTGGTGTAGTAACTTCAATACGGTCATGGGACTCTCTTTTGATTGTGACTCTTGGGGATGGTTCACTAGTGTGGCCATAATTTCTTTCAGTGACAGGTTCACTTTCAGTAACTACACCAGAGCTCTTATGATGATGACCAGCACCATTGTCACATTGCTTTTTTCGAGGAATAGATATATTATCCTCCTCTTCTGAGCTAACTTCTATTAAATTTGCATTAGTACCTTCATTTTCCTTGGACTGCCGTCTTCTTGGTGATATGTTTAACTTACGACTAGGTCTTTCCAATGCATGTGGTTGATTACTTCTTAAATGGTTTCTGCCTGTAGCATTGATATGGTTATTGTGCACTGCATGAGGTTGCACAGGATCATAATCCATGGTGGTGGAAGAGCTATTATCTTCTCCTTGTGGTAGTGTGTATGCCACAGGATGTGGCGCATAGTTTCTATCATCACTAAGAACTATAACATTGTTAGCATGGTACGGGGCAAAGACATACTCTAGACCAGGTCTAACACCAGCTCCATAATGTTGATAATTAGGGTAGTAGTAGCCTCTCTGGTTTAAAGGCTTAGGTTGGTATCTGATATTAACATCAGGGAATCTCTGACCATTTAGATTTCCACTATCTAAGTTGCTTCTACCCAGAGCATAATCTAAAGAACTAGAACTGTCTGGTAAAGGTTGGTATTCTTCTGGAACTGGGGTGTGAGCCGAGCCTGGTGGGGCAACTGAGGTCATGTTCAGTTCAAATGGTTGAGTAGGTGTTGTGGAGTTGACATAGTTAGATGAAACGGGTTTGGACGTATCCTCGCCGGTGACTGCAGAAACGGCTTCTGAAGACGTCGGAAGGACTTCCACTTCATCATCACTCTCGGCAAAAAGAGCTTCACACTCCATTTCCTCTGCAAATAAAAAGGTTGTGTAAAAATAGTCTATAATAGCCGTATCTTAGTAACTCCACAAAGATTAATTACCATTTCTGGGAGGATTATCAGAAGCAGATGATGTATAAACAGTGTCCAGAATAGCGGCTAGGGATGATGGACCGGGAATATCCCACGAAGATGACGACTGGTCACCTTCGTATCCCTTTTCGGTCATATTATTGTTAATATTGTCCCGTCATATTGTTTAAAACAGTGGGAAATGCCACAAGGGAACTTCAACTTGTTTGTAGTCAACAAACATGGAGAATTGTTTTACAATATATACATAAACTAATGAATTACTATTTCACACATTGCAAATACATAGTTTGTAAACTATTTTGTCCACTGGAACAGATAAGAACACTGGAATTCCACATGCGAGGGAGAAAATGCGAAATTCATGACCAAAATTTACAACAAAACTGAACAAATTGATGTTGCCATTATTGAACACTTTATGGTGTGTGTCAGTCAAAGGCACAGTTTATTATACAGGCCAATCAATCAAGTTCAATTTTGACTTGTTTCAAGTGAGGCTTGCAGGGGGGTGAGCTATAATAACAAAGAATATTAATAACCGCTTGAACGGCCATGGGTACTGTTAGTACCCAAAACGAAAATTGTAGTTGAGCGGCCATGGGTAGTGTAGTACCCAAACGAAGTTTTTTAAATATAAAGCCTTATTGCTCTCAAAATAAAAGTCATTTCGCCTGGCAAAAATTACGTATCGTTCCTCATAAATCACCGGTTATTTTAAGGTATGACAAGACTAGAAATCATTCACTCAACTCAGAAAAAAATATATTTCAAACTGACATTTCATTGTTTGGCATGCACGTTCAAGTAACTCAAAGATTTCTAGTATTTGAATAGTTTTTTTCATTATAAACACAAAGTATTTTAGGTGAGTGTTAATTAGTTACTAGATAATTAAATTCAGTGAAAGATTCAAGTCGGTAAGTAACTTTTGTACTTAATTTCCATTATATTCCGCAACATGTATGGTTCGAAGAAGGTAGTTCATAATGTTTAGTGGTTTTTTGGTGTGTCTTCTTTACCTTAGATTGAAGACAGTTTTTATTGTACTGTTACGATTGTTACATATATGTTAATATATTAAATCAGCTACAAACTAGTACCATTATTTTAATTCTATGTTGCAGATGTACTTAGAAATAAAATATTCAGTCTGGTTGCAAAACTTCCATGCGCCAACAATTTTTAGGAACGTATTTATTAAAAAATATTGTACTAAATGAAGTAGTTTTATTTATTTTTTACATTAAACGTACACAAAACATGCTAACTTGTTTTTTTTTTATTTTTACAGCCATTTATTTGAGAAATAAGCAAAAAATTCTCAATTTTCATATTTACAACCTATTTTATAAATGAAAAATATCATAAACTCTAACGAAATACACACAGTTCAAAGGGTCTGTTCATCAGCATTATAAAAAACATCAACTTTTTAGAACGAGAGTCATAGATCGTCTTTGTTTATGACATGTGCAACGCGCCCGGCATTATCGACGATAACGTCAGCGCTGTCCCGGTTGCGTCCTTTCGGAGCCCGCGGTCCGCTTTCCTACTCTTATGCCTCCACTCCGGGCGGTCTTCTGCATCCTTAATGGTGAACCTATTAGCACGCGTGACATCCGCTACGATGTCAAGCCAGCATTTTATGGGTCTTCCTCTTCTGCCAGGACCCAGCGGGTGTAACTTGCTGGTTTTGGCACGACATGTTCGTACCAACGTAGGTCGCACTCTTGCAATTTGTATGCTATGTCACTGACATGAAGGCTGCCATGAATAACCCGTAACTCCGCACATCCAGCGAAGCATTTTCATCACCGTGGCCCGCAGTTCTAGCTTGTGTCGTTCAAGTACAGTCCATGCTTCACTGCCATGTAATAGGGCGGGTCTAATGATGGAATTATAGACCTGTCGTTTTAGTTTAATCGACACAATTCACTTCACGCCATTCAACCCACGCTTGGATTGACATCGAAGTCGATGCCACCAAACGCGTGAAGTAATCCCAAGTATTTAAACTAGCCCGTGCGCTCGACCTTGTCTTCGCCTATGCGGACGGATGTGGAATCTGTAGTATTGCATGCCATGCATTCAGTCTTCGCCTCATTTAGTTTAGGACCGCCTCACCTTCACACGTCTTACCAGTCGTCCCCTGTCCGCATCCGCCAGCGTAACATCGTCAGAATACATGAGCAGCCACGGAGGTTGCTCATGAGTGTCCCTGAAGTCTGACATGACGACTAATATTGCTAAACAGAAACTGGCTAAGGACGGATTATATGACCTTCAAGAATATTTTATCGAAATTTCTATGGGCTTACATCTCAACTATTCTGGAAACGTCCGATATAGACCGTTTAAAGACTGCAGTAGAACATAGTGTTACGCAAGTTCTCAATACTCTATAAACTGAACTGCACTGCGCTGCATATATACTGAACAGTAAAACCGAAGGCCATAAACTCTCTGAGAATCAGAAGCAATGGAATTTATTTTCTTCCTGGCGAATTTTTTAAGTTAAGATTATATGGTTGGTTTCCTCCACATCACATAGTAAAAAAGTATTCTCCACCTAAAGTGAGAAATGGTATTTGGGGAAAAAATTGACTTGGAAAGCTGCAAAGACTGTGGATGCTCTATTTTAATAGAAATAATTTTGTGGTGCCTCGCCGTTAAGTAAAGTGGCACTACGAATCCTGACCTCACCATGCACATTTGCTGCTACTGAACGGTCGTTCAGCATCCATGGTTTCATACACGGTGCAAAATAATCACATCTTTGGCATACAATTGAAATTAAAAGAAACTAATGATCCATCCAAAAATATACATTGTCCAATGTTAATGATCAATCGATCAATACCGACGGTTTTTAAGTGTTGATTTGGCGCAACTGGGTTAAGAAAGTAAAGGGAAGCGCTTCCTACCGACCGGTTGTTATGGTCGGGGATCAAGGTCCAATGGTTACCGTTTTGGTTTAGCTATAGGAAGTCAAGCTCGTGCTAAATCTTACATATCGCGGTTTATGTTGTATGGAGCGGCCTAACACCGCCATCTAGCCCGTAGGAGCCGAGTCAAGGCGTCGCGTCTGGATGTTGCTTGCTAGTGTGGGCGACAGTGGTAAGATGTCGCCACACCACTCCCTCCGAAGAACCAGAGGTTGTTTGAGCCAGGATGGTTGAGAGCTTAGCAGTGTGTGCGTAGTGAGCTTGCAAGTGCCAGTGCTTGTTGAGTTCACGATATGCCGGGATGTGCATGCGCGATGTCCACGGTGAGTCGGGATGGGCATACGTAATGTCCACGACGAGTTGGGATCCCGATGTCCACGATGACTCGGGATGAATGCGCGATGTCCACACGATGAGTTGGGATGTACTTGCGTGATGTCCACAGTGAGTCAGGATGAGCATGTGTGATGACCACGATGCGTGCGGATGAGCTCGAAGTCCACAGTGGGTCGGGATGATGAGCTGGGTGAGGCTGCTGAGGAACCAGGTAGAACTGGTGTGGTCTGCGGTGGTGTCCATAGGGTTGGTGAGCTGGCTTGCAGGAGACTCCGGGCTGGATGCTGCTGGCTAGGTGCTGTTGGCAAGGGAGAAGGCAACGCTGATGATTACGACGGTGAGGCTCCGTGCTCCTGTGTAAATCACGCCGGGGTCAACACTTTGGCGCAACTGGGTTAGGAAGGCAAAGGGGAGCGCTTCCTACCGACCGGTTGTTATAGACGGGGACCAAGGTCCAATGGTCACCGTCTTGGTTTAGCTATATGTAGTCAAGCTCGTGCTAAATCTTACATATCGCGGTTTGTGTTGTATGGAGCGGGCTAACAGCGCCATCTAGCCCGTAGGAGCCGAGTCAGG
Source organism: Pyrausta nigrata (assembly GCA_949316185.1). NCBI lineage: Eukaryota > Metazoa > Arthropoda > Insecta > Lepidoptera > Crambidae > Pyrausta > Pyrausta nigrata. The sequence goes on along the minus strand of OX438957.1, from coordinate 8,770,067 downwards.
GCATTGCGTCTGGAAGTTGCTTGCTAGTGTGGGCGACAGTGGTAAGATGTCGCCACAATGATTATGAAAATCAAGATGAATGTAACGAGTTACGAATCGAGATTCAAGTTAATACGCCTGATAAATCCCAACCTAAATCTAATATGAGCCCGAGTGATGATGGTAATTAAAGATGTCTATATTGTATTATTTGATTTTTTACGTGATATACACCAAAAAAAAATTAAGACTACGATGACTAAGTCTCGTGAATATTGAGTTATATTTACAAGACGTAAAACTGTAGTTTTATAATTACTTAAGATTCAAAGAATTCGAATAATCAATTGTTATTTAACAAAACTGTGATTATTTTATGACTATTTATATTTAATTTAATGTTTTTTTCTAAACGAAATGACACTTTGTTTTATTTTAAGGTAAAATTCCGCTAAAACAAAGTTATTGGTTTTTCTGCCCAGTGATCGGGCATTTATTTGGGCGTAAACTCGTTTATGCCCAATATGCCAAGTTTATGCCCATTTTGTCCATATTTGTTTTTGCCCTCGACCCATCACTAGTTAGAACACAACATGGGGGTTTTTTTGATAACATTTGATGAACTAATAGCTCATAAATTATCGCTAGTCCAAACCTGGACACACTGTATATGTTGTAGTCAAAATTGAGCTTCAAACTGCTGGCCATTGGCCAATCATGTTCCAAATGTACTGTACCGTACATAATGGTTGTTGGGTCGGGTAGAAGCTGTTTCCCTTGCCTTGCTAAGCAATAAACCTTTAGAGAAAAAGTTAAGTGTCAGTGTCAGTGTCACTCACACAGCACAGGTTTTTGTTGATGTTTGTTTGTTGATAATTTATTTAAGTAGCTATTTTAATTTAATTTACCTAGTATATTTAAAAAGTACTTGAATATGCTAACTAGGTATGTACAATACCTCAGAAAAAATATTGAAGGTGAAGTAATCAAAAGATTTTTCATAAAACCTTTAATAACTAACCATTAAAGTCTGTACAACTGCATTCAGTTGTCTTACTTATCTTTGTTTCAGTGAAACTAATTGTGTTTAATCAGAGGTCACGTTTCTGTTGCTTCATAGCGGCGGCCGATCAGTCCAGTTACCCAGTCAGTCGTGTTCTGCGCTTGTGTCAACTATTGGTGAATAAAGTTACAGCTATGACTTCCAAACATTTACCCCTATTTTTGGAAGGGGAAGTTGTTAAAGGCTTCGGAAGAGGTTCCAAAGACTTAGGGTGCCCTACAGGTAATGAATAAATAAAGGTAAAAAAGTTTATTTTTCATGTTTACTACAAACTTATGTTTTGTTTTTGTCAAAAACTTCACAAATGATTAACTTATTAAGCAACTTTCGTGGGACAAAATGTGGCAGTAGTTAAGCTTATATAATCTTAGGCCACCATTAGTTTAGTTTATTATTGACTGGTGGAGAATGCTTCACGCATTAAGTCAGCCATTTGTACAACTACCTACTTAATTAGTGCAGTAAGCTTAAATTAATAAAGCTCTTTTTATGCTCCAATTAAGATAAATAGAATTTTCTTTTGTTTAGCTTTAAATATTTAAGCAATTTAATTTTTGAGTTAAATTCCTACTGCTTATATGAATTTTAAGGATGAGGATTGTCCTAAAAATATTAATTCAATGAGAAAGTAATTAACACCTCATATTAGGCTTTTAGATAGTGGGTTTTTATTGATACTAGATAATCCCAGTTAAATCAGTCTGATGAAGTAATCTTTACAACTGTGTATTTTTTATGATAACTAGGCACACATTTGATACTCACTACACTTCATAAGGTATCTAAGTTACAGAAACAAATAGCTCTGTTTGTTGCTAGTCCAGTAATTGCATAACCTTAAACAACATTCTTGCATAATTTTAAATAATATTATTTTGGTGAGATACTAGCTGTTCTCATTAATACAAATACCAAATTAAAGATATGTAAACTAGCTGTGCTCAAGGACATTTTAATGATCATGATTAGTTAAATTGAGATATATATTATATAAATCAATATTGCTATTCACATTGATTGGTTTTCAGTGTTATAGGTATTTTATTTAGGTAGGTTAGGTAGGATAGGTTTTACTGCATGTTTATGTAGGTATACCTAACATTGTAATTAAGTATAACATGGTGTCTGTGTAACAAAAAATACATATTGTTAAAAAATATATTTCATAGTAAGGATAAGGAATTGTGTTGTACTTTCTTGAATATGTATTTGTTTAATGAACACAATTATGTTTACTCTACTAACTGACTGATGATAACTCCATTAACAGTTAGCATACTAGGTTTGTCAGTTTAAGCTACATAACAATATGTTATTGCGAAATTAAGCAATTTTAAGAATTAATTTTCAAGGGTAAATAATAAATTAATTGTTTGATTATTTACACTGATAACAAAAGTGGTATACTTACTATAACACTAGTGTTAGTATTTATCTGTGTTAAACTAAGCTAGGTGTATAATATTATCTGTAGCTAAGTACTACTATAGATGACACTTGATATACATATACGTCTAATAAAGCCGTGCGTGCGTTGCCGCGCAAACCATCCTGTGGTCACTAAATGAGATGGCATTTATCAAATAAGGGTGGTAAGAAAGAAAATGAGAGCCAGATTATCCATCCAGTTTTTCCTTTTTTAAGGTAATCTAGGTTCCAGATTAGCTATCTATTAGAATTGTCTTCTTACTATTGGGAGTTACTCAGAGGCGCGGGCGTAGCTTCCGCGGTATAAGCCGTATTTGTTATACCTACTGAAAGGGTTATCAGACTACGCGATATTCAAACAGTCTTACTGAGACAGTCTATATCCCATCTCGCTCTTTCATACTGTGAAAGAGCGAGATGGGGCAGGCAGACTTACAGGCTAACTCTTATTAAACTACGCTAAGTCTTAGTAGGACTGTCTGAATACCGCGTAGTCTTATGACTCCCTTACAGGGTCTTACACGGGCTACGTTCACTACGGGGCCCCTTAACGTGTATTAAAAAGAGAGTTTCTGACATTTAGGCCCAGCCTTTACCACAAAATTCGTACACGTCATTAACAGTCGGCAGAACGTAAACTTACCCATTTAAACTGCGAAAATAACTTATTACTTAGGGAATAAATTCCTCCTCATAGTTGAGGTGAGGCCTTTTCCCAGCAGTGGGATCTAATAGGCTGACTTTTTTAGGGAATAAAGGTGGTCTCAATGCTCAAGGTCAAAGTGGGGTAGTCGGCCGTGTGTGTACCTACATTCACTTAATTTTGTATGACTTCTACTATCAACACTATTACCTTATTTCGAAACAATAAATATGTATAATATGATGAATACTACAAAGTGCTCAGGTCAACAAGGCAAACAAACCCAAACTCTATTACTATTATTCGAGTATAAATCAATGGTCCATAGCATTAGGTTAGCATGGTAGTTCTCATGGCCATCCCCTGGCTCCATAACGAAGACCTGCTCATCGTCTTGGTTGGACCAAACTGCTTAAGAAGCAGAATCCAAATACCCGAAACTCGACGGGAATATGTCGTTTCGTTTTTCTATGTTATATATATATATATATATATATATGTTCCTATGACTAGGTATATAATTTTTATAATTTAAGCAGTTTGCAAGTTTTTACGAAATTAAGTCAAATTTCGCACACAAAAATTGATCGACTGTGTCATCCGGTGGAACCCCCACAACCCTTCACTATTTGGGCAAATGCTCTTCCCAACTGGGGAGGACGTTAGTCAGCCGACGAATTTTTGTAAGTGCTTGCTGCACCAGTGAGCCGGCGGTCGATTTCATCAATACACCGATGTATTGAGGAAATCGAACGCCGGACGAAATGTATCCACATTCATGTACCCACCCATATTCGTCGACTGATTACCGTCCTCCGTAGCTCAGTTGGGAAGAGACGATTCGACCAGATAGCGAAGGGTTGAGGGTTCAAGTCCTAACGGATAATACGGTCGGTAAATTTTTGTGTGCGACATTTAATTTAGTTTCCTATCGGTTCAGCGGTTTAGGCGTAAAAACGCAGTAGGCAGTTACTCTCGCATTTATATAGTAGGTAGTTATAAGTAGGTATTCTGTGATAAAATAAAAGAAGTATAGGTTGATGATGTATACTACAGGAGCGGTTCCCCGCGACTTCGACCGTATAAGCATTCATCCCCCCTTCCCTTTTACCCCTTAATGTTTTTATATCGCGGACAAAAAGTAGCCTATGTCCTTCCCAGGGTCTCAAATTATCTAATAGAACTGGGCGACCGAGCTTTGCTCGGTTAATACTACTATTAAAGAAAAAAGCTGTATAATTCGTAAATCTTATGTAAAAAAAAAGTAATATATCCTGGATCGAGCGAGATTTGAACCCCACTCACATTACTCCCAGTCCTATCTCTAATCTACTTGGCTACGACGCTCATGCTTAACGGTGCGAAATTAGCGACCATATTCTGCGTCAAACAATGCGAAAGAAAAACGCATGAAAATTCGAAAAGACGCGTTTTCATATATTATATTCACGGTATAAGATATCAAATTTAATCTAAATCGGTTGAGCGGTTTAACCGTCAAGACACACTTTTGCATTTATAATATTAGTAAGTATGGATTCACGTTCCAGCAAACTACCCACTCAGCGTGGTCCAAGCACTGCCCGCGGGTCTGCTGCCTGGCGTATACTATGGATGGGCGCAAGTTGATTCGGGACCGGTTCACAAGATGGTCGCCAACATCGGTTGGTGTCCGATGTACCAGAACAAGGAAATGTCTGTGGTAGGTCAGATTACCCATTTGAACTACGAATACGAGGGTCAAACTGAAAGTTCTTAGAACTGGCCACTTATAAACAATATAATAAAAAAAATATTCTAAAATTTGAAAATAGAACTCTTTGCCAATATTACTGAGTATATATTTCATTCATTTGTCATTTGTTTTACGACTTGGCGGCAAATTGAAAATTGTCTGTGTCACGTCAAAATGAATTTAACACGAGAAAATTTTCGTGCAATGATTTTTTATGACTTTCGATGTCATTTAAGTCAACAAGAAAGTTATGATAGACTACGATTGGCCTTTCACGATGAAGCCCCATCTCGTGCGACTGTTTACAACTGGTTTAATGAGTTTAAACGTGGTCGCACTAATCTCACTGATGATGTACGTGAGGGACGGCCTTCTACGGCGACGACTGAAAATAACATCTGTGTTGTGCGGCGTATGATAGAGACTGACAAAAGAGTGACCTATCAGCAGATTCGGACAAGCTTAGGCATCGGTATGAGTCAAGTGCACAAAATCCTCCACGAACATTTAGCGGTCAGGAAGCTTTGCGCCCGGTGGATACCTCATAATTTGACTAAGGCTCAAAAACACCATCGTGTGGATTGGTGCCGTAAAATGATTGAAAGATTTAACGGAGGTGACTCAAATGCTGTGTTCGACATACTAACAGGTGACGAAAGCTGGATTTACTGTTATGATCCTGAAACCAAAAGACAATCTGCTCAGTGGGTGTTTCCTTTCGAGGAGTTGCCAACTAAAGTGAAGAGAGATCGAAATGCGGGAAAAAAAATGGTGGCCTCGTTCTTTGGAAGGATAGGTCATTTCGCAACAATTGTGTTAGAGGATCAAAAAACAGTTTCTGCAGAATGGTACACTACCAATTGTTTGCCACTTGTCTTGGAAAAAGTTCGAGAGAAACGACCTCGCAGTAGGATCCTCCTTCACCACGACAACGCCTCGTCGCACACCGCCAAGCGAACGATCGACTATTTGGCGACATCAAACGTTGAATTACTGGGTCACCCGCCGTATAGCCCCGACCTCGCGCCTTGTGATTTTTATTTATTTCCAAAAATTAAAGAAAAACTTAAAGGAAAGCGGTTTATGAATGCTGAAGAAGCGGTGGCTGCGTATCGCGATGCCATTGAAGAGACCCCTAAGGACGAGTGGGCAAAGTGCTTTTCCCAGTGGTTCCATCGCATGCAGCGGTGTATTGACGTCAATGGACAATATTTTGAAAAGATATAATAAAACTAATAACTGGCTAATGTAATCAGTTTTTGATTTTCTAAGAACTTTCAGTTTGACCCTCGTACAGCTTTGATTACGTAGGGAATAGAGGCGGTCCCAACCCAAGGTCGGAGTGTGGTAGTCTCTGTCTGAAATGCAGTCGAGTGTATTTCTACGTTTTTGTCGCATAATTACCTCAATTACAATGCAACGGCTATCGTCCGATATTTGTTTAGGTCTTAGGTACCTATTGGGAAAAAAGTTATGTTTAGATAAGATGTTTTTATGACCAGCCGACATGGAAAACAAACTCTCGTTTCTTTGTTTTTACACAATCATTTTCGATATATTGGTAGATAAACAAACAGTAGGACTTTGGAGATGGAGATAGGCTAGAAGGTATGTTCGTAGATGATCGGTACCTCTTACTCAATTTACGTAGCATATTGAGACTAAGTAGTATTTATTGTTCCTTGAGGTTGAGGCGGTCTTATCGTCAAAAGGGTGTCACTTTCACTTAAATAAAATACAGGGTTAATAATAATGTCGTCCTAGCCGAATTTCGACTACGGCGGTCTTTCTCAACAGAGATTAGCCAACTGCGCGGGACATATTATAGTGTACAAGTGTGTGCGCAATACACAGGTGCACTCTCTGTTCCTTCACTCTCATAATTCGGTGGACGGCAGTCCGACATGACCGTAGAGAGATCAGGCGCAGGATCAACGGCTTAACATGCTTTCCGAGGCACGGGGTGTTAACACCGCCAACTTCCTGACTCCGGAGCTGTGTCCGAGTTATTTCAAGACAGACACCCAACACTCTCGGCCCGACCCGGGACCTCGTGGATAGTACCCAGCGTGCTGACCACTAGACCAACGGGGCAGTTAGTGTTATTCAGTACCTAACAAAAAGTAACTAAGAAAAGTCGTGACGTTTCAATTTATACTTAATGGGGCATAATACAAAAACAAACTTGAATAGTAAGTTCCTACATTGTTGCTGCCTTGAGGCCGAATTTTCAAAAAAGATTGCCTCGTTTCAGCACTCTGGCTTCTGTCAAAGAGGTCCCGGGTCGGAATTTCTGTTTGTCCGTCTTGAAATAGCTCAGAAACAGCTTTAGGTAGTTGGTGGTTTTAACTCACTCAGTCACACCCCCGCGTCTCGGAAAGTACGTTAAGCAGCAGCAAGTCCTGCGCCTCGTCTCACTCCGGTCATGTCGAATTGCCGTCTCGCCGAACTTTGAGATTGAAGGAACAGAGAGCACCTGTGTATTGCGTACGAGTGTACTATAATAAATATATTTTGCACAGTTGGCTAATTTCGGTGGAGTCGAGATTGGACGCCCGTGCTCGAAATTCGGCTAAAGTCCGACAAAGTGATTATTAGGTATATGCTCAGTGGTCCGACAGTTCGGCACCTTGGATGACTAGTCTAAGTTCGGCACCTATTAGACTACGCAGTATTCAGTAAAGCAGTTATTAGACCACGCGGTATTCAGACAGGCTTACTGAGATAGTCTATCTCCCATCTCGCTCTTTCATACTGTGAAAGAGCGAGATGAGGCAGCAGACTAACTCTTATTACACTACGCTGAGTCTCAGTAAACCTGACTCAATACCGCGTAGTCTAATAACTGCCTCAGGCTTACTGGAAGTACCTATTACACTACGCGGTATTCAGCCAGTTAGCCTGACTGAATACGGCGTATCTGTTACAGGTGAAAGAGCGAGGTGGGGGATAGATTTAGGCACCTATTACACTACGCGGTATTCAGTTAGTCTAACTGGTTGGATCTATCCCCCATCTCGCTCTTTCACAGGTGTTAGCAACCGACCGCGAAGGGAGCAAAAGACGTGCAGGGGGCGAAGAAGCGCCAATCGCATGATATCTATATCACACCGCGCCCCCCGCATGTCTTTCGTTTCGCAGGAAGGTCGCGTACTTGTTGGACTATAAGACATGATTACTCCATAAAATCGTTTCTCTATAAAAATATTGTGCTCATAACATTTATATTTTTCAGGAAACTCATATTTTCTCGCACAAATTCAAAGACGATTTCTATGGATCTAATCTTAAAGTAAGTATTATTGGTTATTTGAGAGGAGAAATGAACTTTCCATCTCTAGAAGATTTAAAACAACAAATCAAGCAAGACATAGCCAATGCTGAAGAATGTTTAGAACAACCTGATGCTCAAAAGTTTTTGAATCACAGTTTTTTCACATGATCAAAATAAGCTTGTGCTCAAATAACTATAATAAAGACCATATTAATATTTGTAAGACTTATTATGCCACTACACTTGAAAGGTAGCATCATGCAGTAGAATAAATTTATTTAAGTGTCAATTCATATTATTTCTATAAAATTTATTAAAACGAACGATATTTATTTTTTTCATTATTGCCACATGAGTATGAATACAATTAGTGTGAGTATACAAAAAATAATGTTTATGTGGACTTGAGATTTCTATGTTTTAACCCTTTTTTTACTGTAGTTGTACTATACAGTGTATTATATAAAACTTTTCAATAAAATGTGGCTAACTAGTTGCAAGTTTCTTGAATGCAATTTCACATTTATATCATAAATCTATAGTTCTTTTACAATTATTTTTATTTGTTTGTGTTGTGTATGTGCTGCGTGGCTGCGCCCACCAATGTATTTATAATACGTCTATTCTCTAGCCCGTCTTTTATTTCACACATCTTTGTAATGGCTACATATTACATGTAAAATACCAGACAAATGTTTTGGTCTCTTTATTAAAATCTTGTTTATTTAATTTGAAATAATGTTAACAAGGCCCTTATTGTACTTATGAAGCCAATATAGCTCTTTTGTGATATTTCACTTTCTCTTAGAATAAAGATGTGCTAGAACACAATAATCATTTATTACAATTTGTAAAAAACTAGGTATAATAAAGAACCGCTTTTGTGTATAAATTCTTACCTATGTAGTTTATATTATCTGATAGTTTATATTACTTAAATAAACTTTGTATTTTAGAGCAGGTAATTTATGAAGATTTAAACTAGCCAGGTCACTACCTGACCGGGAAGTTGACCGGGAATTTGAAGCTTATTTCATTTAAAATAAAACCCAAAACCCCTTTGAAAAAGCCTTTATTAGTAATGCTTTAGCGGATCCATTAATTTAATGAATTTGTAAAATATCACTCCTTCATACTCTTGGAAACAAATGCAATCTTAAATTACGGTTAGGGCTCTCTCTCCAGGACTAACTTAATGTTGTTTTTTCCTAAATGAACATCCTGAAAGAAAAAAAAAACTGTTAATCCTTATAGGTAATTAAAATTACTAGAAGTTCCCCGCGACTTCGCCTGCTCCAAAGTCGGATTTTCCATACAAAATTTCGTCAGCATCAAGATGGCAGGATGAAGCTTCTGATTTAAAATGTTTCATATCAGGGCATAAGTGCTTCATTTGTACCATTTGTTATGACTTAGACATTAGTACAAATACGGCACATCGAAATTTTTCTGGTCCCGCCACTATGACGTCAAAGTGGCGGGACCAACTTGAAGCGCTGCACACACAACCATAGTTCATTGAACGCGATTAGTACTGCATTTGTACTTCCTATACAGTGTCCCTGGATAAAGTGCAATCCCGAAAGGGGATGAAACTAGACCATGAATCATTGACTAGAAAAATATAAAAAAAATATATAAAAAATTATTGTAGGATTTATTGGTATTTTAAGATTTTCATGTTTCATTAAGGACTCTATGTACAAAAGTATTGATTTCTTCCAAAATAATGGGTCTATTTCTTTGAAAAAAAAAAACAGTATGCCTAATACCTGGCGATGACCATGAAATAATAAATAGTCCGCATAAAAGTAACTATCTTGGGTAAAAAAATGTATTTTTATGAAAAAAAAATGATTTTTTTAGACGTTTATTTTAAAAAACTTCAAATTACTAAAAAAATGTGCCCTATAACTATGTAATTTTATAGCTTACTTTTATTCTTTACCATTTTAGCTTCCAAATAATAAAAAAACCAATGTTCTAACTAAAAAAACACGCTATCTGCGAACTTTTAAAGTGGAGCCTAATCGTGTTACCGTGCAGGTAGAGACCGTTTTTTTAGTTAGAACATTGGTTTTTTTTTATTTGGAAGCTAAAATGGTAAAGAATAAAAGTAAGCTATAAAATTACATAGTTATAGGGCACATTTTTTTAGTAATTTGAAGTTTTTTAAAATAAACGTCTAAAAAAATCATTTTTTTCATAAAAATACATTTTTTTACCCAAGATAGTTACTTTTTTGCGGACTATTTATTATTTCATGGTCATCGCCAGGTATTAGGCATACTGATTTTTTTTTTCAAAGAAATAGACCCATTATTTTGGAAGAAATCAATACTTTTGTACATAGAGTCCTTAATGAAACATGAAAATCTTAAAATACCAATAAATCCTACAATATTTTTTTATATTTTTTTTTAATATTTTTCTAGTCAATGATTCATGGTCTAGTTTCATCCCCTTTCGGGATTGCACTTTATCCAGGGACACACTGTATACTGAATTGTTATCTTAGTAGTAATAACAGAATTAAAGCAATTTAATCAAGAAGCTGATCCCGCCATTTTGACGTATCTGTAAATTGATGCATTCATATCAAAGTCGCTAAATCACACAAAAATACACATAATAAGACTTTGTACTAGCTGAGTACATGATCGTGATGTTTGTCTCAGATTTGTAAACCTTGTAGGGAAAGTTATCATCAATTTGTTGCTCCATAATCCGTTTGGTATGTAAATAGGGGAAGGGGGCCCAAAGCAGGTCATTTAAGTGTATTTTAATGACCTCTTCAGTTTCTCGATGAGCAAGTCACGCGAGAAGGTTCGCCAAGATTTCTCGCACATCACTGGTGTCCGTTCACAGTTAAAATATTTCTCACTTGCTGTTCTTTTCGCTATTAAAGTACTAGTATGGACCACTTTGACAGTGCACCTCCCGCACATCTGGCGACCGCAGGAGGGTCGCCGCGAACAAGCTTGTATGTGTTCTTCGATCGGTGTCGGTACTTTTTCCGAACATTATTACATTCTTGTCTATGTTCTCAGTGAAACGAAAGGAAACTAATATAGTTATTTTTGCAATGCTCGCTGTAACAAGGAGCAGGTGCCCATGCGAGCCGGAGCGGCTAAGGATGGACGACCAACAAGCCGAAGCTGCGACGGGCGAGCGTAAGTGACTGCACCTTGTTACTTAAGAGCAAAGAAGCTGACAATTGGACATAAAAAAACACTATTAAGTATTTGAACAGAAAAGCTATATTTTTACATAGGTACCCAATTAGTGTAGATACTTAGGATACCTAAATGACGTACGGAGCAACTAATCTGAAGCGGGAAAAATACCAACACCGATCGGAGAACACACACAATTTCGTGCCGGACGCTTCTGCGGTCGCCAAATGTGCGGGAGGCGCACTGTTAAAGTTGTCTATACTAGTACTTTAGTAGCGGAAACAACAGCAAGTGAGAAATATCTTAAGTGTGAACAGACACCAGTGTTGTGCGAGAAATCTCGGCAAACCTCGCGAAGCTTCTCATTGAGAATCTGAAGAGGTTATTAAAATAAACATAAGTGACCTGTTTTGGGCCCCCTTCCCCTGTTTACATGCCAAACGGATTATGGAGCAATAAATTGATGATAACTTTTTCCCTACAAGGCTTACAAATCTGAGACAAACATCACGATCATAGTAGTACATCAGTACAACTAGTACAAAGTCTTGTTATGTGTTTTTTTTGTGTGATTTAGCGACTTTGATATGAATGCATCAATTTACAGATACGTCAAAATGGCGGGATAAGCTTTTTGATTAAATTGCTTTAATTCTGTTATTACTACTAAGATAACAGTTCAGTATATAGGAAGTACAAATGCAGTACTAATCGCGTTCAATGAACTATGGTTGTGTGTGCAGGCGCTTCAAGTTGGTCCCGCCACTTTGACGTCATAGTGGCGGGACCAGAAAAATTTCGATGTGCCGTTTTTGTCTTCATTGGTAAATGTCTAGGTCAGGGTACAAATGAAGATTTAAAACAACAAATCAAGCAAGACATAGCCAATGCTGAAGAATGTTTAGAACAACCTGATGCTCAAAAGTTTTTGAATCACAGTTTTTTCACATGATCAAAATAAGCTTGTGCTCAAATAACTATAATAAAGACCATATTAATATTTGTAAGACTTATTATGCCACTACACTTGAAAGGTAGCATCATGCAGTAGAATAAATTTATTTAAGTGTCAATTCATATTATTTCTATAAAATTTATTAAAACGAACGATATTTATTTTTTTCATTATTGCCACATGAGTATGAATACAATTAGTGTGAGTATACAAAAAATAATGTTTATGTGGACTTGAGATTTCTATGTTTTAACCCTTTTTTTACTGTAGTTGTACTATACAGTGTATTATATAAAACTTTTCAATAAAATGTGGCTAACTAGTTGCAAGTTTCTTGAATGCAATTTCACATTTATATCATAAATCTATAGTTCTTTTACAATTATTTTTATTTGTTTGTGTTGTGTATGTGCTGCGTGGCTGCGCCCACCAATGTATTTATAATACGTCTATTCTCTAGCCCGTCTTTTATTTCACACATCTTTGTAATGGCTACATATTACATGTAAAATACCAGACAAATGTTTTGGTCTCTTTATTAAAATCTTGTTTATTTAATTTGAAATAATGTTAACAAGGCCCTTATTGTACTTATGAAGCCAATATAGCTCTTTTGTGATATTTCACTTTCTCTTAGAATAAAGATGTGCTAGAACACAATAATCATTTATTACAATTTGTAAAAAACTAGGTATAATAAAGAACCGCTTTTGTGTATAAATTCTTACCTATGTAGTTTATATTATCTGATAGTTTATATTACTTAAATAAACTTTGTATTTTAGAGCAGGTAATTTATGAAGATTTAAACTAGCCAGGTCACTACCTGACCGGGAAGTTGACCGGGAATTTGAAGCTTATTTCATTTAAAATAAAACCCAAAACCCCTTTGAAAAAGCCTTTATTAGTAATGCTTTAGCGGATCCATTAATTTAATGAATTTGTAAAATATCACTCCTTCATACTCTTGGAAACAAATGCAATCTTAAATTACGGTTAGGGCTCTCTCTCCAGGACTAACTTAATGTTGTTTTTTCCTAAATGAACATCCTGAAAGAAAAAAAAAACTGTTAATCCTTATAGGTAATTAAAATTACTAGAAGTTCCCCGCGACTTCGCCTGCTCCAAAGTCGGATTTTCCATACAAAATTTCGTCAGCATCAAGATGGCAGGATGAAGCTTCTGATTTAAAATGTTTCATATCAGGGCATAAGTGCTTCATTTGTACCATTTGTTATGACTTAGACATTAGTACAAATACGGCACATCGAAATTTTTCTGGTCCCGCCACTATGACGTCAAAGTGGCGGGACCAACTTGAAGCGCTGCACACACAACCATAGTTCATTGAACGCGATTAGTACTGCATTTGTACTTCCTATACAGTGTCCCTGGATAAAGTGCAATCCCGAAAGGGGATGAAACTAGACCATGAATCATTGACTAGAAAAATATAAAAAAAATATATAAAAAATTATTGTAGGATTTATTGGTATTTTAAGATTTTCATGTTTCATTAAGGACTCTATGTACAAAAGTATTGATTTCTTCCAAAATAATGGGTCTATTTCTTTGAAAAAAAAAAACAGTATGCCTAATACCTGGCGATGACCATGAAATAATAAATAGTCCGCATAAAAGTAACTATCTTGGGTAAAAAAATGTATTTTTATGAAAAAAAAATGATTTTTTTAGACGTTTATTTTAAAAAACTTCAAATTACTAAAAAAATGTGCCCTATAACTATGTAATTTTATAGCTTACTTTTATTCTTTACCATTTTAGCTTCCAAATAATAAAAAAACCAATGTTCTAACTAAAAAAACACGCTATCTGCGAACTTTTAAAGTGGAGCCTAATCGTGTTACCGTGCAGGTAGAGACCGTTTTTTTAGTTAGAACATTGGTTTTTTTTTATTTGGAAGCTAAAATGGTAAAGAATAAAAGTAAGCTATAAAATTACATAGTTATAGGGCACATTTTTTTAGTAATTTGAAGTTTTTTAAAATAAACGTCTAAAAAAATCATTTTTTTCATAAAAATACATTTTTTTACCCAAGATAGTTACTTTTTTGCGGACTATTTATTATTTCATGGTCATCGCCAGGTATTAGGCATACTGATTTTTTTTTTTCAAAGAAATAGACCCATTATTTTGGAAGAAATCAATACTTTTGTACATAGAGTCCTTAATGAAACATGAAAATCTTAAAATACCAATAAATCCTACAATATTTTTTTATATTTTTTTTTTATATTTTTCTAGTCAATGATTCATGGTCTAGTTTCATCCCCTTTCGGGATTGCACTTTATCCAGGGACACACTGTATACTGAATTGTTATCTTAGTAGTAATAACAGAATTAAAGCAATTTAATCAAGAAGCTGATCCCGCCATTTTGACGTATCTGTAAATTGATGCATTCATATCAAAGTCGCTAAATCACACAAAAATACACATAATAAGACTTTGTACTAGCTGAGTACATGATCGTGATGTTTGTCTCAGATTTGTAAACCTTGTAGGGAAAGTTATCATCAATTTGTTGCTCCATAATCCGTTTGGTATGTAAATAGGGGAAGGGGGCCCAAAGCAGGTCATTTAAGTGTATTTTAATGACCTCTTCAGTTTCTCGATGAGCAAGTCACGCGAGAAGGTTCGCCAAGATTTCTCGCACATCACTGGTGTCCGTTCACAGTTAAAATATTTCTCACTTGCTGTTCTTTTCGCTATTAAAGTACTAGTATGGACCACTTTGACAGTGCACCTCCCGCACATCTGGCGACCGCAGGAGGGTCGCCGCGAACAAGCTTGTATGTGTTCTTCGATCGGTGTCGGTACTTTTTCCGAACATTATTACATTCTTGTCTATGTTCTCAGTGAAACGAAAGGAAACTAATATAGTTATTTTTGCAATGCTCGCTGTAACAAGGAGCAGGTGCCCATGCGAGCCGGAGCGGCTAAGGATGGACGACCAACAAGCCGAAGCTGCGACGGGCGAGCGTAAGTGACTGCACCTTGTTACTTAAGAGCAAAGAAGCTGACAATTGGACATAAAAAAACACTATTAAGTATTTGAACAGAAAAGCTATATTTTTACATAGGTACCCAATTAGTGTAGATACTTAGGATACCTAAATGACGTACGGAGCAACTAATCTGAAGCGGGAAAAATACCAACACCGATCGGAGAACACACACAATTTCGTGCCGGACGCTTCTGCGGTCGCCAAATGTGCGGGAGGCGCACTGTTAAAGTTGTCTATACTAGTACTTTAGTAGCGGAAACAACAGCAAGTGAGAAATATCTTAAGTGTGAACAGACACCAGTGTTGTGCGAGAAATCTCGGCAAACCTCGCGAAGCTTCTCATTGAGAATCTGAAGAGGTTATTAAAATAAACATAAGTGACCTGTTTTGGGCCCCCTTCCCCTGTTTACATGCCAAACGGATTATGGAGCAATAAATTGATGATAACTTTTTCCCTACAAGGCTTACAAATCTGAGACAAACATCACGATCATAGTAGTACATCAGTACAACTAGTACAAAGTCTTGTTATGTGTTTTTTTTGTGTGATTTAGCGACTTTGATATGAATGCATCAATTTACAGATACGTCAAAATGGCGGGATAAGCTTTTTGATTAAATTGTTTTAATTCTGTTATTACTACTAAGATAACAGTTCAGTATATAGGAAGTACAAATGCAGTACTAATCGCGTTCAATGAACTATGGTTGTGTGTGCAGGCGCTTCAAGTTGGTCCCGCCACTTTGACGTCATAGTGGCGGGACCAGAAAAATTTCGATGTGCCGTTTTTGTCTTCATTGGTAAATGTCTAGGTCAGGGTACAAATGAAGCACTTATACCCTGATATGAAACATTTTGAATCGGAGGCTTGATCCCGCCATCTTGATGCTGACAAACTTTCATCCCCCATTTCACCCCCCTGATAATTTTATATTGCAACAAAAAATAGCCTATGTCCTATTCAGAGTCTCTCTATCTCTTGTACCAAATTTAATTTGAATTGGTCCAGTAGTTTTGGAGCCAATTCAATACAAACAAACAATCAAATCTTTCCTTATTATAATATCAGTGTAGATTTTGGTCGTTGTACCTTACAATTGATTTCAGTAATAGGAGATATGTCTTGGATATTGAAAAATCTGTATTAATATACCTAGTCAGGTCATAAGTTCTGTCACATGTGTAATATGAAATAATTTAGACATGTTTATTATTTATGTAACCATTTATATAGCAAAATGAACTAAATAAAACAGATTCATATAGTAATAAAGTTTATTCAAAATGACCCCCGCCATTTTGAATACAGGCCTTCAATCTGCGCGGCCAGTCGTCTATTGCAGCACGAACGAGGTCCATGTCAATATCGGCGGCTGCCTTAATCAAGGATGCCTTGAGTGACTCCAAATCAGGATAAGGCTTTGAGCAGGCCTTTTCCTCCAAGTGTTGCCATGTTATGTTGCCTCTATGTGCTGGCGCAGAATCTTGTTGGAATACCCAGTGCCTGTTGTTAAACATGGTATGAGAAACAGGTTCGACAAGGTTCTTGAGGACTGTATTTTGATACAACTGTATTCGTTTTTACGCCGTTCTCACACAAATGTACCTCAGTTAAGCCCCAATAAGAGACTCCCAACCAAACCATGAGCGAGGATGGAAAATGACCTCGTTGGACACGCGGAATACGGTTGCTCATTTCTTCACTGCTGTGTGTGTACACCTTATCATTTTGTTGTAGCTCTCTTCCATGGTAAATTTTTTTCATCCGAAAAAAGAATTTCCCGATGCTTTTTTCCCTCAGGTCTCAGGTCCATTTAACGACCGTCCAAATGATGTCCTGCTTTTCGCCGATATGCCCTAAGTCTTCATTTAACACCCTTTTCACCGTGGTCCTGCTTAACTCCATCTGAAGGGCCAACAGTTTCTGCTTACATATGGGATTTCTTTGAATTCGCGCCTTTACAGCTTTTATCACTGCTGGAGTCCTAACAGAGCGAGGGCGACCACTTCTTGACCTGTAATCTACGCTAGAGTCTTCATTGTATCGTTTTATGGTACAATTAACGAATCTATTGGTATATACGAATTTTCCAGAAAGTCGAAAATCTGAATTGGCGCGTAACCGCAACGATGCAACGCAATAACCGCGACACGGTCTTCTTTGAGTGTCCACTCCATATTTAACAAGTAAACATAATTTTCGAAAAAACAAAACACCGGATTTTTATATTTTTGAAATTGCCTTTTTTTGATACCCGTATTGCTATGGTAAGGAAAAAATCAATCCCCTCTCCCTTTATTTCCATTTACGGGCGCCATTTTTAAATTTATATAGCCTATGTCACCTCACAACAACGACCTCTATGTTACACTAGACTAGGCATAGACTTATATGTATTTTATACTAAACACGCTGTTCAGAACAAACTTTGTTGTACAGTGAGTTGAGGCCAGATGGAGCATCCGCGTTTAGTCTGTTGCCAGAAACTACCATGTCAAAACGTCGCCTACGTCAAAAGACGAAATTAAAAAACTACTTAAATATGCGTTTATTAAGCCATATTTTCACATAATTTGTACGTGAAATTTTTGTTTAATTGTATTAAGTAAATCTAAGTGATTCGAAGTTTCATTTGAGGCGTAAAAGTATTAATTTTAGTTTTCTCACAACTTGCATAGAAAACCAAAGATTAAAGTGCAAATTCAAAACAGACATGCCAAAAGTCTTATAGGTAGAAAAGGAATAATATGTTTTTTTCTTTCAGATCAAAAGGGCCTAGGTATATATAAAACTATAAGTAATTTATTCAAAAATGCCAACAGTTGTAAAAACAGCTCAAAATATTTCGTAGTTTTTAGTTGCTAACCAAATGAAACTTAAAGTTATTGTAATTTTATTATATTGTAATGACGAATCATGTGTTTTATTTCAATGGACTTTATCATGAAGTAGGCAAAATGAGGTTAAAAAAATACGTTGCTGAATAATATTGTAAAATAGGTTGTGTTATTATCTAATTATGTTGTTATAATATTGGTAGGCATATAACACTTTTTTGTGGATACAATATCATATTTTTTCATGAACGTCATAACTCGAAATTAAAAAATTGATGTAAGTAGCAGCTTAATATTGATTGTTCTAAGAAACAGTAATAATTTGCAACAAATAAAAGAAATAAAAAAATAATAATGGCAACACTTCATAATTCTGTCATTTTAGAAAATGTGATACAAAATTTGTTCTGAACAGCGTGTTTAGTATAAAATACATATAAGTCTATGCCTGACAACAACGACACTTTATACAATCAAAACCTGATATAGCGACATTGAAGGGACCGTATAGTTGCCTACGTTATATCCGATAGTTGTTATAAGCAATACACATACATACATAGTTATATTAGTTGTGTAGTTGTATTATTTATTAAAGGTACATATCTATCTAGGTACTTAGAATAATAGTGGCCAGCATTCTAAATTCAAAAGTTTTTATTGTGTGACGGAACTTATGACCTGACTATGATATCTAAACATGATGTGGCCTTGCTGTTATGACTGATTGGGTGTCTCACTTTAGATGATGATTACTTTATAGCATTTTGCTTAGTGTAATCAATGGTTGGAATATTTTTTCTAAATAGTTTTACCTAAATCAGAAAAGGATAACATGAAACTATAAATTATTTATGAATGATGCCTTAAATGGAAAATAACATTGTGCAATAATGTTTCTTAAGTGCATGCAAACTTGCACAATGTTTTTATCTCATGATGCATATTTGAATAAACAATGGCAAGTCGACCATGCCTAAAAATATAAATTAATGTTTGAAATGAGACTCTTATTAGCCATGAATTAATTGCAAAATGTTACAATACTTGTATTGATAATGGATTTAAACAGTTGTACCGATAATTTATGAAATTTATTGGACAATAGAAATATTATTAATATTTACCTTCGGTTAATCTAGCACGACCTCCGGTGGGTTGGCAAAGGATTGTTGAGCATCCCGCGCATACAACCACCCTCTGTGCGTGGCTGAATACCGTAGTGATTTTGTAACAACCTGGGCATTTTACATCCATGAAATATGAATTGGGATGTGGCACCAGCCTCTTCAGTTTATGCTTTCTCCTCTCCGACGCGGGGGATGGGTGCAGCAAGTCAATTGCGAGCTGAAAACAATGATGATGAGGTTATATTTTCACCATCTACGTGCAACTTCTATCGCTTTATCTATTCACAAGCTAGACTATTAAACATTGATTCCCATAACAAAGAGCATCGTCAGCCCGGAATTTAGTTTTTTAGATTCGGAAACAATTTCTTCGACATGTCAAATACTGCCATGTGTAGTGTATCCATCCTGTTTGATGTGTGGTTTTAGGGTCAAAGGATATTACTGTGTTTGAGTAATGCATATTGTACACTAGAAACACTTGGTAAACACAAATATTTATCACATAAATGTAACACTGCTAGATTATTTCCGAAATTATTAAAATTACACACCGGCATGGTTACAGCTTCAATGCAGAACCGGAAAAGGATATGCGTATAAAGATCCAAAGACTAGAAAATGTAGGCATAAATAATCAAGGTATAGATGCGTTCATATGCATATGCTTTTCAATATTAAAATGAAGATAATAAATAATTCATTTCGTGAAACATTTGAGATCGGCGGACAAACTAGGTATCAATTAATAATAAGCCACCCCACACACGCACAAGACGGGTCGGGTGGTAAGAATAGAAAACAATGAATTATTTTTGAGAAGATACCGGTACTAAAATCGGAATGCTATCGATACTGATGGTCCATCACTAATCAATACGTCAAAATAATATGAGAGCGTATATCGCTGCTAACGTGACTTTTCTTTCTGTGAGTTTGACTTTGACAATTAAATGACATTTTAATTTTGAAGATATCCTTGCTTGTTTCCATTGTGTGTAAGCTACTGAATTTGTTGTATTGGTATTATTGTAGATATCGTTTAACAGAATGGCTGATGAAGAATACGAAGCCGAAGACGCAGGGGCAGACTATGACGACATTGCTGAAGAAGATGATAATATCGAGGAAACTGAGGAACAAGAGGAGGATGGCTACAACGTGCAGTGCGTAGCACCTGGGCAGGCGGGTGGCGGTGTCGAAAAGTCTAAAAGAATTACCACACGGTACATGACGAAGTATGAAAGAGCGAGAGTATTAGGTAAGAGTTAATTTTTGCATTTAAAGTCCCATGCAGGTAGATAACTCAATAGGTTATGCTATGGCTACTCTGTGTGCACAACAACAACTCGTCGCAACGTTAGTTTTCTACTGACTCAAACCATGTCTATCATGATAGTGACAAGTGTCTTCAAAAAAAGGATTTTCCCTTTTTAAAACTTCTGAATGACTTATTTGACCATAATATATTTTTTCAGGAACAAGAGCATTGCAAATTGCAATGTGTGCACCAGTCATGGTCGAGTTAGAAGGAGAGACAGACCCTTTGCAAATAGCTATGAAGGAGCTGAAGCAGCGTAAGATTCCCATTATCATCAGAAGATATCTCCCTGACCACTCATTTGAAGACTGGGGTATAGACGAGCTCATTATTATTGACCATTAAAAATACCTAAATAATTAAGTTCTAATTTTAAGATAATTGTGATGTAAAGTTTCTTCTACAAACTAAGTAAAATAATTTTATATTATGTGGCTGGTTTCATTTCAAGACTTGAATTATAATATGATACTTAAAAAAAATCCCCTCATGCATGCATGGAATTCTATTAAGTAAACATTGTTGATCAATAATTTCTTATGACCCGGATTGATCTTATGGTTATTGTTCGTATCAATTGGATCATTTGGGATCGTCAGCCAATGTTGTTTTCAATTTTAGATTTCTGTACTTATCATCCAGGCAGGCACGCAGCCACGCTACATGGAATGATTGCTTGTTGTGAGCTATTGTGGCAACTGAACACTTGAAGTCTGTTCCAGTGTTAGGAAGATGACTTAGGTAATTTGCTTATTGATTTATTATATATAATAAATCAATTTATTGCAGATAACTGATTCCTAATCTTCATAAGTAATAATAATGTCCTTGCAGAATTTTGTTTATGGGGGTCAATCTCAACAGAGATTTTTTTAATTTTTTATTATCATATATATGATATTATTCATATTCCATTGTGCGTATGCCCCTTTCTAGGGTCCCGTATCTCAAAAGGAAAAGGAACCCTTATAGGATAACTTTGTTGTCTGTCTGTCTGTCACGAACCTTTTTCTCAGGAACGCGTGAAAGAATACAGTTGAAATTAACATCAAATACTTATGTTTATGGTCCCTTGAAACTGTACAAAAATCAAGCTTTCAAGTCGACGCAATCAAGAGATACGGCCATATTTGCCCTATTTTCTAACATTTTTCAGGGGAATCAAAACCTATGGGGTACTTTCCATGGACTTAGAACCATGAAATTTGCAAGAAAGAAGGTCTAACACAGTACAAGTAAAGGAAAAAGTCCGAAAACCGCTAATTTGTGATTACATCGTAGAAAAAACCTTTGTATGGAACTCTCAGTGCGTGAGTCCGACTCGCACTTGCCCGTTTTTTTTTATTCCAACCACCTCAAGCTTTCCTAGAAGGCTAGCAACCTGCCCAGGTTACTGCAGGCCTCCGGAAATGTTGCCGGGGATTTAAGAATATCTGCCCGTTGTTCCGCCACACCTGCGCACTCCATGAGCACATCCTCTGCATAGGGGTCTGTCTGTGACACCTATGGAGAATAGGTGTTTGTTTAGAAGACAGTGGCCAGTTATGGTTCCTACAGCTATGCGCAGCTTGTCTCTTGTTAGTCGGGTGAGGTTGCGGGCAAGCTTTTTTGAGACTCGCAGAATTGCATTCTTCGCCTGCCTGCCACCTTCACCATTTCTCCACTCTTCTAGGTGTGTTACTTCAGTTTCTGCACGCAGCCATGTCTTTATTTGGGCCTGCGGTATGGGCAGTAATGGCTCCGTTCCATGTAGGTACTGCTTTCGCTGATCCCCTCTTGGCTAGTTCATCAGCTGTGTCATTACCTAGTGAGTTACTGTGTCCTTTGGTCCATTGCCGGGTTACCTTATTTAAGCTATGAATTGGAGTGCACTATGACATTTTAGTATAAGGGCAGATGTTATAGGTTGTGGTTGTGCAGAGCACTGAGGCGCTGTCTGAGACAATTTTTATATGTAGGTCTCTTATGTCTCTCTCTAGCCGCTATCGCCTGCGCTGCTCTGGTGATTCCGATGCATTCCGCCTGGAACATTGTGTTTAGTTTGTCTAAGGTAGGTATCTAGTTGATATTTTAATGTTCAGATCGTTTGAAAATACGCCATCTCATGAGATGGCGTAAATATCTGATCATAGGGTTTCAAAGGGTACATGTACCCTGTGAGGTCTTGAAGCCGATGATGGTTAAATATTTGTAAAAATATTTCCATTGGATACATGCGGGTACATTCCCCAAGTTTTGATGAAATCGAACGCCGGCTCACTGGCGTAGCAAGCACTTGCAAAAATTCGTCGACTGACTAACGTCCTCCGTAGCTTAGTTGGTAAGAGCACTCGCCCGGATAGCGAAGGGACGTGGGTTCGAGTCCCACCGGATGACACAGTCGATTAATTTTTGTAAGTGAAATTTGATTTAATTCCGTCTGTGTATATTTCTTTTGAATGCGTGGTCTCTATTGTTTGTTTCCATAATCCATTCACTCGAGGTACTACATGGCGTACTTGATTAACGTGGTAGTACTACTCTTTATTTTAGTAAAAATCTATTTAGTGTCAATGAAAACTTATATCATGCATGTGCTTTTATTACTGATAACATTTTGAGATTCACTTACCTACCTACTGCATTTTGGACACACTCCTATGAATAGGCGCCTGCCTGCGTAATACTAAGCGGATCCCCGCCACTGCTAATATCCTCCACCGATATCACCCCGAATGAACATTAACTGTGTAACATGTCCTTCCCAGGGCCTGAAACGGACTCTACGAGGGTCAAACTGAAAGTTCTTAGAAAATCAAAAACTGATTACATTAGCCAGTTATTAGTTTTATTATATCTTTTCAAAATATTGTCCATTGACGTCAATACACCGCTGCATGCGATGGAACCACTGGGAAAAGCACTTTGCCCACTCGTCCTTAGGGGTCTCTTCAATGGCATCGCGATACGCAGCCACCGCTTCTTCAGCATTCATAAACCGCTTTCCTTTAAGTTTTTCTTTAATTTTTGGAAATAAATAAAAATCACAAGGCGCGAGGTCGGGGCTATACGGCGGGTGACCCAGTAATTCAACGTTTGATGTCGCCAAATAGTCGATCGTTCGCTTGGCGGTGTGCGACGAGGCGTTGTCGTGGTGAAGGAGGATCCTACTGCGAGGTCGTTTCTCTCGAACTTTTTCCAAGACAAGTGGCAAACAATTGGTAGTGTACCATTCTGCAGAAACTGTTTTTTGATCCTCTAACACAATTGTTGCGAAATGACCTATCCTTCCAAAGAACGAGGCCACCATTTTTTTTCCCGCACTTCGATCTCTCTTCACTTTAGTTGGCAACTCCTCGAAAGGAAACACCCACTGAGCAGATTGTCTTTTGGTTTCAGGATCATAACAGTAAATCCAGCTTTCGTCACCTGTTAGTATGTCGAACACAGCATTTGAGTCACCTCCGTTAAATCTTTCAATCATTTTACGGCACCAATCCACACGATGGAGTTTTTGAGCCTTAGTCAAATTATGAGGTATCCACCGGGCGCAAAGCTTCCTGACCGCTAAATGTTCGTGGAGGATTTTGTGCACTTGACTCATACCGATGCCTAAGCTTGTCCGAATCTGCTGATAGGTCACTCTTTTGTCAGTCTCTATCATACGCCGCACAACACAGATGTTATTTTCAGTCGTCGCCGTAGAAGGCCGTCCCTTACGTACATCATCAGTGAGATTAGTGCGACCACGTTTAAACTCATTAAACCAGTTGTAAACAGTCGCACGAGATGGGGCTTCATCGTGAAAGGCCAATCGTAGTCTATCATAACTTTCTTGTTGACTTAAATGACATCGAAAGTCATAAAAAATCATTGCACGAAAATTTTCTCGTGTTAAATTCATTTTGACGTGACACAGACAATTTTCAATTTGCCGCCAAGTCGTAAAACAAATGACAAATGAATGAAATATATACTCAGTAATATTGGCAAAGAGTTCTATTTTCAAATTTTAGAATATTTTTTTTATTATATTGTTTATAAGTGGCCAGTTCTAAGAACTTTCAGTTTGACCCTCGTATAACAAAATTTCATGTAACGGTTGAAGCACGAAGACGTACCAGACACACTTTCGCATTTATAAAATTATTAAAGATGCACTAACCGATTACACTATCTACAGGAGTACAACCGGCCATACTAGCCGCATTTCCTAGCTTTCGCGTCGTGCGCGTGTCGTGTAGATACCTACTGTACATTCAGGAGCATCAATATGTACATCTGCATTCGACTTAAGACCGTATTAATGACATATGTAAAGACTTATTTGTGTACATTTCATTGCTTGTTCTGACTACATGAACACTGCGCGATAGAATAGATACGACTACAACCTAGGTAGGCCTACTTAACTCTTTACCGGAGTACTAGTACTTATTCTGTGTCTTTACTGCCCACCATAAAAAATCACAAAACAATTTACACATACTTAGGGAGTAACGGGAGTTGGTAATGTGGAGTAGACCTGTGTATTATTATTAAATTTACAGTATTTTAGGTTGTTTTTTTATTAATGGGTTTGCTTATGACTAAAGTCAGACATGGAGAGAGACGTTGGTGGGGCGGCCGTCTCAACCAAAAGGTTCTGGCCTGCTTACACTCCTACTTACCAAACTGCATGGCGCCTACTGTAGGAGGGTGCATGGTTAGGGGAAGTCAGCTCAAAGCGGCCATGGCTCCGAATACGGTTCTATTAAATATCATAACGAACTTTACCGGTTCGTCTTACAGCTAACCTTCCGCCCCTCCCCGATCAGTCATTCGGCACCGGTCACTGCAAGCGCGTGCGTGCAGTGAAGATTTTTAAATATTTGGTGGTTTCCTTAAAAAAATGCGAGGTAAGTCCAGCCTGATTTGATCTAAACCATACATAACTTATTACTTTTATGTAATGCGCCTTAAAACTCATTTATTAGACTATGTTTGTGTATAATTTGCTTACAAAGTTAAAGTCAAATATGACAGCAGTTAATTTTTGAAATAAAGTGCACGAAAAAGGCAAAGCGGCCAACTGATCGCTTTGCCCTTAAATAAATGTGTAATACTTCGAATTATAATATTGATTATTTTGTTTAGATGGTCAACAATTATAAATGAAAAACTACCAAAGGGTTATGGGGCGAAAGTACAATGACGCAAGCAATCAAAAACGTGAAGGAACAACAAGGCTCAATTTAATGTATAGCAATAAATTTTTAGGCAATTTTTGTTTTTTATAACGTTTGAAAATATATTTATTTTAGTTATTAATAACACAGTTGATTAAAAGTGCCATTAGTTTTAAGAGTTTAAATGTGTAATTGACACCAAAGGTTTTATAAAAAATACATGTTGATTTTAAACTATTATTGGCAATGTTCTTTTTTCGAACACTACCTACATCTTTCGTCAAAAAATGTATATTTCTCATATATTACTGGACTGGCCGCTTTGCCCTTACCCCCATGGCCGCTTTGGGCGGTACCTTGGGCAAAGCGGCTTTTTGCCACCTTTTCGTAATTTACGTGTCATATATGTATTTTCTACTTTTTGCAGATTTGGATTGCGTACAATGAAGAACAAATGTTTTTTCTACCTATCAGTATAAAAATCTTTTCGAAAATCATTTTATTCAGTAGGTTTTTTACACCTCAAAGTAAAGGTGGCCGCTTTGAGCTGACCTCCCCTATACGTATAGCTACCAGGCGGCACCAAACCAAACGGACCTACACCACAATCTTCTTTAAATTAGCTCTAAAAAAACTTCATCTTTGAATACGACTGTAGGCAGCAAACGAAGATCAATATCACGATTGTATTTGCGAAGTTTGTTTTCTATGCATAGTTAGTGACACGATGCCATGCAGCTGCGAACTTAGATTATCCTAGGCTGCGAATAGATACGAAAGTAAACTATTTATGTACGTCGGCTACGTGGGCACGATTGCATGCGTGCATTCAGTTCCAAATAAACGTTGGTGCTGCAGTCTCAATAGCATGACAGGTTGAAATATCGGACCGAACGGAGAGATGAGCCACGGCGCCGTTCGCCAAGCCCGAACGTACTTAAGTACATATTACGAAACTGTATACCGGCACCGTCTACCTAAACCTAAGCCGTCCACTCGGTATGTAAATTTAAAGAGATATGTTTTATATATATTTTTGAATTAAAGATTAAATTAAGAAAGTAATTTGAGTATTTCGATTTTTGATTCAGTAGCTATTTTGTAATTAATTATTGAAAATTTTAACATGGTGACGTCATAACGATGCCTATGACGACTTTCTCTCATTTATAGGATTGTCTTTGAAAGCAAACTTTTTTCTCGATTGCAAACTCACTCATGCAAATAGTAGCGTCATATATGGTCATATGTCGGTTTGCGGTGCATTTAGAAGACCATAAGCTCCAACTTTTTTAATTATAGGTGGTATAAGCAGTATAAGTAATCTCTAAATGGTTTTGAAATTACCATAGGTTTTTCTTTACTTTACATACCAAATTGCCTTTAAAGTCAATATTACCCTAGTTATAAGAGCGAATTTGCTTTGAAACCTAAAAATGATCGCGGACTTACACTCGATGACTTCACCTATTGAAGGTGCAGTGGGATAGTAGATTGCAATTATAAATCAACGTTGAACGATCCAAGAAGCTGCGGCTCTATGCATATAATTTGTAATTGACATGTCCTTCTAATCCCAACGTAATTAATTGGTTTGGACTTTGTTCAAACTATCAGTCAGTGATTTCTTTTATTAAAGACTAGCGATCCGCTCCCGGCTTCGCTCGTGATTCGCACGGGTAACAATTAAAATGAACAAAATATAGCCTATGTCACTCAGGGTGAATGACAGGAATAATATAGCTTTTTACTGGTAAAAGTATTTTGAAAATCGGTTTGGATAAACCTGGCAGAGTTTGATACAACCTTACCCTCCCCCCCTTTTTATAGTAATAAATAAAGGCTATGTTTAGAACAAATTAATGTAGCAAATCGGGTCAGTACTTTTTTGTTTATTCGACACAAACATACAAAAATCCAAATCTTTCTTTTTTTTATTATTGGTTATAGAGTGTAGGTACTATAGTGAAGATACAGAAAGATATACTTATATATTTTAACTTGATTTTAGCCACGGCTATGCGGCTATGGCAGACGGTGTGTTGAGTTTAGGGAATTCAATCCCGCATAAAAATCGCAATCCCGCAAGCATGCGGGATCAAGGTCATCAATCCCGCGGGATTTGCGGGATTGCTTTTATTTATTATTATTTTTGTTTTGTGTAGTTAAATGAAAGAAATAAAGACAAGTATTTATTTATTTATTATTATCAATATGAAGCAAAGTTATTACTCATATTTTAAATTAACACTTGACCGCGCGCGAAGGTAAATCCCCGCTCGTGCACTGTAGGGGAATCCCTAGTCATAGAGTATTTGAATTGAACTGAACTGACATTGATTACGTTCCGTTCCGATCTAGGATTCAGGCGACACAAAATAGAAATTTAAAACTTATTTAGTTCTGTCTGAGTCAAAATCACTGAACTGAATCAAAATTATTTTCCATATAAATTCTATATAAAAGTCACGAGTTCTATGGGAAAGTTGTTAAATCACTTATTAATGAGCTGTGCTGAGGTGTCTTATAAATAATAAGATAGTCGCCTGAACCCATTTTTCCTCAATAAATATTTTTTTTAAATCCCGCAAACCTGCGGGATCCTGCGGGTGTAATTCCGCATTTCTGATCCCGCAAAAAAGGTGCGGGATCCCGCATTTGCGGGATTCCGCGTTTGCGGGATTGGATTCCCTAGTTGAGTTGCAGTCTATCTCACGTCGTGAAGGTCCACTTCCCTTTTCACTTAGGTCAAAGTCTTAGGTATCACTTATCCTGGTGGACCTTTTCTTTAATGTCAGTACCTACTCTGGTAGTCTTCATTCAATATACTAGGCGTTTTAAATAACTTGTCAGTAAATTTTTTTACCTCTCAAAGTAAACTAAATTTGCTAATCATATTTTTTTAATAGGTAGGTACTATTTCTCCAAATAATACAAGTATTGGAAAATCTATTAGAACATAAGTTACATATTTATAATTATTGTATGTAATTATTCCTTCCTAAGAAAACTGCAAGCCGCAAATACCTACTTTTAAAGACTAACTGTTTTATAATTCTAATGCCCAATTTAGCTTAAAAGCTTTATCTAGGTTAGGAGTTCATAATTGTTTGTTTATATCAGTAAGTACTTACCTTTTACGACAGCAAAAACGTAGTAAAAAACCATACGATGCCCACGCATATTCCATATAATGAAGTAGAGACAATTAGATTAAGAACATATGTATATTAGATAAATAGATAACTCTTTATTGCACACATAAAACAGAAAAATACAATAAGTACAACGATATACACAGAAAAAATGTAGACGGTCAATGTAATGTGTATGTAACATAAATTAATAACCATAACAGGAATACGTCTAAGTCTTAATTTTCATGACTTCTCGTACGTAAACAAGTACGTACGTTTCGATCACAACAAGGTTATGGTGAAAAATAGTTTATTGATCAATTAAAATATCATTATCAATTAACATGGCTTTGAACTTTCATTAATGTCACGGATGCTGTCGCGAATCAGTGATAGTCAAAGGGAAGCAATGAAGCGCATCGGGCGGCGCCGACGGCGAGCTGTAGTGCGCCCGCGCCGTGGGGCGGTGGGCCGCTTGGCACGCGCACCCGCCTGAACTCGCCGAGAGCTCCGGCGCGCCGAAAGCTTCTCGCCGCGCCAGTACCCCTCCGACCAGCGATGCCGTGCTGTCTCCGGAAATAGAGTACGTCCCCGAACAGTGCCGCGAACTACCCACCTTCACGCGCCGATCGCAACGCCATTAAATCGCGGTTAACTCGAGAGCGCCCGTAAAATTATCACTTTCTACTGTAATTTAATTTGGCACTCTCGATGACCACGATTTAATGGTAACTCGGGTTGCACTCCTTCGGGAGTGCAAGTCGTGTAGATGCGAGGTGGCGATATCTCTTGTTCAGTGTGGATGTGTTTCGAATCTAGATCGGTGGATCGGGTGCGCGAGTGTGAGTGCAAATGACTGATAGCCCGACTTAACGGGCTTAATTTGACAAAATGTGGACCAAGAGATTAAGGTTATGGAGGTTTATGTTGTGCATGTTTTTCGCCGTGTCGGCGCTCACGATCGCAGCGAGAGGTGAGTGTGCGCACGCGCAGGCGCGAGGCGCTTTGCGTCACCATATCGCCGCTATTTTCGGCGTAACTTGCGCTGAAATTATGTAAAAAGCTCGCGTATGTGCTCTATTTTTGGCAATAACCTTAGCCGATGTTTTGTGTGACAAAATGATCTAGTAACCTAATTGCGTGCAGGAAGTTCGATTGTCTAGGGCGGTCGTTTTAATGCTCGGTCGCTCGGGCCGCGATCGGGAGACGCTCCCTGCCCGCAAAGCTTGATACGTAAATAGAAATACAGGGATTTGTCGTTCTGCGTCGCCATCTTGTGAAAAACGATAGGATCATGACGACATTATAAAAATGTGACATGAAAGTAGGTCACTAGAGAATTTTTCAGTAGGTATAGGTTTGCAGCAAGTACCATCATGTACATCTACTCAAAGGTAGGCATAACAATGTGTAAAAATTGTTAAAACTGTCCATTTAAAAGTAATCAAGCTCATGTTGGTCTAATAAATATTTAATTGTACCAATTAAATCTCTTTAAATGCGACTGTTATTCCTAAAAACGTAGAGTGGATATGTCTAATCCCTGTTAGTTTAATTCAGCTATAATATTTATACTTATTCATAATGTAGGTACAACTTAATATGTTCATTTTCACTAATATGTACCTAATATCTGCTTTCGCTATCCCCAGATTCATGAATACAATGTACGAGTAATTTTACTAGTACGTATATACTTGTATTATCTGTGCTAGTAGGTATCATAAAATGGTTCACCTTGTGTCATGAATCTACGTAAATAATCACCTTGGTGCAAGGCGGAATGCATGAAGGCCAAGTTTTCGGCCCGCTCCGAACAGAATATAACTAATATGAGAAAGGAAGAATTATCCTAGTTAATAATATGTAATCCCACTAATATTATAAATGCGAAAGTTTGTGAGTGTGTTAGTGAGTATGTTTGTTACTTTTTCACACAAAAACTACTGAACGGATATGGATGAAATTTGGCACAGAGATAGATATAAGTCTGGAATAACATATAGGCTACTTTTTATTCCGAAAAAAACCACAGTTCCTGTAGGATACAGAAATAGTAGTTTACGCGGGCGAAGTCGCGGGCAACAGCTAGTAATAAATAAATATTGGACAACATCGAACATTGTTTAGATCCCAAAGTAAGTAACTTTAGTCACTTGTGTTATGGGAATATTAAGCAACGGTGGTACCACAACACCTAGACCCGAGGCAATAGAAAATATGTTTTTTTTATCGACCCGACCGGGGATTGAACTTGGGACCTCAGAGATGGCGCCACCTTGAAAACCGGTGTGCTAGCCACTCTGCTACGGAGGTCGTCAAATAGTTACTCAAATACGGTTATTTTGCAAACATGCAGATATGGCTTAATAAAAGCTCAGATGAAATTCTAGAATAAATATTCCAATTAAACTGTCTGTGAATAAGTGTCATTGAACATCACAGTAACTTTATCGTAGTAATTAGTAAATGGCCCATACACATATTACACCCTTCATTATTAATGAATATACTTAACTAGCATAATTAATTCCGAACCTGACCTTGGTTTGCTTCCCCAAAATCCTTTTGAAACATTGATATATTTTTAGAAGATTCTTCTTTTGTAAAAGAAAGATTTCTTGTAATAATTAGTTACAAACGACTTTCAATATTTGTTTCTTAACATATTTAAATATACAATGAATATTTAATACATGATAAACACATATTTAATAACAACATGGACTGATTACGAGTAAAATATGGTTGGAAAGCACAAAGCACAATGAACCCAACAGTAGCAGTACATTGTTACCCTAGGGATGAAAGTAACTTATTTAGTCCCGAGCTCGGGCGCCAATAGTTTGAGGAACTAAATAAGTCTTTATCCCTAGGAAAACACTGTGCTTTTCATTACGAATACAAGGAAAGTCAAAATTAAAAAAATATATATATATCTACAACTCGAAAAAAAATGAAGATCGGATCGCCGCTTTCCCGCCAATTTTTTTTTCTTTGGCTTGCTATTCCGCCAGTATTTTCTATTTACATAATTGAAAAAATGGTAAATATTTTGCCCAAATCTGTTATTTTAATGAAATGAAATGAAACCCAAAGACCTTGCAACTCAGTGAACAGGGTTCTTCTAGATGAGCTCGCTTCATCATCGACTCGTCTGGCTTAGTCTAGAGTCAAGAGCAAACCCATTTCAAACAAAAAAAAAGAAATAGTTGAAACTAAATTATAATAGTCATTTTAAAATATTTATTCTTTGGTGAATACTTACCTTATGTTATTTAAATTTTACATCGCGCTGTAATTGAGTTGCTGTGAACTAGTTGGGCGCTCAAATAAAGGCTCGTCGTTTGGACCGTTTAGGTTAATTTATTATTAATACAAAAATAATTATAATTGTCAGTCAATAGAGTTTTACATTATCACCGTACATGCTACGCTATGGGACCTAGCAACGACCGTTGAAAGCGTAGTACCTACTTAACTGTAAGCTACTTGCTACGAAAAAGCATCAAAGCTACGATCCGTAGCGCAAATATTACCTCAGCCTCAGCTAGCAAAAAAATTGCTACGACCGGCCTTGCCGCGCCTAATAGCAGCACCCTTGCTACGTCGTAGCCAATCCGTAGCAATTAGCCAGATGCTACGAAAGAGTTTCCCTGAGAACTGATGTGAAATAAAACCAAATATTTCCTAAAAATTTATGGACGGTTAATTCAATAATAATGAATGAAATCTAACTAATCTGTTTGATATACTATGTCAATGCAGGGACGTCCGTCAGTATATGGCTTCTTATTATTATTTTATTAGCTTTTTATTAAACAGCTACGTTTATGAAGGTTCGGTAAATTAAACAGCGCGAGTAATTTGTTTACCTGCCGAACTTTCATAAAGCTTTCTAGCTGCACAGTAATGTATGCAAACAATATAACATCATCTGTTTACAATCATGAAAGACATGCATGCCAAGCATTTTGTCCGTCATGTGTGACACATACGAGTATTAGATAAGTAGAGATCAAATGCGTGATGGGTAATGCATGCTGTACCTGTACGCTGAAATAATAATACACCTAATATAGGTAGT
The DNA here is from genome assembly GCA_949316185.1 of Pyrausta nigrata. Taxonomy (NCBI): domain Eukaryota; kingdom Metazoa; phylum Arthropoda; class Insecta; order Lepidoptera; family Crambidae; genus Pyrausta; species Pyrausta nigrata. The sequence goes on along the minus strand of OX438957.1, from coordinate 8,737,124 downwards.
AGCTTTACAAATCATTAATGAATCTATGATTTTGTTGACACTGTATTTACTATTTATGTACTCTATATACAGTACATACAGTTTATGTATCGTACCTAGATATTTATAAAGACTTCTATAATAGTTAATTAAGATTGGCAAACACTTCCAATAATACGACTTTATATGCACTAACCGTAGAGTCGAGAGCTTGTGAGCGCTAACTCGTTTTTTGTTACTAATTTTGTCATTTTGGTAAATAACTCGCAAGAATTCGCAATAAGGCTTCGACATTAGACACGCATTTTAACAATTTATATTTCACGCTAGATGTTAATAAAGTTTACGTGTGTCTCTATGTTCCCAAAATTATCTTTTTTTGGGAGTTTATTTCCTCGAAAGAAATCAAGACCCTGGATCACTTTGTTGTCCGCCTGTCTGTCAAGAGTCTATTTTTAAGACCGCGTGGATGTGTCAAAATTAATATCAAATACGAGTACTTATGGCCGCGGTTTTATGAAGCTGTAAAAAAATCTGCTGTAAAGTTTTTTAACATTTCGCCTATACTAGGTTGCTACCCTGTGAAATATTAAAAAATACTACTAAAATAAGAATACTTCCCATATACCGAGAATCATGAATATTGGCAAGAAGGGAGGCCTTACTGCACAGGTAAAGGAAAAAGTCCGAAATCCGCTAATTTGTGGTAACAAAAACCTTTGTTTGTACGGAAGCCTCAGTCCGCGAGCCCGACTCGCACTTGCCCGGTTTTTTTCCTTCAGCAATGTTGAACTTGTTGGGACATATTATAGTGCACAAGTGTGTGCGCAATACACAGGTGCACTCTCTGTTTCTTCACTCTCATAATTCGGTGAGACGGCAGTCCGACATGACCGTAGAGAGATTAGGCGCAGGACCAACGGCTTAACGTGCTTTCCGAGGCACGGGGGTGTCAACACCACCAACTTCCTGACTCCAGCTGTGTCTGAGCACAGAATAAGTACTAGTACTTCGTACAGAAGTATGACTTAGCAATTGTATTCAAAGAAATGTCTACTCAATGTCGTCAACAATATGGCGTAATTTAGTTCGCCTCAGAGTCAAGCACATTTTCGTGTGGACACCTACAAAAATCCATTGCAAGATAATTTCATACTTATTGCTCTGGAATATGATTCATAATACACTAAACCTATTCAGTGACGTAATATCACGCGACGCGATAGGGTTGACTGCTACGAGAAGCTTCTAACGCCATCTAGCGCCTCTTTCTAGTACTTTATTCATTCTCGTACAGCCAGCAACGTAGCCGCGCGGCCGCCGGTAAATAAAACGCGCGAGCGTGTCGCTGGCCGGTAGCGACACGCAACTTGTTTTAGCCCCTAAGTAAGGGTCGCCGCGCGTAGGTACGTTTTTGCTACCTACGTGGGGAGATACACAGGCCTGGTCTGAGTAATTTCAAGACAGAAAAACCTAAACACTCTCGGCGCGGCCCGGGATTCAAACCCGGGACCTCGTGGATAGTAGCCAGCGTGCTGACCACTAGACCAACGAGGCAGTATGTATACATAGGAAAAATTCAAGAGTGTTCCTTTACATCCACTAGGCAGGATCCCACTAAGTAGGTATACTTTTTTCCACTTTGTCGATATCTTAATTAACCTGGTACCGGTAGAGCCACAGAACAGAAGTAATCTGTGGTGGAACAAAACGTTTTATGTTAGATAGGGAACTTTGTTAAATGTGTATAGAGGTAGGTTTAGGATCTCCCGTGCACTCGGTTGTGCAATGTACACTATGAAAAATCTCCTGCGCAATTTGCTAATCCCTGTTGAGATTTTGCATAGTCGAGATTCAGCTAGAAGGACATTATTGTTATTACATGTTTAATAATCACATACTTCTTTCTTGTTTCAGCCGATGACGACGTGCCCTCAGAGTCACAGTGCCGTCCATACATCGAAAAAGCTCTCAAAGAGCTCGAATCGGGAGACGCGGAGCCAGGTAAATTGGTGATTATTTACTTTTTATACTCTTCACAATTATTAAAGGTATGAATATTTGCTATTTATAACTTTTTACTATTCCATACTAAGCTGAGTAATTTAGAGATTAAAATAAAAACCTATTGCAGATGCGTTCCAATGCATACACAGAAATCGAGTTGAGCTACGAGTATCTAAATACCTAGTTGCATATATTTTGGTATGCCTTTGCTTGAACCAGTTGTTTTGTTTGTCCAGATTTTTCTGTTGAAGAGATTTTAATGTTCAAACAAAAGTAAACCCTGCATCAGTTGGATTTCCGTAGGTGATAAAAATTGCACATATCTCTTGGTAGAGACACGCGTTGAGTTGGACTCCTCTGGACCTAACAAATAAATTACGTGTTAAATTATATCAAGTACTGAATAGCAAAAATACACATGTTTACGCGTTTTCATGGCCACTAAAATGATTCAAACTGCTTAACGATTGTTCTCGTTTTCCGCAACTACTCTTAAAATCGACGTTAGTGCTGACCTCACAGCGCGCGCGCATGTCCAAAATAACGCGAGATTGACACGACACGCGAGTTCCTTGCGGAACACCGAGCTGTTGATCTATTTTAATAGCGAGAGAAGAAAACGCGCGTCACCGTTATATCCAGCTTAATAATAGACACCAGTGAACCATTTAAAGAATGAATCATTAACCAAAGATTTATATTCACACTGAAAGACGGATTATACAACGGCGAAACAAAATTAAAAATTATTGAACATTTGTAAATAACCGAATGAATTATTGATATTTCTCCAAAAGCTTTTCATCACTTATTAGCGTTTTCCACGTGGTTATTTATTTTGAAGTTAACGTACGCTATGAACTCGTGGCAAAATATTCTTTTCATGGCGTAGGTATCTTTTACTTGCACAATTTCTTCATTTAAAATCCCTATGAATGAAAAATGATGCCAAGAATTTAAATACGGTGTTTTTTAATTTTATATGAAGTAAGGTACCTATAGTATCTTAATTACATATATGTACACCTACTGTATATATAGCTATCTACTTACTACCTATACTAAGGCACCAGTGGGATAGTTACAATACTCCACCCCATAGAACATATAAGTCATACATCAATGTCTTCTTAATCTCAAGTGGGTATCTCAAATCAAATTGATAATTATTTCTTCTGTTTACAGATTCCGCAGAAAAAAACGACAGTAGTGAAGTAAGTATAGACGACGACACGACTGAAGCGCAATCAGCAGAAGACGGGAGCGAAGCGGGCGACGCAGCGGATAGTAAAGAAGATAGTACACTATCAGTGGAGGTAGCCGATGAACCCTATGTAGCTCAAGCTTCGATCGAAAAACTACAGGATGGGACCGTCTACGATGATTCGAAAGAAGACGCGGCGGCAGAAGTGAAAGATGATAGCGGTGAACAACAAGACGAAGAAAGTAAACAAGATGACGGAGACAGCAAACAAGATGATGGAGACAGCAAAGAAGACGCATCCGCTGACGAACAAGCAGCCGAACAAGGTAGGGATGGACCTTAACAACTTCAGAATAAGTACGGCTGTGCGCGATGTAGGGGAATTCGGAGGATAAATTATAAACTTTGGGTAATATTTGTAAGAAATCAATGTAATTCGTGTGAAGTTAAAGAAACAACTGGTAAAATAGTAAAAACGTCAAAAAGAGAAGGAAATTGAAACATTAAAAAAAAAGTATAAAAACAGAGAGTTCGGTCTGCCACAACGGCCATTGCAGAATCTTTGCTTATTTGTTTCTTACGTTTACGCGAATTGTTGAACTCATAAAAACACAATTTTACGGATTACTTCGCAATTTATTACACATTTTATTTAAAACCTGACGTTTCGAACACTTTATAGCGTTCGTGGTTACAGGGAGATCTTTGACTATGTAACGTAAATAACTATAATAATTTTCTTGAAGAATATGAATGAAGTAATTCCTTTTATCCTTTAATTAGATCTTTGCCTAAAAAGAATAAAAAACTGTGGTTTAGTCCCTGGGTTTAAGCTAAAAAAATTTTTATAATCTATTTGAGTACTGCCACATACACCGTTGACCACATAATATTAAAGTATCCATTGTGGTTTACGTTATCAGATTATTTTTACAAATCGGCTCTGTCTACGCTAACCATACCCGTTCCAAAACCTCACGTTTTAATGGTTCCTATATCTATTTAGGACTTCAGGCTAAGTATTTCTGCTAAAATGTATGCAATGATACAAGTAAATTAACTGCAATCGAATGTCATTTCAGATAGTGGCGAAGACAAGGAAGACAAAGACGAAACCAAAGAAGATGAGGCAAACGAAAGCGAAGAGATACAGGAAGTTGGAGATGATGATGCCAGCAAAGAACAAGAAAATGATAAGGATGATGACGAGGCTAGCAAGGAAATAGTACAGGAAACTACTGATGAAAATAAATCTGATGAAGCATCAGAGGCATCGGCAGAGGCTAAAGACGAAGACGACGATAAGACAAAAGAAAATGACGATAGATCTCAAGAAAAGGCTGAATCTAAAGAAGACACAGAAACTACTGAAGATGGTGCCGACTCTCAAGAAGTAAAGGAGTCCGAATCTAAAGAAGATGAAGAAAAGCAAGAATCTGCTGAAGAGAAAGAAGAGTCTAAGGAACAGGAAGGGGAAGAAGAACAGTCCACTGAAGCTGCTGCTGATGAAGGGGTAGATGAAAAGTCTGGTGAGGATAAGGAGGAAGGTACTAAAGAAGAAAGCAAGGATGAGGAAGATGGTAAATCTGACGAAGCCGTGAAAGAAGATGAATCTGAAGCAGAAGACGCTGCAAGCGCTGAAGTCACTAAAGTCCAAGAAGACGCTGAAGCCGAAGAAGAAGCGGAAGCTGAAGCTACTGACGAAGAAGCTGAGGAGGAAGAGAAAGACACAGCGGAAGATGACTTACTAAAGGTAAGCTGTTTTTCCTAAACATGTGACCCCTTAGTGTAAATAATGTAAATTGATTTTCTGCTATTCGAACGGATCTTTGTTTTACGTATAGTATATATTTATACAAAAAATATACATAACACTCTGATTTTGCAGACTGGAGCTATACCCGAAAACCTAAGATCTCGAGAGCATATTAATCAAATCCTCAGGTTAGATGAGGAAGCTAGCGAGGCAGAAATAATCGTAGAAAAAGCAGCTGATATTGTCCTTAGAGATTTGAAGAAGCTCTACGAAAACTCAATCAAACCATTAGAAGCATTGTACAAGTACAGAGACTTAAGTAACAGACACTTTGGCGATCCGGAAATATTCTCAAAACCTTTAGTTCTGTTCATGGGTCCGTGGAGTGGAGGAAAATCTAGTATTGTCAACTATTTGACTGGACTTGAGTTCACTGAATGGTCTCTGAGAACAGGTCAGTAATACATATATTTTATAATATTATAGTATTGATAAATAAGATATACTCAATGTAGCCGGTATCATCATTATTTTTGTCCCATTTTACAATTTGAGCGAAACTTATTCATTAATCAATGTGACAGGTGCCGAGCCTTCCCCAGCATATTTCAACATTTTGATGCATGGCAAAAATCCCGAAGTATTGGATGGCACGCAGTTGGCAGCCGACTGGACGTTTTCAGGACTGCAAAAGTTCGGGCAAGGTCTGGAAGAGCGTCTTAGGGGATTAAGGCATCCCAGCAAAATTTTGGAAAAGGTGAATTAAATTCAATTGTACTCTTATTAGTGAAGAAGAAGCCGCCGTGATTGATGCGCCGAGATGAAGAGTTTATTTTTAAAACATCAACTGTAACTATAATAAGCAATAATTTGCAGGTAAACATTGTTGAAATTCCCGGGATCCTGGAAGTGAGGAAGCAAGTGTCTCGAGTGTTCCCCTTTAACGACGCCTGCCAGTGGTTCATCGACCGTGCCGACATCATTTTCCTTGTTTACGACCCCTCTAAGCTAGACGTTGGGCCTGAAACTGAAGCCATTCTCGACCAACTCAAGGGTAGAGAATCCCAGGTAAGTTTCTAATCTACGTCCTATATCGATAGCTATTTACGTTTTTATAGTAGTTACTGGTCGATCGATTGATAATCTGTTTTACCTATTTACTCGAATTTGACTTAATTCACTATCATCATCACAGACATGTATATATAATAGATGTATTTTACTCGGTCCGGGTGATTATACACACTTGTGATTTATAGAGTCCAGAAACACAGATAAACAAGCACTTACTGGTCCCCATCTCATTTCGCAGACACGCATCGTGCTGAACAAAGCGGACACCGTGAAGCCGGAAGAGCTGATGCGCGTACAAAGCGCTCTCATCTGGAATATCTCGCCGCTGATGAGCTCCGCGCAGCCACCGGTGATGTACACGGTGTCTCTGTGGTCGTTGCCGTACGAAGCCGGCGCGCCGCAGCGGCTGCTGCAGGCTCAGGAGCGGGAGCTGCTGAGAGACCTGCGGCAAGCCGTCGATAAGCGCATCGAGAATAAGATCGCCAGCGCTAGGCGTTTCGCGGTGAGTCCCGAAATAGTTATTTTCTAGGCAGTGAAGGGCCAGTACGCCCGGCTCTAGGGCGGCCAGGAGCTCTGTTTTGAATCACTCAAGTGCAGATGTTTACTGATTTTTGTTTGTCATCTAAAACTCCGCATCTTTGAAACAGTTGATCGATTGCACTCGACCTTGCTCGAAACCGCAACGAGTGCCCCTACCCACTCGACTCGTCACAGACGGCGAGCGATAAAATAAACGCTAATATGAATATTGTTGAGTGAAAATTATGTCGCATTCTCCTACATTATGTCATACGAGGGATTAAAAAATAGAGCTCCAGATATTAGGGTTAGGGGCGGTTAATTTAATTATGCAGTTTTTAGGCTGGGTGCTGAGAAAGAGGCGGTTGGTACCTTACTACATGGGTGGTTAAGTCAAGAATATTGAGTAAAATTCCGCAACTGTTAGGTAAATATCTTATCCATCAAATAACACAAAATAGAGTGGTACCTACTTAAAAAAAGTTTGAGTCATAATACTTACTTTGAACTTTGAATGTGGATGAATATTTTATTCTGTAATATTGCAAAAGTTTAGTAGATAAAGTATGGTCGTCTTTTAGTTTTGCAAAGAATAGCGTCTGATATCCAGCTGAAACTCGAGACGTCATGATAACACAAAATACCTGAGTAGCCATCCTAGGTACGTACCTAGGTATACTCGTATTACTCATAAGGTCGCAGCCATCACTAGATTTCCTTGTTCCTCGAAATATTTAATCAATTGATTGAAATTTGCGTTAATCACCAGGTGAGAGTCCGGAATCATGCGAAGATGGTGGACTGTTATCTGACCACGTACTACAACCACAAGACCATCTTCGGCAACAAGAAGCTAATTGCCGACGCCATAATTGAGAACCCGCAGAACTACCACATCTATGAGGGGCTCAGTACCCTTACCAACATCTCAAGGTGGGTTACATTCATTCAACTTGAGGCACACTCCGGACTCCGGTACTTATTATTATGGCTGGCACTGATTCCCATTACAACCTCAAATTATGTATTATTTCTTGAAACCAGTGTTTCAAGCCAGTGGTGTTTTTAAGCCAGTGCTTAAGACGGTAGATGTCACAAATTCCAGTTTCTCGTACCTATATAAGTTGATTACGTAATCATTTCTCCCAATCAAAATGTTGTGATGTCATTGATGCAGCGGTTCTTATTCTTTTCGTGTCGACACTGGCATTATATTTTTGAAGATAGCTAACTTAGTATAGTGGCCATCACATCAGACTATCTACCATGTGCGTTGCAAATCGCCCCTATAACAACTGCATAAAATGCCGCAGCGTATAGCCTGATGTGCTGTCTGCCGTCGGTACCAACCAGAAGTAACCAATCATAAAGTTTGATAGCACACGTAACATAACATACACATTGAGTAGGTAACATGCAAATCTAAAGTACTGGAAATGTTTCTATAACACTATTTTTTTACAGGTATGATTTACCAGATCCGGAGACATACCGGGACTTCTTCCGTCTCAACCCTCTGTACGAGTTCCAGCAGCTGTCGGCGACGTGCACATACTTCCGAGGCTGCCCCATCACGCGGCTCGACGTGGCCATCGCGTACGACCTGCCCGAGCTAGTCGGACGCTACAAGAAGATGGTGGAGACCGCCACCCCCCAGGGCATGCCCAAAAGTTGATGCCCACGCGAACGAACGAAACCCGCGCCACACTTAACACCCGCTTTTTAACTCAATTGGATACAATTTCTTTTGGGCACATTTTGCATTTCTTAAATCGGGCATCCACACTATTTTTTGTTACGCATTTTGTATTCGTATTATTTGCTTAAATACTTGCTTGTTCCTGTTTTGTGGTGAGCGATGCTGTATGAATATGTGATTTACTTTGTGCGTTTATTATAGTGGTGATAGACGGTAAATGCAAGACATCTTCCATTTTCCTATTAACACTTTTTATACAATTCTCAAAAATACGATTTAATCTAGTCATTATGTTAAAGTTTGTTAGTGAATTTGTTACTTTATTTATTGAAGTTGAGGAGTTCCTACAACATTAGGATTAATCCTATTATACGCGGTCTCTACCTTACTTCTTTGCTAGTTATGAGACAATGTGACTATTTAAGTAAATATAAAATAAAATTTTATTATTGTTATTATTTATCACCAAATAGTACCCAACCTAAACACCACTAAGCAATATTAACTTAACATTACGAACACAAATGGAACACATTCCTACTTCGCACAGTCTCAACCATGAAACCTAATTTAGAAGTTTGTGTGGAGATTAAGGTATACTAATACACTTACAGAACTGCAAATCATAAGTGCAGTCAGCAGCACGTCATGTTACCCATTTGAACTACGAAAACAACGTTTATAACTTAAGGAATAGAGGCGGTCTTAAGGTCAAAGGGTAGTTTGACGTGCGGCCGTGTGTACATACGTATGTTTTCAAATTAGACGTTATTTATACAGGATTATATCTACTGATTGATATCATAATATTCCTTTTGATAGTAATACGAATTAAGAATCATCATATTTTATTGTTCAGCCTTTCGATTGCCATCGTAGAAATATGGTGCGTATTTTTTATCATTATTATCACATTTGACGGTTCGTTTCTCATATGAATCGGGACACCCTGTATTTGTCGTTTCTTTTCAAATCTCTGCAGAAGTATACTAACAATCTAATAAAATAATATAATTGGTGACTGCTTAGTTTAGTGGTAGGCACGCTGTCTTCTACACGAGGTCCCGGGTTTGAATACCGAATCGGGCCGGAATTTGTTTCTGGAAATAACTCAGAAATAGCTCCGCAGTCAAACATTACCACCCCTGTGTATCGAAAAGCACATTAATCCGTGTTGGTCCTGCTGTGCTGTGCCTGCCTGATCGATCTTTCTAGATTGCCGTCTCACCGACCGATTCACTAATCATGTAGTGGTCATAGTTATGAGAGTAAAGGAACAGAGTGCACTGTGTAAACTGTGTATTGCGCATATACTCGTCCACCATAATATCTGCGTAGGTACCTTTTGGTTTCCTACCCACTGATAGTGCATTTAAAAAAAAGGTACCTAGATGGGTCATCCAGGGTCATCCATCAGCGCTCGGAAATTGATTGCCTCAAATTGTGTTATTGCACAATTTTGCATTCAAATATGACATTTGACACGGAAAAGAACGTGTGCTCGGAGCATAAAAGGCGCAGTACGAGATGACAGGTCTACCTCTTTTTTTAACAAATACACTGTCAGCACTGATCGCCATACATAATACAAGTACGCTGGACTAAACATTCTCTAAGAAATGACAGATAATTTTTGTGCTGAATCAAAGCGCCCCCACCGAGTGTCTAGGGAACGAAAATAGAATAACTTGCTTATGTTTATGTCAACTCTCATTAGTTCCGTGGACGGTCACCACACGCTCACTACAGCCCACAGCGCCAAATGGCGATAATCATATGGCTTAATTTTTAGGTTGACAGTGTATGCAGTCCAGCGTACTTGTATTATAGAGGTCAGTGACTGTCAGTAAACCTACCCATTTGATTTCTGTTAGGATTGTGTGTGACAACACTGGCAGGCCTGTGTATCTCCCCGCGGAGGTAGCAAAAACGTACCTACGCGCGGCGCACCTACGTAGGTGCTAAAACAAGTTGCGTGTCGCTACCGGCCAGAGCCACGCTCGCGCGTTTTATTCACCGGCGGCCGCGCGGCTACGTTGCTGGCTGGACGAGAATGAATAAAGTACTAGAAAGAGGCGCTAGATGGCGTTAAAAGCTTCTCGTAGCAGTCAACCCTATCGCGTCGCGTGATATTACGTCACTGAATGGGTTTAGTGTATTATGAATCATATTCCAGAGCAATAAGTATGAAATTATCTTGCAATGGATTTTTGTAGGTGTCTACACGAAAATGTGCTTGACTCTGAGGCGAACTAAATTACGTCATATTGTTGACGACAGTGAGTAGACATTTCTTTGAATACAATTGCTAAGTCATACTTCTGTACGAAGTACTAGTATTCTGTGACACTGGGCTCAATTCCAATGCGCCTGTCTAAAATTTAATTAAGGTTCAGTCTCTCTTTTTTTCTGCCAAACAAACGAAAAGAGACAGACTATATTCATTTCGAAACGCAGACTAAACAGCTGTCCGTTGCTAAAGAAATAAAAGAATTCATAGACAATTTAGTAAGGATGTCATTCGATGCCGACTAAAGTTAGAGGAAAACACGCAAAAACTTGTAAAAATACGTAAGAAATCGCATCACTTAATTTGACGTTTCTAAATTATTGTAGTCTGTCTCTTTTCGTTTCTTTGAAACGGAAAGAGAGAGACTGAACCTAAATTTTATCTTAGACAGGGCGCATTGGAATAATTGCAATTTTTAAAATCATTATTGAAATATTATCCACTACCATCAATAGCCAATTCTTTCTGTTCGCACTATATGACGTACCAAAAACTGGGATATAACAACTATATCGGTAATTCATTTAAATATATTTTGTTGATTACACAGATTTCCTTGTCGAAAATGATTAAAACACATGTTAAATATCTTTTCTTTCTTATCTGGTGTTTTTAACACATAATAATATCACATACTCGAAAATTAGAGCACGCTTCCTCTTTGACAAAAATCATTATGAGTCATAATGATTTTATGACAAATACATAATGACATGACCATGACAATTTGTGATTTCTGTTGCCAGTAAAAGAAATTAGTTCCCGTTGTTTTCCGCAATATGGCGAGGTCCCATATATTTTTGGTCAGGCTTTAATAATAGAATAATATATGGTGTGGTGTCATCATTGAGTTGATATAAACTCAATGGGTGTCATGTATATATGTCAGCTAGCCTGTATATACAAGAATCTTTGCTTTGTTTGTTGTCAGATTTGACAGTGACATTTTACATGCCCGTCCGTCAATGTCAAAAACAGGATTGGTTGTTGGTGGTTCTTCTTGGTTGGCTTTTCTTCTTTTACAAAGATAGAATACATTTCCTTAATTGCTGCACAGCGCGCAATTAATTTGTGTTTAGAAATATCTTGAGTATTGTGTAATAACAAAGTAAGTAATGCACACGGATTTGTCACCACATTTACACACTGAAGAATGCAATGTTGTGATTAAAATTCTACAGGATTGTCATGCAGAGGTTTGTACAAATTGCATAATGTTACTGTTTCTTATCAATTTTTTTGTAACGTTTGTTTCGGTTCAATTTTACATAATTTTGTGACTCATAACCTTAATTGTGAATGTCCATCCGTAGACCACGCTGATTTGACTATTTATAATTATTTCAGCATCCCTTCAGGAAGTTCATGGGCTACTGTAACGACTATGACCGGGATATGAGAAAGTGTCTGAAAGCTGAACGTATCCGGCGCCAAAAAGCTAATCTCGAGGATTCCCGGCGACGCCACGCAGAAATTCGAGCGAGAATATTAGCCCAGGAACAAGCTGCTAAACAGACTCAATAATAGAAGCACAAGCAATAATAACCATGGCTTTTCAAATTCTAGACTCTATTCCAGATTTGTCTACTAACAAGACTTTTACAGACAGATATTTCACCAAAAGATACATCTTAAATTATGGTGGAATAGAGAACAATGATATAATGCTTATGTTTCACTCTAACAGGATAATGCTTCTATGTTTGGCACCAAGCCATTTTTTCTTCAAGAAAAATGTAGGATACAATATTAATTTTTGTATAGGTAAAGTGGATAGACTTAGTAATTCTGTTAAAGGGAAAGGCAAGAAAGGAGGCCAGCATTTAGAACCCAACTCAACTGTGTGTGAAATATTATTTGACAATGACACAAGTTTCAAAGTACCTTCCTGTGTCAAAGGTGCATTGGTTGAGATCAATGAAAGTTTGGTAAAAAACCCAGAGTTACTGAAGAAATTGCCAGACTCTGATGGCTTTATTGCCATAATTCTGTCCAGTATTACTGTTTCTGAAGCAAAAAAGAGTGAATTGCTGACACATGAAGATTATATAGCATCATTAGAAATCTAGTTAATAAATATTTTTGGTATAAAATTTTGTTTTCCTTTTTGAAGCCAATTTCTATGGCTACAAAATAAGATATTGATATTTTAAAAGTATTTATTGAATACACCAGTAAAAAAAGTTAATAAATATAAGCCTTTCCTTTAACTTTCCAGGACCTGCACGAAATCAAGAAAATTAATGTATTTCTAAGTCACTTGTATGATGAGCTGAATTAGTTAAATACATTAAAACAACTTATTTGTGTTAGTCTAATCATTGCACATGGTCATGGTCTGTTGAAATTTGAAACAATTTTTTTATGATATAGTAAACATGACTTTGAGATCATGTCTATATCTCTAAGAACATTTTTTTCGAAAATTTGGTGATTTTAGCATGAAACAATAATTTCTACATGAAAATGATTGTATTAATATTCTGCAGGTCCCCTCCTTTTCAATATACACAAATAAAATATGAATAAGAAAATATAAACACTTCAGTTTTTAACACAAATGTTTGATGGTTTTGCGCAGCATGCGGAATAAAACTATTGTTCTAATTATATCACCAAGTTTAAAACTTTAAAGCAAATGGATCTAATTACTAATATTAATAAGTTTGATCCTGTTTGAAGATCGTTTGGCTTACTCGTCATACTTCGCGCTGCACCCCCTTAATTGGTTCTAAATTATTTTATTGTTGGATATTAGGACAGAAATTATTGTTTACTCTATAATTACCTACCCCACATCATTATGTTATCACTATCATTGGTACTATTTTCGCCTGACTCTTTGACCCCTCTTACGAGAAACTGATAATACCTAGTGGTTCAAAGTTATTCAGTTGCTATTATGTTACTCCATGTAACGCATCATTCAGTGGAAATGGCTAAAATAAGCCTAAAACATTTTTCACCTTTCCTGATAACTTCTAAACACAATTTCATATTACGATCTTATAGTGATAGTTGCAAACCGGCTATAAAGACACCGTTGTACGACTTGCATAATAAATATGGTGGAAAGTTAGTAGATTTCGCCGGCTTCATGTTGCCCGTCCAGTATTCCGACATGAGTGTGTCAGCATCTCATTTGTTTACTCGGAAGAGTGCTTCAATATTCGACGTGTCTCACATGCTGCAAACTAACATCCGTGGTAAGCATTGCGTCGATTGGTTTGAGTCCATTACGCCAGCAGACCTAAAAGGAATGGCGCACGGAACCAGCTCTCTCACCGTTTTTCTAAACAAGAATGGAGGAATCATCGATGATTTGATCGTCACGAAAGTCAACGACGAAACACTTTATGTAGTATCAAATGCTGGAAGGTTGGAAGTTGATAAAAAACATATGATGGAAACATCGGAAATATTTCGGAAAAGGGGCAAAGACGTTAGTGTTGAATTCTGGAATTTAGACCAAAGAGCACTTATAGCTGTTCAAGGTCCAAAGGCAGCAGCAGCAGTGCAAACGTTAGCAAAGATTTCACTGCAAGATCTCACTTTCATGACTTCTGCAGTGGGTTCCGTGGCAGGCGTAGAGTGCCGTGTCACTCGATGTGGATATACAGGAGAGGATGGGGTGGAAATATCCATACCGGCAGATAAAGCAGAAACTGTGACTGAGTCCTTGCTAAATTGTAGTGACGTAAAACTGGCTGGTTTGGGGGCACGCGATTCTCTACGCCTAGAAGCGGGGTTGTGTTTGTACGGTAACGATATCGATGAGAGAGTAACTCCTGTTGAGGCCAGCTTGACCTGGCTGATTGCCAAGCGAAGGAGGACGGAGGCCAATTTCCCTGGGGCAGATATAACCCTGCATCAAATAAAAGAAGGTGTGAAAAAAAGGAGAGTCGGTATTAGAATGGAATCGGGTGCTCCTGCTAGGAAAGATGCAGTACTAAAAGATCCGAAAACTTCTGAGGTGATAGGCCAAGTGACGAGTGGTTGCCCGAGCCCTTCTTTAGGAGGAAACGTAGCTATGGGTTATGTTACAGAAACACTAAAGAAAAATGGAACAGAATTGTTAGTCAATGTTAGAGGAAAAGATATCCCGTGTGTAATTGCTAAAATGCCTTTTGTACCTTCGAAATATTACATAAAGAAATGAAATAGCTACTCTAATGTAAAATAATAGTTTTATTTATATTTGTTTTACAAACATAATAACCACCACAATTATCTAATTAATCATTACTTTAAATATCCTAATGAAACAAAACATTTAAAATTGATAAGGAACAAGACAATTTACAATTTGTTTTGTTTGAGCAATAGCTGTTTTAAATTACAAAAGAGATACTGACATCATAAAGGCAAGGTGAGATTTTATAATGGAATCGAAAGGAATGTAGATAAATATAGACAAACAAAAATGCTGTCTTTTGCACTTCTTTGCTAATAATACTGTTAACTAAATTCATATAACTATTTACATCGTGTACTAAATTATCACAGATATATTTAAGGTTTGATCTATGGAATGATCACTAGGAAATATTTCATATCAGTCAACACCACATTGTAAAATTATTGTACTGGGACTACAAAATCCATGGGACAAAAGCGATAAACAGTTACAGTCTTTATGAGTAAAAGGGGGCATTTGAGCAGTTATTTATCTTCACGTTACTAGAAATGCATCTGGACTAATCCATAAGAAATTCGTAACAAAAATGGTTAAAAATAGTAAGTACTTGCACACAAATGATCACTGGGTATGTTTTTATGTTATAGGAAAAGAGCAACAGGTCCCTACATTGTAAAGTTATTGTCCAAGCGTAAAGGGGACGGAGATCGTTTGCTTTACCACGATGTTGTACAGTATATCGTCACTGGTGCATGTCTGGAGTGTCCGTGGTGAAACGAGATTGCGCGAGTCGGGCAAAATCTTCGTTCAATTTCTTCAGCTTTTCCGAAAACTGGAATATGAAAATTTACTTCGAGTTTATTATTTTTATTAACGTGTGCGCCATAGAAAGCAAACACTAAACAAATAAACATCTTAACAGAAAAACTACATATTGGTACAATGTCAAACAAAACTATTTCGCATTTCAACTAATAGAATAACTTTTAAAATAACATTAAAACAATTTTTTTCACTATATATTTCTTTTTCTGACTAAGTTTTCATGGTTCATAGTCACTATTCTTCTTTTTATCGTGTCACATTTTAACTTTCACGTTAACGCAGAAAAGAAAGTATGGCTCCGAAGATTAACTAAAAAGCTTAAAATTTACAATTAACCTTTGATTTTACTACTTAAGGTCTAAAGTACACTGCAGGTATTAGTTCCGTCTCACCCACGCGAGCTACGTCACTAACTACATGTGATGCGGCAAGCATGGCGGCAGCTAAAGCCCAATAGCGGAACAGGTAAAAGACGCGCGAGCGTGCTGATTCGCCAAAAGTATTTCCCGCGCTTAAAAAAAAGTACATCGGCAAACCATATCTATTTATATATTATATATTTATTTATTTAGCACACCACCGATAAATACAACAATGCAGTCAAGTTAACATGATATAAATACATAGCTAATTGCATTATCAATTATAGGTGTACACCGCATGCTACAATTAAAAACGTTACTTAGTAAAGAAGTACATTTGTAAAACTATAAACACAAAATACAAATAGTAAAACCAGAAACAAAAGCAAAAGTGAAAAACACAACTATCTTCGGCCGTATGTGCAACTCACCTGTCACTCTACAAGTTTTATTTTCAATTATTTTTTTTAAACTGTATATCCTATATAGGCCTAAATGTATCGGTAGGCCAACCGCCCATATAATATTGGTTACCGCGGCCTTGAATCGTGCGAGGGACATTGAAAGTACGTCTATGGATCCACTACCATATCCGTTGGGTATTACTGTAAAAAGGTATAATACTCACATCGCACTGCTGGTGCTGCTGCTGCGCCGCCTTGCCCTTGCTGCGCTCCTCCTGGATGCGGCAGTTCACGTGGTAGTTGACCTGCGTCTGCAGCTTGATGAATATCTTTCTATACTCGTCTTGTATCCTGTTCATTTCGTTGCTCACGTGAGCGTCTTTTTTCGCCATGTAATCCTGTTGATAAGCAAAGACATGGTTTAAAAAAGACGCTAGAAGTTCCACGTGACTTCGCCCGCGCCTAACGCCGGATTTTCCATACAAACTTTCATCCCACATTTCACCCCCTGATGATTTTATATCGCGACAAAAAGTAGCCTAGGTATGTCCTTTCCAGGGTATTAAACTATCTTAACAAATTTGATTTGAATCGGTTCAGTAGTTTCGGAGCCTATTCAAAACAAACAAACAATCTAATCTGTCCTCTTTCTTATATTAGTTTAGCCTGTAGATAAAAATGCGCTACGATAATTATGCTATATTTATGCTAGAGCTCATCGGCAGCTTATACATTGCCTAATTTATTTTCACATTACAAAATCAGGTCTGCTTTTCAGGCCCAAGGAATAAGCCATGTAAAAGGCGCGTGTACGTAGAATAGTTTAGTTTGTCACGTTAGCCATACACTAGTGACGATCACGTTTTACAAAACAATATGACATCCTCCTGCTTAGCTTAGCTTATCGGCAAAGGATTTGAAAGCTTACCTTATAAGTAAAAACAGTTTTCTTAACATTCTTATATTTCTCCTGAAGAGTCACATGTTCAGATTGCAGTTTTTCGTACTTGCGCTCAAGATGTGCGTTTTTCGATTGTATCTCTGCTAGCTTAGTCTTCACCGCCTGGCACTCCTTAGCGCACGAAGAGTTTCGTTGCTTCAATTCATCTCTTTCGTTCTTCAACATGTCCTCAAGAGAACTAAAACGAGCTATCCTGTCTTTGTACCTCTCAGCCTTCAAACGCCACTCAACAACGTTGTTATTGGCCTTCTGACATTCGGCTTGAAGTT